>OX451361.1:14800000-15454952 GCA_949629185.1 Apamea crenata
GCAACACTTCGATTTTTTACGCTTGCAAGCTTCCAGAGTATGGAGTACATCTGGATTGTATAAAGTTCATATCAGTCTTATGTGTTAAGGGCATCGTCGTAATATATAAAAAAGTACATTTCAATCAAGGTATATATTTAGGTAAATATATAAAATTATATTATCAAACGTTCTGTATCATATCCACTTTGCATATACTATTTACACATTCCATTATAATCAATAAATTCATGCATTTGCAAATGCATGATAGATCTGAAATATTATTTAAAAAAAACAGACCGTAGGAACTACTATCTGGGGAAGTAAAAGGAAAGCAAATGGGCCAATTCATTTTCTGTCTCTTTCTATTGATGGGTTGCTTTGCTGTATCGACTCGTGAAGTCTGTTTAATATCTTTATGATGACCAAAAACAAAATAAAAAATATAGATCGGTGACTGTAGTGAAAAACGATAGCTTTTTTCCGATTAGGAATGTACAGACGCCAGCACATCAAGCTACTACAATCTGTCAAATTTCTTTAATAGATTTTCAACTTTATCGCTAAAGCATTAAGGTTCAAGGTTGATTGGGAAAATTTTACAGTTTCGGGTAGCTTGACCTGCTGGCGTCTGTACTTTATGTACAAAAATACCACTGTTATCGCAAACATATTTTAGGAGCCAAGTTTTTCGCAATATATGCGTGTGCACATCAAGTTACTACAGTCTGTCAAATTTCTTTAATAGATTTTCAACTTAATTGCTAAAGCATTAGGTTCAAGATTGATTGGGAAAATTTGACAGTTTCGGGTAGCTTGAGCTGCTTACGTCTTTACTATTTTCAAATTCCATAAAATGCCCTTCAAGCACATGATTGATAGAAATATGTAATTTAAAAAAAAACGTTGTATTTGTTTACATAATCGCTAAAATGTAAACATTCATCTGTACACTATAACGTAGATAATATTAGCCGTAGAGATGTACCTTGTATGTTGGTTAGTAGTTCTGAAGATAATAAAAAAAAAACTACTAAACGGTAAAAAAAATATTGTAATAAGTGTTGAGTATTTTAATGCTAAAGTCGTTCAGTGTTCGGTAAATACTTAATGTTAAGACGAGTGTAAAAAAAGAGGTTTTGTTTTATTTCCTATTTTATTTTTTTATTGTATTGTACTTATTTTAAGTTACCAAAGACATTTCCTGGGAGATGGGGTGTGAGAAGCAGAATCTTGAAGTAATTGAGCTCGATTGCTACTAAATGGTAGAATATTTTACAAAAATCTGGCGACCTAGGTTTTTTTTTGTATTTTGTCAGGTAGGTGCCTAACTCTTAGTACAAGTTCATTTTCTTTTTGCTAAATTTTGAGACTAATGGCTCCCCTCAAACAGGTGCGTTTCTGGCAGAACAGTTAACATGAAGTTTTCATAGAAATTGTGTCACGTCGTCGTGCCGGTCTGCGGGAGCCTATTAATTGTACGTTATATTCAATCAAGTTAAATTTACATAAGAAATAACAGCAGGGCTTCTATATTATGAATTTGAGTGTAGTTCGCTACTGGTACTTCGGTAATTCGGTATCTGTACTGTAATAGGTACCTTTAATTTTCTCTTATGTATTACCTACCTAAGTAGTTACTTCCTTAAACCACACAAGTCCCACATCTCATCTCGGAATATAAAGACATTATCTACCTACCTATTGTGTATTTATTTTGGTTGTTCATAATTTGTGCTCGAACGCCGATTGTTTGTTGTTTTGTTTTGTCGTTTTGAATAAAATTATCGGTTTGGATACATAGTAAGTGAACAAAATTTTTGAATTTTTGAAAACTTTCTAACATTAAGGACATAGCACACGCTATGTCCTTAATGTTAGAAAGTGACAAAAAAATTGGGGAATCCCAAAATACATTCTAACCGGTCGCGGTGTTGCAAGTCTGGAAATAAACCATTATCGCAGCTAAATATTTATCAGATTCAAATATCGGATATAACTCTTATCAGCTACAGTTTACTACAACGTGATAAGTCCTAGATAACATAGTTTATCAGTACGGAATTGAGAGTTCTTATCATAAAATTCAGTGACCTGATTTGATAACAGTTTTTACAGACGAAACGCGATTACAACGTGGCGCATGAGAATGATGCCGACCATTTTAATTATCATTCCGGCTAAAAACCGTCACTAAAAAGTATCTCGTGATGACTGACCCCCATGTCTATACCCAAGATCAAGTAACAAGCCAAGAAAGAAAAAAAAAGCGTTATTTTCGTTGTCAAAAAATTATATTACGAACAACTCCTAACGCACAAACCAAAATGAGTCCAATTCGGTAGTTATATTCATAATGTACCTACACCTTATGTACTGTGTTTAGATGTTCGATAATAATGTGCAAATGAAATAATGGTAAATAAAAATTAATTGGAATAATAGATATTGTGGTCGGAGTGTTTTATTTAATTCCCAGCCCTTTCACCATACATTTGTCCAGCTATCCTATTTCAGTAACTAGTAAGAGCTAAGGTAGGAGACCAATTCAGAACGAAAATTTCGACGTGATAAAATTAAACGCAATTCAAGTGATGCGATTGGCTGCTTGTAAATAATTAATGCAATGCAACCAACCACGGCAGGTTACGCGAGCTTGACATTTTTTTGTGTAAAATTATACAAAATATTTAAGAGTAAGGGTCTTCAATATTTTGTATAATTTTCAACAAGCCCTTTCATTTGATATGTCACACGGTGCCTACAGTTTACCTACAAAAAAATTGTTTTTAATTTTGTATTACCAAAGGGTGACCTCATATTCAAAATTCATTTATTTACGTTACACGTCCGTGTTTGACGCAAACACTATAACGTACCGGAATTCATAGGATTTTTTCATTAGGACGTACGGAACCCTGAAAAAGTACCCACCATCTCAAATACTCCCAGAAACCTACTTACACAAAGTCTTAGCCAAATAAGCGATTTGCTCTCGGCGCGAAATCTATACACAATTAAAAGTGTTCTAAAGAAACACAAAACTTCCTTTTGACCTCAGCTTAACCTTGAAAAAAGAAATGATATAATAGCGGAAGAACCTCAAACTTAAACCAAGTTCGCCTGAATACAATACAAAAAACGCTCAGCGATACAAGTCTTAACAAAGAGACAAAATTAATGTATGTAGTTCTTTAACTAATTGGATAAAACCACTAACCTATGATGAAACGGAGGCGCTGCCTGAATAAAATAGAATATACCTATCCCTACACCTAATGCCTGTAGGTACCATTCTTAACCTCAGGCATACACTAACGTCTCCACACAATCCTTACCTCTAGTGCAACCAAACGGCTGGGATTATCGACTTGGTTTCAATTCCAAAAAATAGTCGTAAACCAGAGATACTAGTATAAAGGTGCCTTGGTGAGGAGTACGGTGTGAGCCTTTATCGCCGCAATCCTAACCTGATTACCGCGGAACGCTTACGTTTTTAATTTGAATTTGGTGTCAAAAAATAGTCGTCTCGAACCATAATAATTTCGACCTGGTTTACTATGTAGAAGTATGTTAAACTTCCGTGTAAACTTCTACATGTACCTATATATTTTTCGAGTCGAGTACAGTCGAGCACAAAAAAACGTATTTTTTGTTGTATTATAACCGGTATAATAAATTGTTAGCTAAGTAGCTACTTCTCAGAGTCTGGCATAAAGGCATTCTATTCAAAATTGAATTTTAATCTGTGCTTGATCTGTTTAGTTTGTGATATTCCTGTGCGAGTCGGAGTCCCAATAAATATTTACTTTTCTTTAAAATAAACACCTTATATACTCGTACATTCTATGGTGTACTAAAATCCTACATTACAAACAGAATATTTCAAGTAAGAGAAAGTCAATCCACCTCGGGACTCCATGAAATATCTGCAGGAGTACCACAGGGCTCGGTTATTGGACCCGTACTGTACACCCTGTTTACTTCCGCATTGCCTCGCACAAATGTCCTACACAAGCATCTCGCAATTTGCAAACCGGTTACGAAACTGAAGAATTTCCGCCAGCGTATCCAAATCGATGCATACACACGATATGACTTCTAGGTTTTGAGATATTTGCGAAAAACTCAAAAAGGCCGGTACCAAGTCATCAATTACAGGACGATGTTTTAATTCGTAAACCATGCAGTTTCGTAAAAATAAAACAAGGTCAATCAAGGTTTCGATTGGTATCTACGGAAAATTAAATAATACAACGAATTGCTTTCTGCATTCATTTTATTTGACACTTTTACTTACGATTAGAATTATCACAAATAAACAGTGAAAATTACTGATGATTCACAGAATCTAATAAAAACGGCAACGGGTAGACCTTTAAATTTCTAATGCAACTTGACACAACGAAAAGTGGCAAATTATTATCAACTTAAGATGCTTACATTGCAAAATAACATTACAGAATTTAAAACAAACTTATCTTACTAAAAATATCGTAGACATTGTTCAGTACTATTTCAAAAATAAGTATTTCACAATAATTTCAGTGTGTTCACCTCGCTAGGGTGATGTAATAATGGATTTTCGAGAGCTACACTATTTTGAGGACACCCAGCTAGCAACAAAAGTCATTCAACTGTTCGCAGCAGCTGTTAATGAGGGCGATTAGCATAGTTCACACGCTACACTCGAACATGTAGTATCTAAAACCGTTGTGGAATTACAGATTTTGAATGAACAATCGAGTCACGAGTATTAATGCTTTTCACTGTTCTGTAGATACCAACTAAAGTAACTTATGAAACCGAATGGAACCAGACATAGAAAAAGCTAATTAAAATACAAAAGAAATACCTTCAATAAACTACTAATGTTTCGTCGGGGTTTTCACATACATTTACGTTTGTACATTAGATGCGGAAGTACGAATTCACACAGACTGAAGAAGTTTGTTCTAAACCAGATTACACATTTCCTACTGAGATGACATAGTTTAAGAACAGGCTTGTTCAGAAGAATATTTTAACAATAACGGGCTGCCTACGCGGAGCTACTTCTACACGTACAGTCACGAGCACCAATATGTCAACACTTGGCAACTTTCAACTGCGATTTTTTCGTGAAATAACGAATACAAAGTTGAAATACGAGACATTACATAAACCTATGGGTTCGAAAATGCTATCTTCGTAACAACATAAAATTTAATTAAAAAATAAAGGAGTAAATCGCTTTTGAATAAAGCCGAGTGGTATACATACTTTTGACGGCACGGTTGGCGCAGTGGTTAAGCGATTGACTGCTGCGCTGCGTGTCGCGGGTTCGATTCCCGCACGGAACAAATATTTGTATGGCCTACATGTATTTGTTCCAAGTCTGGGTGTTTTTCTATCTATAACACGTATGTATTTACAAAAAAAAAAAAATGTATATAAGTAGTTTATCAGCCATCTTGTTACCATAACACAAGCATTAGGTTGCTTAGCTTGGGACAAATGGTGCTGTGTGAAATGTCCAGGGATATTATTATTTTTGCTCGTGACTGTACACCCTTTTGAGGGCATCGTCTAGTAAACATAATAGACTTTTCCAAACCTATGTGGGCCGAGCTGCGTCGGAGTAAAAATAATCATGACGTAATAATTATGTTTACAATTAGCGCAGAGATTGCTAATTCAACAGGGTCATTAACATTTATTTTATAGATATTTTATACAACTTCTGTAAAATATACCACTGATCAATACCACCTTCTGATTGGACTTGAGGGGTATTGAATAATTATTATTGTTAACAATGAACAACGTTCTGGTATGGAGATGTTCTGAGGCAATTTGAATTGGAAAAAGTGCGCAAAAATGCCAGTTGCGCCATCTTGTCACGATAACTAAAAGTCCTACTTACATTTCTAAGTTGTTGTAACAGTGTTACTGAAAGTCGTAAACATATGAACGACGAGAATATACTTACAAGCTACATTGAACATCCATACTGTCAAACAGTTTCATTCATTACTGTAGAAACTTAATTAAACTTAATCATTAGTATCACTGTTACCAGTATAAAAAGGAACTGAATAAGTTGTAGAATACAGATCTAGTTTACAGTTAAAACTTTGGGATGAAAGTGGGCAAGAGTTTATTCGTTCAAAGTCAATAACCTGATATGACTTCATCAAATCAATAGCAGTTGAAATGAATGTCAAATTAATGAAATCTCTCTCTCTCTTATTCCCACTGAAGTTGATGATTATGATGCTGGCAACTCTAAATAAGAATCGTGAATTTTGTACCATTTCTTATCATATATTTAATGTAAATAACCAGTCTATTCACGTTAATAGTAGCTAATAGATGTTGAATGCTTCTCTAATGGTAAAAATGACAATAATACTAATTATAATGAAAGGTATTAGAGTTACCAGACTACAACATTATAAAATTCACTATTGCCAAATAAAAAAAATACAACTGGCAAAATGAACAGCTCTTCAATTATTTAGTTGTAAAATCATTAACAAACATTATGATAACAAATCATAATGTGTGTTCTCTAAGTTCTCTAAGAATCTACCATTTATAAAAGTGTAACTAGGTACAAATAATTCATAATTAGTGACATAATGAGGGGTTTGAGTCAGCTGCATACATAATGTAATGCTAATGCATGTAATTGGTCATGAACATGATAATATGATACACACATTATCTAGCCACATTCAAGAGTCCAATGATGTTATTTACAATTTAATTCATGAATTCAATTGAAACAAATTGAAAAAAAAAAAAACTAATAATTGAAGGCTTTGTTACGCACTTATAACCTTGTTTTTTTTTTTGTTTCCAAATATTATAATTTTTTTGACTTATTTTTCTATATTTTGCCTATTCTACTTCGAAATGCTTTGTTAATCCTTCACTGGTATATCTTTAGAGCAATTTTTAAATCTATCTCTTCTCCAACAACAAATGCCACAGAAAATTTGAATTTACTTATAGCAAGAATGATTCATAACTTATCAATAATACTCTAGCAATGATCTATACACTGCATAACACAAAGATATACCTTTAACATCCCAATTGAATAACTGTAAATAAAAAAATTATAAAGCTCATACTGCACCTCATCCGAGTTCATCACTATAACACAAAAATTCAATGTATCATTCTCCATTTAAAGTTTATCAGATTACTGTACAGGTTGTGAATATGTACATGGAATAATTTCTATAACAATTTTGGACTGGATCCAAATCCCATACATGCTCTAAAGGCACTTTGAACCATACCAGACCAGCAAACTCATTTGCGATGTTAAAGTTACATCTTAGTACATAAACATTATACATCAGTAAACAATTTATTTGTATTTTTAACAGGCCAGCACTTAGAGAAAGTCCTTTGGTTGTGACTATTTACTTTATCTCTAAGCTGTGCCTGTTAGCCTGTACTACTTTTTAGCTTTCGCAGAGTTCCCCTGTTTGTGCGGAGGTGTCCACCTCAATGCAGACGGATCTACAGACAACCGAGGCTTCTTAAAATGAGAGCTTGCTAACTGCTCTGCAACTATCTTCGGCGTAACACATATGACATGCTGCCCTTTCCAATATTTCACCATGTTCATTGATTGTAGAGTGGAAATGATGTCCGTTTGCGATATTCCTGTCATAGAACTCAGATCTTTGATACTTAATGTACCTCGGCTCACACTTAATACTTCTAATAAGACAAAGGACCAGTAAGATCTATAACTTAGTTTACCCAAATCTGATAATGGCTTCTCAGGACTACCTACTACATGCTCAAGCCTGGACAACTCGTAACTGAATGCTATAAGCAGCTTACCATAGCCTTGTCTCTGATATGGAGGTAGTGTCAGTATGCAGGCCACATTGTTCCCTTCCGGAGAATCCTTTTCTTTAGAAAAATAGCCCACAAGATGTGCTCCATGCTTATCAACTTCACACAATATATAAAATAAGAATTGCTCTATATCAAAATATAACGTTTTGTGATCTAAGAACAGTTTTGCGATTAAACAAAGATTTTGACAGTAAATTTTGTGTTCCTTGCCATCCGCTTCAAATATAGCTATTGTTCCCTTCCTGTATATCTCACTACCTATTGGTTGTCGTGCTGTGCACTCGCTGAGATGGTACCTGTAGGTTTTTTCCATTCTCATATATTTTAGGCAGTACTCGCAAATCCAAAGCTTCGATTGTTTACCATATTCGTCGGGGTAAGGGCTGAAGTACCACGTATCTATCTCATATTTGCCGAACTGTATCCTGTCGATGTATTTAACTTTAGTGATAGCTTCATGTTCCTTCTCGAGCGCCGCTGTCGTGGGGTCCATCTCCGCGTAAGACTTTTGAACATGATTAATTTCATCATGTTTACGTTTCTGGTTCCTTGTTATTTTCCGGCCGGACTTGTCGGTCAGCAGGTGATCACAGTTTATGTTGTTGTTAGACTGTTCGCACATGTCGAATCTATCTGACATAACCTTAAGGCGGGATACCCATTCATCGAGCCTTCTATCGTAGCCGACATAGTGCACATAATACTCGTAACAACCCTCCGTGGCATTGTATCGCGTCTGTATAATCTCAGCCGGGTGCCATGAGTCATCCGAACGCCGCACCAAATAATGCTCTCCGATGTCGAGAGGCTGCTCCTGGGTCGACTCCGAGTCTTCATGGTCAGTGCTCCGACAGTCCGGATTAGGTAATTCGTTATTCACTATAGGTTTTTCTAACTCTTTATCACCTTTTGCCATAATAAAACGGAAATCAACAATCGTATCACGCAATACCGCGCAACGCGATCTATCGAAGTCGCCATAATAGCATGCCATAGATTATAGAAAATCAAGCGCGCAATAAACGTGCTATGATAGAGTGGTGACCAAAAACCGTAAATTAGTATAATTTTCGATAAATAAGCTATAAAAATATGTTGGTCTAAAATTCAATTGATAAAACTTAATTACTCGTTAAAACTTTTTTTTTTAAATAATTATTCATAGTTGTGATTAGAGTTAGTAGTTCAATGAAAAATGTAGATCCCTTTTTTTAGGCACAATAAGCTTGTCATGTGTTCAAAAGAAAAAATATTGTGGCTTATGGTACTTCAATGTGACCAGCATTATAAAATACGAATGAAATCGGGAGTTTTTGGTGTTGATCGCTCTTTCTTTTGATCTTCTTTATTCTTCGATCACAAAAAGAAATAAAGAAGTAAATTACCTAATTTAGATTGATAACAACGTCAGTTTACCCATATTTTTTCGAGATATTGACGTCTGTTTACTTATGCTGACGTTTATTTAAGCTTTTAACAATAATGTCAAACACAGCTTTGGTATTTAGTCTGAATTCATTGTTGGCAACATTATTTTTTAATGCCGAACGTATGTAATCGGCGAGCGAAACGTCTCAAAGTGAACGAAACGGAGGATTCGTGAACAAATTGCTCTTATCGCCAGCAAAGAGATATGAAATTAATATTTTTATCTAAAAACTGTGCAGTTCACTCGTACAAGTGTTGATTGTGATGCGGATGTGTATTGATTGCAACTAGACGTGGTAACAGTGCAGTTTTCGCAAATCCCAGATATCAGAAGCCACCCTTGATTTTGTGCTTTATTAGTGACAACGGTCGAGTAGAACGCAGAAATGCAGGCGATTAAATGTGTAGTGGTCGGTGACGGGTAAGTTTTCTTTATTTACTTGAAATGCATGCTTTCGTAACGTAACAATTTATTGGTAAACTGCCTGCTACTGACGTCATATTTTAAATTGAATCGAATTCATGCGAAGTTGAGTTGGTTTGAGCTGTATTCAGCGCGTTCGATATTAATACTAATTATACAACGATAATACACGTTTTATTAGCTATTACCATTGTCCCATTGTGTTCTCGGGCTACGCGGGGACTAGAAAAGTAAGACTAATGAGGTGATAAAAAATAACACGATTAACCTGTAGGTTATTGTTCTCGGCCTTAGCAACGTTTGGAACATATGCCGTCATGGCTAGGGTTACGAATAAACAGCCAGGTGCTTGACTGAAGGAATTATTTAGTAGGTACCTGGTACACAAATAATTTAGGTAAATCTATTTTGTCTATGAATTGCTGGTGAATAAATGTATCTTCTGATTGATGTTCATTGGATGGTAATAATACTCATTTTATAATTTAATTATTAGGGAAACGGACTACCTACTCATGGTTATTGTTGTTTGGTCAATTTCCTCATATTCCTGTTATCCTTTTGGACTCAAGCATAACATCAAACAGAATTACTTTCAAGTAGAAAATGTTATGCAGTAAAAAAGTTTGCTTCACAAATATGATTTAAACAATTAGGCTATTCTAGATAATCAATAATCATACATAATGCTTTGAAAGGCTTATTACCATCAACATTCAATGTTAAAACGAACAACCCCAGATTTATTAATTTATTATTGTTTTAAAAACTTGCCATAGTTAGGTGCTTCCTTTTTCCAGATAAGGATAGCAAATCAAATCAACTGTACTTTTACCATAGAGCCTAATTTGAATATGTAACTTTTTAAATCAATTACAAAGGAAGTCACTGTGAAAGGAATATGTGCTAGGAATACAAAATTGAGGATAAAATGGTGTGTTTTGTTATTAATAGTATTTTGACCTTATATTGAACACAATAATATAAAAGGAGATTTGATAATTGTCTTATCATGAAACCTAAAGAGAATAGATAAAAACAATGATAAGAAGTGATAAAAATCAACACTCAATGCTTGTTTATTGTCTTATAAATCATAAATTCAACCAGGTGGAAAATTTTAGCTGTAAAATATTATATCGAGCTGACCTGGCAAACATTGTTTTGCCATATATACATTATTTCGAGGATTTTTTTTTGTATGAAAAATAGATGTTGGCTGATTCTCAGACCTACCCGATATGCACACAAAATTTCACACAAATCGGTCCAGCCGTTTCGGAGGAGTTTGGTAACAAACATTGTGACAACGGGGAATTTTTTATATTAGATAAGAGTTGTGTTTTCTGTGGAAATTGCATTGTTGAACATAATAATTATGAGTTCCAGTGATAAGTACACAAACAATTATAGTAAAACTTTGTCATTCAACATTGCATTACATTCGGCATTGCAACAATGATACTTAAAATATTTTAAACATAATGTAAGTTTAATATTAATGTATTATACACAAATCTTCCAGAATCGATTTGCTAAATGATGGTGATAACGCTTTGAAATTCATTGTGTAGTTTAGAAGAACAACGCGGTCACACTGACAGACAGGAAAAGATACTTTCATTTATAATATTTATAGATAAAACAAATTAAATTCCAGTAAATTTATTTGCACATCCATTTAATCAAAATGAACCGAGCATTCAAGTCAAGCCTATGCTATGCGTCTTCAATGGGCTTATATTCTCAGATTGCATCCTGACTCGCACAGATGCTGGGTAACACAATATTATGCAGTTAATTGATACTGTGATATATTGTTTTGCTATGTGAACTTGCCCTTACTGAGTCATGTACTACATAGGGCTTTATGAGATCATGCACCATGACAGATGCTGTGTACAGTTGGAAAACAATTGGTTCAAGAATTTTATGAAGGGTACTAAAATTGTGGTTTTCATAAAATGTTTCCTTAGGCGGGCCCTGGCAAAAGGCTGTAGAACAAGAATTACTAAGTAGGTATCTGATCAAAATGAGTATTAATTATTCTTAATTACGCACATTGATGTGGAGTTGTGGACACCAGCCTGTACTGCATATTAATTGCTGTGATATTTTATAAATTAAATTTAAAAAATCTGTAGAGTTACTTCAGGTAAGATTTAATAAGGTTCAAAGGTCTGATCAGTCAAGGTCATTTCTATTATTAATTTGATTATTATTATAGTACAAAAATGAATTGTTTCAATAAACAAATAAAAAATAATTATAAATGAACACATAGAAAATATCAGAGTACTTAACATAAATGGCCACTACAAAACAAAGCAGAAACATTTATTTAACCTATTACAATTTACCTATCATGAATAATTCAATAAGTATTTAATTAATTTCGAGCAATACAATTTTAGCTATCATTTTCTCACACAAAGACTGCAAGTAGGACATTCTCAATAGGCTGATGATTGACTTCCATTTAGCACTATGTACAGACGCCAGCAGGTCAAGCTACCCGAAACTGTCAAATTTTCCCAATCAACCTTGAATCTTAATGCTTTAGCGATAAAGTTGAAAATCTATTGAAGAAATTTGACAGATTGTAGTAGCTTGATGTGCTGGCGTCTGTACCTAATCTCCTTACCTAGAAATGCATTCCGCATTGCTTGTTCAGTTCAGCAGCTGTTTGCATTTACTATTTGAACAGCCATTTCTAAGTAGAGTGAGGTCTGATGTATACATACAGATATATACTTCATTTTTTAAATAAGAGGAAGGAGAAAACTGACCCACGATATTTTGCACGAGGTTTGCATGGCTTTTTTATCATCAACCAACCATCAACATAGGTACTTCCTTCCTGAATGCAGTCTTCACAATTTTGCTGGCCAGATCTGAATAAGCCCACTTTCATACATATTACTCTTCTGCCATGCACTGTTTGGTTGTTCCTGATATGTTGTATATCAATTATACCTAAATCCTGCCGAAACAGAAATACACGCATAGTAGATTTGTTGCAATTCTTTGTGTAAATAACTAAATACTAATCAGTATTTTGGTGTACAATAAAGCATATTTTATCGATCTATCTATCTACGTATCCATTTTGCTGGTAACTACCTATACCCACCCTGTCAGCAAAACGTCGTAGTCTGATTTACACCTTATGGTCTTCGATTTTAGCTCGGATCTCGTAAAGCGTTATAGGTACAGTCACAAATAAATACTTAAACTCGACTCGAGTGTAATATCGCACGCCCGCGACCTTTGCCCATCCTCATTTTGTGCACACAATATTGAAATCATAGACAGATTTGGATATAATGAGGGATAACCTAACGACTTCGTTGGTTATAAAGTTCAGTTTCCAGGCAATGCAGTGTTTATCTGTAGCAGAAAATTCGGACCTAGGCCAATGTAGCCTACTTAACGCACTAATATTAAAAATCTATTTCTGTTCGTCACACATTCTGATCTGTTTTTACAAAATCCACACGAAGCTTGAAGGTCGTCTTCACCAGAATTTGACGCATTTATTACTTTTAATACTATTTTACGAGTTGATGTCCCTTCCTATTTCATTCGGACGGGACTCCTTGGGTCTCATGAGAGGATTACCTATCCCTTTTTTAAGAAGACCGCAAGTAGGTAACACAGGTCGTTTAAAGGTACATAACCGTAAAGAAAGAAGTAAGGCTTCCAGTTTATATCAGGCATCCATTCTCCAATTCCAGGAATGCTTTATTTCGTTCGTAATTCCCAAACCGAGACCAAAGAAAAAATAAAGGGAGGACTTTATTGCAGAACTTTCAAACCAGTTCTCGTGAGCCTCTCGAACATTTTAGATTTATTTGCGGAGCTTCCCGCCAGCCCGCCATCAAGTATCCGAACGACTTTGAAAATGTATTACGTTACGTAGCACTTTACAAGAAAGGGACTGCAGATTCCTTTCTAAGAAGTGCACGGTCAGAGTTCGTTGGGTTTACATAACGTTAATATCTAATCAATCACGTTAATCTTTGCTCACAGAAACTTAGAAAGTCTTGACGTTGTTATAAAAGTCCTGCTAAAGTACGTATTTGACAGGAGGGGTAACGATGAGCGATCTCTTTCGTCGATAGATGGATGGGTATAGACGGACAAACGAAGTTAGCCTTGATCCTCAAAGGGCAGAGGTGTATTGTTAACCCATAGATAGCCGGTGATGGAATGAACTATTCGATCAAACGATGACACTAAAAGGCGCGGCAAATGTATGTGTCAGCTGTTTATCTGCAGTGCAAATTGTTAGAGTGAACTGAATGAAACCCGGTTTCTTTATTAGCGAATTAATTCTAATACCAATAAATTACCTAGGCCACATTGCGAACTTACTATGTAACCTCAACCTATTTCTTCACCAAGATTGGAAGTAGACTTTCTACCTTTTGGCAACTTTTCCTGTCATTGTGAATGGAAGTCGAAACAATGGGTTTTCATTTGTGTAGTGCAAATAGGGCACGGCCTTAAAATACAGGCCTTTCTACAACACTTTTAGTGAAGGTATCTTTTGTTAGTTTTCGTATTTAAAAAAGTAATCAAATCAAACTTGGAAGTTTGGATACTTTGATGATTAATCCAATTATAGAAATATCTGTGTACAACCTGTCTGCTACTCAATATAACAAATTAATCATTCCATTCCATCCATTAGTAATATAATAAGTGATTAATTACGAAATGTGTGTCTTAGTTCTACTACTACGGACTTGAAAGGAAGCAAATTGGCAAAACGGATCTGTCTTAAAAACTGAGGTATGGAAATTCTAATCATTTTCTCGTCCGTACTTATTTGAAAATTATTTGTCACCTAAATAGACCTTACCAGAACATTACGTCGGCTTTCAACATTATCGAATGTTCATGTTATCACTATGAACAATCGACTATTGATTCGAGTATTTTATTAGTATCGATAACGATAGCGTTTAGTAGGCTAGTGCGTTCTTAGAAACTATATACGTTTTTACTATCGTTTAATGCCTACCTCTAGATAAGGAGACATTAGCTTGCAATTACAACGTACTAATCGTTGTAATTAAATGAAATCATAACTATACGAGTTATCTCCAGCAACGCAACGATTCTGAGCCGTTAATCCGTCCTGTATTATTAGAGATCACAGCTTCTCACATAGAAAGCAAATAATAACAGTTTTTTTTAATTAATCTCCGGTAAAATTGCCAACAATGAGAGCCATTATCTAGACAGTTGAAACTGACATGTAATATTAAAGCAGTCTACTTTCATTTCTATTGTGCAATCAATTGAATTAGATATAGACAGCCTCGGGCACTGTTGCAAACGGTAGACCGTATGTCCCCACGACTTAGACAATGCGCACCCGCATACAAAACCCGCTTTGTACGTAATCAAATTAGTGTACCAGCCGTACAAATCCCACTCTTTGCCACGGACGCAACTTAACAATGTGATTGCTTTTATTAAGTGATGGATGCTGGCAGCTAAGTAGACAGATGTTTGTTTGATAAACGATTGGGACCCTGTGTGTGGGATTATGTAAGTCTAAGGTATGTGGTTATACTATTTTATGTAACTAAGCATTAGTGTGAAGCAAGATTAGGCTGGTCTACTTCCTAAGCACGAAGTCCGTACTTTCTGCCGTAGTTATGGGCGATTTCGATTCACCTACGGACATAAGATTAATTGGTGGCCCGACTTTAGAATGAATAACAGCTGTTGTCGCTATTCCCGATGTTTTTCTACCCGTCCGAAAAAGTTAATTATTCGGGTGTAGGGTTCACTCCGAAGTTTCGATCGGCTTTAGGACTGGCCCGTACATTCGTCAACGGACTTAAGGAGTAGGCGCCTGAGGTGTATCAGACGTTGACCTCGTGTTCTTAAAATAGATCGTAAAGATGATGTGTTATTTCACAGTGCTAAAGCAAATGTTGGAAGAATAATAGCGTTTCTGCGTTCAATCGCAGTCTGTACGCGAGCTATTAATTAAGTCTGTCCTTGCTAAAACGTTCACAACCAGTTTCTAGTGAAGCGAACCTTGGCAATAGAGTGAAACGCTTGAATGGAGAAGAGGAACCACAAGTATCGCTTTGGAATTAGTTGTGATTCAGCCTTCAAGTGGGCCCAAAAATATAATCCATGAGTACGGTACGGATTGCTAAAATAATCTAATTAAGAAGAAGCACTCGTGTCGGGTTCGTATTTTTAATCGCCAGCCTAATTGGGTTTCAAGGTATTTTGTTTTTTTAAGATTTTTGGAGAGGCACGTTTTCTAAACTTGGCTTGCAAGATCGTTTCAGTTTCTCCTTAATTGCCTGCTAATGATCGCGTTTTATTTAAGACTTGTTATGAGTGTCCTTAGACAAAACTGCTGGGATTGTGGCTAAAAACTTTGGGGTATTTTGCCAGTAACTATTAGGTAGGTAAGTACATAAATTGCAATAATATCTACAATCTGCTGTGCAAGACGTAAATATTTATTTGGATAAAACCGTAAAATATAGTTAGTTAACTGAATTAATTACCTATAATATATGAAATAATTATTTTAAATATTTATTAGTTAGGTATAAATAAACATGAGTAGTTTAGTTGTAAATCCAGATTTATTTTTAAATTATATTACCATTTATCATGATTGTTACGAATTTTCCTTCCTTTTTGACGCTGGGGACTATGGACCATGATATTATAATTATTTTATCGAACCCAGATAAGTAAACACATATTTCCGAACAATCTGTGCTCCAATATTGCATGGAGGAAAATGATAAATATACTATGATAGAAACCAGTTTTTTTTCTGATAAGAGTTTTCAGTGAAATTCGTAACGTAAATTTCATTTAAATAAGGCCTGAAAATCTCCAAACGACGCCACAGTTATAAAAATGTAAATGAACCGCAATTAGGGAAATCCAAAGGAATTGTTACAAACGACAAAAGTTGTGGCAGTAGCCAAAAGCTGTGACTCGAAAAGTGGGTATTGTCTACAAACAAATTTAATATTCAATGACGTACTACAGTTTAGTAATGAAGGTTAGGAGTAGTTAGGAGGTTTCCAATAAACAACTAGCCTCTATTCTAATAATATAATTACCCTAAAACTAGAATTAGCATAATTCTTACTTTAGTGATTCTAATGTACAGACGCCAGCAGGTCAAGCTACCCGAAACTGTCAATTTTTCCCAATCAACCTTGAACCTTAATGCTTTAACGATAAAGTTGAAAATCTATTAAAGAATTTTGACAGATTGTTACTACAATCTGTCAAAATTCTTGCTTGATGTGCTGGCGTCTGTACTATCGCCAAAACCTATATCTGACCATGTTTTCATCAGTTTTAAAACATAATCCCGTGCACATGATGACCACAGCTGCGTCCTGAAGTAAAACAAAAGAGGATCCTTTTTAGGTCGACTAATAATATGAGCTGCAAGCAGGAATAGTTCTTACGGTGGTCAGATATAGATTTTGGCGATAGTCCCTACTTGGTGTTACAAAGATTTAATTATGTTTGATTTCCGCATCCATTCGTACTAAAATGCCTCTAATAAATCAACATCCATATTCCTGGAGTTCGAAGCCCTCATAAGTCATAACACCACACTGAAAAATTAATGTTCCCAAACATTTTTTGTTTTATCGCTGTCAGTTTGCCACTGTTAATTATAAAAAGTCGTAAATTCCGTTTGGAATGTATTTTTTCATTCCTCTGTTTTCTGTCTCGGTTGGACATGGCAAGGTACTGTGTAGGGCTTCGTTTTTCAGCCCGTTTTTATCCGAGCCACTTCGAGCCCCGTAATCGAGTATCCATAATTGCGAGATCTCGCACGCTTCTGTTATGAAATTAAAGAACAGCGGAAATGTAATTTAAGCCTCCTTCCACTTTGACCTGCTTAATATAATCCAGAACTCCGTGTGTCAATAAGTACGCAGATCCAAGTTACTTATCTCAAATGAGGGTAATTTTAGACTCTGTAAAACTTTATGATGCGTCAGACAATTCGAAATGGTGGGAACAGGCGGCAGGGCCATTGTTATGTAATTCTATCTACAGATATTGTATGGATTGTATTTCTTTACGGTTATTGTATTTTCTTCGTGATAATGGTTACCGTACTGTTCGATACTGCAGTTCGATCAAAACGATGTTTTATAATCATGACTTCGTGAAAGAAAGTTTTGTCATCAAAATTCAGAGGTCATTAAAAATAACTGCTGCGGTTAGTACCTATCGTGGCTAGTAATGCGCCTGTAGTTCAACATTAACCTTAGAGGCCATTAATGGCAGTCAACACGACCGTGGGAACCTCGCACCAACCATCCATAAATTATGTTTGATGACACAGTCTCAGCGCTCAATTGACGTAAATGCAGCGAGTATAAGATCTTTGTTTAAAAAATAAACAAATCTTACGTTCCAAACCAAATATGAATTTGGAACACAATTTTGGTTGGATCACGACGTTAGTACTGCGTCGCACGTGCGTGCTAAATAACGTGTAACCTTGCGCTCCCCTCGTCCTGCAGGAACCGGTCGATCCGGCGTATACCGGAATTTCACTCGGAGACAATAGTGGATCCAGTCAGCCGAGCTCTCCCGATCCCCCCGAGATACATCTCGCGACTGCTCACAGACGGGAAAGTAAATAATGATCAGGGATCAAGAAATCTGGTTAGCTTCGCACAGCCAGTTCTCTTTACGAACGAACTATTAAAGATATAGAATGGTGAAAAAGCACACGCTACGCAGCAATATTTAAGAAATAACATACGAAATGAAATTGCAAAAGTGTAAATTAAGCTTGAGAAAATATGGTATCTGTTGCACAATATTATGGGCAAGAGCAAATCGAAACTCGAACAATATGATAATCTTGAATTACAAAACGTAGTTTCTTTTTTAGAAACCTGAAGCAATAAGATAGGCGTGGGTTCCATCAAGGCTGGACTGACGAGTTTCAATCCGCCGAGCTACAATACGATAAATTTAAATATCCATGGCATATTTTCACACTCCTAATACTAACAAGCGTATCGCACGCGGTCGCGTTCAAATTGTAAATCAAATACAAGACAGCTGGTCAAGAACAAGACTACATAATTCTACTTTCTGTGAAAGTGATTGCAAGGCACTTGTTTTGATTGGTGGTACTTAGCCACTCGGGCGATAATGGATGTTATTCACGAGCACTTGAAGCCTATAATAAATCACAAAGAAAAATAGAAGAAGCCGACTTTCTAATTTCTACTGGATGCCTCAAAGCCAAGAATTGTGCAAAGTAAAACGTCCAAAACCATGTCATATTACAGAGACGCAAGCAATAAACAAACAAAGGATTTTCGAGTTAACCCACTTCCGTTTTGCCGTGTAGCCGAGATGGCTCGAAATGCTCAACAAGCCGTAACAAGAGACTATTTCCCTCACAAAGCCCTTTCAGCTCTGCCGGTTCGACCCTAGGCCGCTGAGCGTGTAAGTAATTACTGCTCTGCCCTAATTCCTGGTGCCTCTGTGATCCCGGCTAGTCAGTCGACTGACCTGTTTGCTTTCATTGCAAACTGCATCGGTTTGTTGAATCGATGAGTTTCAACCGAGAGCGTTTGATAGACGAATTTAGGTTACCATGGACAACTGGGTTGCTACGATTAAAATGGTGTTACAGCAATTTGTGAATGAAAGATAAACTGCAATAAAAACACTCTATTTTAGATAACTTCGGTAGTAGTACGTCGAGTTACGTGACGGATGCGAGTAATACAATTATTGTACGTTTTGTGTCTGAACAATGGGGTCAAAATAATTACGCTATCAACGCCGGCAACTATTACGAATAAGAAATAACATCGTGAGTCCAAACAATAAAGTTATTGTTGCCACGACTAGCATACGCGGTTTAGTTGCGTCATCCAATGTGCCGCGTGTTGGGATCATAGTGGTAACATTACTAGGGTTATTTATACATGGATGATCCCATGTTGGAAACATCAAAAGGAACCATCGGCCTCCGGTATTGGAAAATTTAATTTGGAACTGAAACACGTCCCCGAAAATCTGGATCGAACTTGCGGAGAAACTTGAGTTAGCGGCAGACTCGCTAAATTAGCTTCCTTGGAGTGTTCTTTAGTCTCATCAAAATTCGTTCCAACATGAAACATTTTGCTTATGAAAATTCATAACTTGGAACCCTAACTTGAAACTAATACTTTGTTAAGACCTACTAACTAATGTTACTAACTAATGAGCAGTGGTTTTGTAAATCAATGAGCTTGCATTTTGGGACGTGCTCTGGCTTATGACAACAGAATATCTTATGCAATTTGAACAGCCTTAACTGTTAGATGTTCAGTTTGTTGTCGATATAAGCGCACTAAAAAAATTCTGCAGTACACCACAATAGCGCACTATTTTCCCCAGTATTTTACGGTTCCACATAAATCCTGGCTACGTTACTGCACCATATTAGCATCTCCAGGCACTAACTAGTAAATGAGTTCACTGTTCATCGTAGTCTGTTTGTTGATCAAACAGATACCCTTTGTTTGGTAGCCACACTCAAAATAGATGAGCTTTTTGTGTAACCTGGCGTGAAGACCTAGTTTCGATGCATTTTACTACCTATAAATTAAACGGGATTGCTACGGACGGAAAAAAACGATGTGGAAGCGAATTTTCCATAAAAACTTAGTTACACAAAGCTATATGTTGCATGTCTGTAACTAATATTCCTGCTATACGTTTATTGGTATGGATTGCATTGAACTGAACTGGTGACCTTTCGATTGGCAGTCAACAACATAGTCGTTAGGCGGTCATTATACTAGTTTTGCACCAATTTTGCTCATCGTGTTAATGTATATGCAGATTTCTTTCATCGATAAAGATTCTGGTATAAGGTAATAAAACTGCTGTAAGTTGCAAACCATATATATGACTTTAATTTGTTGACTTTAGTGACAAATTTAGTGACTTTAATTTGTTGTCAGCAAGCATTGCAGTTACAATTTACTACCATAACTTCGCATAGCTTTTAAACGAATTACACAATAATTCATCTCTTAATCTGCCATAAGCATTTCCACAGTGGAGAACCATGTAAATGGTGCTTTACAAACTAACGCTGCAGGAGTAAAATGAATTGCTTTCAGAATAGGAGCATTACGTAGATGTGACTGCTTTTAGGCCCCGAGTGCTACAGCAGAGTAATAGGGCTGTGATTTACCGAGTTTTAGTTTTTAGTAGGTACATGTTAGTTTCGGGATTTAGTGGGTGTAACTCGACTATGGCTTAACGTAGGTATTTACTGACTTAGCTCAATTTTGGAGCAGTTAAAACGGGGTATTCCTCGAAGCGCACCAACTTTGAACCGCACCAAATGAAGCGCATCTAAATTATTTTTCGTAACGCACCAACGATGAAACATAGAGAAGAGCATGAAGGATTCGTAATAAATAATATCGATAGACGTTTTAAAATTCAACTGTCCTAATTGTTTATTTATTAAAACTACCAGGAAAGCAGAAATGAACTGGAACTAGGTTCTTAAGCGACTTACTACTTAGCTCGATAATGGTAAGTTGGTGCGCTTCGAGGAATACTCCGTTAAAATAGTTTCAACGGGAACAATTAAAGCACGTTATCGCACAAGATAAGCCTTGCAAAGTGTTTGCTTCCTCGGTATTTGTGTGGATTTCTGAATCATTTGTCTTACAGTTTTGAAGGCTTCTAAGTCAGTTTAAAATCTGCCAGCCCTAGTGATGATTTTTCTTACCCCGTTGCGTTTTCTGCGCCCATGCTTACCACTTGACTCGAGCCCATATTTTATTACTTGAGCTTCCTCATAAACTTAGTTTATTGTACCTACGTACGTATGGGTTTGTGGAGTTCATTCCCGCTGCACATTAGCATCATATAATATTGCGAACTTATGCCAGTATGCACTTTCCTGGTGGAAAAAGAAAACGGTTTCTGACTGCGATAAGATTTCTTATTCATATTGCATTATGCTTATGCACCTGCCGTATATTCATAGGTGACCTGTGACGAACTTTTCAACCATATTTCAATGCGATTGTTTAGGAAGTGTTTGGAAACGAAATGTTTATTGTTATTGCAATAAAGCACGCGTTGGTTTCTGTTCTGTGTCATGAATGTGTGTGTAATAATATGCTGTTATATTTTACTTTTAAGTTATTATTATGTTCCTATTGTTTTCAAAATATTGTTGCCGCTTTTGTAAAGTAGCTGTTTTATTGGTTCCTCAATTATTTTATAATAAACTGGCATCACCCGCGGCTTCGCCCGCGTGCTATGTCGATGAAAGTAAAGTAGTCTGTGTTCTTTCCACGGAGCAATTTGCTCCGTGGTTCTTTCCCTGGGCTCACAATATCCCCATACCAAATTTCATCAAAATCGGTCTAGCCATTTCGGAGATTAGCCTGGACAAAGAGACGAACATTTAAAAAATGGTTTTTTGTTACAAGTACCGTATGTTCTTTCATATGCATTTAGTAAAAAACTATTATTTTGACATTACAAACAGACACTTCAATTTTATTTATTTGTATAGATTCGTGATTGTATGCTGGTTTTGTGTGGTGTTATGTTACATGTGTACCTACGTTTGTAGTTTTGATTAAACAGAATGCCTATACCACAGAATAAATAATATATTTTATATGTTGCTATGATGTAACATTAAACTGTGTAATATTGATTGAAGGCCCTATGCTCATCAAATACTTGATTTTACAATACTATTGTACAAAATCAAGTATTTTCTAACTGTGCTGCTGAGGAGTTTGTTGCGCCACTTTTTCACAGCGAAAACACTAGGAAGTGGTGAAGGGCGGGCGTTTTGGGGGACTTGTAATTTTGACGCTCGAAAATGGCTGATTCTCAGCCTAATTTGAACAAATGAGACCTGGTTTTTTAATGTTGATGTGTTTGTACCGTGAAAGTGACCTATTGCAAAATGTTTGAAAGTTACGCTTTACCAAGATAGGTATATTACATACAGTTTTCAAAATATACAGCCATAACAAAGAACAAAATTCCCTTGCAACTGAAAACAATATTCCTTACGCAATACCGTTGTAAGTTTTCCTTGAACTTAATTTCAAATATTGCCTGTGTACAAATGAGAAGATCATTCTACAGGAATAATTCTGTTTTCCCGCTCGTGTGATTTTTCACATTCAAAATAATCGTTTGCGGTAACGCTTCGTCAGCCCGCAATGACGTCATGACGTCACTAAATCATAATTTCCTCATTTAGTACACCATTGTAAAACAAATAGACATATCTATGCTATTGTTTTAGAGCTTATCACATCCGCATAAAGCATAATTTACATTGTTTCTTTTGATATCTTCTATGCAAAGTAGGGTTTCGCCTTTCCACAAAGTTAGTGCTCCCTGGTGCGCGCTTTGCTTTTGTTCTATTCACCCGACTGAAAAGGGATGCGGTCTATGTGATGCCTAAAAAGGGGCTAAAATACGCCATCTTTTTCTCGTTTTACGTATAATCATCATACAAATTTTATTTATTGTGTGCGCAACTGTTATCTGAGTGAGTCAGAACAATAAAGTGTAATTAATTTACGTATTTTCATATTGATACTGTCTGTCTGGATTTAGCTCTTATGTCTCATAATTAATATGACTATGAAATACAACACTCATTGCACTTAATTACCTACTATAAAATACACGAACAATGTTTTTAACTAACATTTTAAATTCTTCCCTAAATCCTGATCAAAATGTTCGTCGAAGAGTGTTCGGGGCGTATTCAAACAAGAAAAGTCTTTCTTATTGCAAACATAATCTGAAGATCACGGCTTGGGAATATTTACCTTTTCGGTGCTCACAAAAAAGTGGGTCAAATTGATCCTAAATCCAAAGACGTAGGTACGAACACCGAAACTGGATATATGGAACTGCGGATAAATTCTTATCGCTTCCTGTGCGATACACCAAATACTGATATCGAAATACAAATGGAAAATGAAAGAAGTATGTTACGGAGCTTTCCCGCGTTTGTGTAAATATTTATTTTCGTATGCGCTTTTGCTTTCCGATTGGGAATCGAAAAGTAGGAAAACACATTCTCGCAATGCCCGCCATTTTGCAGTGAAAAGTTCCGGCTTAACGGCAAAACCATTCAGTGTGCGGTTGAAGGTTTACGGTAAAAGGGAAATAAAAGTTACAATAATAACATATTTTCTACATTAGTAAGCGAGTGTTAACATCATTCCCATTTAGAGGCATTGTATATATTTATTTATAAACCCAGCATAGGATTGTTTGTTTGACTTTATATCAATAATGGAGACGTTAAAAATTTCCTCAATTAGTACATTCAGGACAAAAGCATAGTTTTAACGATCTTTTTTTTATGTTATTCAATAGTTTAAGTATGTCTGTAATCTATACTAATGTTATAAATAAATCTGAAGAGTTTAATTATTTGATTGAACGCGCTTATCTTTGGAACCCACTCATGAATGCTACTCCAATTCTTGAGGAAGGTTATAGGCAATTTAACATCACGCTACAACCCTTAGGAGACGAACAAAAATAAAAAAAGTGAGAAATAACGCTAAGCAAAATCAATGAAGTAATAGCGTAGGCGGGCAATGCGATATGCGACGCGGTGGGTCGGGGGCCAAAATTTCACGCGGAAGAAGTCGCGGGCTAGTAAATATTATACTATGACGATGTAATCTGAATCAGTCTCCCCCATATCACACAATGAAGAAGTTTCGGAAACCGCTAACGATTGATCTTGATAAACCATTGACGCTTAATGTCAAAGAATGACATACAATATTTGGTTCTGTTCCATTTATTTCGACGTTTCGCTGGGCCACGGAGTCTTTTATCAATGTTGTATTCAGGCTGGTTGACAGCTCCTAGAGTATTTGGAAGCTACTGTCGCGTTTCACTTCTACACATTTACATCCATCATGTATGTACACGCCTTGAATCTTTAAACTAGTTTAAGTTTTAATACATTGCTCTGTCTTTGTCAAAGGAACCTGTAGAAAACATTTTAAAGTAAAAATACTAGTAAAATCAATGAAAATTTGTATTTGGGTATTCGACAAAAAACTGAAATACGGGTTTCAACAATTATTTTTAAACTTTCTATGAGAATCAGTCATGTTTATTTTTTTAATTAAATCAATGATAATTTATATTTGGGCTTTCGGTAAAAAACATATTATTATTCAAAAGGGATAAAATTGGGGGCGAAATTCGCTTGCAAAGTGCTAGTCTACATAGTCTACATACTTAAGCTTAATTATGTTGCTTTCCTTATCACATTATTCTTGTAACATTAGAAAAAACGTTCAGTACATTTTCACTTAACTGCAGTCCACTATCGCCTATGCACTTAATGACTACTGCAAAAACCTTTATACCTTGCACTATTTATAGGAGTGTCTAAGGGGAAGCTTTTAGTACTTGAGTATGAGCTGCTGGTAGGTACATTTAACCGTTTTATTTCAGACCCGCTAGCTTTGCTGAACTAAACAACTAACATAAAACTTCATTCAACTGAAATATTATTATAAGTTTGATGTTCATGAAGGCAATAAAATTAATTCCTGTTATAACTGAGGCGAGAACAGATTGGGTTATTAAAGCTATATTAAAAGTGCTAAGAAAAGCATTAAACACTGGTGTTTGTTTGGTGAGATATAATCGAACCGTTCCTTTAGCCGATTCAGACGCTTCAGTTTTTGTTAATCTTGCCTTACATTCGATATCTTTCACTGCAAGTCAAACGCCTGAAAACAGAATAAATCATAAGTGACAAATGAATACATTCATGAACCGATCCAACGATGTTGGATTTCGGGACTTTGCATTTTTCACTCGGCTACCGAATGATTGAAAAATGAAATGAAAGGAGCAGATGAATGTCCATTCCTATATAATTTTGTCAGTGTCGTGTGAACATGAAATGAAACAAAATTAAACCCTAAATGACAATTTTGAATGATGCACCATATTCAGACAAATAAATGATTATGATTAAATAATTGTCGTCATGAAGGAACTTTAATTCAACTATAGACAATTAATTGTAGGTAAACAAAGTATGCGAATTTAATTAACAATGCTTATACATACGTTGGAATAACATTTGGCGTTATGACAAAGCAAACAGGTAGAGATTAAATTGCTTCCACGAATGTTGTTGCTTCCCGGTACATACAAGGAAGGGACACGGTAATAACATTAATGTTTGACATTCATCTCGAGAATACCTGGGATTTTAGAGTGTCCAAACACATAGAGGAACGGCTGGAATACCGCAAATAATTGCTTGGACCAACCATCCCAACTTTTAAAGTAGTCGTGTTTCTGGCTGATGAAACTGGCTGGGTGGATATACAGGAAACATTTTTAACCAGTAGGTACGCAAACTGTAACCATGAATTCAGCATATGGTTCTAGACCCCCTAGCGTAGAAATTTTTCATAATTATGCTGAATTCATGGTTACAGTTTGCAAACAGCATAACTATTCACAACCAACCGACAGGCTATCGTTCCGAAAATGACACATTTCTATAACCTGATTCGCCTGGCTCCTCCCGACAGCAAACAGCTGTCGGAATAATAGCGGTCGTCTATTTGATTAAGGGCTGATTTTTCAATCGACAGAATAAATAACTTTTATTCGTGGAATAAAATTGACGTCTGACAGATTTTGTATGGAAGAACTGTCAAAAATTCAAAATTATTCCTCCGATAAAATTATCTGGCGTTGGAAAATTTCAAAATTATTCCTGGAATAAAGTTATCAGATGATTGAAAAATCAGCCCTTAAACTGACAGCATATTCGGGTTTTGGACTTGTGAACAGTGTTTAGAGGACTCCTACGATAACATTGATTGATGTTCGATACGGTACGGAAGCGTATCGGCTGGTTGTGAATAGCTGTGCTAGTTAAACATTTATCCTGTATGGAGCGTAGTACTAGTATGGTGGTTGTAATAATTATTTTTTACACGGTATTTCCCGAATTGTTATTTACAACTTCTGCAGTTTTCCTTGGGCATCCCCAACGTAAACTGCAGAAGTCCAAAATCCATACCAAATATCCATATTTGTATAGAGGAAATGATTCAACAACGTCACGGATTCCCTTTAAATGTGACTATCAGAATTCCACTGATTAAAAATACCAACGTCACATCAAACCCTTGCACTCGAAATTCACGTCACACGAAATCAATTTGGGCCAATAGCCGGGCTATTAAGCGATCCGGCTATAGTCGCACTATTCGCGCTGTGAGTGCCTGGTAGTAATGAAATTAGCATAGCGCCCGTATATCATACGAGGGTAGAAAGGGCGCGGTGCACTAGCCACTACTTGTTCTACCTATTCATTCTATAAGACCAGCTTGAATTGCAACATGCTTTTGATTCGATCCAGCCTGTCCCATCTTGCTGCCCTCTCCCAGCGACGCCCTAAGCCGAGGTTCGTACCCCACAGGGGGTGCCCTTAGCGTGCAGTCGCTTAATTTTTAATTACTTTTTAAGCCCTGGCTGGAGGCTTTAAGTTTAACAGGATAGTCCGGTTAAGTAGTGACGACCTCTCTAGGTCAACTACGAGATGCCAATTAAAAAAAAAAAACATGCTTTTGAGTTTTATTGATACGAGTAGCTACTAAGGACCATGGTAGTAACGATGCTGAAAGATGATAGTGATATTCCTCATTGTGATGTTTAGAAAATGTAATTTATTGTTTTAATAACGGAGCAGCAATGTGTGCTCTGAATAATAAACAGTTTTCCATGAATAGACTTCGAATAGAGATGTTACACAGAATTCAAAGCACACCCGTTAGCCACGATGTAAAAAGTGCATCAGAATTCATAATAGAAGCTTACGCATGATTACGCACTAGCTCTTATGTTTTCCAAGTAGCGGTTTAAAGTGCACATTATTGCACTTAATGATATTTTAACGTTTCTTGAGTCACACATAGTCCCGTTTGTTCAATTTCGTTACCGGGCGACGGCCAAGTTAATGAGAATCTTGGGTGACTCATGCATTCATTACTCACGCGAGTGGTTCTGACTGGTACTTGAGGTGCTAAATAGATTTAGTGGGTACTACAGATTATATCGGTTACCTAACCATTCTTTAGAGGTGCCCACTGTGTACGTACGTAAAGGTTTATAGCCGATTATTGGATACGATCACGAGCTTTGCCAACTATTCTCATATTCTGGGACTATCTCTGAGAATCCGTATATAAATAAAAATGAAATTCTATTCATTGGTAAGCGCATCTCTTGGCTTTGGATTTGGCTATTTTTAGGGTTCCGTACCTCGAAAGGAAAAAACAGAACCCTTATAGGATCACTTTTTGTCCGTCCGTCTGTCTGTCAAGACCCTTTTTCTCAGGAACGCATGGAGGTATCAAGCTGGAATTTTATATCAAATACTCAAGTCTACTGACCCTTGGAGCTGTTAAAAAATCAAACTTCTAAGCCAACGCAATCAAAAGATACAGCCGTTTATGCCGCCCGCAAATTTTCGACACTCGCAAGGGAATCAAAACCTACAGGGTACTTCCCGTGAACTCAGAATCTTGAAAGGTACGAAGGAACGTCTTATAGCACCGATAAAGGAAAAATTGCGAAAACCGTAAATTTTTAGTTGCATCATTTAATAAAAATATTTTTAATAAGTCCGACTCGGACTTGGCAGCTTTTTTGGTTTTATAATGTTCCTAATAGTATAGAATTACCTAATTCTAAACTATTTTCCGGGAATTTGATCAAATTCGGGAAAAACGGAATGTCCTTTTTTCTATGGGATTTTGGTATGAATTAATCATTGAAATTTGGACTTGACTTGGGCGGGTCAGCTAGTCTTTATGATTAAGCATTCATCTTTAATATTTTAATGTGAAACTGATTGCTATTCGTACCTCTTACGGAACAAGTTATTGAATCAGTCTAAAATAGGCTTCGCCCGTAGCAAACCAAACGTATGTGTTAATTGTTTTAATGTTAATTGATGTGTTGCACGTGCAGTAAATAAACAAAGACAAAATCTACTATGCATTTTACACGCATGAACTCTGGACTTTACATAATATATTATATATATATTATCAAGTTTTGATAAAACTAATCGTTAATGTTACAATACTTTATCTATAGAACCTATTTACTTGTATGTCTATTTTAATTATGCAATTGAATACTTATCGCTTACTCAATATGTTAAGCCGCTAACTAATATTTTGCAAAACAATAAACAGTTTTATGTGCCGTGTCAAATTGTAGCCTATGTCTTATGCAACATCCTCTAACTCGAAATAGAATTTCTTGCATTTGAATATGGAGAATGGAAATGTGTCCCATATACTGGAAATTGTTGGATGAAGATGACGATGGCATCATCATAGGAAACTGAAACAAGGGTCAATAATAGTGATTACATATTTATAGGGAAGGCCCATCATACTATGTTCTGGTCACGTCAGCACAATGACGGCTTCTAAATCGACTTCCTCAAATACTATAAACTGTAATAACGTCATCATCTGCCCAGCGTTTTTCCCAACTATGCTGGGGTCGGATTCAGCTGAATACCAGTATTTTACATGAAGCGACTGCCTATCTGACCTCCACAACCCAGTTACTGGGTATACCGTACCGTCTGACAACCAGTCTTTACTGGTGGTCAGACTTTCGGGCTTCTGACTACCCATAATGACTGTCAAAGATCCACGAATGACAGCTGGGAGTTTCCGAGTCACGGAGAGGTCTCGGTATGTAAAGATAGTCAAATAAACTGTAATAACGTAGGTATCTGTCTATATTTCTGCTCCATAGGATTTATTATGTCATCGTTATAGAAAACTGAAACAGGAGTCAATAATAGTGATTACATATTTATAGGGAAGGCCCTATGCTCATCACATCATACTATGTTCTGGTCACGTCAGCCCAATGACGTCTTCTAAATCAGTCTTCCTCAAATACTATGAACTGTAACTAATAACGCACCTGTCTATATTTCTGCTCCATTGGAAGGACTATGTCATCATCATACTGAAACTGAAACCAGAGTCAATAATAGTGATTACGTATTTATAGGAACGCCATCACATCATGCTACGTTCGTCACGGAAGCCTAAAGACAACTTATAAATCAGTCTTCCTCAAATATTATAAACTAATAAAGTATCTGTCTACTATTCAGAGTCAAATTAAATTAGCTAGCGAAACTCCGCAGACGTGATGGGTATCGGTATCAAAACATGATAAAAAAGAAAATCAATTAATTTGATGACTTTTGTGGGGTCATCGACCGCAGTTAGTCACTTGAAACATTAGTTTGAAAGTTTTTTTTAAAGGTCACGTTTTATATTTTCATATATCGTTACTCATCACGTTTGCAGAGTTTCGCTTGCTCTGTATGTCTATATTGTCTACTAATGCTCCATAGGAATGTTCTGGCTACCAGTATACAGAACCTTTCAACAATTTCCTCCAATGCGTATCGTACCGGTATCTAGCGGCTCTTATCACCAGACGGTCTAATCACTGCACTGCAACGTAACATTATCTCTGCTACAGTTAGTTTGTGCCGAATAACAATACCACCATTAGATGATACCATGTAAGCTCCACCGACAACTTTTACGTTGATTTACTTTGTACTGTACTTGCTCTAATTTTCACCTCGTAAATATAACGCTGGTTGTAGTAAAAACAAAGCAGTTAATTTTATAGAAACTCAGTAAAGTAGTTACATTAGCAACAACCTCTTTGTACGGAGGAAAAAAAAAGTAAGTTCCGAGCATTTTACAACGATGATTGACGTCCACGCAATCTGAAAGGAATTAAATTAATCATAACGTCAGGCTCTTTCCGATATTTGTAATTTAAACATCGTAAACTAAACACAAATAGGTAGCCATATTTAAACGATTTTCCGCTAAATTAACCCAAACATAACATGAGTTTACAGCGTTATCATAAACACAAAGTATGATACTGTGTCCGAATAAACAAAATGCGTCTGCGAAGGGCGTTGACCTCCAACATTGCATGGTGCATATGTTCTCATACGTGTACAACTCACTTGTAAAAATATTATAATAAAATAGGAATGCTTGAATGTGTATGCACGCAGCGTCAGTTCATTGACTTACAAAGAAATTGAATGAGGCCATACAAGGACTTATTGACTCTATTATATTCGATAAGTCTCGGTATTGTATGTGTCATCAAGTCAGAGGAAACTAACGTATTAATTCTGTACGTATTATTTATATTATGGTATAATTTTGTGTGGTGACCACGGATTCCCGAGAGCAAAACTAAATCTTTTCCTGCTTTAAAATGGAGCACCATTATTTTAATTACCTAGGTAACTGATAGTGAAACACCACTGCCGAAACTGATTCACGGAAAGTTATAGGATTTGAAAAAGTAAACAAATTGACGTAAATAATACATTCGTCTTGTAAATAAAAGAGCAAAGATCGTTGAATCAGCTGTGCGTACAAAACTAGCAGGCAATGCGTCATCCTGCTGTTACTTTATTTTTATAAGGAAGTATAGTATCTGTTAATTGTACTGCGGTATGGAAAATAAATGAGTTCAACCACTCGTAGTATTGAGGTTTGTGTTTTCCAAGGATTATTATTTTTTTACCCCAATACAGTGTTACAATTCCCATTTGGTAAAAATTAACCATTATTATCCCCGATTGAGGAAACTGTACATTATCTGTACTTATAAGGAAACTTGCAATGTTTTGTGACGTCACTGAAGTTCCACAAAACAAAACTAAAGTAGCATTGTCCGTGACTTAGCATTAGATTTCAACCTTGTTTTGGTCTGTCTTGAACACTTCCTCAAGATAACTTTGAACAATTCCGGTACGGTTAAACCAAATCCACGATGTTGTAAAACATTAGAAGCAGACAGAAACGTCTGCTTGAAATTTTTTACAGGCGTAAAGTTCAAACCATAACAATAAAGGTAGCAGAACACAACTGTTAGAAGCAAACATAAACTTTAAAAGTAACAACAATACTTGAGGATCTGAAACAAAAATATTTAAATCTTTAGATTCGCTCTAACACGTCAAAACATAGTCGCGTTTCTGTTTAGTTTTTACATCTCTGACATAATGACGCAGTGACTTGACTTGATCGTCATGGAAACGCTGTTAAATAAATAATGTGTGAGCTCACTCTTGTCAGTATGGACACTTTCGTATGACTAAGTACGGTAAGGACAAATCTAGCGATTTAAATCTTTCCTAAAACCGCAAGACGTGAGATTAGTCAAAACACGATGTTGATACTATCACAACAATGCCTGGAAGCTATTAAACACTTGTCTCAACTCACCACTTTACTAGGAAAACATTGAGAAACAAAACTGAAGGCTATCTTAACGTCATCATGGCCGAAAAACGTTTAAATTGTTTCATAAACTTCCGTTTAAGAATTCATTGTCTCGTCATTGGTATTAAATTAAGCTAAGACTGTTTTAAATCAAATCAAAATATTTTATTTCACATAAACCTACATGGGCACTTATATGTTCTCATGTCTTACAATAATTATGTTTATGTATTTTCTTTCTTATATCGTCAGAAGCTAGGTGCACGGTTCCAATTGGTCTTTTCCTATGGAGATGAGCCGGCGAGAAACTCCACGAATACTCTTTCAAAAATAAGTGACTTTTACAACGATTTCAAATTACTGTGCTAATAGTTATGGGAGGAAAGTTTAGGCCTGTCAACAAGTACCAGGTACTTAACAAAATAGAAAATGGTCAACAAGTCTACAGTCTACAAAAGTAGTAGTTGATGGTTTTGCTAGTTCCATTTCCCACAATTCAAGTGAATCCAGTCTATTCGTAGTATAGATTAACTATCAAGTACTTAAAGATAAAATCTTAAAGGATCTATTTCTTCAAAATCATTTACAGTCACTTTACCGTGAGTGAAAACATGGCAACTTGAAATGAATCCAGTCTAGACAGATAAAACTTATATTTCTTCTCGGTCGAGATAGAGAGTATTACGATGAATGACTTCATGTATTTATACAGCCATAAGTCGTCAACTCGTCAGTTACTCCGTCTATTTATAAAGTTCGAATAACTCTCCCGCGGTGTTTTGATTTCGCGACAGCCCTACGCTTCAACTTCAGTAACTCGTCCTCATTTTGTTGTGAAACTCATATTTTTTCGGCCAGAAATATTCTTACAATTTTTTCGTAATAAAGGAAATTCTGTCAAGTTTGGAAGGCTTTATTCCTGCCTTGCCTTTGAGCGCCGCTGTGTTATTTGTTAAAATTAACGACGTTGCGTCGGTCTGTCGCACGTAATTACATTTCCATGACAGGGTATTCGAAAAGACCTCAAAGTTAGTTTTTTTAGCCCAGATAGTAATTTGACAGGAGTAATGTCAAACTCCGATACTAAAAAGTAAACACATAAATACCTGAAATGTCAGATTACTATCTGGGTTTAAAAAACGTACTTTAGCCGAAATTACCGTTTAATTGAATATTAAGCAGTCGAACTTGCGAAGCGCTGTTATTTCACACGGAAACACAATAACCCCTGGGTGAGTTAACGCGATAATTAAGCGAGTTACACACATGGTTAACGGGTCACCAGCTATAGTGGAACACGTGTTTTAAACGATTCATGACGTTATCTGTGGACCAACGACTCCTCTGTGCAATAATAACAGAGGCAAGCCGAAAGTGTGGTACAGATTCCAATTTACTCAAACATACTCGCAGATTGAATTTATGAATTCAACCATAGTTTTGATGCTAATACAATAATGGCTTGATACGGAAATACTAAAGAGTGAAGCTCAATGTAAAAGAAAGCTTAAAGAACGATCAAAAGATAACGCAAAGTTTATGTTTACAAATAAATCAACCCTGGAGAGGCTGGAGACCGGAAAGATTACTACGATTGTTCTACTTCGCCCCAATTTCGAGAAACTACTCGACGCGAGAATACAAACACCAATATTTGGACGGGCCACGACGACCCACGGTCTTTATTGCAGGAAAAAAATGTACGAAATAAATCTTTGGTCGGCCAAACACTTCTATGTGCCCAATATATCGTGGCTAAGTAATACCAGCCTCTTGGGTCGATCGATCGCTTGCCGCGGTCGTTCGGTCTGTGGATGAACCCCTCCGTGGCTTGGAAAGCACTTCATCCTTTGGTCCCGGCTGTCATTTTTGGATCTTTGTCAGTCGTTACGGGTCGTCAGAAGCCCGAAAGTCTCTCAACCAGTGTTACCAAGGGCTATCGTATTACCCAGTGTCTGGGTTGTGGAGGTTAGATAGGCAGTCGCTCCATGTAAAATACTGGTATTCAGCTGCATCCGGTTAGACTGAAAGCCGACCCCAACATTGATGGTTTAAGGCTTGGCAGATGATGAACGTTTGCTTTCTTAACCTTCGTTGAGTCATGGAATGATTAGTCAGTCATGAACCGATATTATCGAATCGTTATGCGAATAATGACGCATCGGCTTCATTTGTTTGATGTCCAAGAGTCATGTTCTTTGTAATGTTTTGGGGGTGTTCCTTGACTTCCTTGTGTTCGTAGGTTTTGTTGTTTTAATTAAACCCTTGCAGATAGCGTTGGCTTGTATTTTATGTTCATGTAAACTTATAATTTCGGAGATGGTTTTACCATAACTCAAAGCTCTGAACATAACATGACATTGATAATATAAGGCTGCTGATTGCAGGGTTATTTCTTAATTGATTGATGGTCTAATTAATCTGACTACAATTAAGTTCTCGAATATCTCACTAAAATCCAAAATACAGCGATTAATCGGTATCCTCGCCGTTAATTTGAGTGAAGAGGAAGACCAACTATGTTAACTATCTTATCGTTGTATTATCCAATTTTAGTTGAGTGTGGTCCGCAGTGCCCGCAGTGGCACAGAATAGATAGGAGATAGGACTTTGCCTAAGTTAAACCCTGACATTGCGTAACTGTTTGCCATAAATCAATGGTAGGGCAAGTCTACCCATTGATTCACGATAACGTCTATCAAACGCTGATAAAAGTATTTAAGGAAAACACCAACGTAATAAAATATATACTACTATCATTCTGATTGCCGTCATGATATTTAATGAGTCATAGGGAAATGCTACAAGTGATTTATTTTTGTTCCTATTCGTCGGTGACTAACAATCTCAGGTCAGATGTTCCCATGTTCAATATTCCTTCGAGCTGGCTGTTATGCAACGTGATTCATTTGTGGAATGAAGAGCGATCGTTGTAGAGATGCGTACGCGCCGGGTCGAGGGTTATGGGCGGTCAGTCGACGATCTTTCCTTCTTTATATTCGTTAGGGCTCGCACTGGTGTTACGCTACAGTGGTTCATATTTAATTTCGTATTTTGTTGATGGAGTACTTAGGACCGTAATTAAGACTTTCTACAAACCATAAGCGATAACGGAACACAGAATCAATTAAGACTTATTGACATACATTGTATTTGGAAGCCATTAACATTCTAGGCGACATCTGTAGCTGTAATTAGAGTGATATATCGTTTTCTATGTTGAAATACAAATCCATCTACTAAACAACATTCTGCATATGAAAACAGAAACGAGTTTATCGACGTCGACATTCCCTTGCCAGGAATATCTGACAGGATGTCGTACTCGACACGATACGAGGGCAGAATATTAGTGATCGTTATAACACGGCCAATTTATGTTGTGCACTTGTGACCTCTAGACGTGGCCGAGAATAGAGGACAGCGTTGTGTTGTTTTAAACACAGGATTTATATGCATTCTCGGAGGGTATACTCGTAGGTGGCGAAAATAGTTTTGGCTATTTATAACTGTATTACAGCAGATACAATCTGTATGGTATTTTTAATCTGGATTCTGATAACGGGTAAAATGATTTTGTAATGTTTTTTTCCTACATGCGAGCTGAGGAATCTGTTGTTTTTGTTTATTTTTGTTAGCGTTGGTTTTTCTAAAATGTTCTTGCATAACACGCGTAAAATGCGGTGCATATTTTCAAAGCCATAAATAGCTACTGCAACTTCTGTTTTTAATGAATAAAGCTGCAAATCTAGTGCCTAAATGTGTCTGGGTTCATAAATTCTGAATTGAGGTCTAGATTTTTGCTTTTTTGCTGTGGCAAGCATGTGCTGTCCACTTAACTTATCACATCCTTCATCCTTAGCACGCAAGAACGTGCTCAAGTGTTGTTTTTTCTTTGGGTCAGTGTAATGCGCTATACTGCCTTATTATTTTTAAATTACAAAAATAGACTGGCAGTTTACCAGACAGCTCACTGATTTAAAGTTGTTATGCGAACTAAAAATTCTACGTTCCGTACTTGAAAATATCTACTTCACATTTTTCGCGGATTTGTAACAAAAATACTCATGATTTGAAATGAGGTTGCAATGTCCGTTGTAAAAAGTTTTGTTGGTTTTTGTTCCTATTCATAATCTCGTCCTATTTCCGAGATTTATGATGAGGGTTGTCACAACTCACAACGAAATGGACCAAAGTGTATCTTATTACTTTCCTACTTTTAACCTACAGTGGGCAATGTTTAATGTTTCTCTTCTTTGTCCTCAGAGCCGTCGGTAAAACATGTCTGCTCATCAGTTACACCACAAATGCCTTCCCAGGAGAGTACATACCTACAGTGTAAGTATATGGATTGTTGAATTTTAAACAGAAACGTTGAACACTACAAAGTTATGCGCAGCTCGTTAGCAAAGTTTACCTAAATCAAAGAAAATTTAACAAGATGGTATTATATGGAGATACTTTGTAGCTGTTTGACCTATTTCATAGCAGAATCCAGAGAGAGCTTCGTCATAATGATTTAATTTGCTAAACAACGTCCAATCTATTTGGTGGTTGCGATTCTCAGAATGCTTTAAGCTCCAATTAATGTATTGAATTGCTGCAGTGACTGATAAGATAAGCATATAATTTGAATTTGTTATTGAAACATTAAAAACATGCAGCTGCGAAACCAGCATGACTTCATTTTTTTTCGCAAGATCGACTAACTGCCAAAAACAGGATAGATGTTGCAAAGCCTTCAAAAATCAAGTGATCTTCAAAAACATTATTAAAATCTCCATCTAAACATCCTCAGATTCGACAACTACTCGGCGAATGTGATGGTGGACGGCAAACCCATAAACCTGGGCCTATGGGATACGGCAGGTCAGGAGGACTACGACAGGCTGCGACCGCTCTCCTACCCACAGACCGATGTCTTCCTCATATGCTTCTCGCTCGTCAACCCAGCGTCGTTCGAAAACGTCCGGGCTAAGGTGGGTCCTTGAATCTTTGAGTACAGACGCCAGCAGGTCAAGCCACCCGGAACTGTAAAATTTTCCCAATCAACCTAGAACCTTAATGCTTTAGCTATAAAGTTTAAAATCTATTAAATAAATCTGACAGTTTGTAGTAGTTTATGTGCTGGCGTCTATGCTTCTTTCAATAGAATTAGTAGGGTTCATTACGTAGCAAACTTGCAATGCTTTGGCAATGAATATTGTTGTGTAAATGTAAAAAAAATAATTGTTGCAGTGCAATTAACTTTGACAGTTCAACAATAGTCATTGCGTTATTTACGTTGCCGAGCAGATGAGTTTTTAAACATATTATGAAACAATGGATTAAGCATTTCGTTCAAATACTTTGGATTGTGGTTGAAAGTGAGTTACGCAAATAGTGTACCGTCTTTTGGTCCACTTGGAACTTTTTGGAACGGTAGTAGACTAGGGTCACGCTCACGTGTGTCTATTTTGTTTTCGTAATATTTAGAACAGTTCCGAGCTGAATCAGAGTCTCCTATGTTCAGTCTTGGCTTAAATGATGACAATCAAACCTCATTAAAAAAATGGCTGTGTCTTCAGGTGTTGAGCCAGACAAGGTTAGAGATAAAATAAAACTATTTGTGGTATTTAGTTAAGATTTTAAGCTACATAATGATACACAGATTCTGTATGTATTACGTATGTGCTCTTTTTTTTTTTCTTCGCATGGGACGACTGTATTTTAAATGCTGTTTTCCCAAAACTTTGTCACTTCCACGGCGTTGTCGGTGGCAGCGCAGAGGTCACTTTGACTGCATGTTTTGGGACAGGATAGGCAGGATAAGGACGCATGTGTTAGATCAGGGAATATTACAGTTTCCGAGAAACGGTCGTTGTTAGACAAAGGAAACTCTATGTCCATACTCGCCTGCGCAGTAAGACTTTATCACGTCAAAACGTGCTGAAATAGCAAGTCGTCAAATCTTCGTTCCTACTGATAACATGGAATAATACTGTAAAGTTGCACATGTGCCCTTGCTACTGTTCTTTGTTCAGAACTTGGTGCATGTCACCAATTAGTTATTTCTATGGAATTATGTATATGACTCATGTAATCAGGAAATACAATTTAACGGAGAATGAAAATCTTGACAAGATATAACCTTGTGTTGTAAATTACTTGATTTATGTAGTACCTACCAAGTTTTCATGAAGCGAGTAGTAGATAATTTTTTACCCTGCACAAGCGCAGATAGCGAGATGAACATAATGGCTTCATGAAAGATTCGTCCACAACTGAAAAAAAAACTTTTCAGGGGTCGATTAGGATTATGCAGAAATAACACAATTTATTGAAAACAATGCTTTGTTATTCCAGCAAACCAAACTGTATTTTGTATTACCAATTTGACAACGACTGTCACACGAAAAAGTCGCAAAAGAATAAAAGAAACGTAAATACATCAATGGAAGTTTTTGTAATGAAGTTTAATCTTAACAAAAATAAAACTTCCATGAAAAGTGGAATAGAGGGGGAGGCTTTTCTCCAGTAGAGGGACAGTCTGAACTGATATTTCAATAATAATAATTAAATAACATAGTACTTCTTAGTAATCGTGGTGCTGCTAACCTATGTCCAGCTTTAGGCCAGGCCTTAATATGATGATGTCTTTTTCTAACTAATCTTGTCTTCTGTACCTTCCAGTGGTTCCCCGAGGTGAGGCATCACTGCCCGTCGACACCCATCATCCTGGTCGGCACCAAGCTCGACCTGCGCGAAGACAAGGACACCATTGAGAAGCTGAAGGACAAGAAACTCGCGCCCATCACTTACACACAGGTAAACTATTGTATTTGATCTTAAAGTTATCCCTCAGCCGGCCCTTGTACGGTCACCAAAGGAGATTAGTAACCAGGGTCTTCGGATGTTGTTGAAGTTAAGTAAGAAACCGAAGGACCGATGAATAAAATTTAATTTAATTATTAGAAAACAAACAGTTCATTTGTCAAATAAAATTTCATTCGAATACATCCATTGGTTTCTTACTAAACTCCAACTATATCCGACGACCCTGGTTACTTATCTCTTTTGGTGACTGTACCATGTCACTTGGGTTCGACGCAATATGTTTTCTTTTTTTTCCCTGTCCGCCGTCACCTTATCATTCACTCAACATTTATATTAATCACTCTTTTATACAAATGTGTTGCATCGCTCCTCTTCACATGCGCATACCAAGATAAACGGTTCCTTTTTTTTTACTTCTGGCGCCACTTTTAAACTTCCTCTTTAAATTCTTGTCACTCCACACATTCATCTCAACATTCTCATATCCACAAAGTCAACAAAACAAACGATCACAGCCCAGTGGCTGCAGAAAACTGTTTCTTGATCAACCAACATTGTTTATTTATTTGTTAAATATAAAACAGCCAAGGCTAATTACATTAGTTAAGACAAAAACTATCAAATAAAGTATACAACTACTCGACAGCCATACATTACATCTCAAAATACACCAGACGTACTTCAAAATCACGGCACGGACGGCACGGTTGGCGCAGTGGTTAAGCGATTGACTGCTGCGCTGCGTGTCACGGGTTCGATTCCCGCACGGAACAAATATTTGTATGACCTACAATTAGTTGTTCCGGGTCTGGCTGTTTGTGTATTCCTAGTGAGTGAGAAATTCCTAGTGTGGGGCAACGGTTTTATAAAAAAAAAAAATCTTCATCCATTCGTCCGCGCACATCAGGCTTATTCGCATCGCGTCCACAAGCATCGCGCGAATTCAAAATACGCGCGTAAATCGCATGCACAACGCCAGACCCTCGACTCGCACGTGATTCGCGCGTATTGCGCGCGAGTCGAGATACTAGTGACCCCTAAGACCCCTTGTTGCGTCCAGTTAATCGCGCGAACTCCGGCTGAGTGGACGTATCGGGAAAAATGGAGCGCCAAAATTTTGATACGAAATTGTACTACTGACTGAATTCGACCCCAAATGCTCGCGCGTTGGTACGCTCTTTCTGGACGCAACGATCGCGCGTGATTCGCACGAGAGAATCGCGACGAATTCGCCCTTTCTGGACAAGCTCTTAGCGTCCAAGAGAGCGTTGAGCGAAGAGTGTGCGAGGGACAGGGGACTGGGCTCGAGCGACGAAAGTACTGTCATATAATCAGCCCATAAACTTAATTGATAAAACCCAATAAAATAAACGTAACATCAAATATTGTTTAATAACGTTACCTCACACCTATAATTGAACCCAAGGTAAAAGAGATAATACACCGTGTTCCGGACGATATATATAAACTTCGACCAGAAGGCCAATTCCCGTAGTATGTAAGATGAAATAGTGACTAGATTTTGAACGTTTTTAACGTTCAAAATCTAGTCACAATTTCATCTTAGCGACAGTCAGTGTCGATAAAATTACAAAAATGTAGGGTAATTAGAGGTGTTTTGACAGATTGAGACTGAGATGAACGTTGTGAACGTTCTTAAAATTACGAGAATAATTGCCCCTCTGATTTTCAGACCATGGAAATAGGCATTTTTCATTATTGAATTGTTATTTTTTATGTTTTGTTAATTTTCATGCAAACTAAATACCTTGACGTAAATCACCCGATATGCATGCCTCTGTATCCGAATTGGCAACGTCGTATTGTCATTCATAAGATGTGGTGGGCCGAAACTTGTCAAGACCAAGTTAAATTTTTGAAATGAAATTACAAATATCTTTCTACCGAAGCCTTTTTAAGTGCTACTTCCTTTGTTAGATAGGATTTATATAAGCTATAGAAGCGTTTGTCAAAGTTTATGGAGAACACGGTGTATATGCTTGACACTAGATGTATTTTCGTAGCGCCCTTAGTTACATTTACATCCGAGGTGGGAAGTAGCGCAGCCTGTCGCCCGCAGGATATTACAAATGTTCGCGTATGTGTTGCGAATATTATGACGTTCCATCTTATGCAGCTGCGACGTGGTTAAGCGGCACGTGGCATCTATTTGTATTGGAATGTTGTTGGAATTATATCATTGGGTATTGTGAATTTCTTGAAAAAAATGTTTTATTTGATTCAAACTCAAAACATTTACTTCAATTAAACCATTTTACAGGCACTTTTGAATTGTCAAAATTAAATAGTCGGTCAGTTAGAAAGTTGAAGCTAGTTGCCCATTCCAAAACGTAGATCTCTATGGAAAAGAATGGTCAAGAAACTTCAAGGACACCCTTTTAAATCAAGATATTATTACAAAATCCTGGGTCCTGGGATTAAATAGGAACAACAAACAGCTACATTATGCAAACGGAAAAATAACCAACATAAGTAATAACGTTCTGTTCACAGGTGACCATTAATAAATAAAACTTTAAAGTCACTAGTAGGTGAACTGTTCATGCAAGACAGGCTCCAATATCATTTGAACCTATAATTTCTCACCTCTCATAAATTTTTCACCCTTTCTCCTTCTATGGGTTGCCACCCCCTTTTTTAATTTTCCTACCAACGGTCTAAGACGCTTTAAATATACACATACACACATTAAAAACATGCCTGCAAAATTTACACGAATTGGTTAGAAACTATATTTTTTTATATTAGATCAGATGCAGTGGCGTACAGTCACGAGCATAAGTATGTATACACTTGACTTTATTCAAAAGCGATTTACTCCTTTATTTTTTAATGAAATTTTATGTTGCTACTAACATACTATTTTCGAACCCATATGTTTTTGCAATGTGTCGTATTTCATTGTTGTTTTCGTTATTTTACGCAAAAATTGCTATTGAGAGTTTCCAAGTGTTGACATATTAGTGCTCGTGACTGTACATGGTGGACAAGTTCCACCGAGTCTATACCACATTAGATTATTACTAATAAACGTATATCATGTTTCAGGGCCTCGGCATGTCTAAAGAGATCAGCGCGGTGAAGTACCTGGAATGCTCTGCGCTCACGCAGAAAGGTTTGAAGACGGTGTTTGACGAAGCTATCCGCGCCGTGCTGTGTCCCGTGCAGCCCGTCAAACAGAAGCGGAAGTGTAGACTGCTCTAAGGATTGTGAAGCACTGTCAGATAAGGTACAAACATTTTTACTAAGAAGTAAGAATCATCATTCCTCAACCCAATTTATTTGGGGGTCGAACGTCAAAATTACAAAACAGTCTCCGCCCACCCTTCACCACTTCCTAGTGCTTTCGCTGGGGAGCAGAAGCGGCGCAAGAAACTCCCCAGCAGCACAGCTGTCTGTTCAGTTAGAAAATACTTGATTGAATACAATACTAGGTATGCAAAGTAATTAACATTACAAGACACAGCACATTAAATTAAATTATTTGCCATATGTCAGCTGGCCACGCCAATAAACCAACAAATTCAATAAAAATTATATGTTCCCAAGCAAAAAAATTTAAATTAAAAATGTAAACAAAAACTTACTACCCAAATAAAAGCCCCAGGTATAAAGGGCGTGACGGCTTACACATTTATGCAATACTAGCTGCGCCCCGCGGTTTCACCCGCATAAGTTTCGATCCCGTGGGAATGTCGGGATAAAAAGTATCCTATATGTTAATCCTGGTTATAAACTATCTGTGTGCTAAATTTCGTCAAAATCTGTTCAGTAGTTTTTGCGTGAAAGAGTAACAAACATCCATACATCCATACATACAAACTTTCGCATTTATAATATTAGTAGGATGGGTTCTGTTCTCTGTCTCTGTTCGTGTCTGATCGGCCTGGCAACCGATAAAGGTCGAATGATTAGACTTGCATCAATTGGTATTGATCATCTGTGGTGCATCTCTCAATCTTGTAATGATTGATCTTAGTGTCCTTTTATCTTCGTTGATTAATCATTTACTGACCGATACCAAACGTCGAAATCGATTTCTATAAACAACTTTACCATTTGTGAAGTAGCTCTTGTTTTATTTTTAACCGACGAGCGGGGCTCAAAAGAAGGGTAATGCTTTTATTAGAACGGTTCTGGTAACAAAAGAAGACTTGAGTGACAGAATTATCATTATCTGCTTAGCCTTTCCCAAATATGTTAGGGTCGGCTTCCAGTCTAACCGGATGCAGTTGAATACTAGTATTTTACATGGAGAGACTACGTATCTGACCTCCACAACCCAGTTACTGGGTACCGATACCCATTGGTAAGACTGGTTGTCAGACTTTCGGGCTTCCAGCGACTCATAACGACTGTCAAAGATCAACGGATGACAGCCGGGACCAACGGCTTAACGTGCTTGAGCGTATTTGGGTGACAGAATTATCATGGCACTAAATAAATAAATCATAAATTTCTTACGTCGTCATGCATCAATTAGCTTATACGTAACGAACTATTGAGCCTTGAAAGGCCTTCCTCTTGAAACAGTAAATTATTAATGCTTCCTATTTTTTTTTTTGTTTACAGATAGCGTAGTACAGACGTCGATGTCAGTGTATACAGCATAGCTTACAATAGAGCGCACCAACATCAGTATAAATGTGCATAAAACACGAGCGCTGTAACTGAATGGACTGCAATAAATGCATACAATAGATGTTAATTTTTACTGTTAAAGTACGCATTATTAATTAATATGTAACGTGGGTTGGTGTGAGTGAGGTCCGTTTAATGTATAACGCTTTTTTATATCGACCGGATATTCTCGTCACTGGCAGTTTGTAGAGGCTGCACAAAGGATGACCTTTGCCAAATGTGTTGCAGAAGTTTGTCTATGGATGTCACTGCATTCATTATTCAAATTGTGTCGTAGTTTCATTGTCTGTATGTCGTGGAACTGTCGTAATACTTGTGAACTTCTACCTCTAGCCAATAATTGATAATATTTGTACATTGTGTCACATTGTAGCCATACCGCCGCCTGTCAGTGACTGCTAGGTAACTATCCGAGTATAACTCATATTTGGGTGCTTAATCATAACTTTACCGTCGCTATTACGAAAATGTAATTACATTCCTACATTTATGATAATTTCGGGTACAAATTGTTTAAACTTACTTCACCGTCGCTTCTAAACGGTTGTTTAAAAAAATGGAATTGTTGAAATTTGTGTTTGCCAGAGATTATATTTTTCGATTTATTATTGCTTTTTATTTGTTTCCACATTGTTGTGTATATCAATGTTTACAGTCGACTCAAACTCGGATACATTTTCGTCCTTATTTCTAATGTGTCAAGGTTCAAATTGTATACGAGTTACAATGTCGACTAGGACTAGTGGCGTAATAAGTACAGCATTCGTTCGTAAGAAAATGGTTAATCATTAAAGTTTCGTATTCATTGTATATTTAATTAATTAAAAGGTTTTAATATGTACCTATGTATGATGTAAACTGTATTTCGTTTTAATACGCTACGCAGATTCCAGGATAAATTGACTTCGATGTGATTTGTAGGTTAAAATGTCATAAATAAGAACCCACTGTACTGTACAAAACTTAAAACCGAAGCACATAATCCTGCATTTACTAATTCATTCGTAACGTTAAATAATTACAAGTAACTCATGCTGAAGTCGACTTTGATTGGAGGCAGAAACTAAATGAAAAGTCATTTGGTTAATAATATGCCATTTCAGAAGAAAATAGCCGTTGCATTTATCAAGCTGTGTGAACAATTGCATTTTGAATCTTATGCCGCCGTCACACGTAGCATAATGCAATGACTATATTTTATTACTGCGTATTATTTTCTCTAAATCGGCTAAAAGCTTAAGAGTATAAGCGCCCGCGTGAATGGTCAATACTTAGATACATATCGTTGGTGAAGTGTAGCTATGCTATCGTGGCGTCTTTGTAATACTAGGAGCGATAGATTTGCGATTTTGAACTTAATTTCTTTAAGACTAGAGTCAATTTTACCATTTTGACATATGAGCATAGCATAAAGTATTTCTTCAAGTTTGGAATCGCAGAACTATGGCCGCTAGAGCAGTTTTCAATAAGCAACAAGATTGTATCGCAAATGTTTAGTCTTCTACGGCTAATATGAAATCCGCACAACTACTTTTAGCATTAACCGACCGAATCGCGATGGACAGCATTATGTTCTACAACGTTTGCTCACCGATCATCTCGATTCGGTCGCATTACTGTCAAGGGAGGCATTTTTCGCAAAAAATGTGATAACGGGTTTAGGCTCTAATTGACTGTCATTTTTACACGGCCTCTAGATATGAGTCGCTTTTTTTACCTTATACGCCTAACTTCACGACTGTCGTAGACTCGATCGTTTCTTTAGTAAATAAAATGGCACTAAGTTAATTACTGTCTAAATCCACTCCTAAAATATAAATGTTATAATAAGAAAAAACAGTACACGTAAGATTGTGTTTAAGTGTGCAATTGTTGTTGCTTGTCACCGAACGCGGCACGCCGTTTATAACTAGATGCCATAAAGTTTTATTCGTTTAAAAAGTTATTTTACTATTGAGTTTTTATTCTTCTGATTCTAAATTTAAAAAAAAAAGCTCGAACAATTGCACAGAACATCCCTAGCGGTAAGATTTTAATGTATGTATTGTTCAGATGCAAATATTTAGAAGAATCAGCATGTAAATACCGGTAATTTAGTATTAAATACAAAAATAAAATACACACGCCATTTACTTTGGTGTAACGTTTTATACTAGATCCATTTTTTTCACAATAAATGGACTTTCTAATGCTAATTAAAAATAAATAATTTCACTGTGTAGTTTTTATGTATTCTCGTATCGTAATACGTTTATGGTTGAATGGACTAACTATATTATGTGTAGTTATCAAATATATAATTTTAATAATAGGTCAACAATATAGTAGACACGTTGAGGCAGCGAAGGGACGAAACATGAAACATAAATAATATTTTTTAAACTTGAAACAGATGCGATATTATTATTTTGTCAAGAAGAAAATTATGAAATATTAATCAATATTTTTTCAAGGGGTGAAATGAGTGATGGCGTCATCTTAGCCAATGTATTGGCAATAGCTTGTCAAATGTATTCTATAACTACTATCCCACAGGACTATAACAATTGTATAAAAAAAAATATAAGTATGTTTATTAATTTAGTATGTCTGTTAGTCCAAATTTCTTTAAGTATATATTTTGTAGCGTATGTTAGACACTATAATTTGTATTTGTGTTGTTGTCATCTTGTTGATTGTACTGTATTGTTGGATATGTAGTCACTTATGCCATGTACTGCATTTGCTTTCATTCAAAGTAACGGCTTGTATAATATTATTATTTTTATACAAAATTGTATATGTATAGATATGCGCTGTGTCTATAATTCGAATGATATGATAGTTAGATAACGCTGTCGAGTAATTCTTCCAAATATTGTAAAGCCTCTGAATAATTCAAAATATATTTATATTAACTGTTCAAACTATGTGTTTTATTTATGTACTTATCTTATTTATATGTATATTATTTGTTTAATAAAAATGGCGCGCGCAGTTCCGTACACGTCATAGAAGTAAAACTTCTCAAAAAACAAAGAATGAACGAGATTTAGTGTGAGAGACAGAGAGAATTATATCTTTCTTCTCTCTCATGTAACGAAACGTGCCTAAACGTGACGCGTCCTTAAAATTTTACTCTCAATTCTCATACAATTATTATCGAATCGCCGCCTAAAGAAGTTTCACCTAATTAAAGCAATACACGTGTCGTTCCACGATATTTTTAATAATAATATTTATACCATGGAGGTCTGGTGCTCTTAGGGCAAATATTTATAAATACCGTTGACCTTATGTAAAGAATCGCAATCGGTAAAGTAGATAAAAGTTGTCGTCATTGAACTATTTTTTTTGTTTTAAATTAGGTACACACGGCAACACATCAAGCTGTACGTTCCAGCTTCAGCTGACCTCGCATTGTATAGGTTTTTAGTACAATCAGAAGTCAGCTTATGTACTGGGTTACTGGTACTTAGGTACTGGTTAATTAAACCTTGATGTGTTGCTGTGCGTACAAGTAGTACAAAGATAAAAATTACGCAACCTTGGTAACAGATATCGAAACCTACTTTAGATAATGTGTGGAAAAAATACTGTAGCTGCACTTGTGTGCAGCTTTGTTAAGAAAACATTCACGTTTATGATAACATTGCTCGCGATTATGTACTTTGATAAACAAGCGAATGATAAAAAATTATCCTTATGGCCTGTTTCACTATATGTCCTTTTAATTTAAATCTATGATAATACTGTTTGGTTAGGTGGCCTAGTTAGTATATAGCGGCTTCAGAGGCATTATTCACATCGTCAGGGGTGCAGGTGATAGCCGACTCCCGGTCAACGTAGGCGCGGGCTTGCCCTCAGCTCGCCGCCCGGTAAGGACGGCCCGGGTCGACGCCGCGTTGTGTTCCACGCGCGCCTCAAAGAGATGTCAGCACTAAGTGACGGGGTCCGCTAGGGCCGATGTCTGCCAGGGCCGCGGGTTGTTGGAAAGAGATACCGTGATCCCTGGCACAGGCAACTGAAGGATCACGGGTGGGTTTTAGTCAATAAAAGTCGGCCGCTCCAAACAGGAGCGGGAGAAGTTATTTGATGATATCCCACCAAAAAAAAGGGGTGCAGGTGAACGGACATTTCACCATATCCTTTATCATCATCATGCACAGCTCGACTTCACTGCTGAGCAGCCTCTTTTCATGTGCCAATCCTCCCCGCCCCTGTGCTCTATGCCTCCATGTATTATATATATCCATATCCTTACTTCTAGTTAATTTATCTCACAGATATCTGTCCAAAGAATCCTTTTCTAACATATCTTGTAAACAAATACCTATCCAGGCACTAAACAAAGAAACTCAAACTACTTTGGTGTCATATTAGAATTGATTTACATTGTTGGATAGCATACAAAATTGATGAATGTACAACTCTACAGTACAAAGTTCGTTCGGAATCGCGTCATACAGCTAAATGCACGATTGCAGTCAACAGCTGTGTGTCAAGGTCTTGTGAACAACACATCTCTCATGCCTACGTCGTACAATTTAGCGATTTTAAAACCACATAAATAGCCAGAAAATGGATACAAAAGTGAACAATATGAACGATATTGAATGAACTATTAACTAAACTAATAATATTACATACTTATCAATGAAGATCATTATAAGGTCTATTGCGTATTGTAGTTTTGTGAAACCAGTGTAAGTTGACCTCACCCCTCCTCACGAAATAGAACTGCTAACTAAGTTTGAGGCGAAAAACAAAGTTCAGCGTACACTGGATGCGAATAAAGATAGTATACACGAGACGTTTTGAAACCAGTCGCTTGAGTGGCGCTGCCAGTGAGCAGTCCCCTGCGTCGGTCCCGCGAATTTAAACCAACAAAATAATTAAAACGTGCCATCAAAAAAATTACTTTAAATCTAAAACTATAAAGTTCATTTTTTAAAATGTCGAAAGTGCTTTTGAGTAAGGAATTGCCTGATATTGAGGTTAGTAATTGCTATTTATATTTACCTACTTCGTGTTTGATAATTTCAAATACGTATAAGATAGTTAAATAGTTGTATCGACACTATGGATAAGGGGAACCGGTTGGTCTCAGATAGACCGAATTAGGCTTAATAAATAAATTAGGCTTAATTGATATAAAAATAGTAAGGAAACAGAAAGTACTGGCTTTCAAGAAATGGTCGGGAAACAATAATATTTGATTCTATAATCGTCAATCTATTAAATACCTAATGATTGTTCGTTTCGTCATGAAAATAAATTAACACAATAATAATAAACACAAAGGCTACTAGTAATTCCTGGTAACAATTGCGGACACAATAATTAACACGGACTAGTAACTGGTTACAATTTTCAACACAACTCATTTTTGCTTCGGCCGAGGCCAATAGTTTGTTATCATACTGTCACAATAAAATCAAGCTCTAGTTTAACGATCGTTTATTATCCAACTGCGGCGAAAGTCAACAGGAGGGTAATGCTTTAGGATGGGCACATTAGGGTGTAGTGCCTATCCCATAGAGATCTTCACTTGGCTCTCAGATTTAGTTATAAAAAGAAGTCATCATCTGCCTAGCCTTTTCTATGTTGGGGTCAGCTTCCAGTATAACCGTATGCAGCTGAATGCCAGTATTTTACACGGAGCGACTGCCTATCTGACCTCCACAACAGTTATAAAAAGAAATACTTAGGTATTTATTGTTAAACGAGGGGCCAAATTTAGGGAAGCCTAAACTAAACAAGCATCAAGCCTGACAGTGCTGAAGGGGGAGACAGAAATGGAACTCCACCCGAATCCGCGCGATTCTCAAAAACTATAATACTATAGTCGTTGAGAATCGCGCGGACAACTCAACAGCAAATCAACAATATTAATCTTTGAAAGACGCCCCTTTATCAGAACAGAATAGGTACTCTGTTCTGATAAAGGGGCGTGTTTCAAAGATACATTGTTGATTTCGTGGCATAATGTGATGCGATTACGTAGTTAAAATATAACTTAAGGTCAAAGGCTATCTTTTGTTAAAGATAGATGTGTGAAATATTCTTTATTATCTACTCATAAATGAATCAAGGTTAATATTCACATCATACAAAGGTACCGTCTGTTTACGTACAGTCAACATGGGAAGTAAATAATCGTTTTAAAGTTGTTTTAATGAATCTCTATACTTCATTATTATTGTTTTGCAAACAAATGATGGAGTTTACCTTTACGATTTCTAATGATGACTCAATCAGGCTATCCAGGGGCTGCAGTCTCGACATTCATAGCGATCGCTTTACGACTGTATTCGGTCGCAAAGTCCTGTCAATCCGGGACTTTGCGACCGAATTCGGTTGTAAAGCGATCGCTATGAATGTCGAGATTGCCGGGGCAGATGGATAGCCTTTTCCCAACTATGTTGGGGTCGGCTTCCAGTCTAGCCGGATGCAGCTGAACACCAGTATCTTACATGGACTGACTCCACAACCCAATTACCTACTGTGTAAAGTCTGACACCCCTTGGCCCTTGGTAAGATTGGTGGTCAGGGGGTCTACTCCGAAGTGGTATCGGCCGAATGTCCGGCCAATTTCTGCTACGAAGTTACTATTTGGTTCGGTCGGTCCCGATCCTACACTCCTACACTCTTTCGAATATTGACTATGGTCCCGACCCAACTGAGCCGATCCGAACTTTTATCGCATTTTTCATGAATATTCGGTTCGGCCATGTGTCGGTCCGATCCGATCATTCGCACTTTGCACTTCGGAGTAGACCCCCTGACTTTTGGGCTTCTGACTACCCGTAACGACTGTCAAATATCTCCGAATGACAGCTGGGACCAATATAGCTTCAGTAATACTTAATTGATATAAAATTCCTGAAATATTGATGCATATAATTTTACCCGAAGAATTGCCAAACTTAAATGGCAGTAGGCAGGGCACATTGCTCGCAGAACAGATGGCCGATAGGGCTGAAAGGTTCTGGAGTGGCGACCGCGTACCGGAAGAGGTAGCGTTGGAAGGCCTCCCACAAGGTGGACCGACGACCTTGTGAAGGCTGCAGGAACCTGTTAGATGCGAGAAGCACAGAACATGTAGAAGTAGAGGTGCTTGGGGGAGGCCTATGTCCGCTGTGGACGTCTTGCGGCTGAAATAATAATGATGAAAATTTTACCTAAACAAAAATATGATTATTGATAATTTAGGATTATTCTTAATTTCAGAACCTTTTAAGGCTCAATCCGACGGTAAAGCCATACACCAACTTGGTCCCTTCAGCCGAAACGAAGAGGAACAAGCAGCATTGGAAGCGGAACGAAGACAGAAAATGTACCGTGAGTATTATCAAGATATTTTTAGCGATGCGTTTTTGTTTTGTACGGGATCCGAGTTCAGAAAACCTCACGAAGAACGAGGGCATTCACACCTAACACCTTTTACATGAGAAACAAATACACCTAAATTCTATTCAAACTAATGTTTCAAATTAGTGTTATTTCAAGTTAAACAAATAGTAACTTCATTAGAATGGCAATTAAGTTGATTTCAGAGTGACCATTGAAAAGGTTATAATTTTTTGGAAATTTTAGCGTAAACTGAACTTTATTGTGTACGAATTAAAGTTATTTTTCCATAAACTCATATTTGTGTACATTTTTGGCAACTAAATCGCGAACGCAGATCACTGCACTGGTTTACATTATAATAACGAACACCACGACAAAGCAGATGCACGGAGCACGCCGTTGGCATAGTTGATATCCAGCTTAACTGTATGTACGCCGACCGTGTAAGCACTGATGCATCGACATAAGTAATTAAGTATTCATAACCGCGCACTTATTATTCAGATTTCATGCTTATTAATTAGTTAAGTACTGACTAATGAAACTCTTGTTAGCAGTACCTAAGTAGCACTATCCATCTTGTAATGTTACCTCGTCGTGTAGGGGTTTATTCATAAACGACTAGCTGCGGCCCGCGGTTTCACCCGCATAAGTTTGCTCCCGTGGGAATATCAGGATAAAAAGTATCCTATATGTTAATCCTGGTTATAAACCATCTGAGTGACAAATTTCATCCAAATCCGTTCAGTAGTTTTTGCGTGAAAGAGTAACAAACATCCATCCATACAAATTTTCACGTTTATAATATTAGTAGGATTATCAGCTATATTATTTATTATTAGTTGAATATTGCACCTGTATACCTAAGTTGTATATTACTAGTATCACGAGAGGAAAACGTCGACATAAATTGATAATCCGATGCAATATTATCTGCACAGTTTGACAGGGGATTTAGGTAATAGAGTATTATTGCACATAATAATATTTACCTACCTAAACTCACAATCTTTATAATTATCTCTGATAGTAAAAGTCTAAAAGTGCATACACGGGAATTTACTTGATGATAAAATGTGATAGATTATTGAAGGTTGCAGGGACATCGACGCGCAACCAGTTATATTTATTCATTTATTTATTTAAATGCCTTAAAACTATCATTACAGCCGATCGATTCTGTAAAAATCTCACCGTGAAAAGTTAGGTGAAGTGAGCTGTCAATTGTGTCAAACCCTAACATTAGTTGGAATGACAGCTCACTCCACGCTCACTTCACCTAAGTTTTCACGGCGAGATGGTTATACAATTGCACAGCTGGTCTTACTTAACCTAATGCGATAGCCAAGTCACACACACAAAATTAAAAATAAGTGACCAACTACATCTCAAGATCATAAAGATCATTGTTTGTAACATAGTGTAAAATAGTACGTTTGCGAATTCACCCATAATTGATGGTGCGAATTGCTCGAGTCAGAGGGGTTTTGGCCAGCTAGTTGGTCCTGGTTGATGGTACGACCAGCAGTGGCAGGGGCCGTCGCCTCCACACATAACGGTCGGGTACGTACAAGTGCAACCGCTGCAGCACTCCCGGGTTGTGCTCTATGCCTCGGAGCAGTTTCACCATATACGAGACCAGAGCAAATTCCACATGGATTCAGTACACGAGTCTGAATCCCCCCTGCGAGGAAATTTCTCGTCGGTTATTAAAAAAAAAAGTAGCTACCTATCCATACATTTTGACCGCGTAGATATTACACTTTTCTATAAAAGCATTTTTTTTTTAATAACCGCCCAAAATTTCCTACGCGTCTAGAATCATTTGCTGAATTCACGGTTACAGTTTGCGCGTCGATGACCCTGTCACCCTGTATATTATTACTTATGTGAGGGGCTAAGCACGGATCGATCGATAAGGTTAAGTTACGCTTGCCGCAGTTGCTCTGTGGATGGGTGAACATCTTTACATACCAAGACCCCTCACATCAAAGATCATAAAAATCTGTCCAGCGCTTCTTGAGTTATAAATAACTAACCCGACTTTGTTTTATTTATATAGATACCGCTTAGAGTAATAACCTCAAAGCGTAATTGATAGTGTTATCACCGTTTAGTATAACAAGATGATATAAAAATATATATTACGATGTAGGCGAGCTATCATCTTCTGTAAATTTTGTTATTAGAGATAAATGATGATTGATTTGTAATACAAGACCTATTCCATAGTAAATAGAAACGTTTCTCTTCAAGTCTTCACCTTCCTTTCATTATTCATCTTTTATTTTCTATCAAGTTTTGGAACAACGAACTCAATGACGTACAGGACAAAGTCTAAATTCCATTGCAACCAATTTTTTTTAGGACCTGGTTGTTACAAATGTTCACTCAAAAATCAACTTAAAATACATAACACTAAAGTAGGTAGTTGGAGTAAGTGGCGATGGAATGTAATCGTGTAATCGTTGCCTGTCAGTGAAATAATTCAAGATTTTTATTAAGTAGATTACGAATTGTAGCCATGGTAATAATTTGTTTCAGGCCTGTCCAACCCTAACGAAGAACTTCGACGACATCAAACACACGACGTTGTCCGAACGCGGTGCTTTGAAGGAGGCGGCACGATGCCTCAAGTGCGCAGACGCACCCTGCCAAAAATCTTGTCCCACGCAGATAGATGTCAAGAGTTTTATCAGCAGCATTTCTACTAAGGTGAGTAGACAATTATCGAGACAGATAAAAGTTAAACTCATGAAGTTCTTGAGCAGATACAGTCAAACGCACGTTTGACATTGTCCGATTGTTTATTTCGTAGCAGCAGGAGCGGTTTTCGTAGTTCAGGGGTACTCTGGTGTGTTAATTTTTTAGTTAATCGTGACTGGTCCTATTCCTTAGTGATCTACGAATATTTATCACCAGGTTATATAATAAAGCCTTTATTTCTACTAGCAAAATTACATGCAATTTTTTAATTAGCTTCTATTCGTCTCCCTAAAGTTTTCGGCTTCGTGCATCACCAGCTTACTTGTTGAACATTCCTCGACTCGCAATAGATCGATAAAGTGACATTAATTAACAATGTTATCGTGATGTTATCTGTGTTTTGTTTTGAACAGCAAACACTAGAAATTCTAAATTAACTGCCCAACTTCCCCCTTTATCTATAGGTACTTCTAGAGTTCTTGCGTATCTATCCATTTTTGATTTCGTAGATAACGAATGCCGTTCACGATTTTGTCACAATATAATTATTATGGTAATGATTTTTCATCGATTTTATACCGTCTACTTACCGAAAAATTATGTACCAACATTGTTATGTTGGGATACAATAAAGCTACATAATCTTATCTATCTTAACGCCCCTATTCCCCGAATGGACAGGTAGAAGAGTATGGTAGAGAAAGAAAAAAAAAGAAGAATGAAGAAGAGTGTAGTTTTGAAGTGATAACTTTTTATGGGAGGGTAAACCGCTGCGTAACGTAACGCGTTACGGCGCCGGTCTGTTTGGCTTCCCTTTCTCACAAGCATACGGCAGCGGTAGGCAGGATCTTCCTCTCTCACTCTAGCCCCCAGCGCTAGTCTTATTTCGGACAGACGCTTCCCCCTCTCTCTACTCAGTGTTTAGTGTGCGATAGATATATACCATAGATTAGTTTAAGTTATCACTTCTGTCGGGCGTCCCGAGACGCACACGTCTTTTTTTTAAGTTTTCTTTACTAAAACTGTTTGGATTCTCTGTGGTCTGAATTATAGGTTTATTATTATAGTACTTCCACATTTCGCCATTTACTTTGTAACTGCTATGTAATAGTTACAGGGGGCGAGCATATTGCCACTATCCAAGTTAAAATCCAACCCCCACTGGGCCCACTGGTGAATTATAGCCAATCCACTCCCTCTCACAGAAAGACCTGCGTCCCACCAGTGGGAACATTATAGGCTGATTATGTGAAGTTAAAATATCCTCTAGAAATAATCTCTTACAGAGTAGGTAACAATATCCACCACGCACCAGTGGGCGTGCATTGGTTTTCAGAATAGGTAGACAGGAATTTAATTTTGTCGTATTAACTTGAACGAGTAGAGACCAATGACAATGTGCGAATAGTACGGGAGCCGAGTAGGCCGTCTTGCAACTGTCTACTGCCGCGCGTGTTTGTATGAAGATTTTTTATTGTATAATAATTTTGTGAGTTTCTTAATTGTAGGGCACACACACTAAAATGTACTTAATTGACAGGCTTATGGTGGTTTATCGAGGTAGGCACTGCTTATATGCCTTTATGCAATGCACGCCACTGCCACGCATATATAACGAAAATAAGGTGATGTTACAGAGGAATCATTCGTCACTTGTTTTCAGAACTACTATGGAGCGGCCAAGGCGATCCTCTCTGATAATCCCCTGGGATTAACATGTGGTATGGTGTGTCCTACCAGCGACCTCTGTGTGGGAGGTTGTAACCTGCATGCTAGTGAAGAGGGCGCCATCAACATCGGTGGACTGCAGCATTTTGCTGTTGATGTAAGTTTTGGGTTAAGAGCGTTCATCCCGCGCGGTCTGGCGATTTCGCGTTTCTAGTGGTTTTTCGTGATTATTTTATTAAATTCAAACCTAAGAACGATTGTTTTTTCAGCCAAGTTACTCATAAATATTTTTAACATTTACTCTTAAATAAAAACACGTAATCGTAATAAGTAGGTAAGTACTGCAAATTGAAAAACGGGATGAACGCTATTAGGATAATTCTGTTAACCTGGTTATGAGCTGGAAAACGTCCACTACTGGACAAAGATCTCGCCTATGATTATCAACAACGTTATTTTCATTCTACGCCTGTTGGATTCAATGAGTTTGATCTTTGACCCTATTTTTAGCAAGGTGATTTTCGTTCTACGTAACAGGCGGGTTCAATTACTTAAATCTTTGACCTTAATAGGTTTTCGGTTTATTTATCCACTGTCTAACACTTTGCTTCCCAGTTCATGATCGATATCCCAGTGTCTTTCTTACCTGGTTGCCCTTTCCAAAATTGTTTATTATAAAAACATTATATTAGCAGTACAGCTGATCGATTCTATAAAAATTTCACCGTGAAATGTTAGGTGAAGTGAGCTTAGAGTCAGCTGTCAATAGTGTCCATCCCTAGCATTAGTTGGAATGACAGCTCACTCCACGCTCATTTCACTTAAGTTTTCACGGTGATATGGTTACAGAATCGCACTGCAGCTTATAAATATCCATTAGCAATAGACATGAAAGAAGTCCGACCGTAACCTCGTGCCACTGCTCTAGTAATATATTCTTCCCATGCCTCGGAAAGCACGATAAGCCGTTGGTCCTGCGCCTGATCTCTCCCCGGTCGTGTCGCGGTGTTGGATTGCCGTGCAATCGGATTATGAGAGTAAAAGGAACAGTGAGTGCACCTGTGATTGCGCACACACTTGTGCTAAAATCACAAAACATGGAAAAAAGATTTGATTCCAGTGTAGATTTCGTCCATAAAACCAGGGGGTCTACTCCGAAGTGGTATCGGCCGAATGTTCGGCCGTTTCCTGCTACGAAGTTACTATTTGGTGCGGTCTGTCCCGATCCTACACTCCTACACTCTTTCGAATATTGACTATGGTTCCCTTTATTCGCATTTTTCAATAATATTCGGTTCGGCCATGTGTCGGTCCGATCCGAACATTCGCACTTTGCACTTTGGAGTAGACCCCCTGATTCCCCACGGTCATCTAAATTCAACTTAATTCCAGGTATTTATGAAGATGGGCATCCGACAAACCTTGGACCCTGCCACCAAGCCTCTTCCAAACGGTGGTGATCAGAAGATCGCTTTGATCGGTGGTGGACCCGCCAGTACTAGTTGTGCCTGCTTCTTAGCTAGACTGGGCTACAAGAATATTACTGTCTATGAGAAGGAGAAATACTTGGGTGGACTGAGGTATGTATTTATTTGGGTAGCGGGATCGTCCGAAAGGGTTACCGCTGGCCTGGAACAGAAAGGGCTAAGGAAGGAACACGGGTGGGTTTTAGTCAGAAAGAGTCTGACACTCCCTTCCGCTCCACCCAGAGCGGGAGGGGTCATTTGATGATTTCCCATCCACAAAAAAAAAGGTATGTATTTATTTAGGCAAGGGCTATCTATATGTCCTTAAAGTATGACGAGCACCCACATCACACGAATTGTAAGTCGTCAGTTCGAACCTACACTTACACTTTACTTTGTGTAAATTATTTCAACACCACTGCTCTCAAAACGGTGAAGGAAAACATCGTGAGGAAACCGCCATGTCCTAGAACCACAAATTCGAAGACATGTGACATCCACCAACCCGCACTGCGCCCGCGTGGTGGATTATGGCCCACTCTCTCTCACAGAGAGGAGGCCTGTGTCCCAGCAGTTCCCAACATTATAGGCTGATTATGTACTCATTATTTATTTTAAATTCCAGTTCAGCTGAGATCCCTCAATATCGCCTCCCGTACGATGTGGTGCAGTTTGAGGTGGACCTCGTAAAGAACCTAGGAGTCAAGTTCGAGACCGGCAGGAAATTGTCTACCCAGGACATTACTGTCAATGTAAGTATTTTGTTTACAACCTTTCCAGTACAAACATGATTAGAAAAGGGTTTCTACTTCCCTAGTAATTACTGACGGTGTAATATTTTGTTTATTTCTGTCGTTTCACCAATTCACTTTACATACAGCCTTGATTAAACCGAAATATAATGTGCAGTTGCTTCAGTCAACAGTTTGAAGGTACCTACAGTACAAGTGAGCCTTCCTTACCAATAAGAAATTCTTGGTGAAATGTAAAAAACTTCATTGTATTTCTAGGGTCTACTAGAAGACGGACATGCAGCTGTGTTCCTAGGAATTGGCCTCCCGGAACCAAAAAGCATTCCAATTTTCAAAGGACTCAGCCAAGTAATGGGCTTCTATACCAGCAAGGACTTCCTACCTCTTGTATCTAAGGGAAGCAAGAAAGGTACGTGAACAGAACTGTAATCTATTGTTTTGTAGTTAACTTAGATACCAGTATGATGAAATTTTCAATGCAATGTGAAGCTATTTCTTGGACACATCACACTGACGTCACGCAAAATCATCGCGCAAGCAGAGTTTACCGCACAACTAGCATATATACAACTTCCCGACATCAATAGCCCACCAGATTCGGCACCCATCTGGTCGGAAGCTCCTCCCGTTACTATAAAGGATGAGTGAATTTTACATCCTGTTCCTCATACCTCTATAAAGTCAAGCAATAAGCGCTAGTATCATACAACCTTTATTTGGAGTTGGACAATATCATTCCAACTATTTGATGGTTCTCACTGTCTCAGTTCACTTGTTCAAAATGCAGCAAAGGATTGCTCCATGCTGTCTGTATCACTTCATTTACAAGATTTAAGAACATCTTAAAGTTAAATGTAGTTTCAGGATTCGGGGGAAGGTCCCCAAATATTCAAAATCATTAAGCTCTTGTGTACATTCAAACCGCAAAATCTTCAAAGAAACTTTCCATTTCAGGTCTATGCGCTTGCAAATCTGCGCTGCCATCCTTACACGGAAACGTGATAGTCCTAGGCGCAGGCGACACTGCGTTCGACTGCGCGACCTCAGCGCTAAGATGTGGCGCTAAACGGGTGTATGTTGTGTTTAGGAAGGGAGTCACCAACATCAGGGCGGTGCCTGAAGAGGTAAGGAATTGGTTTTAATACCGATAAAAGTTGTTGCCTTAAAAAATCTAGTTTGTTTTCTGTGTACATACTTCGCTGTAACTTAATTGGTACTTAACGGTCTTCGACTGTGCAACCTCTGCGCTAAGACGTGTCGCTAGATGGGTTTATTTTGTGTTGAAATGAGGAACTTATTTGGCTAAAAAATATTTAAAAAACTTAGTTGTGGCGTAACCGCATGGAAGAAAGCATGGTCGATTAGATGGTTGTTGTATGGTTCATAATGGAATTAACAGCTAGGTGCTAAGTTTATTTATTATAAACTTATTTAGAAGCCAGTGTGTGAGAGAGGGCGGTGGGATAAGGGTTACCGCTGCCCTGGAACAGAAAGGGCTAAGGAAGGAACACGGGTGGGTTTTAGTCAGTAAGAGTCTGACACTCCCTTCCGCTCCACCCAGAGCGGGAGGGGTCATTTGATGACTTCCCATCCTCAAAAAAAAAAAGAAAAAAGTTTGTGAGAGAGAAAAGTAATTGTATAGATTTTTGTTTTTCTTATACTTAACTATAGATATTGTTAATGTTTTCAATCGTATATAACTTTTAATTTGTTTCAGGTCGACTTAGCAAAAGAAGAGAAATGCGAGTTCGTGCCGTTCATGTCTCCTAGAGAAGTCATTGTCAAGAATGGAAAAGTATGTTCTCTCAATCAATTTTGTACAGCCAAAAATAAATATTCCCCAAGTTTAAAAGAAACCTTTATTGTTTATATTTAAATAGCATAAAATAAACTTCCTTAGACCATTTATTATAATACTGTACAGCAAAGTTTTACTGGGACATTTCTCCATACAAGGCTTGTCAATTATATAAATTGTTTCTATATTACAGATTGCAGCGTTAAAGATGTGTCGTACCGAACAGTTGGATGATGGAGAATGGATTGAGGATGAAGATCAAGTGATGCAGCTAAAAGCTAACTTTATTATATCTGCTTTTGGCTCCGGACTTTATGAAGCTGATGGTAATTAAGTTTTAGTTAGATAACCTTTTATACCTCGAACCAACCGAGATGACGTGGACGTGTACCGCGAGGGTTGGTTCGAGGTGGCGCGGGAAAAGAGGTTCTGGAAGGATTTGGGGGAGGCCTATTATTTATTTAGGCCGGATATTTGCCTAGCAGAAGGTCGGTATAGCCTAACAAAAAAAGCCTTTTATATCGTGGTGGTCTTAATCTTTCTGTTCGTAGACGAAAAGTATGGTTCAAACCCCAGATTATTTTAGATAATCATCTAGATAAATCTCGCTAAAATATTAAAACCGGTAAAGCGACCGCGGCACTTTGTCGCTCAAATAACACATTGGATGCCATTCGTATGGCGACAGCTCAGCCCAAATCGCTTCTGATCACTCAACACAATATTATTCGTATAATTGGAAGCGCTCACTTGTATTTGTCCTTGTTCATGTTTACATGCATGTAACTGTGTAGCCTCTGTTGGCGATCCGATAAATAAATAAAATAAAAACTAGTCAACACTAACGAGATGCTGATGACTGTTGGATTGTCCGTGTTATTCACTCTAATTAACAGTCGCTAGGAATCCAGAGAAAAAACAAAAAAAAATCTTAAATAACAAAGTCTATCTCCATTTTTTTAGTAAAAGACGCCATGTCTGGCGTAAAACTAAACCGCTGGGGGTTGCCCGAGGTTGACGAAGCAACCATGCAGAGTAAGAGCAACCCGAAGGTGTTTGTGGGAGGAGACCTCGCGGGCGTCGCCGAGACTACGGTGGAATCCGTCAATGATGGCAAGACTGCCGCCTGGTACATGCATTGTTATTTACAGGTAAGTTGGTCATTTAGTTTAAGATTTTACTGCCCGATAGTCAAGAACTAGCTTATTTGGCTACATATCATGCCCCGGGGCTCAGCCATAAAAAAAGTCCGGTTGTGTCGAGGCATACCTAAATAATCATTTTTACTTATGTTTATTTTTGGATGTATGTATTCGTTCTGTGAATCACTCTTAGCACGCAGTTGCTCGCAGACTGCTGTAAACGACAGGAAAGACACTTTGGGCTTAACATTTATTATATTTTTTAGCTACTTTAGTCAAGCATTTATTTTAATTAAAACATTTGCAGGCACTTTTTACCTTGCAAGGACTCGATCAGTTAGTCTCAAATTTGAAGTCCGTTCAGAAGAATAATTTTCTAGGAAAAGAACGGGCATGGGGACCTCTGAAGCAGATACTTACCTAATTTATCATTTTTACACTTTCAGGGCATACCCTTCTCTGCCCCAATAGAGCTGCCCAAGTTCCACACGCCTATCGATGACGTAGACTTGTCAGTAGAGGTGTGCGGCATCAAGTTCGAGAACCCGTTCGGTTTAGCCAGCGCTCCGCCCACCACTAGTACTGCCATGATACGGAGGGCCTTCCAGCAGGGCTGGGGCTTCGCTGTTACCAAGACTTTCGGACTTGATAAGGTATGTTTGGTTTTGTTATATACATCTTTGTTTAATGACTCATTAAATGTTAAACGATTGTTGAACAGATCCTTCAGCAGCGGAACTGCAGTAGCCCTGCACGGGTTTTATAAATTGTAAAAACAACGACCAGCCACGAGGGAGAGAGGTTTTGCGTAGCAGTGCAAACTGAGCAGATTAGGAGTTACCTCCTGTGCACTGATACTTTTGCCCGTATTGTCGTTCTCAATCACAATGTTTCTCACTGGATTAGCTTCTGGCGGCATCAACATCGCCACATGCGAACCACGCGTCATACTGACGTCACGCAAAATCCTACGTCGCGAGTTTACAGCGCGTCTAGCATATATACAACGTCCCGACATCAATCATCAATGGTCGGAGGATCCTCCCTTTTCTATGGAGGATGAGTGAACTATACACCCTGTTCTTCATACCTCTATTATAATACTGGTGACCCCGACGGTAGTTCTATTTTGTACCTAGTTCTATGGTTCAGAGATTTTTATAACGAGCCGTGGTACTTGGTTTCCTGACTATTTAATACCTGATAGTGGTAACAAGGACTAGGCTCGCCCCCCTGTTACATGGAACTTAAACATAACTTGCGAAATGTGGGTGTACAGACGCCAGCATATCAAGCTACTACAATCTATCAAATTTCTTAAATAGATTTTCAACTTTATCGCTAAAGCATTAAGGTTCAAGGTTGATTGGGAAAATTTGAAAGTTGCGGGTAGCTTGACCTGCTGGCGTGTGTACTAGAGGTACACTTCTGCCTAACCTTTCGGGGATTACAGACGTTATGTTATGTTATGTTTATTTTGAGAAAGTTTATGAGCACCGAATACCATACAATATTACTCCTTTTCACCAGGACTTAGTAACCAACGTGTCACCGCGCATTGTCCGCGGCGTGACGTCAGGCGAGAACTACGGCCCGGGGCAGGGCTGCTTCCTCAACATCGAGCTTATCTCTGAGAAGTGCGCCGACTACTGGTGCCAGAGCATCACTGAGCTTAAGCAAGACTTCCCTAGTAAAGTAAGTATGACAGGTTTATATAAAAATTCGGTTATTAAAAACAAATGTGCTGTTTCATACATAAGTACACCTACACGGTCATAATGGTATGGAACACTTTTTTATTAAATCATCATCTGCCTAGCCTTTTCCTAACTATGTTGGTGTCGGTTCCAGATGTAGCTGAATACCAGTATTTTACATGGAGTGACTGCCTATCTGACCTCCACAACCCAGTTACTGGGTAATACGATACCCTTAGTAAGACTGGTTGTCAGACTTTCGGGCGTCTGACTACCCGTAACGACTGTCAAAGATCCACGAATGACAGCCGGGACCAACGGCTTAACGTGCTTTCCGAGGCACGCAGGGGTCTCAGTATGTAACCATCCACAGACCGACCGCGCCAAGCGCGATCGACCTGTGCGCCTCTACACTTTCTTATTAATTAACTGACGAATATTTCAAGCCGATCGTGTGCGATGTTTCATGCACCGTTCCACTTGCAACTTTCAGTTAGCCAGCGGCAGCGTTTTGTGTTTCGGAATCATAAACTTCGAACCATTTTAATATTCATTTATTTCTGTTCCAGGTAATAATAGCATCAATAATGTGTTCGTTCAACGAGGCCGACTGGACGGAGCTCGCGCAGAAGGCGGAGGCGTCGGGTGCCGACGCGTTGGAACTGAACCTGTCGTGTCCGCACGGGATGGGAGAGTCCGGGATGGGACTCGCGTGTGGACAGGTAACTACACTACACTACTATACACACTATATTACTTATTATGTCATCGCATAATTATGAATATCGTTAAATTATAATCCGCGAGATTATAAACTATCGTATTTGATGAACTTGGATGAAGGCGTTCATCAAAACGCGCCACGCATCAAATATGACTAGATACTAATAGCTAATACGGGCTGGTGTTAGGCGGAGAATCAGTTTCGTGAAGCGGACATCAATTATAGGGAGCCCCTGCACCCTACAATTGATGACGCGATGGGTTCCGACCCCCTTCTGAGAAGTTCCTCGACTGCATCGTCACCTAACGAACCGCTGTGTCCTTTGATCCATTGAAGGATTATGTTATTTGAGGCTACCCACCTGGTTGAGTGGCACTCGTAATTAGCCCAGAATAATCTGTGTGACTGTTTAGCGATTGTAGAACAGCCATGCTGTCAGAGATTATACTACTAACTTCCCTGACCATGATGGCTGAAGCGGCTAGAGAAGTATTAGGTACTAATCGATATTGTTTCTTACTATCAGGATCCCGTGCTAGTGAAAGGAATATCAGAGTGGGTGAGGAAAGCCGTTAAGATCCCGTTCTTTGTGAAACTGACTCCGAACATCACTGACATTGTCACCATCGCTGCGGCTGCGCATAAAGGTATGAACACTTTGCAAATGGCTGTACAGACGAATAATGCAGTCTTCGAAAAAATGCTTAGCGAATATGACTTTTTCAATTCATATACTGTACTTTCTGAGTTGAGTTGATCTTAGACATTATTGACATCGATGAAGCTGAATTTATCTCAACTAATATTCTTAACTTTCTCATGGGGAAAAAACATTAGTTTTTTTGTATGTTTATTACGCTTTCAAGCGAAAACGACTGAACCTGGATGATTGACCATGACCTGGATTAGGTCATTTTTACATAGGATATTTTTTATCCCGATATTTCCACGGCATCGAGACTTTTTCGGGTGAAACCGTGGGGGCGTAGCTTATAGTTAATATAAGTCAGAACCCGCCAACCCGTCTTGAGCAAGCGTCATCAAGTCTCGTGCCTTTTCTGTGTGAGAAGAGGTCCCCTGCCGTGGGACAATAATAAGCCGGTGTACAGTCAAACTAATGTCAATGAAAATGTGTTTACTTCGTAGCAGTAAGGGTGGTTATCTTAGTTCAATCGTAGGTCCGGTTGACCTACTATTCAATTCAATTATACCCTGTCCATTGGTTTAACCGTTTTTTGACAGCTGTCTTTAGAACGTATCTACATATTCCAGATTACGTAAAAGTTAACTTTAAAATGCGTAATAAAATAAATATAATATAAACTGCCTTATCTTATTTAATTATCTTATTTATGGTTTCTTATACCGCACGTGTATCAATCACTAGTTCCATCTGTCAAAAAACGGTTTACCTAATGGACAGGGTATAGGCAAGACATTGTAATGATGACCCAAGTGGAAAGGTGTAAGTTGGACCTCGTAAAGTGGGGACCTACCTCGACGGAACAGCAGCAGGCTGGGATGTGGAACCGAGTCACAAACTATCCTCGACCTCATGACCTCTGTACCCCAAAACATGCAGCCAGAGTGACTTCTGTGCTGCCACCGATGATAACGCCGTGGAAGTGGCGAAGCTTTGCACTGCTTTTTTGTTCTATGACTTGACTAAGTACAAAAAAGCAGTGCAGTTCAACTTCTGCCTAGCAATAAAAGCTGGTGGTAAGCCCCCTGATATGAGAAGCTTTGTAGTCTTTCCACAGCCTTGTCTCCTTTTTAAAGAAAACATGATTATGAAAATGTATTATGTTAACAGGTGGCGCGAGCGGTGTGTCAGCCATCAATACAGTATCTGGCTTGATGTCAGTCAAAGCGGATGCCACACCCTGGCCGGCAGTCGGTAAGGGCATCATTTTATTTATTTATATGTAGGTATATTATGCACAAGTAGAAAAAATAACTTGAATTTGATTTAATTTGAAACTTAGGAAACGTTTAAAGCCGTCCAATTCCGCCCACGTCCCACGAATAACATCAAATAGCTTGCACTTCAAGGTAATAAAGTTTATCCCCCAAAACTAACATCTCTTGGGGCTTTGCTAGCTTTGTTGTATCGAACTTAATAGTCCACCTTTCCACTGGCAACCTTACCCCCTCTTTTCTATTATTCCCACACTATCAAGGTATGTGGCTTCAAATAGACGGACTATCTTAAAATACCGCATATTTCGAAGATTCCTGAAATTGCAACCCGCCCGCAGAACCATTATCCTCTTACATTTTTCAGAGGTGTTTTTAAATCCCAGCTGTCCCTTGATCTGCTTGATTTTTGACGATTGACACGTGTTTTCTTTCGTACGTCTTCGTCAAGAGGGACAGGAGTAGGTAATTAAGAAAACACGTTGAAAATCCCGAAAATCTGTAGGCAGATGTAGTGACAAATTTTTTCAAATGGTAATTATTTACGAGAACACCATATCGTTCAACAGGCGTAGAAAAACACACGACATACGGCGGTGTATCGGGCAACGCGACTCGTCCAATGGGATTGAAGGCAGTGTCGGCTATCGGGAACAAGCTGCCCGGTTTCCCTATACTGGGCATCGGAGGTATCGACTCCGCTGAGTCTGCGCTACAGTTTATTATGTGCGGAGCGCCCGTTGTTCAGGTAACTATGTCTTACATAAGTTTTATCCGCGGCTTTGCTCGATTTTTCGGGATAAAAATAGGCCATCTCACTTTCCTGATCATTAACTATCTCGATGCAAAACATTGAGTCGATTAGTACTGCGCTGCTGCGTAAAAGGAGAACAAAGGTTCGTCGAAGCGTGCGCTGACTGGACAGGTCCATTCAGTATGGTTCTTTCCTCAAAAGACCATTTCAGAGTTTAACCTACATGGGTCTTCACATGATCTGACAAAGATTATGTCACGACTTTAAAAGAGACTGTGACCTCTGAGTTTGTTTCGGCCTTTCTTCTCCAGAGTAGTCAGATAGGAAACGCCGACGTCATCTAGTTTTGTAAAATATGATTGCCGTGAAGTGTACAAACCTACTTACATAAATAAAATCATTTATCATTTTATCAAACCAAATTTTCGCATTCATAATATTATGTCCCTACATTATAAATCCCTATGTACAGACGCCAGCAGGTGAAGCTACCCGAAACTGTCAAATTTTCCCAATTAACCTTGAACCTTAATGCTTTAGCGATAAAGTTGAAAATCTATTAAAGAAATTTGACAGATTGTAGTAGCTTGATGTGCTGGCGTCTGTACGAGTATGACAGATTGCTGTTGAAGAATAACGCGATAACACAGACAGACACGACATGTTTTTATTTATTTTATGTTTCTATGTACATACATATAAATTAGACATCTTTTATCTTCTTCTCCAGATTTGCAGCGCTGTCCAGAACCAAGACTTTACAGTAGTTGAGGACTACATAACTGGTCTGAAGGCTCTCCTATACTTAAGGTCCAGAGGTCTCGAAGGCTGGATGGGCCAGTCACCGCCCACTTTCAAGCATCAGAAAGGCAAACCTGTTCAAACGTTGTACGACGAAAATGGCAAGGTAAATAATAATTGAACCTTGCGCTTATTAAAATAAAGTCGTAAATTAACTAAACCTAACACTAAGCTTCAATCTGGTTTGATGCTCTTGAGAGGGTGATATTTTTGTCAGGTTTTCTCAAGTCAACCATAAATATTTCGTTATTTTTGACAGTACACTTTGTATACTCATAATAAATCCTTTTTCAATTACCTTTTCCAGGTATTAGCCCACTTCGGACCATACAGCAGAAAGCGCGAAGAGTTACTCCACGAAGCCAGACTAAAATCAGACTTATTGGCAGACAATAAGGTCCAAACTTACATGACAAATGGCTCTGTCAATGGTCACCATGAAGAAATTCCGGAGGTTCCTAAGATCAAACATGTGGTTGGGGAAGCCTTGCCCAGAGTTGGGACTTACAAACATTTGGACAATACTAAGCAAGTCGTCGCACTTATTGATGATGTAAGTAGGAAAATCTGTCAGTTAGACAATCACACTAATATTATAAAGGCAAAAGTTTGAGAGTGTGTGTGTTTGTTACTTCTTCACGCTCTAAGCTCTAACGGCTGAACCAATTTTGATGAAATTTGGTATGGACGTAGCTGACACACATAGGATTTTTATCCCAATATTCAAACGGAATCGAAACTTACGCGGGTGAAACCGCAGGACATAGCTAGTATTCTATGAAATGTTGCCTAGCACTGGTAACTAATTTTAAGAGAATAGCCATCTTTTGAGTGTGCTCGTTCCATCGTAGATTTCATCTATTACTTTATGTCCGACATGTCGAAAGACATGTTAATAAAAATAACAAACACAGGCTATCTCAGTCAGGCTGCGATGGATTGGTAATGGTTATTCCTAAAAACTTTGTACATTTTCCAGGACATGTGTATAAACTGCGGTAAATGCTACATGGCCTGTGCAGACTCCGGATATCAAGCTATCGAGTAAGTGCTTACCTTCAATATTACTTAACTTTTCATATTCGTCCAAATAATACCAATAGGGCTTTTCTCATTTTCGTAAAACTCAACACAAGCGAGGGCAATACGGTCATTTTTCCTAAAAATATGTAGTTGTGTGTGGCAATAATGTTTCGGTTACCTATCATTTGCCCGTGTGGCATGTGGCGGTTGTGTGTGGAATGTGTGTGTGTTTAGTTTTTCCATTAAGAATTTCTTAGTAAGGGGCTGCTAATTTATTACGTAAGACGATTTGAGAGGCGAGGGGCTCCCAAACAAGTCTTATTTTTTCTTACGTGGGAGTAGGAAGGGTCATTGTTCTTACGTAAGATCACAAAAGTAAGCAAACACTATAAACTTTCTAATTTTTTTGCTACTTATTCTTTGCAATTTTAGTAGATACCGATCTTACCTAAGTTTGAAATGGGGGGTTCTTCCTAGTCTTATTTTTTCTTACGTAATAAATGAACAGCCCCTAATAGCCTGGAGTTTGGAAGTTGGCGGCATGATGCCCGCGAGGCACGGGCCTCGCGCGCACGTTAAGACGTTGGTCCTGCGCGTGATAAGAGCTCCACGAGTGTCGGATTGCCATGCCATCAGACTATGAGAGTGAGGGAAGAGAGTGCACCTGTGTTTTGCGCACACACGCCTGCACTATAACATCTCAAGCTAGTCTCTGTTGAGAATCGCTGCCATAAAACCTGAAGACTATATTTGCCCATGTTTATTTGCGTAGAAACTTAACTTCTATACGAACTTTTTTTATTATGACGTCAATGTATAATCATTATACACTGACATCATAAACAAGAAAACAAACAATACATTCTTCTTCTCCCGTGTCGATGGCGATCTAAATGGACTCGGCCCAGAATTCGGCTCCGTGTTTGTTTATTTATAATACATTTACAATACAATAGTAACACACTAACATCATCATCATTCATGATCAGCATGGTATGACTGAAAGAGCAGTGGTGGCCCAGTGGTATCGAGCCCAACTTAAGAGTTGTAGGTCGTGAGTTCGAACCCAGACAGGCCCAGTTCAGCGAAAATGCCAGACAACTAGTGCCTGACGATGGTTTGATCGCGTCGTACGATTGACAACGCAGTTTTTTTAAATTGAAATCTTAATATTGAACATTTTTTTTTGAGAAACGCCTTTATTATCGATATAGCATAAACCCAACTATTACCTAAAAGTAAGCTGAAAAGCAGTGTGTTTAATTTTATTCGTCTAGTATTTTTTTTTATTTTGTGTCTATTTTTACTTCTATACTTATTCTACCTTGAGCAGGGGTGGCCCAGTGGTATTAATCAGCCCCGAGTTGTAAGTCGTCAGTTCGAACCTACACTTACACTTTACTTTGTGTAAATTATTTCATCACCACTGCTCTCAAAACGGTGAAGGAAAACATCGTGAGGAAACCGGCATGTCGTAGAACCACAAATTCGAAGACATGTGACATCTGTCAACCCGCACTGGAGCCGCGTGGTGAATTGTGGCCCACTCCCTCTCACAGAGAGGAGGCCTGTATCCCAGCAGTGGGAACATTATAGGCTGATATGTTTTGGTATGACTGTTAAGTCAAACCATGCTGATCTTATTACAGCCCTAGGATTTTTTTTTTTGGATGGGAAATCATCAAATGACCCCTCCCGCTCTGGGTGGAGCGGAATGGAGTGTCAGATTCTTACTGACTAAAACCCACCCGTGTTCCTTCCTTAGCCCTTTATGTTCCAGGGCAGCGGTAACCCTTTCGGACGATCCCGCTACCCCGGCAGCTCTAGGATTGTCATGCCCTTCAATTTTTCTAGCTTTTAGATAATCTTTAAATGTAGAGATTCAAGTGTAATCTATATATTATTATTTCCAGATTTGACCCCAAGACCCATATACCAAAAGTGACAGACGACTGCACTGGATGCACGTTGTGTCTGTCGGTTTGTCCTATCATCGACTGCATATCGTAAGTATTGGCGCATTTTCTTTTTAGCATAGTTAAATGGAACCTTATTGGTATAGTATACTCGAATTCAGAATCTTAGATAATTTATATTCATTGCTCAATTATCAACTTTAGCGTTAAGTAGTCCAAGTTGATTTTTGTGTGACCTTTTGTAACAAAAATGATATTTTAAATACATCTTGGTTGCAATGGAATTATAACTTTGCCTTTATGACATTGAGTTTGTTGTTCCAAAACTTGATAGTTTAGTTAACCTTCTTATTGGCTTCCTTGTTGAAGGAGTGGTCGCAAGCGCGTCTTTTTTTAAAACCACTTTTTTTTAAATATTTCAGGATGGTGCCCAAGTCAATTCCTCACATTATCAAGAGGGGCTTGCGCTACGATATACTTCCAATTTCACCTCTAGACGCAGTGTGTCAGTAAGAATATAAATCATACAATTTGTATCAATAATGTATATTAATGTAATAAAATAAAACAATAATACAAACATATTAATCTCCATTAATCACATTGTTGTAAATTTTTTTAGCATTATTTTGTGCGTTTTCCCAAGAATATACCCAACTATTTTCAGGATTTACACCTAAAGTTAAGGCTGACAGCGGTTTGGGGCAATCATAGTGACTTTTATTTACAATATTCACTCCAGTCCCACCCTTCATTTTATCGTGCAACTTCTTACAAACAAAACATTCGAACTCATCAACAATCTTCAAACCATCGACCTGGTAGGGCCTGTCGTTGAACTCGTTAAACAGCCTCTGGTTTGTTATTAAATGTTTTGTCTTATGTTCTAAATATTCTTCATACCAACTATTATTGTTCAACAATACCTTAATATGTTCATACAAAATCTTTGGCGTAGGGTAATGTTCCAGTAGTATTGCAGACTTTTTATTTGGTAACCAGTCTCTGATAGTAGGAGAACCAAAATATATGGGGACAGTACCCAGCTTGATAGCGCGCCAAAACTTTTCAGTGACGTAATCGTTGCATGCGCCATTCTCTATCGCTACTACGAATTTGTACCTTGCAATGAACCTTAAAAACTCATCTTCATTCAAATTATTTAAGTAGTCATTCTTGAATTTCGCTGGCATATCTTTATTCTTCAAGCATGTGCCGTAAGAGTCAATTTGTATATATTTCATCAACTCTTTAACATATGCATCCCTTTCTGTTGATGTTTCACAATCGCTTTGTAAGTACATAATTGGTGCAATATCTTTTAGAAAATCGTTTTTCTTCGTTGTTTCAACAAAGTATTTCTGGCTTGTTATATCTGCATATGATTGTAAATGTTGCAATGGAAAGGGGACATCACTAAACCTGCTAAAAGTTGAAGAAAAATTAAACAACCTTAATGCATTTTCGTGCAAAAGCTCTTCTACATTTCTTGGAGATTCTTCATGGAATAATCCCCAAATGACATCCTTAGGCCGTCTTGGTATAGGAAGTTTCTTAAAATCAATAGTACTTGCATAGAACAGGTATGCTCCAACATTATAATATTGGTCCTGATTTCTATCACTGTAAACATAACACTTTACATCATCGGGACAATGTTTAACACTTGATATGCCAGGAAACTCCATAGTCCACCACAGTATCACAGGATATGGAGCAGGTACCTTGATTACACATGTATTATTCACATCACTAAACATCCACAGTGTGATAAAGAAAAATAAAAAAACTAGCATAAACCACAGTAACACACGCAACCGTACTTTCATGAGGCTTTTAAAAATATTCTTTAACATTATTACAGTATAAAATACAACAGTCCATATACAATGTTTCAATCTTTCACACATGACAATATTATTATGGCACATGAATTCCCTTTTTTATCTCCATTAGTCACACACCCACATACTTATGAAACCCACAGGATATTGTTGTGGTGACAGGAATACATTATCAGTTATCCTAATCAAGAAACTTTGTTAAAAATAATACAATAGTTAAGATAACAACAAATTTAATGAACAAATTAAACAGTCCAGCCTCTCTCCTTTTGCTGGTAGAATAAATCCATAGAGAATGCTATTATTAAATCTGCATAAAACAATCCATATATGGCTCCTATCAGTTTACCTATTGCAAATAGATTTAAAAATGCTGCTATAGTTATTACTAGCTCAATGAGGACGTAATATAACTCTGCCTCATATTGTACTTGGTCCACAACATATAGCACCATTATAAGCGTGGAGCACATGATCGTGGGCCCGGCCACCAGGCATTGTAACACGTCCAGGGGTTCCACAACGTGAGGCAGTATATTGAGGAGCAGTGCCACTACCTAAAAGAGATGGACCCACTTGTAGACTTTTATTCATTTTACAGGACTACCTAATCTAATTACTAATATGACAAATTGTTTTCAAGCAATTTTATCAAGTGCTGAAAATTTCAAGTATTAAAAAATGCTTAAAGGCGAGGATTTTCAAGTCGTGACATTTCAATGCTCAAAACTACTGAATAATACGAATTTTATTATGCTTTCCGTAGCATTTTATTTATTTTCACATTTAATTTGATCTTGTTAATGCAAATCCTCTCTCTTTGATGACATAGAATATATCTATGCATAGTGCAACAAGCAGATGACAATAGAATAATCCGTAAAAAGCTCCAGAGGCGCTTACATTTATGAGTACATACAAAAATGTAACGACATTGAGAAATATTTGTAATACTAAGTATAGTTGTTCAGCTAGATCATGCACTTGGTCCACTAAGTAAAGCACGATGAACATAACAGACAGGACGACGGTCGGAGCGACGGCCAGGCAGTGCATGATCTCGGGCTCCTTTATTATAAACGGGAGAGCACTGAGGATCAATGATATAACCTAAAAGTAACAATTTTGATAACACTCATGTCTCGTATTGTTGTAGGACTTACCTATTTGAATCATATGATCTGGTGCATCAGGATAAAATGGAAGCATAAGTTGTTGCGTATCAATTGAGTACCTGTACTACCTGCTGATGTTAAAAATGTATGCATTTTATACTTCGCGCCTGACGCAAATATAAATTGTGTGTATAATCTGACGAAACAAATCTATCACTATTACTAATACTATACGATGGACACCCAGTTCGAATCATTGTTTCCCAACGCCCCCTTGTTTCTGTCATTAGTTTATTTATTTCCTGTCATGATCATCAGCATCACTCGCAAAGAGTACTTTAATCACTCGTTCAGCACTCAGCACTTCAGCAGTCATGTGATCATGACATATTTCTTGTCATGACATTACAAAGGTCATGGAGGGTCAAGGACATTTTCTAGTGCTGTTCTTACAATTTTCGACTATCAGGTGAAAAACATATATACAAGTGACCTTACTTATTTATTTGTTATATTTAAATATATATATATGTATTAAAAATATTCTCTGTTTAAAGGTTGAATCAAAAGACATTTATTCAATGGAAATTGTATTAAAATACTAATTATGCCTGGTACATACACGTAAAACTGATTAGATTATAAATTATTATTATGCACAACTAAAAGTACATCCTCTTTCATTGGCAATCAGAAATAAATCAAGTGATAATGCTGTTAACAATCCAAAATAAAATACACCGTAAATAAACCATAGCCAAACTCTAACAAGATTCAGTAGAAAACATTGAACTAAAGCTCCAAAGGTAAACAAAATTTGGAAAAATAAGTACATTTTTTCCATAAATAACGGCACTTTTCTTCGTAAATACAAGATTATGAATAGGACAGATATTACTAGAGTAGGACCTGTTGATATGCAGTACATATGTCCCGCTGGTTTTGCAACTATCCACGGTAATATGGTAATTATAAGTGAAATCCCCTACAAGGAATGAAATTGTAACTAATATCAAGAAAATAATAATATATTCAAGAATGCAGTACAAGAAAAATAAGTTATGAAAAAAAATACTCACAAACTCAACAAGTTTCATAATAAATATATTGTATCTGATTAACTCGTTCCATTTTTTATCAACCGGAACCGAGTCTGAAAAAGATAATACGGTATGCATACATTGTGTAAACTCCAATGATGATTAGTATTATAACGAAAGGAACCTTCAAAAATCAATCGCGCAATCGGCGCAATCATTTGCGGCTAATTTGAAGGCGCTTTAAGGGTCGGTTCACACCGATATTCATCGCTGCGTGGAGGTGATTGATGAAGCCGGCTGGCTGTTTTTCGAGGACTCATGAGGAATGGCTTGAACTGTCTCTAAGACGACAGCAAAATATAATTATTGTGCTAATGAGAATAGGAAGCTGATCGTTGAAAACTGAAACAGACCTAGGAGTTCTGCTCATCCTGTAGCCTATCCTAAAACGAATGCAGTTTGAAACTTGAGATATTAGGAGTACAAAGCTATTGTATTTACCATTTATTATCATATCCGACATTTTCGAGGTATTTTAATTAACCCTTTTTCTTTAATTGGAGGTGGATCATTTACCATAAAGCCTTAACGGGTTCAGAAATAGTACATATTCTCACAAAAATAAAAAATAAATAAAACAAAATAATTATCTTGTAGAAGAATATTCATGACTGTAAGAAATACATCCGCAGACATCCGTAAGTCAAAGTATTTTTTTTATTGATGTTGGATGCCACTTGATTGCCAGAAATCTCTAAATAGCTGTTTGATTTTAAGGTTGGATTTCGAATAGAAAAATAGTTCCGCTTATGGTTTATAGCTTATTGTATGTTTATACTACTCTAATTCCTTATTTCGACTTCCCAAAGCGAGACGATGCCGATTAATGTGCGTTGCAGTATGGAGTTTCATAAAAAGAACGAACTCGAGTTGAAGCGGTGCCGAGCCACTAAATGTGCGATATATTATTTATATTTAACTTCCTCTATGCTTTATTTTAAACTTGCCACGGCACTACTAAGACAAATGTTACCAGTTGGAATAAGTTTTCCTTGATTTATTGAAAAATCCGGTTCAATACTGTCGAGATGTTCTAAAAAATACTTTGCGTTACGTTTTATCTGTTTATTTCACGTTAATACTACAATCTACCTAATGAAATGCAGAATAAATATATCTTCTATTTAAAAATAATAATTATGGCAGCACAACTAGATAGAGTCCGAGATAGTTTTGCTTTTGACCACGTTCATTTGATGTCTCGGTAGCGCTGTTTTGTGCGCTTGGCCTTCGCTGGTTTTAATCTGTCAAAAATGGTGGATTTCTGTCATAGTGGCGTTGCGGTGTGATTTATTAGAAATTTCTTTTATTTATTCCGGTCATGTTATAGCTTCGTTTGCAAAAATACGTTATAGCAAAATGGAGGAAGAAGATCCAGTAGTGCAGGAGGTAAAATCGTAGTCTTAGTTCGTTTACAACGTGGAAGTTCATTAGGTTATGTTGTTGTGAGAAAAAACGTCGCTTTTGGCTAAATTTTGCCGTTTATTCGTTGCAGATACCTGTGTTTCTGTCTCAGGCGCTAGCACAGAATCTGTACATATATCAGTATCCAGTGAGACCAGCCAATAGGGACTGGAAAGACGTGAAAGTTGTAAATGCATCTGTAAAGCCTAGGAACAAGATGGTGCGACTAGAAGTCGGCTTGGACACGTACAGCGACAAGTATTGCTCGTCTAAGGGCGAGCAGATCGCGCTGAATACTGATGGCCAACAGGTATAAATCAGATCCTAATTTGTTACATTGTTCTTGTACCTAATGTGCCCTTTTTGTGGCTTTTTACCATATTGTACAATTAACGATGTTGTGCTGTTATTTCTTCTTGTCTGTTATAATAATTTAGAATTATCATCTTTAGAATGATCAGCTTGTGAAATGGAATAGCAACATTACCCCATAAGATGACCTTGTGACCACTTAATTGCTTTACACACAGTTTGATGCTTTTTCTCTTAAAATCATTTCTCACCTCCCTTTACAACACTATTAAGTAACCATACTATTCTAGAGTGTTTTATAGTAAAGCCAGGAATACACATGCCATGCCAACTTGCTTACTTACGTGTAGGTTACAGACATGTGTATTCCGGGCTCAACAGCTGTAGTAACATATTTTATTTGTGAACAGGAATCATCATGGCACATTAAAGAGAAGGATAAGTCCCAATACTTTAGACATGGCATCATGGACAAGATTGTCTATGAGAGCAGTGCTCCCTGCATTGAGACACAGCACTATGCTGTGGCCATATTGCAGGATAAGGAGTTACATTGTACTCCTATACAAGGTATGGTTTTTGATAATAGTTACTCCTGTATAAAAGATGCGGAGTGCGAGTGCTGATTAATGTCTGCAACATACATTTCCCTAGGCTATTGACTGGCTGGCTGGTTTTGATTGGCCTTATTATTTTACAAATAAAAAAACCTTGGCAGATAAATTGAGAACCACCTCCTTTTTTAAGAAGTCGGTTAAAAACACAACACAGGAAATATCTTTACTCTAATACCTTTAGTTCTAATACCTTTCTTTCTAATACCTTTTCAAAATAATTGCGAATAAAGATTACAGCAGTATGACAACCATACAAAATTGCAATTGTTATCTTAAGAGTCACTGATTAAGATTTTCTTTATAGGTATTGTACAAATGAGGCCTTCCTATTCCTACTATGATAGGCAAGACAAGCGTAAGAATGATAAGAGCAAAACAGATTCAGACGATGAAGACAAGGAGCCTGAAGCACAACAGGTAATTTAAGTAGTTATCTGTATATCATCAGTATATCTAAGAGAATACCGAGCCCCTCTGTGCCTCGGAAAGCACGTTGAGCAGTTGGTCCTGGCTGTCATTCGTGGATCTTTGACAGTTGGCACGGGTAGTCAGAAGCCCAAAAATCTGACAACCAGTCTTACCAAGGGGTATCGTATTACCTAGTAACTGGGTTGTGGATGTCAGATAGTCAGTTGATCCATTTAAAATACTGGTATTCAGCTGCATACAGTTAGACTGGAAGCCGACCCCAACATAGTTGAGAAAAGGCTAGGCAGATGAGTATCTCTAAGCGAATCACTGATTTGGTCCCACTAAATGCACGACGATATCGTGTCAGGCCGAGATAAAGATGGCGGTTGAGCATGACTCCTACCGAAGGGACTGGCCGGCTAGCAGAGGACTGAATTGAGTGGGAAAGGGTGAGGGAGACCTTTGCCCTGACAGTAAAGGCTACTTAGACTAGATTTATATCAACTCTAGTGACCTCTGCACCGCCACCGACAACGCCGTGGAAGTGGCAAAGGTTTGGGAAAACAAGATTTAAATACTGTTATGCCAATGACAAAGGAGAAGATTTATATCAACTAAACTTGTAGCCTACAAATGGTCATTCAAAATTAAACTTGAGTTACTCCTAGAGTGGCAATGGAATGTAAACATCTAAGATTCTTAATAAAATAACATACTATTTCTTGACAAGTAATAAGTAATTCCCTTAGAGGCAGTAATTTTTTGTGGAATCTTGTCAGAAATACTAGATCCAAATTGAGAACCGAGATGACGACTAAGGATAGAGAAAAAGACATGTTGTGCCAACCCCAAATAAATTGCAAAGGGCATATAAATGACTAGCCTTAATAAAGGGCAAGAGAATGATGATGATGATTTGATTAAAATAGCTGGAAATTTCCAACTCCAGTGAACAAATGTGACACGTCAATTTATCATAGCTGCGCCCCGCGGTTTCACCCGCATAAGTTTCGATCCCGTGGGAATATCGGTATTAAAAAGTATCCTATATGATAATCCTGGTTGGATATCCTGTAAACAATCTGTGTGCTAAATCTCATTGAAATCTGTTCAGTAGTTTATTATTAACTAACTTGTCCGCGGTTTCGCTTTCGCTAGCGTGGATGTCGGAAAATATCCCACGGGAACGTACTACCAGGATTGAAAGTACCCTTTGTGTTAATGCTATAACTATCTGTGTGCCGAATTTCATTCAGCCGTTTTTGCGCCAATCCGGAACATACGAGGGCGAGTCAATAAGTCCGTGACTTTTTGAATGAAACACAGGTTTTTGGATAAACATTTTATTTATTTTTCAACGTACTCTCCTTTGAGCTCTATACACTTTGTCCAACGTTTCTCCAATTTTTTTATCCCTTCCAAAAAATAAGATTTGTCGAGGTCATCAAAATAGGCATTTGTTTATGAGATGATTTCATCATTGGAGTCAAATCTCTTTCCACCAAGCCATTTCTTCAAGTTTGGGAACAAGATATAGTCACTCGGGGCTAAATCCGGAGAATAGGGCGGATGAGGGAGCAATTCGTAGCCCAATTCATACATTTTTGACATGGAAACTGCACACGTGTGCACCCTTGCATTGTCCGGGTGGAAAAGAACTTTCTTCTTGGCCAAATGCGGTCGTTTTTATATTAAATTCGCATTGAATTGATCCAATAAGTTGGCATAATATTCACCATTGATTGTTTTACCCTTTTGAAGGTACTCAATATGGATAATACCGCGTGCATCCCAAAAAACGGTCGCCATGACTTTATTAGCTGACAAACCCACCTTGGCCTTCTTTGGCGCCGATTCACCCCGAGAAACCCACTGTTTTGACTGCTGTTTGGTCTCTGGTGTGTTGTGGTGGATCCATGTTTCGTCCACGGTTACAAAACGGCGCAAAAACGCGTCCATATTGCGGTTGAACAACGCCAAACACTCTTGCGAAGTTGTCACACGATTGCGTTTGTGGTCGATTATGAGCAACCGCGGCACCCATCTTGCGGAAAGCTTTCTCATACCCAAGTGATCATTTAAAATTTTAACCACTGAGCCATGTGAGATGCCTATGGCTTCCACAATCTCTCTCACTTTCAATCTCCGATCGGCCAACACCATATCGTGAATTTTTTCAATTGTTTCGGGTGTAGAGACCTCAACTGGGCGTCCAGAACGTTCGTCATCTTCAGTGCTTGTACGGCCACAACGAAATTCTGTGAACCACTTCTTTACCATTGAAATTGATGGTGCAGATTCCCCATAGTATTTATCAAGCTTAGCCTTGGTTTGAGTGATGGTTTTTTTCCTCAAAAAATAATGCTTAATGAGCACACGAAATTCACTTTTTTTCCATTTTCTTCTCAAAATACGCGCCAGTCTGCTATCAATGGCTGTCAAAGACAAACCTAAAGACGCAGCTTGTTCAAATTTTGCCAGAAGTCAACTGATAGTTGCCTGTTGACAGGAGCAGTGTTGCCCTTTCAGTTAAAATACAAGAAATTAAAAAAGTCACGGACTTATTGACCCGCCCTCGTACATCCCAACAAACAGACAAACATTCTTTGTTACAATTTTATTGCATGTATGTAGATTACTTAGGCTAGGTGGAGCGACGATCTTCGCAGGATGGCTGGTAGGAGCTGGATGAGAGTAGCCGAAAATCGAGTTGAATGGAGTGCTATAGGAGAGGCTTATGTCCAGCAGTAGACTGCTGTAGGCTGATAATGGTGATGATGATAGATTACTTACCAACGCTAATAGGTGTAGTATTATAACATCATATTTACCTTGCAGGTGACAGTAAAGTTCGCGCGTCAAGAGACAGAAGTATCGAAGAAGGCGCGAGAGAAATCCTTTGAGACGATATCCCAGAGAATCAACGAGGAGTCGTGGTACGACGCGCTGTGGAAACCATGCGATACGGATCATGCTGAGGTCAGTAAAACAAAACTTATTAGGATAACAAGAACTATTTAGTTTTTATGTATTATAATATTATTATATATTTTAATATTTATTATTATATACATATTTAAATACCACTGAGAGCAGTGGTGGCCCAGTGGGAACGGCCGCGACTTACGAGTGGTAGGTCGTAGGTTCGAACCCGGACAGGCGCTTTACTTTCTGTGAATTATTTCATCACCACTGCTCTCAAAACGGTGAAGGAAAACATCGTGAAGAAACCGACATGTCCTACAACCAGAAATTCGAAGGCATGTGACATCTACCAACCCGCACCGGGCCCGCGTGGTGGATTACGGCCCACTCCCTCTCACAGAGACGAGGCCTGTGTCGCAGCAGTGAATGTTATAGGCTGATTATGTATCATTGATCATTGAGACGTGTTGTTTGGGACTCAAATAAAGCTGGGACGAATACATTGCTAAGTACAGTGCAGATGAAGTAGGCTAGGCTTTCCTTGGCAGCGGCGGCATCGACATGTGCCGACATTGTTGTAATTCTAAGTTGAATTTGGATGCCAGTGGCCCATTTGTCTAGCCAGGAAACTGATGGTTTACGGAAGGCTTTTGTACCAGCATTATCAGCATTGCACCTACATTTAATGAGCCAGTAATGGCCAGCAGGCAGTTACAAAACATAATGTAGAGCAGGGGGTCTACTCCGAAGTAGTATCGGCCGAATGTTCGGCCGTTTCCTGCTACGAAGTTATTATTTGGTTCGGTCGGTCCCAATCCTACACTCTTTCGAATATTGACTATGGTCCCGACCCAACTGAACCAATCCGAACTTTTTTCGCATTTTTCAATAATATTCGGTTCGGCTATGTGTCGGTCCGATCCGAATATTCGCACTTTGCACTTCGGAGTAGACCCCCAGGGCTGTCCAAAGCAACATTCTTGCACGCCCGCGGCCTGAAAATGTTTGGCCTTTAATTTAAAAGTTGTTGGAACTGTCAATAAAAATCAGCGACTTCATAGGTAAACACCTAATATTTTTTATCTACCGCAAATACAAAAATATTTCTTTAACAAAAAAAGATTTATTCGCATGGCAACAAGTTTTTCTAGAAGTCTAGTTTTAGGCCCAATTTTGTAAATATTTATGTAAATCAATTATTTCAATAAACAATTTCAAAAAATTTCAAAGTTTTCTGTCGCCATTGTGTTTCTGCCCGGGGCATATCTGGTTTTCACAGCCCTGCTAATAGGAGCATCATAAAATATTTCTCTAATATTTTCCACAGCTGGAGCGTTTGAAACTGTTTAGCGCGACTTCTTCGGACGGGTCGTCGTTGACCGTACGTGCGCGGGAGTACATACGAGCGTTGGTGCCCGCGCCGCCTGAAGACGAGGCGGATATAGCGCCCGCTAAGAGACCATCCCCACAGGACCAACTCAAGGAAATCCTTGTCAGAGGTATGTCATGTTTATTATACACTATTTTGGAATAATGTTGCTTATGGCATGTCCTAGAATTAAAAATTCGAAGACTTGTGACATCTACCAACCCGCATTGGACCCACGTCGTGGATTATGGCCCACTCCCTCTCACAGAGAGCAGACCTGTGGCCCAGCAGTGGGAATTTTGTAGGCTGAAAATGCTATGGTAGATGAGTATTTGTGATTAAATGTGTGTTGTAAAAGAAAATTATGGTGTATGGAATTGAACCAAGATCGTGTTGAGTAGGTTTCATTTTAGCAGACTGAAACTGTTGCAATACTGGGCAACCACTAGCAAACTTGCAAAGCAACTCAAAACTCAAAGCATTTATTTAGATTAAAACAATTCAGTCAGAAATATGGAGCTAGTGGCTCATTCCAAAGCGTAGTAGGTTCCTATAGAGAAGACCTATAGTGTAGTAACAACTGTCTTCTCTCCGTCGTGAAAGGAAAATAAAAGAATATTCATAAATGGCATTTATTTATTCCAGCAAAATTGATGACCTTCAACGACCTCCGTGCGCTTATCCGTACCGACGATGGCCCTATAAGCGAGACCGCGTTGTTATCCGTACTGAGCGGTGCGGCGTGCTGCGTGCGCGGGCTGTGGACGCCGCGGTCTGCCGACTTGTACACGCGAGCGCTGCCCGTGCCCGCCAGGCTCATGTGTGCGGCTAGGGATCATGTCGTGAGTATTTCACCTTTTCAATACTCAATAAGTACATAGTATATTTATTGCTTCCATATGTGAACTCTTGCATCCTACTCTATCGTATTTCTTAAGCTTCTTTATTGAAATCGACATAGTTAGTCCTCCTTTTGTATGCATGGACAAAATAAAACCTATCCCAAGCGAGAAGTAAATAAACTTACCGGCGAGGAATGGTGAGGAATGTCAAGTAATAAAAACGCCAAACACCAAAATTTTGAGTCCTATGTAAAAAAGGGGCAAGTTAGTAGCCAACAATCGAGTCACGAATGCAAACTCAGGGCTGCTACATCGCCAGGACTCGAAGAACAAGGCCATTGACGCGGCAATGGTCTCCATTATGGCGGCAGCGGAGGCGGTCAACTACGCCGGTCCTTCGGCTGGGGAAGTGGCCGAACTGCGGGCGGATGTGGCTCGCCTGACGGCTGCCACGGAGCTTCTCCAAGAGGAGAACCGGAGGCTCCGTGCAGACCTGGCCGGCCTGTAGGTCCCCGATAAAGTGCAGGCGGAACCTTCAAGCCGGCCCGTGCCGGTGGAGAACCAGGTCTTGGACCTGGTTCGGAAGGAGCTGGCGACCTTCCAGGCGCGGTTCGCCGTCCTGGAGGGGATCGTTTTGCGCCCCCCCTTGGCGGGTAGGACGGTTCCGGGGCCGAAGGCGACCTCGTACGCGGCCGCTGCTGCCCCTGAGCCTGGGCCGTCTGGCCGGGCCCAGGCGCCGGCCAAACCAACGTCGGCAGGAGGAGCCCCAGCACCGGCGAAACCGACACCGGCGAAACCGGCGTCGGCTGGCGGAGCCTCGGCGCCGGCAAAACCAGCGCCGGCCCATAAGAAGGGCAAAGCGGCTGGGAAGGCGAGGGCCCCAGAGCCTTCGCCTCTCCCAGAAGGACCTCCCACGACCAACGCAGAGTGGCAAGTGGTCGGGGAGAGAAAGAAGGCGGCCAAGGCGGCGAGGAAAAAGGCGCAAAGGCAGCGCCGCAAGGTGCGAGCCGTTGCGGCTAGGCTTCGCTCCCCTAAGACCGCGGCTGTAGTCATAACACTACAGCCCGACGCGGTCAAGGGGGGAGTGACCTACTGTGACGTGCTCACAAAGGCAAAAGCGACGGTGAACCTCCAGGAGCTGGGGATCACCGGAGGCCTCCGGCTTAGGGTGACCGCTACTGGTGCCCGCATGCTGGAGATCCCCGGTGCGACGAGTGGCCCCACCGCTGACGCCCTAGCTGAGAAGCTAAGGGCGTCCCTCAACGCGGACGAGGCTCGAGTCTCCAGGCCCGTCAAGTGCGTAGATATGCGCATTATGGGCCTGGATGACTCTGTTACGGAGAAGGAGGTGGTAGCCGCCGTCGTCGGGACGGGCGGGTGTCTGGCCGACCAGGTGAAGGCGGGCACCATACGTCCCGACTTCACGGGCATGCGAACCATTACGGTAAGCTGTCCCGTGACGGCGGCGAGACAGATAGTGGAGGGCGGAAGGCTCCTGGTGGGCTGGGTGTCAGCGCAGGTCAAGCTGCTGGAGCCCAGACCTCTGAGGTGCTATCGATGCCTCGTGGGGCACCACGCGAGCGCCATGTGCACCTCGGAGGACCGCAGCACTCTGTGCTTCCGCTGCGGTAAGCCCGGACATAAGGCCGGCTCGTGCAACGCCACGCCGCACTGCGTCGCATGTGCGGCTGCTGGCAAGCCGGCCGATCACCGGGCGGGGAGCAAGTCCTGCGCCCCACCCACCGAAGCCAGGAGGAAAGGCAGGCCCTCCGCCGCCGTCGCCACCACCACCACCGCCGCAGTAAAAGTCTGACACTCCCTTCCGCTCCACCCAGAGCGGGAGGGGTCATTTGATGATTTCCCATCCAAAAAAAAAAAAAAAAAAGGGCTGCTACATAGAAATTCCTCACGGAAAAGCTCAATACCTGAAGCTCAGACCTGGAACATCAATCTAGGATGCTGCAACCACTTAATCAACGAGGCAGTAACTTTCCTCTCTCGTATAATACAAATAAGAGTAGGCGGGTGGTCTAGTAATATGTTTTTCTTACTAGTAAACTAAATCTGTTTTTTTTTACAGTTATATCTCTTCACACAACACGCATACGTCGATCGACGGAAGGTAGCAGCAGCTGTACGTCTCCCCGCCGTAGAAGTCTTAGAAATCATCCGCTCCGTCGCCAAGTTCAACGCCAAGACCGGATGGGAACTAGTCATACCACCAGACGTCGGCTTCGAAACGAAGTACCCCGAAGTAGTCCAGCGACAGAACTTATACTGGGAAGCTCGCCAGAGATTGTTCAACGAAATGATGATCGGTGAAAACATGCCAAAGAGACAAAGGAAGAAATCTCAAAGAGACTCAGTATCGTCTGACACAATGATGAGTCCTAAGCCGCGGTGCAACAGTGTTACCGAGGAAGACAGTGATAGAAAAAGACACAAAAATAAATCCGCCACTGGTAGTGGAAAAAGGACTAGGCACATAAGTTCGAGCAGTGCGCAAGACGCGACGTGATTCTCGTCCTAGCTAGGTTATCAAATTGTAGCGTAGTGTGACCCACCCGTGCTTAGTGATCATAAGTGAACTGTGACCCTACACATTGTTACTCTACATAGATATACATTATGGTGCTGCTAATCAATGTATGGACGTTTATCAGTTGCAGTTGTTCTAAATGGATTTTTAAATATTAACAATGGAATTTCGAAAATGTATAAGTTAACATGAAAAGTAGGTGAATGTCTGTTTGTTATCCAGAACTGTTGTTTCGTGTTTTAGTCTAATTAATTGAATGTTCTTACACATGTTCTTTGCTAATGCTCTTGTTAAAATGTGTATATTAGTTTATAACGCAATGGTTGTTGACTCGAAAATCCGATGAAATATATATTTTTGTATTAGCTAGCATTATTGATTTTGATCAATATTCATTTTGAGTGTTTTTGTTTTTCGCTTTTGGTTCATGGTTCACTTGATATTTTACTATTATCATGAGTGATCAAAGTCGAGACTTTTTAAATTATTGTATTGACATGACTAAATGGCTTTTAATCTAGTAACAAAGTTACTTATTTTGATGTTATGGAACACTAAATCCGTAAATTGATCAATTTTCAACCTCAGCATTAGTAAATTGTTTAAATATTATGTTGAATATTAAATGCTAGTGGGCTGTATTCTATTAAATAATTATGTTATATGCATAAAGCAGTCGCATATTATAGGTAAGTAAAACTGCATGGCAGTTAAAAAGTTTAATTTACCAATAGAAGAAATGTGGCTCAGAAATGTAGTAAATAAATTATTAAAGTATTCATATTAGTGATTCAACATCATAGTTCCAATTGATATCAAATGTATGCAAAAATGTGCCTAAATGATGTTTTCGAATAGCTTTTATTGAAACTAAGATAATATTTATAATGTTATTAGCATAATTAAACTAACTGACGGATAATAATTAATCATGACAAACACTGCCACACTACTTTTTTAAAACAGACTACAAACTATAAACATGTACTCGCAACGAAAAAAAATGTAGTCTGAATAATCAAGATCGCCCAATCAAGCTTTCACGTGGTGTTTATTTTTACTTGCGGTTAAGGGCGAATTTCACCAATGAAATTGCTGAGGGGCAATTCTGGTAATTTTAAGAATTTTCACAGTCTGATCTTAGTCATAATTTTGTCAAAAATACCTGTGATTTCCCTACATTTTTGACATTTGTTTGTAACTGAGATGAGACTGCTACTAGATTTTGAACGTTTAAGTTACGAGAATTGGCCTTCAGGTCGCGTCCAATCTCATTGGTGAAATTCGCCGGAAAACTGTAAACCGCGTTCAAAAGCTGCCAGTGTTCAATATTCCAGAAGTTCAATTCTCTTCCTTATAAAACGTTCAAATTGCAATTTAATCTCAGCGACTATCAATGTCAAACATGTAGGAAAATCAGACGTATTTTTGATAGATTGAGACAGATCACAAAGTGAACCTTCTTAAAATTACGGGAATTTCCCCTCAGAGCAATGATGACACTGACAGCTCTTGAACGCGGCTTAGATGTGCTGATTGCGTTCATTTTAATTGGTGAAATTCGCTTATAATTAACGTCAATGCTATTCGCAAGTGTTGAAGTGTATAAATGCTGCTTAGGATGTTTTAAATTTATTTTTCTTGTTCTGTTTTTGATCACACATAAGTATGTAGTAAAATTATGCTATGGCACGTAAAAGCTTGTTTAGGCAAAATTATCATTGTATTAACAAATTAATCTACATAGCTTCCACTGGTAATCCCGAATGAGTGCTTCTACTTACCCTTAAAAGTAAAATATAAGCTACAAACAAGTCCAATTATGTCAACAATTAAGCCGCTAATCTTACTATAGTTTGACCGAAATTGTTGTACCATGCCTCAGGGTGCGAGGCGAGGCGGGGGGTCAGTGCACTGTGCAGGCCACTACTCTCTGTCAGTCCGCCGTCGCGCCCGTCGCCTCGCCGCGCATTCGGTACAGCAGCGGTTTCGGTCAAACTTTAGGTGAACAATGGTTATTATATCGCATTTGTATATAAAAACAATTGTATGCTATCATAATGTAAAATTGTGGATGAACAATTTGTGATTTTATCGATAAGTTGTTAATTTTTGTAAATTAAATAAAAACCGTTTATTATTTTATGTATTGGATCTTTTGATTTGTGCTAAACGTTCATCCTGCTTGATTTCTGAAAACTGCTACATTTAGCCATCTACAAAGTCAGACCCTGACTAGCTATGTGTGTAGTGTAGTCTATGTAAAATAAATTACGTTAATTGTGCGCCCTTTTTGTGATCAATTCGAGACACCGGTTGCGTAATGAGCACGCTTTCATAGCACAGTTGTATGGGTTTTGTAATTTTCAACAAAACTGTAAACACTTTATTGGCAAACGTCACGGTCAAGGTCAATAAAGTCACCCTTTAATCCGTTGACAAATAACCCGGGGGGTGGTACAAATGGAGTGATGAAAATTTCATTATTTTTTAAAACTAGACGTCCTACGTCTAGTTTTTGAACTACCGCGAAACACTCAACTTATATCAAATATTTTTGATCATAAGTGGCGCGATCTGTACCTAAATCCAACTATTTTTGACAAAGGTCATGGTTAGGTCCCCCATTCACCCTTACACAAATATACCCCAGGGTGAAAAAAATATTATTTTTGATCTAGGACGTCTAGTTTTTGAGATACTTACCTATTAACAAAAAACTCGAAAAGCAATCTCCATATGTTACCTTTATAGGACGCAACTTACGATTACCTAAATCATCATTATCCACAGCACGACTTCACTCACTGCTAACCATAGGGCTCTTTCTTGTGCCAATCCCCACGCTCCTGTGCCAGTCTCATCCACAAAAACACAAGATCTACTTAAAACATTTTATTTCAACTATTACATAGTTCTATTTGGTGCTAGTTACAACAACAATATTATATTCTCAAACATCAACATTAAGCGTTTACTTAGTAACAACTTGTGTAAAAATATTGTGCTTATATATAAGTTTTAGAGTTAAAACGACAGAAGAAATAATAATTAAAATACGAAGTTATTATTTTGAAAAAATAAGTACAACTGTAGGCTAAATGGCCTTACTTTAAAACACATTTTTGGAACGAAGTTCCTTTTATCGCACTTTATTCGAGCTCTCATTCGCCAAGTCAGCAGATCTTCGTTCCAACCGGGGAAATATGCTACGATTCTCAAGTAGTAATAAAACAATATTCTCTAAAGGGTCCTATGATTAAAGATCCTTCAGAAAATATTAATTAAATAACGAAAAATAATACTGGCCTAAGAATGTTAACTTGATTAATAAACACGAGATTCAATTAAACTATGAAAAATACTCAAAATGTAACAGTGCTACATGCATAATAGAAAATAGATATTTTAATATTTATATTTAACATAACAACGATATTTTCCTCCATATACATTTTACATATTGTATTTAGTTTATGACGTCTATTTACAGAAAAAAAGGCAAAGTACAAAATGCACTATGATTTTGTACGGTATAAGTGCAATACCAAAGTGAGTGAATTTTCCTTAATTTTATGTGATTGAATCTTTTCTATAAATATTTTTCATCCATGATTTTTACTAAGTACCTAGTTGGTAAAAAACATATATTAGGAAAAGTATTAACTTGCTTATCTATGAGTTCTATGACTGAAAACATTGTAATAATATGATTTATTTCGCTAAAATTAGTATAGAATCAAGTTCTTCTAACTAAACAGGCAGCTGTGCTCCTTGCTGGGGAGTTTGTTGCGCCACTTCTTCCCAGCTAAAGCATTAGGAAGTGGTGAAGGGCGGCCGTTTTTGGGAATCGTCTTATGTAATTTTGACGTTCTAAAAAGTGCTGATTCTCAGCCGAGTTTGAATACATGACTTTTGATATGAAAAACCTGTTCTAATCTAAGGTAGCCCTTACACAACATAGCTGTTAAAATGCGTTAATTACTACCTATTTCTGAATCTAAAACCACAAGAAATCTTAAGGAGATGGCTCGTTCAAGCACAGACAATGTTTTGCGTGTTCGTAAGCTTTGTCTCCGAAATGCAATCAACACTTGGCCATGCACAGATAGACTCTTCAACATCTATATCCTGATCACAGCATACCTGACTATAAAGGCGATCGCAGCGAAAGTTATAGCCGTAAGACCATTTAATTGGTTAGCGTTATTGCAGAAGTTCAGGTCGCATTTCTTCGCGAGCTCTCCGAAACGGTTCTTGACTAGTGACCAGTCGCAGAGTCCTACCCTGCAACCAGGTAAGTTCATCGGATGTTCGTTCTCCAGGAAAAGGACTTGGTACTCTTCGTTCACTTGGAAGTTGCCGTTTTGGGTGCATCTGAAATAAATAGAAGACTCGGAATGAGTAGGTATTGGGACTACCCGAGTTTTGGTCTCGAATGGAGCTTTAGCCATGCCCAAATAGGCTACAATAAACTGTGTAAACGTTATACTTTGCATGACCTGGGGAATCGAACTCAGGACTCAACATTCAGCAGTTGCGCGTACCTACAGCCCGATTCAAACTTTACGGCGGCTCGGAACATGAGGCGAGTCGCTGGGCAGTAACACATTCACCTGTCAGCGGGGGGAGGGGTGAGGTACTGCGCTGCGAGTAGCGCACTTCAGAGCCGTCATAAAGTTTGAATCGGGCTGTACCTACCAACTGTAGGGGTAGCTACACCTCTACCTAACCCTTCGAGGAATAAAGTCGTGTTTGTAAGTAAATAATTAAAAGTAGGTGGCTGGGGAGGTATACTCCCCTAGTCCCTACATTGTGGTAAACGAGGTATTACGCACGTACCAAGCAATGCAGCAGGTATTACAGTCATAGTAAGACAACGCCAAGAAATCCTATTACTTAGGTATGATTCTGTGGTGTGACTACTTCTCAAAGACTTATATCAAGGAACGACAGTTAGTGGAATAATTATAATAATATTATTGTTCGCTCATAGTACTGATGGGTACTTGGCACAGTTTAACATCGTAAACTTTCCTGAACGTAGTTCTAGGTTCAAGGATGGCGGTAGAGGTAAATTGGAAATATATTATTGTGGCGAAATAGGTACTTTGTTTCCAGTAATTTAGTTCAAAATAGTGTTCAATATTATCGTCCTATTATCGCCGCCTAAGAAATTACACTTCAATAATAATACTGATGAGCAGTGGTGGCCCAGTGGTACCTCGGCACAGATTACCTACTAAATAGCTATCGGCCCCGACTTACAAAGGTCGTGAGTTCGAACCGAGACAGGCACTACTTTGTGTATTCAATTTCATCACCGTCGTCAGTTCCAACCCAGACAGGCTTATTACTTTATGTATTTAATTTCATCACAGCTGCTCTAAAAACGGTGAAGGAAAACATCGTGAGGAAACTGGCGTGTCCTAGAACCAAAAATTCGAAGACATGTGACGTCTACCAACCCGCACTGGGCCCGCGTGGTGGATTACGGCCCACTCACTCCCTCTCACAAAGAGGAGGCCTGTGTCCCAGCAGTGGGAACATTATAGGCTGATTAATTTTATGCTAAAAATATCTACTTACTTGTACAACACAGCAGCGAGGTTAGCATTGAACGGCGTCATGGTGGAGCTGGTCCACCTGCGAGACTGCACGATAGCGGAGTGGTAGTTGTCTCCGGTGAGGGGGGCGGAGTCCTGGTGAGCTCCCATCGCGGTGAGGGTCATGAGGATCATGGCGGCTTCCGTGAAGTGGATCATGGCGCGGGGCTGTTGAGGCTGCTCACCTGGAAATGAAAGAGATTAAACTTAGCAACAATTATTATACGTCTACAAAAAGGTAGAAAAAAACGGGTTGCGCTCCGGGAGTGCCGGCAGAAGTGAAAACTTGAATATTAACGTTGTGCATTTTTGATAATTTGGAATGCGGTCTACTCTCCCTCCGTCTTACGAATTTTCGATCAGGTCACGTGTCCTGACGCGAGCTCCGTCTTACGAATTTTCGATCAGGTCACGTGTCCTGACGCGAGTTTAACATTTTTTACACATCACAAAAAGTGCACAACGCCGCTAAAGAAGTTTTCACTTCAAAAAACTTGTCTTTGTAAAGTCAGGCAAATAAAGTAAATTGACTCATCATCTGCCTAGCCCTTTCTCAACTACATATATGTTGGGGTCGCGGTCGGCTTCCAGTCTAACCGGATGCCGCTGAATACCAGTATTTTACATGAAGCGACTGCCTATCTGACCTCCACAACCCAGTTACTGGGTAATACGAAACCCCATGGTAAGACTGGTTGTCAGACTTTCGGCCTACTTGACGACCCGTAAGGATTGCCAAAGATCCATGAATGACCGCCGGGATCAACGGCTTAATTATCATGCTTTCCTAGGCACGGAGGGTCTGAATATGAAAAGATGGTCACCCATCAACCACGGTAAAGTAAATTGACTATCAACTTAATTTATTCGTGTATTCAAATCACAACTGCCATGCTTTTTTGACAGTTGTAAGAAATGGCTATAAAACGGTGAATTGACATAGAATGTCAATTTACTTGACTGTAATTTCCGTGACTGTACCCGCACTACCCACAGATGTCATACTCATACTCAACTACCATCAACCTTGATGGTATGGCCATTCAACTAAACAGCAGTTTCCCTAAGAACGATTTTTTGATCAAGCAAGGCAATGGACGGGGATCGCGACAACTCTGAAGTACAATTATCTATCATTGTATAACGGCGGGTATTTTAATATATTTCGAACTACCCGCGTTTCCCTTAGTGATTTTTTTTTAACACACCAATCGTCGGTAACTGGAGGACGTAGCTATTTTTATAAATCGATTAGGCGGATCACACACTACTACGCTCCACACGACGCGGACGGGGCGATAATGCGCAGATAACGCGCCTCCACGTGTGACTTTCTACATATAGATCTACAAATTCAATAAAAATGCGGGTACCACGTAGGGAATTTGGCCCCTTTTCCCACACCCCGTTTCGCGTGGAGCGTTGTAGTGTGTAATCCGCCTAATTAATTTACAAAAATAGCTACGTCATTCAGTAGAAAGAAGAAAAATAATTAAACATTAAAAACTTTGTTTTTGTCATGCCAAATTACACCTCATATAAAATGTAAGCATAACGAATGCTCTTCTTCAACGACTTCAACAATATTACAATAACATTCTGAGTCATAAAGTATTCAATGTCAACTATAATATATAAAATTATAAATGGCAAATATTTTATTAACGTAATGACTCATAGACTTGAAATGAAATCAAATGATGTTTATTTCTGTAAGTAGATCATTAGACTTTTACGTATTCATTTTTCGGTAAATATTTTAAAACTAGATACCGCATTTCCTGGCTGACTGATTCCTAAACGCTTTTACATGCCGCAGATGTGATACCGATACCCCGCGGTTGCGGTTTACCTCGGTACCTCGATGTCACCTCCATGTAAAACAAACGCATGCTCAGAGACACGCACGCACATGCCGATGAATACTGCGATACATCGCGGGCTGCTTGGGGGTTTACCCGTCTGGCATGTGCGTGCGTGTCTATTCGCATATATGTATTCGTTTTACATGGAGGTGAGATCGAGGAAGAGAGCTAAACCGCGACCGCGAGGTATCGCAATGAGGCATCTTTGGCATGTAATTATCCTAAGAAGAAATGCCGCAACAAACTCAAGAGATTATGGTTTCTTTTAAAGTCCAAATATTATATTATTAGGATTTTTTTTTTTTTAGTGTCTAACAATGCAGAAAGTCATATTAAGAAGGAGCCATTGCAGGTTGGAGTTGACCTGTCCAAACAGACGAATATTTTTATCTCATGAAACGACGCGCGCTTTAATTGTGGTTACCAAATGTACAAACACGCTGTGGAAGTGTGTATAAGCGCAGAAGGTCTCGATACCGTCCAAGACAATGGCGTGCTGACGATACTTGTCTTCAAGCGCATATTCACAGCGTGTTTGTACACTTGGTTACCGCATGTAAAGCGCGCGTCGCTTCGTGTGATTTAAAAATACAGTAGGTCAACTCTAATTTAGGGAAAACATTTTAATTTTCTTATGTAAACAATTATTTTGTATGCGGTCATTTAGTTGACGTTAATTAGGATGCAGGATGTTGTTCAAGGTTAATCAATTTATTTCATAATTAATTGGATGGACCTCTGGGTTGTTTTGCGAATAATTGAATGTTTAATTAGTGGGTCCACTGTGGCGCTATAGTTGTATAACTGATGTAGTCTGTATTTTTTTTTTAATGACTTTCTCAGGTCATCCAAGGAGGTTGTCGGCTGTTTAACTGGACTACCCTTTTTTTTTTTTTTGTGGATGGGAAATCATCAAATGACCCCTCCCGCTCTGGGTGGAGCGGAAGGGAGTGTCAGCCTCTTACTGACTAAAACCCACCCGTCTTCCTTCCTTAGCCCTTTCTGTTCCAGGGCAGCGGTAACCCTTTCGGATGATCCCGCCGCCCAACTGGACTACCCTGAGGCTGCCTTTAAGCTTCAGCCGGGGGGGTAAATTGTAGATTTTCGCTCATGTTATTTCCCAAAAAAAAAAGAAAATAGTACTTTTTTTTCTGGCACTTTAATTTGTGGGTATAAAATGTTCTTGCATGTTCCATCGACTCACCCCGTCGTATAGCATCGCCTGCCTACGCTACTTCGTTTTCGCTCAAGTAGCGTTCTTTCTAAGTTTTCTCCTTTTTGCTCAGCTCCTAAGGATCCTAGCGTGAATTTAAGTAGCCTACTTATAGCCTTCCACAAGAATTGGGCTATGAAATGCAAGATTAATTTTTCAAATCCGACTCCAGAGAGAGAGAGAGAGAGTTCCCGAGAGCGCGTTCAAACAAAGTCCTCAACCTTATTATTTTTGTCCACCGCTCACTTTAAGAATATATTTTTTTCTAGAGCTTCCCAATTTTTTTAACTTACCATTTGTCGCGAATCTGAAATAGCTATTGCTATATTTAAACGTGTAATATTATGGAGTTGAAAGATAGGTTAAATAATTTTCTCTACCGCACCCCTGAAAGCCTCAAACGTCCAAGAGGGGGTCTACAGATGTGTCTAAGCCATAGTTCTATTTTTACATTTCTATGGTCTACACTATACAACGTGTTTTTTTTTATATCCCATAACTCTAGGGGGTCATTGTACTCATCATTATGAACAACTTTTACTATAGGACTAAACCTGAAAGCGCGAAAAAAAAATCAGCTGTTCCCTATATCTATGTTCGTATAACTCGTCAAAATGTAGGGAATACCAGATTTTTGTTATAGGATATAACACCTATAGGATATAACCCTAGAGTTATGGGATATAAGAAAAACACGTTATAGACACATCTGTAAAAAAAATTGTTTTTAAAATTAGTATAAGTAGACTTACCTTTCCCAACAAATTTGTCGAAGAAGGTCATCACGTCCTTGACGAGGGTGCAGCCGATGTCTTTGTTGAGAGCAGATCCGTAGCCGTACTTGTAGTACGTGGACAAGTCTTCAGCGTACTCCAGGCGCTTTAAATCCTCGCGAGTGAAGGCCTGGGAAGAAAGTAGTTTGAGTAATTATTTGGTCAGCGTGATCTAAAGTCTATATAGGATCAGCCAAATCTTCAGTAACGCTACAAGAATTCTAAATAAATAGGACTAGTCGTCGTAAAAGGCATCTCCTTCATAAAGTTATCTTTAGCCTAGTGTAAAACTTTCAGGTTAAGCCAAATCCAAAATAGGTGGGCAAGAAAAAATTTGCGAAGCCTTTGATGTGACCCAAATCTTCCATGAGTCACCGCGAAGCAAAGCTCAACGAAAGGCGGATTGTTGACTCCCAGGATTCGACTGCTGTTGATCGTGAATGAACCAAGACAAACTCGACTTGGGGAATTCAACAGGAATAGTTCCCGTATTTAGGTACATCGATGGCCAACCGCTGTTGTGACAGAAAGTCAGAAACACTTCAATCTCAGTGCAGTTTCTTGCTAGAAACACACTCATCACCTGCCTAACCTTTTCCCAACTTCGTGGTGGTCGGCTTCCAGTCTAACAAAATGCTGCTGAATACCAGTACTAAACATGGCAGTGCAACTGCCTATCTGACCTACACAAGCCAGTTACTGGGTAATGCCCAGACCAACATAACCCTTGGTTGTCAGACTTTCGGGCTTCTGACGACCCGTAACGAGTGTCAAAGATGTTGCTGCTGCTGTTATGCTGTTACACTATTCTATAAAATTTAAAGCATGTAGTTGTCATAAATACTCACCGAGCACCAAGGTGATATCTTCACGACGTCCCAAGCCTTGTTGTATCGGCAGATCTGATAGATGCGGAGAATGATCTCTTTCTGCATGTCATAGTTGAAGCCCAGACGGAGGGATATGTTGCTCATCATCTGGTCAAGGAAGATTATGGCGTTGAAAATTTAAACATGAAAAATATGACTGGGAATTGTGAATATGTGTTTCTGTGAGCTTTGGTAGAAATCGTTAGACGAGGATTCGTTTTGTAGATGATGAATCTAATATCTATACGAATGATAAAATAGTAACGAAGTCAAAACTGTACATGTTTTTGAAAAATGTAATTGCTATGACGTGTGGGAATGAGTCTCATGGCGAAAAAATATTTTTTTCTCCGTTTATCTATTCGTCTGGATGTATGTTACGCCGAATTGACGCAAAAACGACTGAACGGATTTGGCACACAGACAGTTTATAACCTGGACAGGGAACATAGTACACAGATACACTCTATTTAATAGGGTGTGTTGGTGTGTGCATGTCAGTTGTGTCACACAAATCACACCACAGTACCTATACGTGCACTCTTTTTATTTTAGGTTTTAAAATGTACCTGTAATGTATTAAATAAAATTGTTAACGGAACGATGGAGTCGGGATCTCACCACACAGGGAATCCTACTGTGAGGTATAAGAATTCAATCCACTCGAATGTAAAGTTAGCTAAATAAATTTATTCTTATTCTTAATACGCTCCCGTGGGATATTTTTCGACATCCACGCGGGCGAGGCTGTAGTTAAAAGTTAGTGTTTATTTTATTCATTCATACATAAAGATCACCTGCACCCCAATTGCGTAACACACAATCAATTGGAATCTGAATCATTTTGAAGCAAATTGCTAATCCATTGCTTCATAAGTTCGAAAAATTTGTCTGCTCAACACGTAAATAACGCAATGAATGTTGTTGAACTGTCAAAATGGTTCCGATTGATCGTGTGTTACGCAATTAGGGTGCCGAAGTAGGCAACAAAATACTTATTAGAAAAAGAAAATAATTCATTAGTATTAAGGACATGTTATTCCGGACGTGATTAGGGTAAATTATTTTAACCGTTATGCATAGCTCTATCGGTAATTTCATATTATCGGTTACAGTCACAAGCACTAATATGTCAACACTTGGAAAGTTTCAATAGCGACTTTTGCGTGAAATAACGAAAACAACAATGAAATACGACACATTGCAAAAACCTATGGGTTCGAAAATACTATGTTCGTAGCAACATAAAATGTTATTCAAAAATAAAGGAGTAAATCGCTTTTGAATAAAGCCGAGTGTATACATACTTATGTTCGTGACCGCTGTACCTATCTAAAACAAAATGGCGTAATGTGGCTGTATCTAACTGGCGAAATGAGGTACCTACACCTCTGCCCAACACTTCAAGGATATACAGGCACGATGTTATGTTATTTAATTTAATGTTAAATTTAAAAATAATAAATCTTAATTTAAAATCTTACTCAGACCCAATTAGCGCATATCGAAAAATAACACAAAAAATATGTTTCCGCGAAATATAAGTAGTACCGCCTTAATTAAAACTACGGCCAAGGTCATTTCGGTCATGTTAAAATCTATGCTCTCATTTGTATTAATTAGTTCTGGACTAAGGTCTTTATAATTAGCAAAGAGGAGAGAACGTATCCATTGTAATAATTGTTTACGTAAAATTTTGGGCATAGGGCCTTAGGTACTTTAAGAACCAACCGTTTCCATTCAGTCGCAAGTAGGTACTGTAGAGATTATAATTGTGTAGGTACAATAGGTACTTATGTTTATTTGGTGCTTACATGCAACCTCCGCGAGTCCATTTAAAATTATTGGCAAGACTTAAGAGGCAAACATTAGGTGTCGGTCTAGCTGACAAGCGGGAAGAGAAGATGAAAATATACAAGGAGAATTTTTCAAGTGGACGTATCTTTTCGTTATTCGTCAAAGTTTTGAATTCGAACAAGGTACAGGTAATGTAGGTATGAATACTTTAAAATAAGAAGCAGTTTATTAAAATCCAACATTTTCCTTTAATTTGCGTTATGTCGTTACTTCCCAGAATTCGATCCATAATAGCGACACTATTGAATGGTGTAAGTAATAAAATATCGTGTTGTTTTTTTTCAAAATCGTCGGTTTCGATTCCTGGCTAGAAATATTGATTTTTCAAAAATCCAATGATGCAATTTTAGCTTTCATCAAAATCGAGCCCGAGACTTCTTTGAGTACTTTTCGCTATTCCTCATAGTATCGGATTTGGCCATCCACGCCCACTTGAAAAATTCACTCTGTACATAAATGTAAATCCATTCTAGGAATAATTATAGATGTAATACATATAACAAACTGTTTTTAATTACCTAGTTTAATCCCAGTGTGGAGAGATCGCAAAAGAGCTCTCACAGTACCTACCTATTATATTTTTACCGTATATAATAATCAGTTAACTATTCCTAACTCGTTAGTAGCAGTAGCCGACTTGTTAGTCAACTGGCAGTCGTGAGTGTCGTGACGTCATTAACATATTTTTCAGGCAAATTCGTAATAGGTACCTAAAACAATAAAATAGCGGCCGCATCGCATTCCACTCAGTCTACCACATGGCTCTCTTTGTCTGTCGGTATATTGAAAATATTACAATACTTAATCATTTATTTTAACATAACATAACATCACCTACCTATACAGGGTTATCGGTAAAACAACAACAACTTTTGTTGTATGACTTTTATTCATTCGTCAGATTTTCATATAAAAATAAAAATGTTTCAATTCAACGAATTGAAATATTCGATTTTCTATTATGAACTCTACGCAAAGCAAAAGAAAGCACTAGTTAGGTAAACAAACTGCCGTGTGTAGTACAAAATTCAGCGGAGGGGAGCGGGGTTAGATAGTACAACGAAATCTTTTGGTAATTATGTATTACGTTTTGTAAAAAATCATAGAACAAAAGTTGTTGTTTACGATGTTAGTAATCCAGTCCTGCAAGGTTGTTAGTGTTTTACCATGCCTATACCTGTATAATAAATAATAATACACCCACATTTCGCCAATGTTTGTAAGTCACATGTAATAGGGGGCGAGCTTATGGTCATCAACCGGGCACGGATCCACGGATCCGGGCAAGATCCTGATGGAACCGCCCAATAACACTTTACCCGACTCTGAAATTGATACCAGAAGACCAAGGGGTCTATTCCGAAGTAGTATCGGCCGAATGTTCGGCCGTTTCCTGCTACGAGCTTACGAAGTTACTATTTGGTTCGGTCGATCCCGATCCTACACTTTACACTCTTTCGAATATTGACTATGGTCCCGACCCAACTGAGCCGATCCGAATTTTTTTCGCATTTTTCAATAATATTCGGTTCGGCCATGTGTCGGTCCGATCCGAACATTCGCACTTTGCACTTCGGAGTAGACCCCCAGGACCTCATGCTTAGCAGTAGCACGAGCGACCACTAGACCACGAGGTGGTCTATATTAGTATTAGTTATTAAACTTACCTCCTTGTATTCCCTCTTGGACTCAAAGATGTTCAGTTGTGACATCGTGTCGTTGTTATCTCCAACAGCTTTTGTCCACGCTGGGCAGAACTTAAACGGCTATAAGAAACAAAAATAGGTATATGTCACGCACAACACGAAACTATAACCGACTTCACTATTTTTAAGATAAGTTAGGTTAGGTTATCATGTAATCGACAGAATCCAAACATCATCATCTGCCTAGCCTTTTTCCAACTATGTTGGGGTCGGCTTCCAGTCTAACCGGATGCAGCTGAATACCAGTATTTTACATGGAGCAACTGCCTATCTGATCTCCACAACCCAGTTACTGGGTAATACGATGCTCCTTGGTAGGACTGGTTGTCAGACTTTCGGGTTTCTGACGAATGTAACGACTATCAAAGAACTTCTTCTCCCACAATCTTCACATTCGGGAAAAAACTGAACGTCCTTTTTTGTTTGAACTATTGAAATTTGGACAGGACATCGTCATTCGGTTCAGCTTGTCTAGAATAGACGTGTTCCACATTCATAACAGTGGACTAACTAGTATATATTCCAGATACGATTTACATATTTTTTTACATCTAGGGATTGTACTTACCCTAAGTAATTTTTCGTCATTTTCCTTGGGTATATCCAGACCCTCTGCTTGGTCTCCGAACAAACCTTCCGTGAAAGCCTTGAATGTGTTGCTCGATCGCTCATCGTTCACGAACTTGAACTGTGGACAAAAAAGTTAAGATAAGATGTAGATCGATGTTTCGGCACTATGTGTGTAGTGGCTCCAAAGCAGAAAAAAGAAAGAAAGAAAACATCTTAGATAAACTTATAAGTTGGTCTAAGGAAAAATTGTTTACTCTTCACGCACAAAATGCATAAAAATTCCAAAAAAAAAACAGGTGACTCGCGACGCAAGATTAGCTAAAACTGCAGAGGGGCAATTTTCGTAATTATAAGAACGTTCACAGTATGATCTTAGTCACAATCTGTCAAAAATACTTCTAATTTCCCTATATTTTTGACTAGTTTTTGACATTGATTGTCGCTGAGATGAGATTGCGACTAGATTTTGAACGTTTTGAATTACGGGAATTGGCCTTCAGGTGTTGGGAGCTCCTAATACAACGGTGGATGAGACGTAGGTACTTTACGTACCGGAGGTAAGAGATTTCTATTCTAGGACTATTCTATAATAGGTCGGACAGCCCCATACTGGATAGGGACATTGGATACGCTTAGATGCTACTGTGGCATAGTAACGAATACTTTGTGCTGTTTTTGTTGTAGTGTGTATACTAACGGAATGGACCTATGGGTCCGAAATAAAATATTTTGACTTATTTATTCTGGTTACGAAGGCCTTGGCCGTTGCGGTTTAATTCGATAGTATTGAACCAGGCTGCTCCCAAATGTAGAGGAAATCCTTGCACATATTTCCAGTATATCCGAAAGTCCAGTTTAATCTCGTATGAGGTCAGACAATGATACCTAAGTCCCCAAACATAATACTTCGGCACTGGGCAGCCCACTTAATGCGTCCCTTCGACTAAATTTTCTCATGTCGGCTTTATTATGGCTTGTGCTCAACACACCATAGAAGGAGGTAAAGAAAAGCGTCTGAACATTTGTAAAAGACCGAAAAGAACGAGTTCTTCAGCTCCCTTACTTATAAAAACTTTCAGGCCGCGCTTATAGTGCATTTTTCTTTTTGATAACTTTAATGCTTGGAAAAAGGGTGGGTGACATGACGGAGATGATCAGGCGAAAGACCAAATTGATGGCTAATACCTGTATGGTCCTCATATGGCCTTACCAAGGCCAGACTAGGACGTAGTACTTTAAAAGAGACAGAGACCTCCGAGTTAGTGTCGGTCTTTCTTCTCAGAGTACCCAGTTAGGAAACACCGAACTCATCTAGTTTTAAAAACATAATTTGATTTTGACGTGTAAAAGTGTTTTTTTGAACCAATTTACAGCTAAACATATAGCGAGAGATTAGGAGTTAGAAAATACTATAAATAACACAAGTTCACGAAACAAACTCATGTAAAATCACATAAAACATGAAACGAGTGCACTGACGTCAGCGTCGTCGCCCAGTAAACAGTGAGTCATGCCGTGGAACACGTAATGCCACTGAAAATGTAATGATTCTCCTTAGAACGAATGGGTCATGGTAGGAGAGCAGTGCAGTCGTTAGATATCTAGGACAAATTATGAAAGAATTATGTCTGGATGACTAGGTGAAATTAATGATACATGGATTTCAATTGTAACATCTCGAAGAAGTTGAGACAATGCAGCGGCCCGATTACGTAATACACTAACTGTGGCAATTATATATATTATTATATGGCTTTCATTTTGGCAGTTCAACAATATTCATTGCGTTATTTACGTTGTTGGGTAATGTGCATCTGCAGACAAATTTTTCGAAAATAATAATAATAATAAATCCCTGGACATTTCACACAGCACCATTTGTCCCAAGCTAAGCAACCTAATGCTTGTGTTATGGTAACAAGATGGCTGATAAACTACTTATATACATTTTTTTTTTGTAAATATATACATATTATAGATAGAAAAACACCCAGACTCGGAACAAATACATGTAGGTCATACAAATATTTGTTCCGTGCGGGAATCGAACCCGCGACACGCAGCGCAGCAGTCAATCGCTTAACCACTGCGCCAACCGTGCCGTCAAAATATGAAGCAATGGGTTAGTAATATCCTTTAAAATGATTCAGATTGTGATTGATTGTGTGTTACGCAATTAAGGTGCTGGAAGTAATTTGCCATTTTCTGCCTCCAGAAAATCGCAAAATCATCAAGGCAAAAACTGAACCAAATGCGACATGAAGAATTGAAGATTATATGCATTCTTAGCTAGCAATTTATCTGCTCAACATAATTTATTACAGATATTCGAAACCCCAAGATGCTCTAAGCAACGATAATGAAATTCCACTACAGCTCCTATATGGAGCCAAGGATGTAGACCGATTGCGTTTCCTCCACCAACTTATGAAAGTCAATTGCATTGCCGGCATTGTTTTGTTTTATCCGTAGGTGTGGAATGGGCCGTTACGTAAGTATTGAGTAATCTTTGCTCGTAGGTTTATAAGCATTGGATATGCGGATCACGTTCATAATAGCGTTAAGTTTTGGTTAATGTTAGTACCGAAACGGTAATCGAAATATCGGCTAAATTGATAAACCGTTTTTGGACAGGATGTCTATGAGTCGATTACCGAACAGATATAGGCTGACGGGATTCATTCACGATTTCAACATAGGATGCCGGAAACAATCTTGATTTAATTCGTAGCCAATATATGTAATATGTAAAGGAAATCGAAAGTTAGTCATGTTCTTTCCGTCATTGCGATCATATGCAGTATAATTTTATATACTGGACCGTGGCTGGGAACCTTCCGGTTACGGAGATATTGTAGGTCAAACAAGCAGTAGATATTGTCACATGAGCATATTGTAACAGCCCTCATATGATTTTACCACTGAACATCGTACAAAATCAGCCTATAATGTTCCCACTGCTGGGACACAGGCCTCCTCTCTGTGAGAGGGAGTGGGCCGTAATCTTCCACGCGGTCCCAGTGCGGGTTTGTATACATATCTTCGAATTGTTGGTTCTAGCATCTAGCACAGGCCAGTTTCCTCACAATGTTTTCCTTCACCGTTTTGAGAGCAGTGGTGATGAAGTTAATTACACAAAGTTAAGATAGATAGAGACAAGTCGCTGGTCTCCTCTTCCACTGTCAAAGAGGACTTTTGGTGGTTTCTTCTGTTCTAGTGGCAAGAAATATAATAAAAGCAAGACCTAACTTACCAAATAGTTTTGTCGGTTGGCAGTGAGAAGCCCAGGGAACTTCTGCTTCCAAGCCTGTGCTAGCTGCTGCGTGGTCATGTACCCGTCGGCAGTGAGGTCTCCAGCAAAGGTCGCGTTGTGACGGTTGTTCCACTGCCATTGTTCTAGGAGGCTCAGGTCCGAAGAGCAGATGCGTTGCTGTGGAGGAATTTAGAGTTGAAAAGGATTTATTGTGACTTTACGAAATGTTATGTCGTGAGAAAGAAGAGCCCTGATTTCTGAAAGCCTTGAATATATTTTTTATCAGTCAATCTGATGTCAGGGCCGTAATCATGTAAAGTGGACTGAAGAAAGAAAATCAATTCAGAAACTGGGTGAGCAAAGCAAAGCGAACCTGAATAGGAAGAATGATGAAGCAATTTGGTAGAGTACCTATGTTCAGCTGACAAATGGATTCTTTAATACTTTAGCACGCCGTTTTTGATGACTCCTATGATCGTATCCCAGAGTAATTTCGATAGATATTATATATTTATTTCATATAATTTTAGATGATGCTTTATGTATGTCAATGTCGTGTTCACCTGATTCTGACACCTGGCTTATAAATAGTTATAGGTATAAATTCTGGTGTAAAATGTATACTTAAATAAATATATTGTTTGCGTAGGTACCTATTTAAAATACATAAACATAATATTCTAGAGCAGACTCATCTGACTGCCTAGCCTTTTCCCAACTAAGTTGGGGTCAGGTTCCAGTCTAACCGGATGTAGCTGAATACCAATTTTTTAAATTTATTCTACAGCAAATTCGAATATAATATTCTACGGTGCTAATTATCATAAATTGCACAATCTGTAATAACATGGAAATAGTTCCGTGTTCTGTTCATGTTGCATTACCATAGGGTATGCTTGTTCCAGTAAATTCTGACTATTCTGAGGGCCTGTTTTACTATAATCATTTTGCACTGATATCACGAACCTCATTAATTAAGATAGAGAAGAAATGGTAAATCGATAAAACACTGTACCTGCAAAGTGCTAATACCTACATAGGTAGTTGGCACCTCATGGAACTTTACCGAAATCGTACATAGAACAGAATATTTCCATAGCTTTGTACCTAGTCAAGCGTCCAAGGTCAGTAAGGCAAGTAAACTATTTGCACGTGTCTACGAAACCAAACATTCTGGACATACAATTTTGTGAGTTGTTTCTTACGTCCAGGTGTTTGCTTGAGTTCTTCGTTATTAGAAAGTCCTTGTTGACACTACACTGGCCTGCAAAACTAAGTAGGTACATACTACACTTTTCAAATTTCAATTTTTTCTAAACCATTTAAAATAAAATACGTTTTACCTATAGCAAATTTTATCAGCTTTCTTTGAAACTAGTAAACTGTACATTAGTAACATTTTGAACTTAAAAAAAAAAGATTATAATTATTAGTTTAGCTGCAGTGTATGGGCTGTGTTGATCAAAACGAATCCCTAAAGTAAGTGCTGTTTAGTTCGATCAAAATTATAAACCATTCCGCTTCAACAAGAACACCATACCTATAAAATGTTTCAAAGGGCTACAAACTCGCCATTTTTTTTTAAATTAGAATTTACTCACATTAGTGTTCCTAAAGTTACCATTCTTGTAGTTAGTAACAATATTATTCTTGAGGTCGCCAAGTTTCTGCAGCTCAGCGATTTCGTGAGCCTCAGGATTGTGGGAGCCGTGTCTGTTCAGCAACCAGAAGGCTGTGGGCGTGCAACCTGGCAAGAGAGAAAACCATTATAAGAGCTAATTTGATTCAGTATACCTATTAGAAGAATTCATGTTGTCATTTCCGTCCTACTATTCTTATTAATGTCACAAAAGAACTAGGTTAGAGTACAACGGTACTAACGGCACGGTAATCATTACTTTAGTACCTACCTGCATAATAAAAAACTATCAGCATTAGATAGTTTTTTATTATGCAGGTAGGTTGGTCCCATCCCACGGCCCTCTTTCTCACAGGCCAGATCGCGCCAGGCCAGGCCGACGGGCCGCGGGAACCGTCCCATCCGATGAGGCCTGCGGGGCCTGTCGTCGCCCGTCCGATCCGTCGGGAGTCAGTAAGTTTAAAGATATAAAATCTGGAGTGGCGCGGCGCGGCGCAGGGGCGCTTGTCGCTGCCTGTACTGTACTGCCTTTCTTTTTTTGCTTTGTGTATCCAATGTTGACCACTGAATAAAATCACAGCGGCTGCCATATGCGGTCCGTATAACTTGTCATGTTGGAATATCGGCCGACACACGCCGTGGGCATACTAAACCTGTAGAAGCCTGTCGTGGCCTGACGACAGGCTTCTACAGGCGTAGCAATGCCTAGCGCTGCCTGTCATTTAACGGGCCGTGGGAATGCTCAGCACGGGCCGCGACAGGCCTTGACAGGCGTAGCAATGCCTAGCGCGGCCTGTCATTTAACGGGCTGTGGGAATGCTCAGCACGGGCCGCGACAGGCCTCGACAGGCGTACGCAATGCCTAGCGCGGCCTGTCAGTTAATGGGCCGTGGGACTGCGGCATAAATGGGATTACTAATTCTTTCTTCATAATTTTATCGGTGGTTTTCCATATAAATATCCCACTAAGTGCAGTTAATAATAGCAAACTAATATGCGATAGGTACTCATGAAAAGTTATTATTATTCTAATATATCGATTTCGTAGACTAATAAACATTAAGACAGTTTATGAGATGTAATTTCAGCATCCTCTCAAAGTTTCAATAAGCAATCATTTTCTGGTCAATAAATAATTTGACGTAGGTAATTTATTTTTATGGCATCTGCATGGTTATAGAGAATTTGTTCCCATTGGCACGTAGGTGTGTGGTGTCTGTTCTTTCTAGATCTACACAAAGCCTCTTTGACATGAGTATGACTGTTTGACATAGTTTTTTTTACCGTATTAGAGTCAATTCGCACATAAACTATTATGTCCAGAGTTTCACTATGGCAATGCTGCCAGCCTTTTGGACACTTTTTCTGTTGACCGAGATGCGGACGAATTATTTGATGCCCTCTGATTCTTTTCCCTCTTTTTTAAATTAATATTTTTCATATCTACTAAATATGTATAATATCCTGAAATGAGCGAAAAAAAAAACTTAGTAACTCAAAAGATTTGGTTTTGATAACTATCTTGTATTGTGTGTAAGCCTCGATCTGCAAGATCGATATTCCTGGGGCTGCAGTCTCGGCAATCATAGCGATCGTTTTACGACCGAATTCGGTCGCAAAGTCCTGTCACTCCATTCATTATTACACCTGTCAATCTGGGACTTTGCGAACGAATTCGGTCGTAAAGCGATCGCTATGAATGTCGAGACTGCAGCCCCTGTGGATGCATCAAGAAGTCATGTCCAAGTGTTACGGCTAAGAGATTTAGTACAAAAATTACTGCAAACTGTAATTTCGTGTCACAATTATTTTAACACGAGTATTCTAAAAACAGTTCCCTGTTTGTACACGTCTATTACATCAATACATCCGGTGTGTGTACTAACATTTCGTCCATAAAACTAATTCAAAGACTCCGAAGTCCGTAACTCCGTACACATTACATCTTCCGTAACGTTCATCTCGTTCCGGGAACATCGCGGTAACGTTCCATGGAACATCCCAGACATTAAAAATAGATTACCATGAAGTAGGTACATGTTCCCATGGTGTTTTATTTATATTACTTGTCATTATCTCTGCTGATGTGGCAGTAAATCAAAACATTGATGCTCTCTTGTTTCTCATAGACAAGAGAGCATCTACCATAAACGGTATTTATCGGTATTTATATTTATTTTGTCTCCTGTTTTGTTATTATAAACTTTAGTGTCTATCTGCATGACATATCTACCTTCAACATTACTCTTGTCCTTTGCATATCCCTAATAATATGACAAAAAAGGTCGAGGGTTTGTCAAAATGTTTTTTTTTTAATTTGAATAAATTTGATAAAATCTGGCTCATACAGATTAGCTATTAGCTCAGCTCTGGATTATTAAGGCTTAGGATAATTTTTAGCCATGTAAAGTCGCCAAAGGAGATAAGCAACCAGGGTCGTCGGACATAGTTGAAGTTTAGTAAGAAACCGATGGATGTTTTCGAATGCAATTTAATTTAATAAATGAACTGTTTGTTTTCTATTAATTTAATTAAATTTTATTCGAAAACTTCCATGGTTTTCTTACAAAACTTCAACTACAATCCGACGAACTTCTTTGGTGACCGTACATGAATATTTCCCAAAGAATGTTAGTGAAACAGTGACCAACAGCTAGTAAGTGAAAATGCAGTAAAACTCTGGAACGGTCCCCTGACCTAACCAATTAGTAATTGCTCTGATTAACCCAAGAGAAGTCTGTAGCGAGATCTAATGACAAAGATCATGATTAGGTCTCTAAGTGAATCATTTCAAGGATTCGTAGACAGTACCGATTTCATTGTAGTGCATTTATGGTCTTAATAGGAACAAATCTGATCAGTGATCTTTAGTTTATCGCGATTGTTATTCTCATCATCTGCCTAACCTTTTCGCAATTATGTTTAGTTCACCCACATCATTAGGTATGTAACTATTTAGTAATCTGTAGTTTGGGTCGGCTTCCAGTCGAAACGGATGCAGGTGAATACCAGTAAGTATTTTAAATGATGACTATGACTATTTGACTTCCACAATCCATTTTCTGGGTAATACGTAATCAGTCTCACCAAGGGGAGACTGGTTGTCAGACCCGTAACGACTGTTAAAAATCCACGAATACAGCCGGGACCAACAACTTAACATGCTTTCCGGGGCACGGACTGGTCTCAGTATGTAAAGATGGTCACCCATCCACGGACCGACAGATTAACCTGACCGATCGACCCGTGGTGGGGCTGTTATTAGGTAGACACGAGCCCCTCTAGTCATTGTACCTAATTAAATTTCTATCATATATAGCCTTTTATATATATATAGTCTTTTATTGTTGCAACGATTAAAGATGATGACAAGGTACCAACACATTGCCTGCTCCTAATAAAATGCTCTAATAGATACAATGGCAGGTCGACCTCATAACTGAGATTGATCGTGCTATTAGTAACCATTTGTCAATCGAACTAGCCCGCCCATTATGTAGATTGATATTTGCCACTATTAGATGATTGGGAGCATTCTTTAATTGTATAATTAAGTTACACAGGTCAAATCGTTTGGAGAAATTGGGTAATGACTAGCCCTTATATTAATAGCTGATATGGTTTCAGTCGTATGACCTGCACCCTACCTAATAGCGTAACACACTATCAATCACAATCGGAATCATTTTGAAAGATATTGCTAATCCATCCTACTAATATTATAAACGTGAAAGTTTGTATGGATGGATGGATGTTTGTTACTCTTTCACGCAAAAACTATTGAACGGATTTGGATGAAATTTGGCACACAGGTGGTTTATAACCAGCCGGTCGATTCTGTAAAAATCTCACCGTGAAAACTCGAGTGAAGTGAGCTTGATGTGAGTTGTCAGTAGTGTCAATCCCTAGCATTATTTGGAATGACAGCTCACTCCACGCTCACTTTACCTAAGTTTTCACGGTGAGATGGTTACAGAATCGCACTGCTGCATTTTGACAAGTTTTTGACATTAATTGTTTGTCGCTGAGATGAGACTGCGATTAGATTTTGAACATTTTAAATTACGAGAATTGACCCTCAGGATTAACTTAACGGATACTTTTCATCCCGATATTCCCACGGGATCGAAACTTATGCGGGTGAAACCACGGGGCGCAGCTAGTTGCCTCATATGTTTGAAAAATTAGCCTGCCCTCGCAATGAATGTTGTTGAACTATCAAAATAGAAACAATTGCTAACTGTTAGTGTGTTACGAAATTACCCCGCTGCATGCGGGCACGGCACTAGCACAGCAAACTGTTGATCCAATTAGACAACAATTAAGCGGGTAGTTTTCTAATTGATTACAAATTTACAATTCTCAGTAATTCATTATGTGAAACTTATTAGAAAGCTCATTGAACGTAGACATTAATTACCTTACGACTGAAATCACTGAATTGATGGTTTCTATGTCCGCTTCAGTCGTAGCCTTGTTGAAATAACCGATTATTTGCAAAAATCTCTGAGAAGATTTACGTTAAAATTTTGAATCGACAATAATAATAATTGAATGCGAACAATTACTTGAACGTGTAATGGACAGCCAAAAATATCCAGACTTTTTGAACCGCCCACCTGTAGGCAACATCGGGAGGGTAATATAGGAAGTCGACACACTCTAAATATCCAGGATGTGTATTCAATACAACGAACTCAACTCAAAACCACTTAATTTGGATGTGTTCTTCGGTTCCCTGCCGAAATTTAAAAACAGACATTTAAATGGTCAAGCGTAGGTATGTTGTCTATTATTAATATTTGTGTTAGTATTTTCTTTTTTCTTTTTATGCCTTAGACTTAACTAATTGTAAGTCAAAGCTGTTTTATATTGTTTTTTTTTTTAATTTTATGTGAATGTCGTGTATTCCTGTTACTTGTCTACAGATACCTACATGAGAACTTATACCTCTATGTAAGTTTTATTATTTAATGGAAAATGTAAGTATACAACTCTTGACGTACTTAGCTAATTTAAATAAATAAACCGTGTTGCACAAGCTCTAATCTAGTTTCTAGTTTTATATTCTTCTATAATAACACCCTCCATAGTTAACAATAGCCTGCAAAAGTGTGTCATGTAACGTACCTACCTACATTCCACCCCCGCTGTGATCACACAGAGCATCGGATGTCGGATAAACTTAGCTATACAGATTAGCCTTGTTCCAGCTTGCTAACTCGGAATAGCTTCTTAACTATGAAACTAACTAGAATATAAAATATGTTTTGAATTAAGGCACGGTAAGAAGCAACTTTTGAGGTAATCGACAATAGCGCATAGCGGCAACAAAGCATAAAACATAAGGTTGAAAACAGTGATGCGTTTGATGTTAGTGGAATCGAATGACCACCAAAATAAAAGTAATTTTGCAGTTTTAATTAAATTAAAAAATAAATGCACGACTCTGTGGAATAATTGTTAGGTATTTCTTCAGTTGTTCGAATTCCCTTTATTATCATAAAACATTATAACTTTACGCTAAACAATTTGAGAATTAAGCGGCGAAAAAAAATTTTTTGATCTCTTTTTCACGGTTGTTTTATCATGATACTACTCGTATTTCATTCTTATGAAATGTTTTTGAATAAGGCTTTTCTTTGAACATTTGACAATACACTACATTTTTTTCTGGCTTGTAATGTACCAACCAATACGTCTAACTATGCGACAAAAAACTGAGCGTTTTGCGGTGTCCTAGGTTTGAGCAGCGCCTTAAAGTGACTGCTTGGCTTAGGTACATTTAAGCCGTTCCTAGATAAAGTTAGAAGCTTCAGCTGAAATATAGTGAAACTTGGAAAAAGCCAAAGTGGTTGGGACATCCGTGATTTATTTCGTGATTTTGCTTTGTGGTCGATCGAATTGTTTGCTGGCATTCCCTGTTCGAAGCAATCGTACACTCATAGCAAAGAAACAATAGGAAACGACGACGCGAATCATCGCATTATCCCATTGTTCAATTTTTTTTCGGTAGTTTACTCGTAGCATTAGCCGATACATGAGGCAACAAGACCGATAATAATGCTGAAAATATAGTACAGTAACGTCATATTCTTAAACACATGCGTTATTGCGTTCTAGGTAAACGGTTCACGCGGTATTAACTTTCAAAGGCCCATCATTCCTAGGTAATGAAGGTAGTGACGTTATTGGACGAACTCCAAATATTAGATACAGATTAAAATTAAAATAGAGCATCGCGTCATACACAATGATACTCTAAATATCTATGACATTGTATCAATAAACATTGGTGGAAGATTAAAGAGAGAGATAATTGAGTTGGGGAAACTAGCGAAATGTTCTGGCCTTTTGGCACATCAAGAACTACTAATGGAGCTATGATTCGGATAGAAATCGATAGTGGTTGTGATTGTGAGTTTTGCTAATGACCTACTTATCGCATGGGACTAATAGGAAAGAAACAGGAAGTATGTCTGTCTCTACTCTTCGAGTCATCATTATCTGCCTAGCCGTGTGCCAACTTTTATGGGGTCGGCTTCCAGTCTAACCGAGTGCAGCTGATTACCCATGAAGCGACTGTCTATCTGACTCGACAACCCAGCTACTGGTTTATAATAATATACCTTTGGTAAGACTGATTGTCAGACTTTCGGGCTTCTGACGACCCGTAACGACTGCTAGAACCACGATTGACAGCCAGCACCACTGCTTAACGTGCTTTCCGAGACACGGAGGGATTGTCTACTCTTGGAATATGAAATGAAACCTTAGACTAACTGGTGATGCATATAAAGGGACCGAAGACAAGGCAAAGTGAATTTCATAATTTAATGCTTTTATCGAAGTAAACGACAACATAGCTTGCTGAATAAAGAAAGCTAAAATGGCTGTTGGCTGGCTATGTTTGTCGAAGGACCGATGGCCGGTTGAGCAGACGAGTCCTGGAGTGGTGATCGCGTATCGGCAAGCGTAGTGTGATACGCCTCGGAAGGAATGGATGCGGAAGGCGGAGGACCGGGTGTTGGTGCATCCTGGAAGAGGCCTATGTCCGCAGTAGACTGCCATAGGCTGAGTTGATTGATTGAAACAACGAAATAATTAAATCTTATTATAAACATGGATATTTTGTACAGTATTCTACAGATTTTTAGGGTTCCGTACCTCTAAAGGAAAAAACGGAACCCTTATAGGATCACTTTGTTGTCCGTCCGTCCGTCTGTCTGTCTGTCATGACCCTTTTTCTCAGGAACGCGTGGAGGTATCGAACTGGAATGTATAACGAATACTCAGGTCTACTGACCCTTGGAGCTGTGAAAAAATCAAACTTCTAAGCCAACGCAATCAAAAGATAAAGCCGTTTATGCCGCAAATTTTCTACACTCGCAAGGGAATCAAAACCTATGTACAGGGTACTTCCCGTGAACTCAGAATCTTGAAATTTGGTACGAAGCAGTCTTATAGCACAGATAAAGGAAAAATTGCAAAAACCGTAAATTTTTTTGTTACATCATTATAATAAAAATGTTTTTAATAATTTTAAATTTTACGGAACCCTCTCGGTGCGCGAGTCCGACTCGCACTTGGCCGGTTTTTTTTTCTACGACGATGTTATTTTCATAATAATCAGTGTAATGAATCCGTGATGTTTTCTGCGATAGGCACTTGATGCCAGGTTAACGTACCTACTCGGTTTTTGTTCATGAAATGTTACACAATACCTACTCGTCGCCAGTGTGAGAATAAATAGGTATTGTGTTACAGGGGTGAATGTGCCATGCACACGTCTGGTGCGAGAAAAATGGTAATAAGTTGGCACCTAGGTATACATTAGCGTGATTGTTTCACACTGAGAAAGCTAATACTAGGAAGAGAGTCGAGACGTTAGTGTGCTTAGTTAATGATAACTTAGGAGAGAATCTTGGTAACAAGAAATGGGCGACAATCCATTACTCTACATATATACCTATATATGCGTGGTATAAAACAAAGTCGGTTTTCGTGTCGTTTTGTGTGGCCGCATAGATTTTCTGAACTACACAATGTATTTTGATGCGGTTTTCACCATCATTTAGCGAATTTATTCCGGAAGGTTTATGTGTATAGTATGACATATCATATTTAACTTACATTTAGCACAGAAATCTCGATGTTTTTGGATGTCGCATTGCACCTTCGGGCGGGTAGCTAGTAACTCAGTTTGTCTGCCTGATACCGTTTTACGCCATTGAACCGATTGTAACGGAATTGACATTAACAGATTGGTAGCCTTAGGGACCTGTAGAAGGACGCAGGCAACTTTTTACCTTGAATATTTAAGACTAAACACAAAATACACGCAGACGAAGTCACAGGCAACAGCTGGTGAAGATATAAGAAAGCATAGCTAAATTACACAACCAGCTTTTGTCTTCTCTCATATTTTCCTTCGTCTAAACAGGTTTTAAGACAAATAAATCCAATCTCTGTGAAAGAGATTAAGCCGAGTACAATTACTATATTGGCCCACGGCTGTCTACTGTTAACTACGCGATGTCACGCTTGGCTACACCCATGTCTGCTACAATTAGTTAATAGTCCAGTCACATACGACAAGCTTAGACTGTAGAACAAAGCTGCCGACGATATAAACCGATTTATACGCTTCGTTGCGTGGAGATTATCAAGGTGTGTATGTTCAAAATTATATGATGTGAAGTTCATTAGCAAGGTTTTAGGTTTAATATTATGATAGCCTTTATGATCTGAACACGGAATTATATCATTATTTCGAGCTTCACATTATAAATTTTGCAGGTAGGTTTACCCTAGTAGCAAAAAAACTACAATTTGGATTAACTTCGCCCAATAGAATGCAAATCGCATCTTTTTAGGGTTCCGTAGCCAAATGGCAAAAAACGGAACCCTTATGGATTCGTCATGTCTGTCTGTTAAACAGCACAGCTAACTAATGGCTGTATAATGAAGAAAAAAACAACAAAATGCATTTTAGTAGAATTTGAAAGAACTTTTGTCCAGCCTTTGGCAACGTATAATGCTATTACTAGCTGGGTAAGAAGACCAAAGCAACTAGCGTACAGTTTTCAGCTGATCAATAGACTTAATTATGGCCATTGAACAGAAAAGAGAGGGTCAAAATGATTGCTGGATAACAAATTAACGCCATTCACGCTTGGGGTATCTTCAAAAATAGGTCTAGGTCTTCAAAAATGATATTGAGGTTTCTAATATCATTTTTTTCTGAACTGAATAGTTTGCGCGAGAGACACTTCCAAAGTGGTAAAATGTGTCCCCTGTAACTTCTAAAACAAGAGAATGATAAAACTAAAAAAAATATATGATGTACATTAAACTTCCACCGAAAATTGGTTTGAACGAGATCTAGTAAGTAGTTTTTTTTTAATACGTCATAAATCGTAAACCGCAATTTACCTTTTTAGTTACATGATAATAATAACAATATTTTTAATAAGTAATTTTAAATTGTACGGAATAACCCTCGGTGCGCGAGTCCGACTCGCATTTGGCTGGTTTTTTATAGTTATATCAAATATCGGATATTTTTAAATATGAGATTTTTACGAACCCTGCATTATTTATAATCATTATTCCTTTTACGTGGGATATCTACAGCCTCAGCTAGGTGTCTTGGAATGCTTTGTCAGTGGTGTCTCTCTATAATACTACAAATGTCAGCACCGTGTAAACTTACGTGAAATGAGCTTGAAGTGAGCTGTTAATAGTGTCAGTCCATAGTGGAATGACAGTTCACTTCAAGCTCACAGTCCAGCATATATGGTGGAATGACAGTTCACTTCAAGCTCACTGCACCTAAGAGAGATTCAACAAAATAGCACTGCAGATCTCGATCTTTCTCATAGTCAGTTCTTAGATTAATATTATCATTATGTTAAACTGTCTACCATTTATATGCATACTTCCGTGTATACACAATTAATTAGCTTCATCGCGGTAACCAAATATTCATTAGTGAATAGGTAGTTATCGCTTGGTTTCTCTTTACTTTATCTCGGCAGTCAAACTAGCATTATAACATGGTCCATTATAAACTGCGCTTCCTGCACTAAAAGAACAATAATTAAATTGTCGTTTATTTTTAGATTGTGTGTGTGTGATGTTAGATCTCTAGATTAAATTATTATCTTTATGTATTTTTATTTTGGTCTGTTGGTTATATAATGCACTATAACATTCCGCCTCATTGGTTCGTATGTCGAAGACATAATATGTGATGTGTGTGATCTTCTGTTTTAAAATAAATGGTTTTCATTTTCCTTGATTCTTTAATTGGTTCATCGGTATTAGTTAATTGATGGTTATGTGCATTTCAATGGCCATTGTGGGAGGAAAGATCCTTGGAATATAATTGGGGAACACCCTAATTACGTAACACACTATCAATCACAATGTGAACCATTTTGAAGGATATTACTAATCCATTTCTTTATATGTTCGAACCACAACGTAAATAACGCAATGAATGTTGTTGAACTGTCAAAATAAAAGCTATTTGCTACTGATAGTGTGTTACGGAATTACCCCGCCAATGTTTCATCTAAATCTATATGTACATATAATAAAAATGAAATGCTCGTGAAGTGTTCGTTGTTAGCGCATCACTTCAGAACGGCGAAATCGATTTGGCAATTTTTTTATTTTAAAATATTCGTTATAGGTAGTATGAATGAGGTGTTTATGGAAAGAAAAATTAGAAAAGTAGTCGGGATAATCGTAAAAATAAATTCGAGAAAACAGAAAGTGAATTTTCTATGAGAATTTTGTATGAATTATTGATATTTGGACAGGATAACGTCTGTCGGGTCAGCTGCTCTTCAATAAGAATAAGCTTAGGTAATTTCACGATGATCTTTATTATTCTCATGTCTATGCAAACAAAGACAGGTAAGAACCAATTTTTTGCATAGAAGTTATCAAGTTACACAAAGAAATTGAATGGCCAGACAAATCTGTTTTCTGCCTTTCTGTTTGTGTTTGACGGTAAACAAATGTTGCAAATTGACCGCAGCCACAGTTTACATTTGTGAATACCGTTATCTACGCGTAACCAATCCAATCGCGAAATAAGCAATCAAATAGGTATGTAGGCTGTTTGGGACATGAACAACATGTAAATTGCACAAAAGAACACCCATAAGGTCTGTAGTCTTTTGACCTCTTAGAGACTTTAAATATATGACGATAGGCCGGTTTTTTTAATTAAAGTCGTAACTTGTCTAAGGGCTAATTAATCGTGTATGGCTTACAAAATATACTAAACAAAGAACTATTATGATTAGGTATTTTGATGTAATTACCATTAAAAGATTCTGAAACGTCTAAACACAGTCCATTCCATAACATGCTACTTAATGTCTTGCACATTAATCATATGATTAAAATCTACAGAACGATAAATCGCTGACAAATTAACGCTATGACATGTATGGAAATCTGACAATGTAAAAAGCATAAAAAAATATTAAAGCCCATGTAATATTTTACCTAATGTTGGTTCTTGTTTATTTCTTACACCATATCTTCATTATCTATTAGGATGCGAGCGAACGTACTATCAAGAAGAACATAGAAAAGTATTCTTCTTCGACAACATCCTATAGAGATAGTCGGTTGCCAGTAGTTTCCACAAGCCTAACTAACAACTAGATAGATAGAACATCAGTCGTTACGGGCACTCAGAAGCCCGAAAGTCGGACCACCAGTCTTACCAAGGGGTATCGTATTACCCAGTTACTAGGTTGTGGAGGTCAGATAAGCAGTCGCTCTATGTAAAATACTGGTATTCAGCTGCATCCAGTTAGACTGGAAGCCGACCCAATCATAGTTGGGAAAAGGCTACGCAGATGATGATGAGATCGATAGAATATTCCTTATTAGGTACCTACTCCATAAAAATTTGATATAAATGTAGACATTTTACAAGGGGTGACACAATGGACGATCTTATCGCTAAAAGCGATGGATGGATTAAGGCAGAAGGAGAGACAATACTTACTGAAGGAAAACTGATACTAGTCTCGAAGGATGCAATGCCGGTAGAGGACGTACTTTATGGATAGCAATGGCATTGGCACGCTGTCCTCCTCCTCGAACTGTATTATACCTACTTGAGTGAGTATCTATGAGCAATAATGCTGTCAACAATAGAATTCATTTCAATTAAAATCTCGTTAAGTCGTCTCTGGCAGTTTTATGTTTGAATTCCTATGCCTAGAGCCTGAGACACAATCATTACTCAGATTATTTTTAGAGAAGATTAACATCACTGTGCCTCATTTTCATCATTGGTCAGGCACCCAGAAATGTGATGTAGGTACTCAGAAACATAATGGATCCAACTGAAGTTCTCCTCGGGAAAATATCATATGTGGGCCGTCAAATTAGAGGACGAGATCTGATAATAATATGAAGATGATATTTACCTATTTAGTTTAGGTCAGAAAATATTATGGAGAAACAAATATTTGGAAGCAATGAACGAAATTATTCTCAAGAGTAGGCAAAATGCGTTAGGAGGTTAGGTTAGATTATACCTACTTATAGAGTTTGAAAGATACAACACAGGCAGAGTGACTCTACTGAGTCGAATGCTTTTCGAAAGTCTTAAAACACATTAGTCTTTATATTATTGACAATATCGTATCGTATCGGGAACTACAATATCGTACAATGTCTTCTTAGTGAAAGGAACATGTACGGACTACGGTTTTCGTTGGTATTGTAGACACAGGCTTTCTCTCGGAATCTGATTGAGTAACAATTTATCAACATTATTGAATTCGTATTTATTAAAAGTGTGATTTGTTTACTGAGAAGGATAAACAGCAACATACATAGGGAACTAGATCAGCGCGGTAATTAAACACTATCAGTAGAAATGATTTTCACTTTGACAGTTCAACAACATTAATTGCGTTGTTTACGTTGTTAAGCAGACTTTTTCGAACATATGAAGCAATGGATTAGCAATATCCTTCAACATGAATCAGATTGTGATTGAGTGTGTAACGCAATTAGGGTGTAGTAGAGCTTTAACTGCACAGCAAAAGGAATCCTAAAATATTAATATTTAGGTCAACGGGTGGGTGAAATTATTTAGAGAGCTGCTGTGGTTGAGTGTGGTCATTTTTCCTTTTATGCATTGAAGTCACGTAACTTTTAGTGTTCCGCTATTCAATTAGATAGAGTCGTAAGGAAAAATTTGGGTCATGTTTGTTTTATTACCGACTTCCCGAAATTACAAAGGAAGGCTAGTTATTATGTACAATTAACACAGCATTGGTTTAAATTGGTGTTCCTCATAAATGGTGACAAACTATTCTGTCCATTTCCAATCTTCTTGAAAAAGTGATTTTTGTAATTACCTAAAAACACATTTAGCAGGATGATGTTCTGACTAGGGTGCTTCGGTACCTTATACCTACCTATCTAACTAGTAACTACTTTTCCAGTCTTGTTTTGATTTTGATTAAAAAAAAATAAGATGAATATTAAAGTAGATTATTTCTACAACTTACCAGGCACATCATGGGCTCTCGTGGTAGGAATGTCCTTATTTGCGAAGAGGTAGGCTGTCTTCGTGCCGAACAGGAGGTAAGGGTCATCTTGCACGGAGAGACAGGTCTCCTCGCCGCTGGCAACGGCCAGCACCAGTAGAAGTAGCCACCACATCTTCTAGAAAAATGAAGATGTGCTCTATATAAACCACTGGTTTGCGCCCGTCTAAACGATTATTAGTTTGTAGTAATCGATTGTGCAGTATTTTTTATAGTTGTTAATTTATGTTATCTTTAGGTCTCTACCGCTAACCTTTTTCGTTGTAATTTTAGTGTTTTTCAGCGATAAATATGTTAGCTGTAAGATTCCCAAATAGAATAAAATATAAGAAGACTTTTTATGGCTTTTAAGGGAATATCTTACAAATCCTAGGTTCATCTAGACCCTAGAAGGTCAAGCAACACTGTTATTTATTCTTGTGTTATAATAATACTATGCATTAGATATCACACGTGTAAGTTATGTTTCATAATTAGTACCTACCTAATTTATAAAGTAAATACATTATGCATGAGATAAAGTTATAATAACTATGCAAAACAAATCTAAGAGTCATTGTTTTTGCGAATAAATTCATCTTAATTGTTAGGTACGATGTAGGTAAGTGGTACTATGTAGGTGTATACTAGAATAGATACCTAATTCTATAGCTGGATGCTAAGGCTCGAGTGATCGTTATTTTCATAAAAAACTTGCGGAACTAGGTAGGTACGTACCTACTCATTAAATCTGCATACCAACAACTTCAGACCTGTCGTATCTATAAATATCAACCTATTATGCTATTATTAAATAAAGGTAGATATTTGGTATTGTACCCCTTATTGTACCCATCTAATTTGATTTCAAAAGAAAAATACTAAATGGAACTACCATAATAGCCTACTTCCGGTTATTTTCAAGCAATAATAAAAAAAACTCGTTGATTTGCCGGTGTCTCTATTTGAAACCGGCAAATCAGAAGTTAATAATAATTCATTCACGAAATAGTAAATTCGCAGACTCCTCATCATAAAATTCATCAAACATATTAGGTAGGTACCTTTTTTAAAGAATGGTATACAAAAAATGTGGGCACAAGCACAACTCAGTTGAAAGCAAACAAATAACAAAACCAGCACAATGGGCGTGAACCTGCACTAATGTGGCACACTTGAACACTTCACTAAAAAGTATTTAACACGAAATAATTAAACGAACGGTACTACGCTGATTACCTTTGCGCGGGATGATTCGGGAAACACAATGTTTGTCTATGGTCCAATAACGCGGGAAACGCGGCGATCCGCGGGCGCAATGGCAGAGGCACTGACAGGACTGGGCTTGGTCTCCGAATACGCGAGCGCTTACCTCGGTTGCCTCACAAACAACTATGTGCCCTGGCGTGTAGTGTGCTTACAAGTTACAACCTCAAAACATAAGAAATGAGGTTGAAGTTACATCTATGATTATGATCCGAGTCAATTGCTGAGCGAAAGAATTTTCTTTCAATGTCAGTCATGTTTAAACAGCTGACTTAGCTTGCTTTGATGTGCAATTGTAAACGTTTCATGTACTGACATGATCAGTAGATAAGTGAGCCACACTTAGAGTCTGTATAGGTAGATTTAATTAAGAATTTGTCACGCTTATTGACGCTTGGTTCGAAACTGGAAGTAGACTCTACATCTCTATAGATCTCTTCATCGTACTTTAGTAGTTTCTAACTTAAAGCGCTTATTACACTATCCAATTTAAGCAATGCTAACTAGGAACACTCTAACAGAACAGTTCAGTTAGAACTGCTGTTCTTACTGCGATTACATCTGCCGATTTCCTAGTTAGCATTCCTTAAAATTGGATAGTGTAATAAGCCCTTAAGCCATGGAGTGTAGATGCGGAAATTTGTCAGGAATAATTATGTCCACATTGTAGCAAAGTCTACACAGATAAATTAGTGGAGATGCCTCTCTTTGTGTCTTTGTAGTAGTTAGATCTATACATGTTGTTTATTTACATACATATTTGCACGTCTCCGAACAAAACTGTGAGGCATCTTCGCAATTATGATGATGAGACACAAAACTGAGGAATATAAGTTTTCTACAATTTTCTTGATTACCTACATCATCCGTAATGAAGTACGCTTACTGATAGTTTTTGTGTCACGCATAGGCCAGCGAGGATGACATCACGGCTTTGTCGAGAAAATAGCGAGTGAGGTAATCTGTATCGAAAGATACCTACGTACCTAGTACATTTATCTAAGGACCATGTAAACTGGGAACTTCATCTAAATCCAGATAGAAGTCACAGTTTGTGAGTTAAGCTGTATATGGAAAATTGACTGCATGTAAACATCTTGTTTATTAATCCTGCTTGCCTCTCTGTAACTTCAGAGCTTTATGTAATCCAGGAAATGATGCTGTAAACGTTTTTTTATTAATTTTTATCAGCATCAGAGTTCAGCGTTCTGGCATGATCGTCCGATGGTAATTTAATATACGTGGCGGTAGTCCGTACTTTTCCCAGCATCTCAGCAAAACCACGGCAAGAAAATGACGTAAACCGTACGCCCTATTTTCCGGCCGTTTGTCTTGTTATTTGATTGTTCCGAGAGAATAATCGCATGGGAACATTTCTCTTTTACGCATCATTGTGTCTACTAATCAATGATCACTGCATCAATTTCTATCAAGTAAAAGAAGCCTGTGGAAAATACGTATTTCTGAGATTATTTTTCTTGTCAGATCTTTGCACAGAGCTAATTATTGTGTTTTGTTTTTTATTCTGGCGTAGGTCATCCTGGTCATCTTGGTTTGTCAGACCTGCTGATTGGCTAATCTTTCTACCATGACGTAAACTGGCCATTTTGGCTGAAATATTGATGCAGGAACTGTTATTATGTTCAAAGACGAGTTCTCGCAACGGTTTATGCATACATTAATCACTGGTTTATTTTAGAGTAGGTTTGTTGTGGAGGTGTAAATAATAACGTGTGTGCCCTGCCAAGCAATATAGGTAGGTACGGAGTTAATGACACAGTCAGCGGTGCTCACAACACAAAGTTCGAAACGAGAAAACTCGAACCCCAGACAAAGTTGTATAGATAAAATGTGTGTATTGTTGGGTTAAACAAAGAAAAGTTAAATTGTCTGCATTTTTCCAAGTGCCTACACAATCCCAAAGCTACAACCTATTTACAATATTCTACAAATGCCGAAAGCTCATAGATCAGGCAGGTAGTAGACTAGAGATCGATGAATTTTCTCCAAACATTTGATGATTCAATTTTAGAAGACACACGCAAACATGACTTAACTCAAGCAATACTTTGTAGCAAAAAAATCCGGTAAGAAAGAAAAAACAAACACTCTAATCACAAGCACAAGCCGCAATCAACTTCGGTCAGTGGCACCAGCCCGTATTATTATATTACTCTTTGGCACCGGCTGTGACGAAAGACGTAGGTACCAGTATTAAAACCTGCGTAGACTTGCGACCTCGATCGAGCCAAAGCCCGTAGAAAGCGGTGCCGGTAAGCTTTGCTGTACACACTCGAGCTTCAGATAAGAGTTATGAAATTGCCTGATAAGAGGATTAGTGTTCTGCTAGCTATTTATGGAATGTAAGATGCTGGGCTCGTTCTAATGGCTCTATTAAGTTTGTACTTACGGTCGTATTTTATTATGGTGATTTGAGGGCTGTGTCAGGTAGCAAGGGTGTTGTTTCACCTGGGCTATTTAAATACCGATACCTACTGATTTTTGAAATGCAATTGAAAATATATTATGTGTATTTCTTTTTTATACTTTAAGTCGTAGCTGTTTGCTGTTTCCCTTGAATAAAATAAAATAAAAAGACAGTAAGTACAACATTCATGCCACATCTACCTGGCAGGAAATCCACCTGTGGTTCGGCATTCTTATAACGAAACTTTAGGATACCGGAGAGAATAATAATTATGGGTTGAATGTTATTGTCTGTTTTGGCTTCCGTCGATCGTGCACTCTTCACCACTTAGTTAAGTATCAAATAATCAAGTCTGGCTCGATGATCAATGTGCTTATGTCTCTTAAAGATCTTTGATTTCATCATTCGTCATGACATGTCCTAAAGCACAAAAACACTTCGGTCTCTATGTCTCTACCGCTGGATTATCATGTCGCCTTGTCATTCAAGTATAACGGTACCATCAGAGTACTGACTTAGTGAAGTATATTATTACCAACCACACACAGCTCAAATTGCTAGCTATGCCTGCTTAGGTACATGTCTGTTTTTTCATTGTGTTTATCTAATGTATACCTATCCTTGTCATACTTTAATAATAGCCAAATAAATGTAGACGAAATTGAAGAGGAGGTCGTTGATCGTAGTGTTTTTTTTTCAAAACATTTAAACTCACATACACAAACAGCCAGACCCGGAACAACTACCTGTCAATACAAATATTTGTTCCGTGCGGGAATCGAACCCGCGACACGCAGCGCAGCAGTCAATCGCTTAACCACTGCGCCAACCGTGCCGTCGTATTCTTATGCATTTTGGCAAGAATTGCTCAGAGGTCCTTAGTTTTCCTGGAGGAGGGATAGGGACAGTTAGAGATTACAATTGGGAACAGAACTAACAACATCACGCCTTGCTCTATAGAAGGAAAAGGTTAGAAGTGGGGTTTAGTAGGTACTTAACTACTGGCGAAATGTGAATTTACTGTATAGGTTCAGTAAACTAACATTTCGCCAGTGGAGGTGAGAATGTGAAGTGCACTATTAACTGGGCACAAATTCAGAATCCAGGCTGCTCCTTTTTTTTTTTTTTTTTTTTTTTTGGATGGGAAATCATCAAATGACCCCTCCCGCTCTGGGTGGAGCGGAAGGGAGTGTCAGACTTTTACTGACTAAAACCCATCCGTGTTCCTTCCTTAGCCCTTTCTGTTCCAGGGCAGCGGTTAACCTTTCGGAAAATCCCGCCGCCCCGGCAGGCTTCGGCCCTATGGGGCCCCGTCCTCTGCTGACATTTTCTCTTTGAGGCGCGCGTGGAACACAACGCGCCGTCCGGCACGGGCCTGGTCCTGATCGGACGGTGAGCTACCCATTACTCACCGCCCGCAGGCCCGCGCCTACGGTGGCCGGGAGTCGTCACGCGGCTCCCGACGCCCGGAGCGTCTCCCGCGGCGGCTGAGGCGTGAGGTTCTTTCCCTCAGCCTCTCAGCCACCTCCTTCGCTAGCATGACTGCTTCGCAGAAGGAGGTGACTGCCTCCCACTCCCTCTCGCCCCGGACCATGGCTTGCACCAGGGCCGGACGCGAGAGGTCGCCGCCGTTGCCGATCGCCTCTACGAGGACACGGCGGGGCTCCGCCCAAGCAGGGCAGACCGCCACCGTATGCTCCACCGTGTCCTCCGGGATCCAGGCTGCTCCTTAGAATAGAAATACGAGGCAACGATAAGGGAATAGGCATGCAACATTTCTCCATAATCACACGTAGTATACCTTGTCTATTACGACATAAAGAGGTGAATCATTGGGAATTTGGTTTCTTCAATGATTACTTTAATGAACTTTTGGAAATTTGTTTATTGAAAATTACACGGGACACAAAAAATATCGACTGTTCGTGCGGTTGACCAGTTGCGAAGTGACGCGTAGGTAGGTACCGTGGAGTTTTTTACTCACACCGCCATGGAAATCGCGCCTTGCCAAAGTTTTAAGGCAATGTGTTCTTGTCACACACGTTGCTAGTAAACAAGCAGCATTTGAGCTTAAACATCCTCCCACCCGTTGAAAGGCTTGTCTTTCAACCGTAAGTCTTCAGCTGTGGGTAGCGGGCACAGCTTGATAACAGGCCGACGTAGAACGCCTCTAGTGGTTTTCAGGTCAGCCACTCTCGAAACTCCATCCAGACCAGGAAATAATCTGACAACTCGTCCAAGGCGCCAACACAATGGCGGTACATGATCTTCATGGATAAGCACGAGGTCTCCAATATGTAGGGATCTTGAGTTCGTCTTCCACTTCAGCCGTTGTTGTAGTTCGTGTATATATTCACGCTGCCAGCGTGACCAGAAATGCTGATGAATTTGTTGCAGTCGAGCGTAGCGTTGCAGGTGACTTTCTTTCAGGTTTTCCAAGCTAGGTTCCGGCAGTGTCTTCAGTGGTCTTCCAATGAGAAAGTGCCCTGGGGACAAAGGAAGGTAGTCATCAGGAGAGGAGGACAAAGGACACAAGGGGCGACTGTTTAGAACGGCCTCCACTTGTGCGAAAAGTGTAGATATTTCTTCAAAGGTAAGATGGGTATTTCCCATAACTCTTTTTATGTGGAATTTTGCAGATTTGACTCCGGCTTCCCAGATGCCGCCAAAATGAGGAGCGTGAGCAGGTGAGAACACAAATTTTATATTTTCCTGAGTTGCAAATTCAGATAAGTCCCTATTATGTAATTTAAGAAAAGCCCCTATATCTTTAGCAGCAGCTACAAAGTTACCCCCGTTATCACAAAATATTTCATTGGGTTTGCCACGTCTGGCAATAAATCTGCGTAATGTCATTATAAATGCGTCCTTAGTAAGGTCACAGACCGCTTCCAAATGAACGCACTTATATCGCAAGCACACAAATATGCAAAGGTAACATTTGCTCACCCTTGCACCTTTACCTTTACGATTAATTATGTAAAAAGGTCCAGCAAAATCTATGCCTACTGAATTGAATGGGAAGTCTGCGCTCACACGTTGTGATGGCAAATCACCCATTTTAGGACAAAGAGTTTGGCCTCGGACACGACAACATCGCACACAATTGTGAACTGTGCGCCGAGCTAACCTTCTGCCATTTATCGGCCATACTGATTCCCTTATTAGTGATAACAACAGCTGCGGGCCAGCATGCAAGTGCCGCAAATGTTCTCTTTCAAATAAAAGTTTAGTCAAATGATGAGACGAATCAAGTAATATTGGATGTTTTTTATCAAAACTATAAGGTGAAGAACTTATTCGTCCTCCAACTCTAATTAAATTGTTGTCGTCTAAAAAAGGTGACAAACATAGTAATTTAGATTTAACATTTAAAAGTAGGCCTTTAGATAACGCCTTGTATTCAATAGGAAAACATTTAATCTGAGCAACCCGGCATAGATAATGAAATGAGTCATCTAACTCATTAGCGCTGAGAGTCAAAACCTGTTTGTTATGAATATTACGAATATTAAAACAAAATCTTTTTACCCATGCGACTATTCTGATAAGTTTATTTAGTTTGATATACTTTTCATCTATTATAGGTTCCAGTATGTCAGTGTTAAGGTAAGTATTTATTTTATTTTGATCAGTTAAGGTTTTATTAGATGTAACGTATGAATTTTGTATTTTATGAGTTTTTGTTTCAGATGCTGATTGCTCTGCTTGCCTCGCCGGTGTCAAAGTTGAGACGAGCGGAGCAGATGGGATGGTCTTGGGTGAGTATTTGGTTTTATTTATAATCTTAGGTTTAGTTTTGGATTTAGGTGTATTTTTAGTTTCAGGTACATCATCGATATTAATGTATTGTGACTTTAGTGTAGGATTTTTCCTAAAACGTAATTCTAAATTAAACAATCTTTTTTTTTGCAGTATAATAGGATTCACCCAAGTTGCTTGGAGAACTATTTAGAGGTAATTTCACATTAAATCGTCCATCACTCAAACGGACCGTATTTTGTAAAAAATGCTTTTCACAAGCCCTTTCCCTTTCGCTGAGAATGGGTTTGTTTGGGAGTTCTTCAATCTCCCAGAATTTTGTAAGTAATTTATCAATACAAGACTCTTGAATCTTGTTATCTTTTGTAATTATGCTATTGTTGCAATATATGCTATTCAAATTATTTTTATTTATCGGACCGGCTATTAACCAGCCAAATTTGGAATTTCGTAACTTTAGATTATCTGGGCCTATAGAAATTTGTTCATTTCCCAGGATATCCCAGAAAAGATCACATCCAATCAAGATATCAACTTGAGAGGGTTCATTAAAACTAGGATCGGCTAATTTTATGTGTTTAGGTATTTTGAATTTAGTGTTAACCTGGCTTTTAGGTAAATAACCAGTTAACTCATTCATAACAAGCATGTTACAAGTAACATCAAACTGTTTATAGATAGATTGCACTTTAACAGTGCAGCTTTCCTCTACCCTATTAGACAAGTGGTTTCCTATACCTATAATATTAATACTAGGTATTGGAATGGAATCAAGTGACAATTTATCGCTTAACGATTTTGTAATAAAACTGCCCTGGCTACCACAATCGAGCAATGCACGCACTGTTTCATATTTATTGTTATTAGGATTATGAACCTCAATCAAGGCAGTGGATAATAAAACATGATTGAATTGATATTCCGATGAGTTAACGTATACAGATTCCGATTCTAAACAGTTAGCGTTTATAGATTCCGATTCTGAAATTGCATGATTATTATTAACTGACTGCTTAGGGTTATGCAGAAGACGATTATGTCTTTGTTTACAATCAGGACATGGTCCAAATCCACAAGCCTTTGCTGGATGACCCTGCTTAAGACAATTAGAACAAAGTTTATACTTATTTACATCTGCCCATTTTTCTTGTATAGTTTTGTTTTTGAAACTAGGACACTCATATATTTTATGATTTTGACTGCAGATTATACATACAAATGAACTTGAAGTGTCTTTATTAGTAGCTGTCGCTGCCTTAATAAAGATTTTTTGATATTTGTCCTGTTTGTAGTGGTGATTATTTGGTGCGTATGAACCCTTTTGGTGGCTGTTATCTATTTTATTTCTATCTAAAGCATCAAGTACATCAGCGCGATCTATTAAAACTTGTTTAAAGTTTTCTAAGGTCGGAATATTGTCACCAAGCTGGTTTCTAAATTCCTCCCATTTTAGAAGTGTATTATTGTCTAATTTTGAGGTTAAATTAAATATGACACACATATCCCAATTATCTGTGGGCATTCCTAAACTAGATAATGCCCTTAAGTTTTTTGTGACATGATCAACTAAAATTCGTAATGACTTTACAGTTTCCTTGCTAAATGAATGTATGTTAAACAATGAATTCATGTGATAATCAATCAGAAGTCTTTTATTATCGTAACGAGCACACAATAATTTCCAAGCTTCCTTATAATTTTCAGATGATACTTCAAGATTAGAAATTATACGTGCCGCGTCTCCTTCCAGGTAAGATATTAAATAATGAAATTTATGTACCGGCGAGAGTTGCTTATTACGATCAACTAAGCTCAAAAAAGAGTCTCTGAACTCGAGCCACTTAAAATATGCACCGTCAAACTTTGCAATTTGTATGCGTGGCAACCTGATACCCGAGTCACGAGATTCAAATCGGGATTCATGACAGTCATGACTACATGATTGCACACAGCTGTCCAACAAACCCTTGGCAATGGCAAGCCCACTCACCATATCATTTTCAATCTTGTCCCGCTCCTCAATCTCTAATGCCAGACTCCCACTATTTAAGACTTCAATCTGACTTTGCAACTCATCAAACTTAGCTGATAATTGTTCGAATCTACCAAGTTTAATCTTTAATTCAGCAATTTCCTCATTTGACAATGAGTCCAAAGACGACAAGTTATCCAAAAAGTTTTTAAACTTGGTAATTTGACCTTTAATTGAGCTACGTCTGACAGTCAATTCGCGTAATTTCTTTAAATCGATTTCTTGCGACATTTTTTTTTTTTAATTAAAATATATTAAGTATAATTGACTATCAAGCAGACTCAACTACGTGTCAGCGTGAAAACTATAATTTAGTAAGTTATTTATATAAAGAATCTCACGCCCCTCAATTCGACGTCACCCGCCGACCAGGAAACCGGATTCACGCTGCCAAGCACGGAATGCAAGCTCTGCTGATACCAATGGTGCTAGCGTGATGTTCCGAGGTATCTGGAAAGTTCGACGAACAATGTTAAAAACTGATTGGGAGCGTTACGTTATCTTTTCCTAGAATGGCATGAGAAATACACGATGAAGGTAGATGAAAAAATGTAAAAAAATATATTTTAAAATGGTAATTTAGGATGATTATTTGGATAAATTGCATGCCAACTTGCTGATATGGACTATTAATGATGGCCTTTAATGAAATACACCGATATTATAGTGAATTATGTGTACTACACATAAGTTTTGTCAAGTAAAACTTTGACCTCGAATGACCCTTCAATAATACCTAAATAATTAATTGAAATTATTGCACAAGTAGAAGGCACGTTTTAGTTAGGAAAGCTGATGGTATGATTTGGAAAATAGATAGGAAGGTAAGAATGAGGAAGGAAGGGCACTTAACTTGTGATGAACCGCTTCACATGAATCTTCTGCAACTGCTTCTTCTTCCATATACCTGTGTCGATACTTTAGCTGCATCGAATGCTTAGGCTTCAGGAAGCTCTTGGTTTCTGCTTCACGACGAGAACTCGGCCTTTTGTGGTCTCGATGATCACGCCACGTTGACAAACCAATTGTTGAAATTTAGTTTTTTCGTGTCCTGTCACGGTCGCCAATTTTTATGTCTATTACGACATAAAGAGGTGAATCATTGGGAATTTGGTTTCTTCAATGATTACTTTAATGAACTTTTGGAAATTTGTTTATTGAAAATTACACGGGACACAAAAAATATCGACTGTTCGTGCGGTTGACCAGTTGCGAAGTGACGCGTAGGTAGGTACCGTGGAGTTTTTTACTCACACCGCCATGGAAATCGCGCCTTGCCAAAGTTTTAAGGCAATGTGTTCTTGTCACACACGTTGCTAGTAAACAAGCAGCATTTGAGCTTAAACATACCTAATCAACAAGTTTTCGCCAAAGATCTACAAGTCATCAAACATTCACAAGACATAAATTGTCAATTAATCGAAACAAGTCTGGTTGCATACCTTCGCGTTTAACATTACTGTAACAGTCCTATGGCTATACAGCTAACAGCTAACTATACGTAGAGCTACAACGCGGTGCATGCGGGGCGACCTCAATTTTCATGTGCGGTGACCCGTCAGCCGTCCATAAATGCCACCTCATCTGTTATACGGATGAGATGCGTGTCGTGTTATACAGGCAATTTTAAAAAATTGGCTTATAATAAAAGAACGTTGGCTGTATGAGGTAATATGAGCCTTATTGAATAAGGTCTAATTAAATTCGGCTTGGATTTGCGAGTGGGATTTGTGAGCTTAGCCACTACCTATTAGGAATCCTCCTGGCCATTGGATAATACTAAGCCGGGCACATCACGACACTCAACAGTGAAAGAAAGAGGGTAACTTAGCCAAAAACTTTAAAGAATTCATTTAAGTATGAGAAAAAAAACTGAGATAATGGTCGTCCTGAGTAACCGTAACGACTGTACTTACCAAATTCATTGAAAATTGAACTAATAGATTTAATTCTTATGGGCTTACCTCGTAAGAAATCATGACATCATCATGACATGACATGCTGGCTAATACCTACTTGGTTGTCTCGCATTTTTAAATGGTCCGATTCTAAGTTCATTAGGGAAAATAATAAAGCTTCCGAAAAACAAATTAACTTCCAGCGATCTGTGGTTGTACTAACTAAGCTGTGTTAAAATTAATTACCGAAAAGTTAATACAAAATTAACCGACAAAAATGTTGTATTTAACAAACAAACATGAAGCTTATTCAGATTATAATTCTACGAAAAATATTCTATACTTCCAAATAATAAAATAAATTTCCAAAAAAATACTAAACTTCCGAAAAAAATACTAAGTTTCCGAAAAGTTATAGTTTAGTGAAATTTGCAACGTAACACGTATATATCTTTTTTAAATCGAAAAAGCTAGGATAGGTTAGGTTAGAACTGTGACCATACATATTTTTGAATGTAAAACCAAACCACACAGCCACAGCCCCACCAGCTATAAAATGTGTAAGATTGATTCTAAATTTATAATATAAAATAGGTAAGTTACGATAAAAATTATGACCTGTAGATTTCGGTAAAACTCAATCTAAGCTGGTGGATTTCATATTTTGAGTAGGTATGCTCATATTTTAATTTTTTTTTCGTAGCTTTTGTTACTACCCGTTCATTATGCCCCGGTGTATTTTAATTAGGTACTTAGCTTCTGCTCGCGACTAGTCTGCGTGAAATTTTGGCCCCCGACCCACCGCACGCCTATCGCACGCCCGCGTTATTACTTCCTTTTCGCTTAGCGTTCTTTCCGAGTTTTTTTCTTTTTGCTCGGCTCTTAAAGGTCGTAGCGTGTTCTTAAATAGCCTATAACTTTCCTCAAGAATTGGGCTATCAAATGAAAAAAGGAAACAAACAAATTCTTTAGCTTTCTAATTAGTAATAGTTAAAGATTAGTACTTAAAGCCGACAAAGCCGACCCCAACATAGTGGGGAAAAGGTTAGGCAGATGATGATGAGTACTTGTAGGGACTTGCCTATTATCTGTTAAAAATTTAATCAGTAAGTAATTCAGATAGTAAAATATGCACATCACAAAAAGAGGAAAATATTAAAAAGTCCTTTTGATAAACTTGTCCCTATTGTTTTATAAAAATATACTCCTATTTCATTCATATTCGTTTTTTTTGATATTTTAAAACATTATACATTAATACAGCGTTGATAAAAAGTTTATACCAACAAACAAACTTTAGTTAGGCAAATAAATTCATTTGAAACTTTAATTTTCCCGCCATGTTTTTTATTTTGTCTATGGATGACAACTGAATATACGTTTTGTTTTTATAAAAATTTGTTGAGTAATAATTATAATATGAATAGTCAGTTAGGAATATTGGAGACGTGACAACATTGTTATTTAAATTAATCTTGCATTTAAAATATTGTTGACAATAAATCTTCACAAGTGCTATCAAAACGTAATTGCGCCATTTTGAGTGAAAGTAAAAAAATCGTTCTCTATGCTCAGTCACTAATGGCGTGTCTTCCTGTTACACACGTTAAATCGTCAAAATGGCTAAGAAAAAAGGCGACGAAAAAGTGAACCCAGCTCCTCAAAGTGATAACGAGGAGCCCAATTATGACGAGGAACCCGATTTTGAGGATCCGGAGGGTTTCGTTGATGATATTTCTGATGAAGGTGGGCAATTTTCTGTGACAAGTTTGACCGGCCATATGCGTCACGCACGCATTTTACAAGTTTTCATTCATGTTGTTACTATTTTTAACGTAATTGTGAGGCTTAGTGTGTGTTAGCAAGTGTACTTGGTTAAAATTTTGAACTTTCCCCGTGAGTCTAGCAGTGTAATGAAAGTCATAAAATCCTAACCTAACTTTGACGTTGCAGAGTTGTTGGCCGACCTTTTAGAGCAGAAACCGAAGGAATCTGACAGTTATGAGAACGTGGTCGTGGTCGACGGGTGCCCGCAGGTTGGACCCGAGCGCCTGGAGAAGCTCCAGAGTGTCATAAACAAGATCTTCAGCAAATTCGGGAAGATCGTCAACGAGTATTATCCAACCCAGGAAAATGGAAACACGACTGGCTACATTTTCTTGGAGTACAGCAATCCTCAGAACGCCGCCGAAGCCGTGAAGGCGACAAATAACTGTAAATTAGATAAGCAGCACACATTCTTGGTGAATTTGTTCACCGATTTTAAGAAGTAAGTACCCCTATTCTTTACACCATAATCTAAAAGTTTCAGGTGATAATTGTTATTCAAGCATGAAAGTGTAATCGTGTATAGTTCATTGACTTCTTATAAAGTACTAATATTGACCTTGTGACAAGTAAATTATATGTTTTCCTGTTAACCATTTATCTTAGTCACCACTGGACGAAATAGCAGAACTGATATTGCACATGAACTTAACAACTTTCTGTGATAAACTAAACAAATTTCTATAGGTAATTTACCACACATTTTTCCTTACAAACAAGTAGTAATGTAGAAATCCCTAACACAAATATGCCACTGATTTTATGATGGTTTAAACTTGTTACATAAAAAACTAAGCTCTTTAGTAACTTGTATACCAACAAAACAAATCTCACTTTCTACTATTTTACATTCAACTAATGTCTTATAATTTGTCTAAGTAAAATCAATTGTTTTTCTCATCAGATATTCAGATATCCCCCAAGAATGGGAACCGCCAGCACCTCAACCATTCAAGGTCGCGTCAGACTTACAATGGTACCTAATGGACCCTGATGCATATGACCAGTTCCTGGTTGGCATTGGCACTGGTACTGCACTACAGGTGTGGCAGAATGCCCTGCCTGAACCTACGCTTATGCAGGAGCGGCCGGTAAGTTGTACATTGCTTCTTCATCTGTTTTTAGGGAGCCTGAGTGTCGCAATTTTGGTGTCTTTATCTCATAATGACAAGGAACCAAAACTTCAATTGCTCGAACTATAAAATATTATTATATTCAGAAAATCAAATATTCCGGGAAATTGCCAAAAAAATATTAAAATTAGTTTTTCTTGAATCCCATTAATTTTCGCCTAGGCATTAAGGGGCACTTAATTGTTGCAAATGGGTCCCACTGTCACATCCTGTAAGGAATATGTCGAATTACCAGTCACCCTGTATGTTTCTATGCAAGTGTGTTTCAAATTTAAAACCTGTTTGGAAATATTGGCACTGCTGCTTACAATAGTTAGTAAACTATTGCAACAACAAATGATACTGTTTGAAATCATGTTTTGAAATGTTTAAAAACATGCATCAGTATTTAATATGTCCAACCAAAACGTCAAAAAAAAATAAGATCAACGAAGTTTGAATTAAAACCTTTATACAATTTAGGACTGAATACTCTTGGTCTGTTAATAAGTATGTAAAAGATTTCTTTATTTTTCGCTCTCAGAACTGGACGGAGACTTACGCCGCGTGGTCACCGCTGGGTACATACCTGGCGACGTTCCATTGGCGGGGCGTAGCCCTATGGGCCGGCCCCAAGTTCTCCCAGTTTCAAAAGTTCTTCCACCCAGAAGCTCGGTTCATCTCCTTCTCACCGTGTGAAAACTATGTTGTTACATTCTCACCGACTGGCGATAGGGGTGAAGATAAGAAGCTTATTATTTGGGATATCAGGTTAGTAATTTATATGTTTTTTTCAACTTAATTCTGTATGTTTAATGCAAAATACGTGTTTGTGGAGTTGCGGACACCAGCCTGATGTACAATACAAGTATAGGAAAATTCCAGATTTTTTAAATTATTCAGTAACCAGTAACAAATCATAGGATTTCTTGGTGAGAACTATGCTTTTTACATTAGACAGATTAATTACATCACATCTAAATGTGTGCATTGGTCAGTATAAGGTAAAGAACACATGCACAAAAGAAGCACATAATGCAGTAGACCATTTTACTGTTAGTTGGCACACTTTGCACAGATAAGCTGCTAAACAAGCTATAGTTGAACAACCAAATACTTTGCTAAGCTTAGTGTCAAAAGTTTTAGTCGGTAAGAAATCTCGTTCTAAACTCTGATATTTTATTTGCTAGACAAAAATTACAGCTTAGTCTACCTTTTTTTGTCAACATGACATTAATGTAATGATTGCAGCTGTCATTTTGGTCTGGCAAATTAAAAGTCACAGTTTACACTACATTACTCATACCTACACCGCCACTTGAATTTAATTAAGATTAATGAAAGAATGGTTGAAGAGTTGAACGAAAAATTTGTAACATTTCTAAGACTTTAAATAGTCGGTCACTTAAATGAAATACAGTCATATAAGTGAATAGTTCCAACTCACGCAAACCAGTTTGTTATTACGTATTCTACTCGCGATAGAGCCAGAAGAGTCTGAGACAGTTAGAATACCAACAGGTATTACAGATTTACATATAAACAAAAACTTGTCTTACTAAGTAGCCATTTGTTTTTAACAGCCTCATTACAATAATGATGTAGAAAGTCTCTCGAAGACTTATGTAAGGAAAATAGGCAGTTCCAATTTTCGACCTAGAACCAGGAAATATGCTGGTGAAAATGCCTCGGCTCTGTAACAACTTCGTACTTCTACAACACGATATTGCAATAGTGCTAGAGATTTAAGAAGGTGGCTGATGAACTAAATTGTACCATCTGTAACTTTCCAATTATCTATTCACATACAATTAATAGTTTTTTCTTGCCTGTGGAGTGACTATTACATATCATATTAAACTCAGTATAACTTTGTCTCAACTTATCACTGTTCTTCCTTTATTTCATTTAAATAATTATAAATTAAATTTTAAAATACTTTTATAAACAAAATGATAAAAAAAAACATTTAAAAATATAGTAGCCTACCGGTATCTGGAACACAGTCCAAGCTACCGGCGGTCAGGTCTCCAGAGAGAGGAACCTCTTGACAATGCGAGCCGTGTCCAGAAGTACCGCTTTCTGAACTGAATCAAGCCCTTGATCCAGCTGCCCAACGAGAGCCTCCTCAGGTGTTGGTCGAGGCTCTTGGCTAGTAACCCATTGGCTGTAACGACTATCGGCACAATGATTGCTGAGTCTACATCCCACATGTCGACAACTTTTTATCTTTCTCGGCTTACACGAGGTTCTCCTCATGCGGGACGGTTATGTCAACAATCATCGCGCGCCGGTCTGATCGATCCACCACCACTATATCAGGCTTATTGGCAAAAATAGTCCTGTCAGTGACGAGAACTGGGTCGGGCACATACCTGTAGTACGGCACCTCAGATTCCACAAGGCTGTATTTCAGAGCAAGTTGCTGACGGATTATCCTGGTTACAAGGTTTTGTCTATGCAAGTACTCTCCGTTAGCTAGACGAGAACACCTTACTGTTCTCATTATTTAAATAACATCACGCCATTTGCCAAAAAGAGGGGATGACCCGAATAGTACACCCGCATCGCCAATAGCGTTTAATTACTATCTAATAAAATAAAAGACCTCCATTATTCACGTTCAGCTTCTGCCTGCGACTTCGTTCGTGTGGAAGTCGTAAGATATACAATATACTAAACAATAACAGCCATATTTTTATAAAACTCCGTCGGCTCTCGCATCGCATCGCATAGCCCGCCCACGCTATTACGTCTCCTATTTGCTTATTCTTTCTGACTTTTTTCTATAAGGTCCAAGGGGCTGTGTCATAGCGTGGCGTTAAATAGTCTGTATCCTCCCTCAAGAATGTATTGGGCTATCACATGCAAAAAGAATTTTTCAAATCCGACTGGTAGTTTCCAGAGATGAGCGTGTTCAAATAAACTTAGCTTTATTATATTAAGTACAGATTAAAATCATGTTTAATTTCACACAGGACGGGTGTAGAGAAGCGTAGTTTCCCGCCGCCGGACGAGTATGTGACGTGGCCTGTCTTCCGCTGGAGCAAGGACGATAGGTACTTCGCCAGGATCGGCCAGGATGTACTCTCTGTGTACGAGACGCCTAGCTTCGGTCTGCTGGACAAGAAGTCTATCAAAATACCCGGAATCAGGTACATTTTAGACTTAATATTATTTTTGATTTAGGGCCGATTTTTCAATTGCCAGATAACTAATTTTTATTTGATGAATTTGCGGAGCCGCAAATGCTTCGCAATTATTCATCAAATAAAAACTAGTTATTTAATTAAATAAAAAATTAAAGTTTGGTAACTTTTCTGGAATAGAAAATATGTCAACCCGCCATATTTATTCGTCAGACAAGTTATTCGATGATTGAGAGTTCGGCACATTTTTTTTTTTAATAAGTGATGATGTTTGGCAGATATAGATTTTAATACGCAGCGTCCAGAATCTTTAGTCAAATAAAGATGGATTAACGACTGAATGAAGCTGAATAATTTTGCGTTTTTTTTAGGAACAATAGAAATAATATTGCATGTGTTAGCTTATTTATTTCTGTGTTGATAATATCTGCGTATTATTCAATACTCCATTACACATACATTGTTATTTATAATAGTCTTCATGTAGGTTATGAATCCATGTTGGCATTCAGGAAATAAAACTGCTTTGTGTTGCAAATAAATGGTTTTTATTCAAACATCACATAATTATTATAGCTATTCAGTTTTTTAGGTCATTGACATAGACACAATTGAAGTTTAGTGTTTAATTTTTGTTTGTTTTCTCTTAGAAATTGAAATATCCCTATTTCCATTTACAGAGACTTCAGTTGGTCGCCAACAGACAACATTGTAGCCTATTGGGTAGCAGAAGACAAAGACGTACCAGCCAGGGTAACACTCCTTGAGCTCCCCAACCGCACTGAAATACGGTCCAAGAACTTGTTCTCTGTAGCCGACTGTAAGATCCACTGGCAGAAGAGCGGAGACTACCTCTGCGTCAAAGTAGACCGATACTCAAAAGTAAAGAAAGACAAAAATGAAATCAAGTACTCCGGAATGTACTACAACTTTGAAATATTCCATATGAGAGAGAAGGAGATTCCGGTTGACTCGGTAGAAATTAAGGAATCTATTCAAGCGTTTGCTTGGGAGCCTGTTGGATCCAAGTTCGCTATCATCCATGGTGATCCTGCTAACATCTGCATTAGTTTCTACCAAGTGAATACGGGTCAGGCACCTACTCTGCTGAAGAAGTTCGAGAGGCAGCCTTTCAACCACTTGTTCTGGTCTCCGTCTGGACAGTTTATTGTTCTCGCTAACCTTGGACTGACTGGTGGAGCTCTGGAATTCTTGGATACTAATGATTTCACTATCATGAATGTCTCAGACCATTACCAGGTGTGTATATAACTTTTTATTTATTGTAATTCCATGTCTACTTTCAAATCATATAAGTTTTTGGAAGAAGTATTTGTGACGGAAACTGAGACAAAATATTTACAAGGAACACGTTTTGTCACTTACCGGTTTTACATGTCATGATGTAATATGACATCAACAAAAAATCACGAAATTAAAAAAAAATATTGACAATTTAAATATTCAGATACAACTAATCTAGTCCTCCAAATTTTTAACTATGCATTTGATACCCAAACCTTTTTTCTCCAGATGTCTGGCATCGAATGGGACCCGACCGGTCGCTTCGTGGTGACTGGCGTGTCTTCACTCAAGAGCAAGATCGATACTGGTTACTACATCTGGTCATTCCAGGGCAAAATCTTAAGAAGGTTAGTAAACATAAAGAGTATTTTCGTATAACAGCTTTGTAAAAATATTTCAATGATGAATAAGTAGAAATGGAAATGAGAATCGTAATCTGCAAGTATTTAGATACGCGATTAACGGTTGTTGTGATATGCAACAGTATTTTATCCAAATAAAGCTACATATCTCTAACCTATAGAGATTGATATAGTGTACTACTTCACAGTTTACACTAAGTTGAATGTAAGTCTTATCTTAATCCCTATTGAAAGTACCCGATCAGACACGATCTTTTCTATTTGGAAATGTATAGGGAAAGAATCACTTTTAAAAAGGTGGGCTTAGACCAAACGAGCGAATGCACATGCTATCCCTGTCAAATTCTCTGTGTAAGCAGAGAAAGGGCATTCATTCATAGTTGATACTAAAAAAAAGCCAGATGGGCTTGACCTCTGTTCTATTTATACTAAAATATCAGGAAAATCGAGAAAAGAATACCGAAATATGATTAACATGTTCGGGTTCTGTTTGATTGGTCTAAACCGATCTTTAGAAAGTTGTTGGCATAGTTCTCATAGCTCAATGCTTCTGATGTTTCTTTTTATGCACGATAAAAAGAAACATCAGAGCATTGAGCTGTTCTGCCAAGCTGACAAATCTCAAATATTTGTTCAGTTCTACTAATATTATAAACGTGAAAGTTTGTATGGGTGGATGGATGTTTGTTACTCTTTCACGCAAAAACTACTAAACGGATTTGGATTTTTGAAATTTGGCACACAGATGGTTTATAACCAGAATTAACATATAAGATACTTTTTATCCCGATATTTCCACGGGATCGAAACTTATGCGGGTGAAAGTGCGGGGCGCAGCTAGTCTTTAATAATGCAATCTTTAATATTTGTCCTACAGAGTGATGAAGGAAGGCTTCGCGCAGTTCAACTGGCGACCGAGGCCACCTACGTTACTTTCCGAGAAACAGCAGAAGGAAATCAAAAAGAACCTCAAGAAATACTACTCACAGTTCGAGTCTAAGGATCGTATGCGCAGTAACAAAGCTAGCAAGGTATGTTCAGAAAACACAGTTACTTAAATTAGATAATGTTCGCCTCTCGGGTGGTACTATCATGAAGCATCATTTCAAAGCATAGTTGAAGAATTGAAGTATCTCTTCTCTACAACTAATTTGATGCTACATTTTTGGGATGAAATAACATTTTCAAATACATAGCTGCCAAAACAGTCGCCATTATAAGAGAAATAAAAATGTAAAGAGGTATGAGACGAAACGAAGAGAATAGTATTTAACTGCCTTAATATTAATAATTATAGTAAGTAGAATTTATTTGGGGTCTATATCTCAATAGAGGTTCAAACAAAGGTCACTCTTTCGTCCTTCACTGTCATAGTCCGATGGGACGGAGGAAATTAAAGCGTTATAAAGAGAACAGTGTTTTAGACTTTAAGGTGTAATGCCATTTAGATACCCATTATCTATTTAATAGATTTTTTTTATTTATTTATTTGAAAAAAAAAAAAAATCGTGGTCCCCACAGTCGGAATTTCTCCTGTATCGTGGGTGCGTTCACAAACATTTAAAACTCACATACACAAACAGCCAGACCCGGAACAACTACTTGTAGGTCATACAAATATTTGTTCCGTGCGGGAATCGAACCCGCGACACGCAGCGCAGCAGTCAATCGCTTAACCACTGCGCCAACCGTGCCGTCAGTCCTCCAGATTCCTTTTTAGAGATTAACCTAAACTGATGAAGGTGACATTTGACTAATTCAATGTGATATTTTGTTTATAGGAATTGGTGGCGAAGCGTACTGAGCAGATGAAGAAGCACGTTGAGTACCGCGAGGCCAAGGTGCAGGAGTGGAACGAGCAGAAGCCGCGCCGGCTCGAGCTTAGGAATTGTACGTATCACTACATTTTATTGTGGCAAAGTTCAGTAAACTACGTTCACAATCAAGTTTTCACAGGCGTCTTTTGTCGCTGCTGGTACGACGATTTCGTGCCCTATATTTTGCATCAATAACAATGCCTACACATATGGCTTGGTTTCCATTACGACTCCAAGTCATTCTGATATCGACTTAATTTTCATTTATGTAAAGTTGTTATTTAAGTGGAAATAGCATCAATTTAAAACTAAGATTTGAATAGAATTTAGATGTTGCCAGGGCTGTAAATAATTTCAAAACTGTTTTAGGAAGTTTACAGCTCACGTCTCTGCTTATTGAATGTCTCCTTTGTCTAATAGTGTGGCTGTAACCATTGATATAGTCTTATGTCCTGTAACATTGTTATTTTACTCCTGTTTAACTAACTTTCTTTTCTCCTCCCACAGATGTTGATACAGACACTATCGACACCGACTCCACAACAACGACGGTAGAAGAAGTTGTAGAATTTTTCGTGAAAGAGGAACAAACGGTCATCGAGTAGTCACCATTTCTCGTAAACGTTAGGGGTCGGGGTGCAAACACCGACCTCGGGTATAGTCCGGATAACGGATACACAAGTTTTTAATAAACAGACCATAAACTATACAGTTTTTTTATACCTTCATCCCGCTAAAGTCACAAAAGCATTTTATACGCGAGTTCATTATGTTCAGTGTAAGATTTCGGTTTATAAATTATACAATAGGTAATGTTAATAGAAATCATATTAAATTGATATGTTTCAAATGGAAAACGGTCTTTTAATACCTGTTTGTATTTATTTTTGTTACATTTATTTTTATGATGATGGTATGAAATAAACAATTGATTGACATCCGAAAAGGGAGAATTATTTATGATCACAGCCAACTCAAGTTTGTTGTCAAAATTTTGGGAGTGAAAGACTTGAAGTTATGCGCCATTCGCTTATAGGTAACTAGCTGCGCCCCGCGGTTCCACCCGCATAAGGGACTAACCACACTTATTCAGCTCTGTTCAGCTTTTGTCCATAGAAAACAACGATTTTGTATGGAGATGCGTACGCGAGTTCTAGCTAGCTTTTGATCGTGAAATTGTGATTTATGAATTAGCCTAAGATTTTGGGAATTTTAAGAAGTTCATTTACTTCCCAGTAAATGAATATAATTACGTTTGTATGAGCAGTTATGGATACTGTGCAAAGCATATCTATTATTGCAATCAACAACAAATTACATTAATATAATACATATTAGACTTTTTACAGTCGCTACGGGTCGTCAGAAGCCGGAAAGTCTTGACAACCAGTCTTTCCAAGGGCTATAGTGTTATCCAGTTGGGTTGTGGAAGTCATAGGCAGTCGCTCCATGTAAAATACTAATACTCAGCTGCCTCCGGTTAGACTGGAAGCCGACCCCCTAATAGTTGGGAAAAGGCTAGGCAGATGATGATAAATAGAGATTGCAATAACGTTACATGTACTTTTATCATCTCCGGCGCCAAGCTCGAAGGGGGCAGATGCGAATAAACCATCCAGAGGCTGACTGACTACTACTTCGATGTTTTGAGCCGCTATAGCACGTGTGGTGTGGTGTTTATCGCGGCCTTCATGAAAACAGAAGTGGCAATGAGTGTGGTAATCATCCAAAAAAACATTGAAATGCCAAAATATTTTTAACCGGCTTCAAAAAAGGAGGTTCTGTATTTGACCCGTATGTTTGTATGTCCGGGATTTTCTCCAAAACTGCTGATCCAATTCGGATGGGGATTTCGTTATTTAAGTACAATTGGCCTGCAGCGGTATTCCCGCCCGATTATAATTTAAGTATCTTCAATTCTAGAGTGAATAGGCACATAATAAATTAGTGCGCTTTACCATCAACGTTTGCATCACTGCTTTCCATCAGGCGGGATCGCAGTCAAGCACTAGTTTATTTATATCATTTAAAAAAAAGAGTGCATATTTTTCAGAGAAGTTTTTAGTAGGTATGTAATATTTAGGATCTGATGAAGATCTTCGGAGATGAGAAACTAACAGCAAATGACCCGCGATAGCTGCGATCGTGTCTATGTATTGTTTACACCATTCCATAACATAACATCGCGCTTAGATGGTTTTTTGTTAGGTAGTAATTATGACAAGGTGTTGTGTAAAGTGAATTGAAGAGATTGACTTTATACAATGCAAAAATAGTCTTACGATCTTCAGCAACTCCAACAGTATTTTCAAATGCTAATAAATTAGTAGGTACTCAGTACTGGTTGTGGAGCAGGAGCATCGAGGCAAGCAGCGAATTTTGTCAGCGATGTAATCCCCCAACTTATATTGTGCCTGCCTGCATAGTGTGCGTTTTATACAAGATTGAAATTTTGTTTCAATAAGGACTGATTTTCAATCGACAGATAATTTATTAATTATTAGCGGAATAAAATGGACGTCTGACAGTTTTAGTATAGTATGGTAGAACTGTCAAAAATTCAAAATAAAATTATTCCTCCGATAAAATTATCTGGCGTTGGAAAAATCAGCCTTATGCTGTTGATGTATGAGGTATATTTTTATTGTAACAATTAAAACAGCAGTGCGATTCTGTAACCATCTCACCGTGAAAACTTAGGTGAAGTGAGCGTGGAGTGAGCAGCAGTGCGATTCTACCTGCTTACAGTTTCAATTATCGACGTGCATTGTAGGTACCTATCTACTGAAGAGCAGTGGCGGATCAGCGATAACGGCCGTGACTTACCGAGTTAAAGGTCGCAGGTTCAAATTCAAATCCAGACAGGCGAGCACTTTATTTCTTTTTTTTATAAATCTTATTTTGTTTTTTTTTTGTCTTATCGGATATGCTGCAACGGTTGAAGTCATCACATGAAAGCGGCGGTCGCTGAAAACCAGCGCTGAGGCTCTGTTTCGCTTAGGGTCTCAGCATTATGCTGAGCGATGGCCGTTTTGCGTTAATGTGACGCATATTTTCGCCCAACAATTTTGTGTTTGTGTTCTTTCTCTGCGTCATATTTACCTCAAATAAATGTATTTTCTCTCTTTCTTTCTATTTTGTTTGTGCAATTATTTCATCCTCATTGCTCTCAAAACGTTCAAGGGCATCTTGAGAAAACTTCAAAGGCTTTGAACAACCGGACCGCGGGACCAAGTCATGAATGTTTAATAGCATAAATAATAAGTAAGTACGTTACCTAAATACTTTTTAAGTTATGGCATTGTCAAAGGGGCCCGCAAGCCTGACGTCAGGATGGCGGGGCCACTCTCAATTAACCATTAAATTTCGCTCTAATGAGCATAGAAGTACCTAGCTAAAGAATTAATACCAAATTGGTACCTGAGCATATATGAATTACAATTGAATAGGTTCAACCAATTTAGATATATTACAGTAGGTGTAAAATGCTGTAGGAAGTTTGCAGTTTTCACTCCGTGAACATGGAAGCGGCAATGAAAGGTTAAACATACAATAACACTGAAATGCCAATATAAAGGGGGGCGGGGACATCGACGGGCAACCTCGTACCATGAATTCAGTAGATGATTTCAATCGATCGGTTGTACTTATTCTATGAAAGACTGTTGATTGTTTGAATCACTTCGACGCCACACAGTTCTGACGCAAACTCCGTTCATTAGTATTAAATTTCTGATTTTGATCATCTACTTTTGCTGTTGACTGTACGAGGTTGCCCGTCGATGTCCCCGCCCCCCTTTATATTGGCATTTCAGTGTTATTGTATGTTTAACCTTTCATTGCCGCTTCCATGTTCACGGAGTGAAAACTGCAAACTGCCTATAAATAAATAAATAAATAAATCCCTGGACATTTCACACAGCACCATTTGTCCCAAGCTAAGCAACATAATGCTTGTGTTATGGTAACAAGATGGCTGATAAACTACTTATATACAATTTTTTTTTGTAAATACATACATATTATAGATAGATAAACACCCAGACTCGGAACAAATACATGTAGGTCAGACAAATATTTGTTCCGTGCGGGAATCGAACCCGCGACACGCAGCGCAGCAGTCAATCGCTTAACCACTGCGCCAACCGTGCCGTCAAACCGTCAACCGCCTATAGCATTTTACACCTACTGTAATATATCTAAATTTATTGAAGCTATTCAATTGTAATTAATATATGCTCAGGTACCAATTTGGTATTAATTCTTTAGCTACTTCTATGCTCATTAGAGCGAAACTTGGTTAATTGAGAGTGGCCCCGCCATCCTGACGTCAGGCTTGCGGGCCCCTTTGACAATGCATAACGTAAAAAGTATTTAGGTACTTACTTATTATTTATGCTATTAAACATTCATGACTTGGTCCCGCGGTCCGGTTGTTCAAAGCCTTTGAAGTTTTCTCAAGATGCCCTTGAACGTTTTGAGAGCAATGAGGATGAAATAAATATAACAAAATAGAAAGAAAGAGAGAAAATACATTTATTTGAGGTAAATATGACGCAGAGAAAGAACACAAACACAAAAAAAAGTTGGGCGAAAATATGCGTCACATCCACGCAAAACGGCCATCGCTCAGCATAATGCTGAGACCCTAAGCGAAACAGAGCCTCAGCGCTGGTTTTCAGCGACTGCCGCTTTCATGTGATGACTTCAACCGTTGCAGCATACGACGATAAGACAAAAAAAAAAAAATAAGATTTATAAAAAAGAAAGTGCTCGTTTGTCTGGATTCGAATTTGAACCTGCGACCTTTAACTCGGTAAGTCACGGCCGTTATCGCTGATCCGCCACTGCTTTTCAGTAGATAGGTACCTACAATGCACGTCGATAATTGAATCTGTACCTAAGCTTCAATCAATGGAGCGCATTATTCTGAAGCGGTCTGTGTATTGCATCCCACGCTGTGACCCCGCAGTAAGTTAATTAAAAACTGCAACGGCACGGTAATAAAGGTTGTAAGGTGTTTCATTCGGATAGTGCTGAAATTGGATGTCATGATTTAGTGTAAATTTGAATCGCGACATATTCGCCAAAAATATAAACAAATATGAGTTTATGTAAAAATAACTTTAATTCCTACACAATAAAGTTCAGTTTACCTACGCTACAACTTCTAACATTTTTATAACTTTTTCAATAGTGCTAGTCACTCTGAAATCAACGTAATTCCCATTAAAATAAAGTTGATATTTTGTTTAACTTGAAATAACGTCAATTTGAAACATAAATTTATAGGTATGGCAATATTAATAAGCTGTGGTGGCTCAGTGATAACGGACCTGACTTTCGAGTTGTAGGTCGTGGGTTCGGACCTAGACAGGTGCTTTACATTGTGTAATTTATTTCATTACCATTGCTCTCAAAAACGGTGAAGGAAAACATCGTGAGGAAACCGGCATGTCCTAGAACCAAAAATTCGAAGATCGACCAACTTGGACTGGGCCCGCGTGGTGGATTACGGCCCATTCCCTCTCATAGAGAGGAGGCCTGTTCCCAGCAGTGGGAACAGTATAGGTTGATTATGTATAGCAATATCATAACGCTTGCGTTTCTTGAAGGTATAGGCAGAGTTGTAAAAGGGGCTGAGACTCGTCGTTAACCGGGTATATTGAGAATTTCCGTAAGAAAAAACCTTATAACAATTAGCTCTAGTAGTCAAACCCCGCACCCTAATTGCGTAACACACGATCAATCAGAATCGGTTTTGACAGTTCAACAACATTCATTGCGTTATGTACGTTGTTGAGCATACACATCATGACACATTTTTTGAACATAAGAAGCAATGGATTAGAAATATCCTTCAAAATGATTCAGATTGAGATTGATTGTGTGTTACGCACAGGGTGCTGGACCCAATGCTTCGTGGGTCGCGCTTGCGACGACGACCAATGAGGCCGTTTTTTTTAACAGATTATCATTAATTACATCATTCATCTATGCATTTAATTTTTCGGTTTTTATTTATATTTAATAATAAGTTGGCTGATTGACGGCTACGTGTCACTCGTGTCAGTGCGTCTCCTTCAAAATACGAAGGCACGGCACACGAAAAAAGAATCAGCGAGCCATTTTTCACAAATATTGCTTAGGTAATAAATATGATGTTTATGAAATATTTATTTTTCTTCGCAAGTGTATTCAAAAAAGTCGTCATAATCGCGTGAGCATTTGTCATGTGATTTGTCATTATACCTACCTACACTATGGCCTACGGCATGTCATAGAACCAATAATTCGAAGACATGTGACATCTGCCAACCCGCATTGGGCCCGCGTGGTAGATTATAGCCCATTCCCTTTCGAAGGGAGGAGGCCTGTGTCCCAGCAGTGGGAACATTATATAAGACTGATTATGTACAGTCGGCAAAAGAGATAAGTAACCAGGGCATCGGATATAGTTGAAGTTTAGTAAGAAACCGTTGGATATTTTTGAATGAAATTTAGTTTGATAAATAAACTGTTTGTTTTCTATTAATGAAATTAAATTTCATTCGAAAACATCCATCGGTTTCTTGCCAAACTTCAACTATATCCGACGGCCCTGGTTACTTTATCTCCTTTGGTGACCGTACCTACACTACGGCTCTATTACCTACCTACGCCCTCGCCTCGGCCACAGATTACTGAATAGTTACTCCTCGGCCTGCAATGCCGCCTCCAGTGGAATGACCGACTTTTCTCACTTGTATCAATATGTACCCACAATTTTGGTATAACAAGCCCATAAAACAAAAAAAGCTGGTTAAGTGTCAAACGACGCATACCCACGGGTCAAACGGATTATCGTATCCGAGGCTTTTACCGTCATTGTGTACGTACGCAAAAACTTTCCTATTTCCACAGCTCGGTCAGCGAAGCCCACAAAAAGCTTGGTTTTCTTTCTTGCCATCAAAGATAAGCCAGTTTTTTTCAAGCTTGTGAACAGTAAGCCATAATGTGAATTATTTAGCCGGTAACACCTGTATTTTCTGCTATAATGATTCTTATTTTTACCTAGTGTCAACGTTACTTAGTGAATTTTGAATTTGAAATATTAAATTTGAAATATTCATATCATAGAACCCTACATAATATGAATGTCGGAACTCTAACATTACCTATCTAACATCACGCTTGTATTTGCGAAAGGTTTGGGCACAGGTGATTGGTTAAGGTTCCCAAATCCAGGCTCATGTAGGGCCGTCACTGAAAATGTCTCATGGAATAACACAATAACACATTCTCCGACCTGTGATTACACATCCGGAAGTCGTAATTTTTATGATTTATTATAAACCTGGGCTGGGTAAAGAGAGTTATTTTGGTTACCTAAAGGTGAGTATAGACGTTTACTACTAGAGCATTTACTTGCAACTTGTTAAATTTTATCGAACCGCGCTTCGAACACGACGCTCGATGTTTTGTTACAATCTGATTGAAAAAACAAACGAGCGTATTGGTGTTACATTTTATCGAGCAAAGGCACGCCGCGAAAAAACAAACGAGCGGTACCCAATGAACGCAAGGTAGAAAGAAATGCTACAGGTAAATGGTCAATCTCCGTGAGCATTACGTCGAACGCAGCGTCTAACATTCGCAGAAACGTTACATTACGTAGAAATGCTTTTGGAAACTGAGCTTTTGCCTGTATTGTACCATTCGTAAGAACGTTACATTACATGGAAATAATAATAATATTTATTATGATACACACAAGATTCATGAAACACGATGTAAGTACAAAAGGAAAAAAAAACATGGTATGTCTACATAAATCTACACATTATGTAACCCTGCCTCCTAAACTAGGTAGTGTTAGGAGACATACTGGGCGATGCTCGAGAAATTGCCCTCGCATAAGTACCTATACTTACCTTAAAATGAGCAAATATGTAAGAAAACTCGTAGAAAACAGTATACTTAGATAATCTCCTATCTCCCATTACGACATCAGTATGCAGGTACTTACCTACGTTAAATTAAGCCAAAATGCAATAGGACTTGTAATTTGAATTGAAAAAAACATTAACGTTACTGATACGTGTCTCCCTACGGATATAGGTCAAAAAATGGTCGAAGTAACGACCTAATCACCTTCTAGAAAAAAGGTTTAATTACGTGTCCTAAGCCCCACTAAGGCGATTTATCTTATCTGCTACGAAAGTAATTAGACCCGCCACTTTTTGTACGAACCTCAATGTTATGGTTCGGTCGAGTTTCGGATTAGGATCTTTTAGTACTAACCTTTTAGTATTTTGAAAGAAAGTGTATACCTACTCCTCTGATCGCCTTACCTCTCCTTGTTTCGATTTGTTGATTTTGGTTTTGGACTTGTTGAGAGGATGAATGAAAAGCGACTGACAAAAGGTGTATAGTATGTACAAGGCAGATGTGAGTGGAAACGCCGGGAGGGGACGCCCTTTGAGGCCATATATAGTGACCTTGTTGGTGATGTTCTTCAGAAAAGTCAGATGCGTAGCACCCTCAACGGCGTCCGTGTATCACCACATTCACCACAGACCAGCCGGTCGATTCTGTAACCATCTCACCGTGAAAACCTAAGTGAAGTGAGCGTGGAGTGAAGTGTCAGTGTCATTCCACCTGATACTAGGGATTGACCAAGCAAATATTTACAATCATAATCGAGATTTTAATAATATTTTTATGTTAATTTTATTGCTATTTTTCAAAGCTAGTATTTTAGTTGTCAAAACATTCCTATTTGGTGGGGTTTTAAAATAAAATAGAAAAACAGAAACTTAGTCAGAATCTCAATGTTGTATTTATCTCTTTTTTTTCTAGACTAGTCCTTATATATATAGCTTGAGGTACGACCGTGCACAGAATGAAAATGCTTCTAAACGGAAGACTAGGCGGTATGGTCGAGAGACTTTAGCCTGCCCATTGGGCGAAATAAAAAAAAATAGTGAAAATGCGCATCGACATTGTTTGTTATTATGAGCGATTGTAGATGGAGTCTAATAGAGACTGCGACGATGTTCAGCGCTGTAAATAAACCAAATCGATTCAATTGGAAGAGATAACCGTGTGTGTCAAGTCATCGAGTGCTAACGGTACAGAACATAATATACCTACATACTGCTAACACGGTGTGCCTGGCTGACGGACTATAGACAACCCGACGTAGTTTGTGTGGGTGGAGTGATCACTTCACCCGATTCATGACATTTTGCTCGTGAATCGGGTGAAGTGATAAGATCACGCCGCGCTTGCGCGTTAGGCACTGTCATTATCATATTGGAGTTTTGTTTTTACTTATTTATCTAGTAACGCGTCAAGTGAAAATATTTAATGCAGATCGGTACCTACTTATAACTTGTCGATGCTAGGTAATAATAAAAGAATCATCAACAAATACATTACATTATTCAACAGTTCAACCAACACTCGCTCATCGCGCGCCCGTGTTCACTTCACCTTGCTGAAGTGATTTTACGAGAAACTCGTGAAGTAATATCAAATTAAGTTTTTTTTTTTAATTTTCTGTTATTGGCGACCATGGCCATACGCCTGTTCGTAATCGAGTTCAGGAAAATAATTAGTTCCTATTTATTTTAATGCTTTTAGATATTTTAATGACTAAATCCAACCGTGTTTGTACAGACGCCAGCACATCAACCTACTACAATTTGTCAAATTTATTTAATAGATTTTCAACTTTATTGCTAAAGCATTAAGGTTCAAGGTTGATTGGGAAAATTTGACAGTTTCGGTTGGCTTGACCTGCTGGCGTCCGTACATCATTTAAAAAGTCAGTTTAGTGCCTAAATTTGGTCTTCAAGAATTAACCAGATTTTTAATAGATATTTATCCTGTAACGCGTCACGCATGCGCACTTTAACCATATGGAAAATGCAATACCAACGTCCAATAAGTGCAAAGTTCAACTGAGCTCGCAATCAGATTGTCTCCCGTAAAATTAACTAAAACCCGTATTTTCGATGCTAGTAACCCTTAAATGAACTAGTGGTTGGTGGCACTGGCAACCCTACGCCGAAGTGTTGTTGCCATGGGACAAAACAAGTTCACTTCTAGGAAACGGCAGCGCCTAACGCGCTTGCGCGGCGAAAAATTTAGGCTATTCCGAATTAGGCCATCATCGCCCACAATATTTATTATAGATAAAATCTCCCTTCACGCGAATCTCGTAACCCATGATGGGTTACGAGATTCGCGTGAAGGGAGATTTTATCCATTCCTCCATAATCGATTTGTGCGTGCTTACACCTCTTCCGAATTAGCGTGAGGGCGATAACGATGTCCCGTGAATCGAAAAAGATGAAGTCTTATGAGTGAGCGCTGTCAACGGTTGTGATCTAATCGGATCTAAATCGGAAGGGAAATTATATATTGTTGAAGGGAGCGCTGTGGGCGATGATGCTTAATTCGGAATAGCATTTAGGTATTTCACGCCGCGCAAGCGCGTTAAAAAAAAACAAGTTCACTTCTAAGAACAAGTTCACTTCTAAGAAATGGCAGCGCCTGCCATTTCTTAGAAGTGAATTTGTTTTTTTTTTCTGTCACTAATGACCATGAACATAATATTATTATGTGATAAATGTCTGTTCGTATTCGAGTTCAGTGACAATAAATTAGTTCCTAATATTGTTTTAATTCTTTTAGACATTTTATTGTCCAAATCCACTGTCTTTGTACATTTAAAAAAAATATTTTATCAGCCTACATTATGTTTTCAACAAACGGCTATTACGATTGAGTAACTTCATAAAATTGTGCTAAGCAAGTCTGCAGTGATTGTGTACCTATTGTTCGTTTACATACGTATATAATATGTAAAGGCGCATGGGTTTTTTTATATCCCATCTTCTCTAGAGAAACCACAGCACAACATAAGTACAAACCTTTTATCATACATATTTAGGCATAGGTACCATAAACACACAATTTGCATTAAAATTATTATTATTATTCATGTAAGAATATAAGCATGTTTTGGGCTGTCTAGTTTAAGTTTTCCTGTATACCTACTGTTTTATACACTGTGTCTATGTTTCTCAGCCAACTCTCCCGTTGCCGTCCCAGGTCTACTGGAAGAAATTACTAAATAATTGCTGTAAACAGTTCCTGTGTGCTCCTCTATCTTTATGTATTTTACTTTATTGAGTGTTCAGTGTGTAGGTACATAAATAAAATTTACAAATTTGTATCACATCAAAAAAAAATGGTAATACATTTTTTTCTACTGAGCCTGCTGCTTCCCGAGGCTCAACTTCTGAATGCCGGGAACGGAGGGTCATTGGACCCCCATCGCAACTAGCTGGAAATAATTTTAAGCATTTATTACTAAGTATTTGATTTATTTAATTACTACACATCTGCAGCTAATGTAGTACTTTCAACAAGTAGGTATAGCAGTATGATTTATTTAAAGCAGCGCCTGATGTCAATCACAAGGGCCAACATAATTCCTATATTTATAATACAATGAGTTGCAACATTGCTTAATCCATGCTCCGTGCCTGTCCATGTCGTTCCTGTGTTTATCAAAAACAGAGTGTGAAATAATGACCTCAGACAGCCAGGATCGATATGATTGAATCAATTAGAGGCAGTGTTTATATTGTCTTCAGTTCCTTTAATGTATTAGCAACTGCAAGGTCGACTAGGCTCATCTGCTGAAAGATAGAATATATTAGATTAATTAAATTCACTTGCTTTTGTGTTTTTATTTTAAGTTATCCTATGTTGTCCCACAGCTGGGCAAAGGTCTCCCCATAGCTTTCCAGTTTTCCTTATGTTGTGCCTTCTTCAGCCAGGAACGTGTCGGTGTCGACGCCCGTCTTCAGGCACCCTATGTGTTACTTTGTGACGATTCTGGCCCATACGTCTTTTACGTTAATATTATCATCAAGTTAGCTAGGTTTAGTATACCTGAAATACCACCACTCGTCCTTGCAAAGCTAACCACCAGACTGATCACTAATCATTGTCACTGAAAAACTAATTCAAAGTTGACATTAGGTTAAAACTTTCATTTGTTTATTTACAATATTTATTCTGAAACTCGTAAACGAAAAGTTTATTCTGACAGTAGACTTAGACAGCACATATCCACCACAGATGATGAAATTTAGTTATCTTTGTCTATCGATGAATAGAAAATATATGTTTAAATTAAACAAATCACAAAATAACTGAACCGTTTAGGCGTTTATAAATAAACCGGTAAATGTTTGCGCTCGACTACGGTTACCAAAATTTTTAAAAATGAAAAAAAAAAAAACGCATCTATAGCCCAAAAAGACCTAGTCCTAGTGTATAGTGGCGAAATATGGAACTAACATTGTAACAATTTGTCCAATCTTACAATTATTACTGAATTTGCTAGATGTTGGACACCTTCAGTAGTCTTAGTGCTAGTTTGTTTGTTTTAAAAAAAATCGTTCATTTGAATAAACTAATTTTACTTTTTTTTTAATAGCCTTACTCGTGTTTTTGCTAGGCCTCCCCTTTTTCCTTACAAATGTTGTGCGATTGCTGGCCATGTTTGCCCTGCAAAAATGATTAGATAGTCACACCACCTTCGCCGCGGTCTGCCTCGAGCCTCGACGGAGATATCCTCCCTCGACTCTCAGGCGTCCTGTGTGTGACGTCTCTTCGTCTCGAATCTTTGCCCAATTTAAATAATTTCATGAACATTTATCGAAACGTTGAAAAATCGAAAAAATAATTTGTCGTTATAATATATCATAAATAAAATTATAATCCGTCAGTAATTGGACACAGTATTTTTTTCTCTTTTTCGCATTTATGAAAATTACTAGACTAGAACAAAAAAAAACAACTTTGTACTCTATGGTTGGATGAACATTGAACAACCATAACCTACCATAGATATTAATTTATGAATATATCTGTAGAATTTTGGTTTGGCGGTTTTTGGGGTTTCGACTTTTCAGTGTTCCGCTACTAATGCTGCGTAACTAATACAGTTTTGTTTCTGATCAAGTAAAGTTTGCGTTGCTTAATTTTCGTTCATAGCTTCTCAGTGATTTTAAAGTATATTATATTTCATTGGTATTGCAAGATGTACAAGTGTTGTACTGAACATTGCGGCTTAACTGAAAGGAATTTATGCATGTTTCCTGTTAGTGAGATCGGACGCAGAAAGTGGCTCCTGGGCATAAGCGCTCAAGATCTTCACAAACTATGTGTGTGCCAGAAACATATTGAAAAAGATACATCAATAAATTAGAAGTAGTAGCTATATGGTGGTCTTTTCCATAATTGGTATAGGCCGAGGAAATTACCACAGGAATCGTCACGGAAGCTGAAGAAGGTTCGTACGTTATTATTAACTACTTGCTAATCTTGTAAAATGAGTATATTTAATTCCAATCCAGTCAAGTTTTCTTTGCCAGCATACTTTTTATTTGAGTTTGAGGCTGTCCAACGTTACTCAAATGAGTTAGTGGCAAATTTAATTAGTCTGACTGCAACCTTCGAAACCATTATCAATCATGATTACCGAGTGTCTTTAAATACTTGTTTTACATGAGTATTTTTGTAAAACAAGTTTGTAGAATAATGAATAATATAAATTTTTCATTCATTTCTTTTCCAGATGTATATTGGAATAATTTATTGTGATCCTTTTTACTATTCGGAAAATTAAACTTGATGACCATAATAATTATGCTTATCTACCTGGTAAGAATAATATTATAATTAACTATTTATATTATATAAATATTCATGTGAATAATTCCTGCCAATTATTAACACAAAATTAAAGTAAAAACTTTTAATTTCGCCATCATATAAGGCAAAAACAACCAAAAGTTTTTAGACATCTTTAATAATTTATTTAAAAAAGTTGTTTTTCAGATACCTCACTTGCAGTACATTTTTGTTTTTTTATTTAATAATTCTGATTTTCTGTGATTTGAACTTCAATTTTCTTTTTCCAATTAATTTACAAGTGCACCAAGTTTTATTCTAGTGTCATTTGTTCCAGCTCCACATGATGATGGGAGAGGAGTTAACGCTACCCTCAACATACTATCTGTTTGACTTAATGAACGGTGGCAGTTTAAATTGTAAGATGTCAAGAGGGAAACCCAGAACCTGATGTACAGGATAAGCACATATAAACTTTTAGCATAATTTTATTTCAAAGTTTTTGGCATATAGTGCAGCAGATTGTTCTAGTACCTTCTATTGTAGAAACATCTAGAATGTTCGGGTATATACTCAATACTTTATTGCATTCCACAATGTAGGCTTAGGCGGTAAACATTTATTTGGTAGGTAACAATCGTGGACCCTGTCGGGCACAGCAAAAGATATTATGAATAAAATTTGGAGAGGACTTATCATTTAAGTATCTTATAATAATTCAACTTATTCTAAAAACATAGACATAACATTAACATTAGAATTAAAATTGCAAAAGACTTTATTTTTCAAGTACCTACCGGCCCCGACTGACCTCTGTCGATAGTTCTAGTATAGAAATTTCTAGAAGGATGAATTAGTTCTGCTACTTCATAATAGATGGCGCTAGTGGTAACTAATGTATCAGGCATTAATTGTGGCGCGCAACATTACCAATGAGCTGCAGATGTGATGTGGTGATGTGTAGTAATTTATTTAATTACTACACATCGGCACATCACATAAAATATTTAGTAATAAATGCTTACTATTATTTCCAGCTAGTTGCGGTGGGGGTCCAATGACCCTCCGTTCCCGGCATTCAGAAGTTGAGCCTCGGGAAGCAGCAGGCTCAGTAGATAAAAATGTATTAGCAATTTTTTTTGATGTGATACAAATTTGTAAATTTTATTTATGTACCTACACACTGAATACTCAATAAAGTAAAATACATAAAGATAGAGGAGCACACAGGAACTGTTTACATCAATTATTTAGTAATTTCTTCCAGTAGACCTGCGACGGCAACGGGAGAGTTGGCTGAGAAACATAGACACAGTGTATAAAACAGTAGGTATACAGGAAAACTTAAACTAGACAGCCAAAAAAAAACATGCTTATATTCTTACATGAATAATAATAATAATTTTAATGCAAATTGTGTGTTTATGGTACCTATGCCTAAATATGTATGATAAAAGGTTTGTACTTATGTTGTGCTGTGGTTTCTCTAGAGAAGATGGGATATAAAAAAACCCATGCGCCTTTACATATTATATACGTATGTAAACGAACAATAGGTACACAATCACTGCAGACTTGCTTAGCACAATTTTATGAAGTTACTCAATCGTAATAGCCGTTTGTTGAAAACATAATGTAGGCTGATAAAATATTTTTTTTAAATGTACAAAGACAGTGGATTTGGACAATAAAATGTCTAAAAGAATTAAAACAATATTAGGAACTAATTTATTGTCACTGAACTCGAATACGAACAGACATTTATCACATAATAATATTATGTTCATGGTCATTAGTGACAGAAAAAAAAAACAAATTCACTTCTAAGAAATGGCAGGCGCTGCCATTTCTTAGAAGTGAACTTGTTCTTAGAAGTGAACTTGTTTTTTTTTAACGCGCTTGCGCGGCGTGAAATACCTAAATGCTATTCCGAATTAAGCATCATCGCCCACAGCGCTCCCTTCAACAATATATAATTTCCCTTCCGATTTAGATCCGATTAGATCACAACCGTTGACAGCGCTCACTCATAAGACTTCATCTTTTTCGATTCACGGGACATCGTTATCGCCCTCACGCTAATTCGGAAGAGGTGTAAGCACGCACAAATCGATTATGGAGAAATGGATAAAATCTCCCTTCACGCGAATCTCGTAACCCATCATGGGTTACGAGATTCGCGTGAAGGGAGATTTTATCTATAATAAATATTGTGGGCGATGATGGCCTAATTCGGAATAGCCTAAATTTTTCGCCGCGCAAGCGCGTTAGGCGCTGCCGTTTCCTAGAAGTGAACTTGTTTTGTCCCATGGCAACAACACTTCGGCGTAGGGTTGCCAGTGCCACCAACCACTAGTTCATTTAAGGGTTACTAGCATCGAAAATACGGGTTTTAGTTAATTTTACGGGAGACAATCTGATTGCGAGCTCAGTTGAACTTTGCACTTATTGGACGTTGGTATTGCATTTTCCATATGGTTAAAGTGCGCATGCGTGACGCGTTACAGGATAAATATCTATTAAAAATCTGGTTAATTCTTGAAGACCAAATTTAGGCACTAAACTGACTTTTTAAATGATGTACGGACGCTAGCAGGTCAAGCTAACCGAAACTGTCAAATTTTCCTAATCAACCTTGAACCTTAATGCTTTAGCAACAAAGTTGAAAATCTATTAAAGAAATTTGACAGATTGTAGTAGGTTGATGTGCTGGCGTCTGTACAAACACGGTTGGATTTAGTCATTAAAATATCTAAAAGCATTAAAATAAATAGGAACTAATTATTTTCCTGAACTCGATTAAGAACAGGCGTATGGCCATGGTCGCCAATAACAGAAAATTAAAAAAAAAAACTTAATTTGATATTACTTCACGAGTTTCTCGTAAAATCACTTCAGCAAGGTGAAGTGAACACGGGCGCGCGATGAGCGAGTGTTGGTTGAACTGTTGAATAATGTAATGTATTTGTTGATGATTCTTTTACTATTACCTAGCATCGACAAGTTATAAGTAGGTACCCAGCATTAAATATTTTCACTTGACGCGTTACTAGATAAATAAGTAAAAACAAAACTCCAATATGATAATGACAGTGCCTAACGCGCAAGCGCGGCGTGATCTTATCACTTCACCCGATTCAGGAGCAAAATGTCATGAATCGGGTGAAGTGATCACTCCACCCACACAAACTACGTCGGGTTGTCTATAGTCCGTCTGCCAGGCACACCGTGTTAGCAGTATGTATAATGGGGTTTATTCATAAACGATGACTCAAGTTAAGTAACGTTTAAACGTCAAAAATGTATGGTTAAACAGTCGCTAATCACTGCTTATCTTTAAGCAACGTTTATGAATAAAGGGGATTATGTTCTGTGCCGTTAGCACTCGGTTATCTCTTCTTATTGAATATATTTGGGTTATTTACAGCGCTGAACATCGTCGCAGTCTTTATTAGACTCCATCTACAATCGCTCATAATAACAGACAATGTTGTTGCGCATTTTCATTAGTTTTTTTATTTCGCCCAATGGGCAGGCTAAAGTCTCTTGACCATACCGCCTCGTCTTCCGTGTAGAAGCATTTTCATTAGTCTAGTAGCTGTGCACGGTCGCACCTCAAGCTATTATGGACTAGTCTAGAAAAAAGAGAAAAATACAACATTGAGATACTGACTGAGTATTTTATTTTAAAACCCCACCAAATAGGAATGTTTTGACAACTAAAATACTAGCTTTGAAATTATACCTAAAAAATGAGCATTAGAATTAACATAAATATATGATTAAAATCTCGATTATGATTGTAAATATTTGCTTGGTCAATCCCTAGTGTCAGTGGGAAGACACTGACAGTGACAGCTCACTCCACGCAAGATTTCACTTCACGGCGAGCACAGAATCGACCGGCAGAAGGTCAATTCTCGTAATTTAACCGTATAGTTCGGAAGCGCCCCCGAATGGACCCGAACACACGAACCTCCGTTGGCTCGGTAAAGGGTCCCATTGGACCTTGGAATGACGACATACGACACCCTTAAAACGTTCAAAATCTAGTCGCAGTCTTATGCCAGAGACAAACAAATCGATACTGGAAATATGAAATAACGTAAGGGACATTTGGTCGAAAATGAGTTATATATATCGTTGGATTCGGAATTTTTTGCTCTATCGATTGGTATATTTAAAATCTCGATATCTTGAAAAAAATGTCCTTTACATCACATATTTTCCGTAGGCCTAGACCATTTTTTTTCTAGAAACTGGCTGTATATGACATTATAAATTAATATTTTTATAAAAACTAATGTAAGTCTCTTTACTCACAGTATATGGTATTTACATTAAATAAAAATCGAGTACATTTTACAACAGGTCACATAAGTTACTCCATAATTTGAGATGTTTTATTATTGTCTTATACATTAGTGTTCCCTGAGAAGGTACAAATACTATGTCCCTTACATTAAATTGTGACTCAAATTATCATAATTATATTGACCCTTTTTTTTTTTTTTTTTGAGGATGGGAAATCATCAAATGACCCCTCCCGCTCTGGGTGGAGCGTAAGGGAGTGTCAGACTCTTACTGACTAAAACCCACCCGTGTTCCTTCCTTATTCCTTTCTTTTCCAGGGCAGCGGTAACCCTTTCGGAAGATCCCGCCGCCCTGGCAGGCTTCGGCCCTATCGGGCCCCGTCCTCTGCTGAGATCTCTTTGAGGCGCGCGTGGAACACAACGCGCCGTCCGGCACAGGCCTGGTCCTGATCGGACGGTGAGTTACCCATTACTCACCGCCCCCGCAGGCCCGCGCCTACGGTGGCCGGGAGTCGTTACGCGGCTCCCGACGCCCGGAGCGTCTCCCGCGGCCGTTGAGGCGTGAGGTGTTTTCCCTCAGCCTCCCCGCCACCTCCTTCGCTAGCATGACTGCTTCGCAGAAGGAGGTGACTGCCTCCCACTCCCTCTCGCCCCGGACCATGGCTTGCACCAGGGCCGGACGCGAGAGGTCGCCGCCGTTGCCTTTCGCCTCTACGAGGACACGGCGGGGCTCCGCCCAAGCAGGGCAGACCTCCACCGTATGCTCCACCGTGTCCTCTGGGCGATCCTGGCAGTGGTGACACCCAGGCGTCTCCTCCCGCCTGATTATGTGCAGGAACCTCCCGAAACACCCGTGTCCGGAGAGGACCTGCGTCAGGCGGTACGTGAGAATGCCGTGACGCCTCTCTAGCCACTCCTCAAAGAGGGGTCTTATCGCCACTATCGTGGCGTGCCCTGCGCTGGGTTGCGATAGTCGCGCCTTCCATTCCGCCATGAGATAGCGCCGGAGGTCCGTCCGCTCCACACCGATTTGCCACGGGTGCAGAGTTTCCCCCCGGCGTAGTGCCTTCGCGCGCCAGTCATGCAGGCGCGCGAGGACTATCACCTCCAGATCCCATGGCGGCAGTCCGGCAAGGAGGCCCCATATAGGGCCATGGACCGCACGACCCCCGCGTAAAGCCTCCGGCAGGAGGCGTTTGGCCCCCTCAGGTTGGGCAGGAGCCGCTTTAAGGCGGCCCCGGCCCGTTCCAGTTTGGGGGCCAAACGTCGGAAATGCTCGACGAAGTTCCACCGGCTGTCGAGGACGAGACCCAGGTCGTCCCTCATCGTTGCCTCGACGCCGATGTGCCAATTTCAGTTCCAAAGTTTAAAGATCTCAAAAAATTATGTGACAATGGTATAATTCCAAATAAGTTTCACAATGAATATTTGAATCTTCATAATAAGAGTATAATTAAAGATAGGCTCAATGACACCGACGATGATGAGATTGACAAAGATAATGACTAATTTTTGAGACTTTTTCAATTTATATGTAGGCTTTCTATTAAGGAAGAAGTTAATTTGTTTTTTTTTATGTTTAATGATTACTATTTACCTACTTAAGAAAACTGATTTGTTTATTTTTTAAGTGAATTTTATTTTTCTTTTGGGACAATGAGTCTAATTTTAGTAAGCCAAAATAGCTATTTTTATTGTGATTTAAAACAGAATTTAATAATGTTATACTTAACATAATTTATGAGAGTACCTAAATTGCGTTTATAAAAGAGGATTAGTGAGCACAAATAAAAGTTTTGATCTCTTTTATTCGTTTATTTTTTATCCCTATGAGTCAGCAAGTAGTTTTAAACTGTATGGCATAGGCATAGTAGGTCACGAATGTATAAAATTATATTTTTTATATTTGTTAACAGCATTAACATTATAGACTGTACCATTAAGAGACCTTTACTTTGAAAAACTCTAAATGTTTATTTCCTTAAGTGTCCCATACATCAATGCCGTTTATTTACATCTAAAATTTTGTTAACGTATATCACTCGTATTCATTATTATTTAACGTAAGGGACATGCTATCTTTGAAACTGTAGGCTTTATTGATTTTTTACTATTTTATCTTCAAAGAATGAAGAAATCTAAGAAACTTTGTCCTAGACACTTTTTACATAAAACATATAGTTAAAAAATTATAGCCAGTTTTTTAAGAAAAATATCTTATTTTTGCTCTCCTGAAAACCTTAGTTTTGTCCCTTACGTTATTTCATATTTCCAGTATCGAAATGTCAAAATTTTTTCAAATATATAGGCCTAAATTAGAGGTATTTTTGACAGATTGAGACTGAGATCAGACTGTGATCGTTCTTAAAATACGAGAATTGCCCCTCTGATGTATGACCGTAAACGCGGCGAAAGGAGTAGGTAGGTATGTATTGAGCGCAGTAGGCTTTCTGTAGTGGGAAGAAGGTGTTACTTTTATGGATGTATCTATTTTGTTAAGTACCTGGTACTTGTTCACAGGCCTACACAGTCTTCCTATAAAAATACGCACTGTAATTTGAAAACATTGTCGAAGCCAATTTTTTTTAAAATTGTAACCGTGGAGTTTTGCCGTTTTGCCCAAAAAAATTTCCCAAAATTTCACTATCCGAACAAATTTGAGCAACGTTTTTTTATACCAATGCAATGTTTGGAATGATTTTAGTACGCACATTTTCATTTGGTTAAATTTTTACTTGGCAGAATATTATCAAGGATAATGTCATTTAGGCATTTGGTCTTTAATCAAATAATTTATTACAGCAAAAAAATCTGTAGACAATAAACGTTTGGTCAAATGATTTGTTATGGCAAAAAATGTAAAGGCAAAAATAAGATTTTTTGGGAATTACATAATTAAAAAATGCAATTTTATTTTAATATAATCATTTATTTAATAGGTACAAAATATTTGTAACTTAAATTTTTTTTTTGCAATGTTCCTACATTAGAAATTTAATTTCGGAGAATTCAGAATTGTGTTGCAGAATTCGATTAATTCTGCCGTTTTTATCCATATTTTTTTTCTTTTTTTGTGGCGGTTCACTTAACTAGTAGTAGTAACCGAACTAGTTAGACGACGTTAAACAAAAAAAAAAAAAAAAATATTAGGTTAGGTTAGGTTAGGTTGACCCCAAAAACGACTAGATTATTATATAAGTAGACACAAAATATGGGAAAAAAAACAGGCTACCCGAAACTGAACTAGTTAGACGAGATTAATTATTTAAAAAAAATACTAAAAAATATCCTACCAGAATAGTTAATATTAATTATTACCTGTTAAGAATTTGTCCCAAGTGGCAAAAACACCCTTGTAATAAAACGTCTTCAAAGTTAGAAATGGTAAATTGAAAACTGACGATACTAAATATTTGGCAAGTTTTATTTTGCGTAAAATAAGTTATTCCAACTGAAATATTTGACATAAAAATTGGTAGAAGTACTAGTTGGTAAACAAGTCATTGTTTAAACGTTCACTGACCAAACATTAGGTTTGTGTTACGACTATTTGTGAAGAGATTTTTTGCTAAATAATTTGGCAAATGAAAATTATGCGGAATTTTTTTTGGGAAGTGATAATTTGGCAATTTCTTTTCGATGAAACAAGGGAGACCCTCGCAGCTCTTCTCCAAAGAAAACGACCAGTTGAGCTCGAGCACTAAGCTTCTTACCTTACAAAAGTGCCCATGTAGGTTTATCAATCAATCAAAAACTTTATTTCGAACAAGAATCCATATGGGTTACCTAGTAGCGACACACAGGACTAAACTAATATTTATCTTCTGTCCCTTTCTTAATGAAATGGAAAGAAACAGATGCACTGAACTTAAATTTAGTTTAGTTTGTATACAAGGGAATCGGCGCCATTGTCTATTTAGTCCAGTCAACGAATGGCCCAAAAAGGGGGTAGAGTGCGTGAGCAGGGACCTAAGCCCATTCCTTCAGAAACTTGTCCAGGGTGCTTAGAGAGTGAACATACTAAAAGTCTAGGATGTAAGCCGGAGTTGGGGGAGACCACAAAGTTCCCATTTTGGGGATTTTCGCTAATATCTCAAAAACGGTGCGTTGTAGGGAAAAAAAATTGTATAGGTTGAAAGCTCATTAAATTCTCTACAACTTATGAATCCACTTTTTCCATATTTTCAACCGTTTAACGCACTCTACAACTCCTTTATTGACTGGACTAAATTGTGGAAGATTTTACTTAGAAAAAGAAAATAATAAAGATACAAACATAATACAATACTGCATTAAAAGTTGGACAATATAGGTACTCCATAAAATTTTCCCGCACAAGAATGGGTAAACGTCGGGATGTAATAACAGCGCTGCAAGAGATTACAAGTTTCCCTTTATTAGATCCGTCGCCGCTACCTTACGATCCAGCAGCGTACAGAATTTTCCTCGCTTTTAGAACAAACCCCCGGGCGCCCAGTGCACTTAAAGACGAAAATATATTTTCTAGCTAAAGCGTGAAAAAGCTTAAAGTCCGTTGGAAAAACATTCGTTGTAGCTAACATGAGAGCGCATGAGCGTGGTCGCGACGCGTCCATTCAGAAGCGCCGCCCTTCAGTTCGACTCAAATTTTCTTCTGAACGCACGCCCGGGGACATTTTCCCGCGCTTTTCGAAATCCGAACTAATTTGAATTCTAATGGTTAAGTTCGCGCGCCTAAGTGGCCAGTAACGAGTGTCAAAGTGTCGTACGTGTAAAAAGTTTTAATTTTAAAAAGTTTTGATTATTTATAGAGTGTTGGTTACGGTTTAAATAAAGTTTTCTTTTTTGTTTGCGGATTTTTTTTGGTTGGCCCGTTCGTCGTTTATTATTCGGTAAGTACTTACATTTTTAAGTTTTTAATTATGTGATAAGAACATTGATGATTTATTAAAGTCATTAGCATCACATTTTCACATCACGCAACTTATATATTTTTTTCTTTAGGTCTAAGTAGTCTGAAGAAAGACTTTTACGGTCAGTTGCAAGACGTGTTTAATTAAGAAACCATGTCCATCTCATGCGAGGCGTATTTCACAACAGCTATGTTAGTTAGTTGGGAAATCTGTCACAAACTTTTTAAGTAGACATTAAAATACTTAGGTATAAATAAGATCAAAGATTCCTTGCTTTTATTTTTGGGTTGTGTCAAAGAGTTGTCTTCCGCAGTAAGTAGTTAAACTATTCGAATATTTAATTATAGAAGCTAGGTAGGTATTTTTCATTGATTGGATGTTTTAAGATGAGTTTATAAAATAATTGAGAACGTTTTACAAGTTTTACGCAAGAAAGATATGTCGTTAAAATGATAACTAAATTGACGATATGTTTAAAAATAGCAATACGTATCTGTAAATATGTGCAGCAAAAAATGGTTAAAATATTCTTTTTCATGTTTCATGTAAGTATTTAGGTTTTTCTACAATAGAATCTGATATTATTATAAAAGAGTGCCTAACGCGCTAGACGCGTCAAAGTGCATAAATATTTACAAGAGTTCAAAGCTTACACTTTAAACGAAAATATTTATAGGTTTTTACAGTATTCGCATTATCGATTCTTATAAAAAAATTGTTTTGCAAACATTCTACGTTCTAATTATTATAGTCGTATAGACATAAATCGTAGTCATAATATCACCTTAGGTTTATTTTGTAAATGGAATAGCGGAATCACTTTTAAACGTCATATTAAATATATAAAAAAAAAAAAACTAAATGGAGTCGACATTTCCTATCAGACTACCCTTGAGAAGAAATGGCGAACCAAACTCAGGGGTCAGTCTCTTTTAAAGTCCAGACAATACTTGGTCAGATCATGTGAGAACCATGTACATAGATTATTCTCTGAAAATTGTATTTTGAGGAAAGAACCACACAGATATTAGTGGACCAGCAGAGATAGTGCAAGCAAATGATTGTACTATCTCTTGTGCTTATAACTTATTGCGCATTATATCATAATTGGTGGGTCTTAGCGTTTTTAATTAACTTTTGACCTTTCCAGCTCCCGTTGCCATGATCATGAAAATCTTAACGATTAACTTAATTAAGCCTTAAAGATTTTTAATCTTAAATATTTTATCAAAGCCAGAACAATCAAAACGATGAAAATCGTTTCATGTGCTCAACGAATAAAAAAATAAACTGGCTGCATGAAAAGATGAAAAGTCGGAAGCCATTTTGTTAAAAAAGTAAAATTGGTACCATAGACACAATATTTATCAGAGCGATGACAAATATTCGTTTATTTTTCACGTTCCGATTTTCCAATTTTGGTAATTGTTGTTCTCTTATTTCAAAGGCAACTTAATCTATGTGTGGTTAATAGTATAGCTAGGATTTTCTTTATTGAATGTAAACAATGTTTTGTACAATGATTTCAAACAACATTTTAGTTGGTGGAATTCATAATTTAGATATTTTAGAGCTGATTTTTGCAACGCCAGATAATTTTATCCGAGGAATAATTTTGAATTTTCAGTTCTTCTAAGTAGATATACAAAATCTGTCAGACGACAATTTTATTCCACGAATAAAAGTTATCTGTCGACTGAAAGATCAGCCCTTACGATAGCAAAACTTGATATCTGTACAAATTATGTATTACGTTACATTTTATGAAAACGGCTCTCATTTGTTTCAGGTACCTATCAATTACTTCAAATCATAATAATAGGTTTATTATGATTTGAAGGAATTGGTAGGTACTACGCTTTCACGTGAAATGGGTTTAACATTGCACGCTAGCTTAGGCGCTATCTTAATCATAATCAGCTTATAATGTCCCCACTGTCGGGACACAGGCCTCCTCTCCATGAGAGGGAGTGGGTCGTAATCTACCACGCGGGGCTAGTACGGATTGGTAGATGTCACACGCCTTCGAAATGTTGGTTTGGACATGCCGGTTTCCACAAGTTTTCCTTTACCGTTTTGAGAGCAGTGGTGATGAAATAATTTACACATCTCTGGGTTCGAACTTACGGCCTAAAACTAGTAAGTGTCGGCCGTTTCCACTTGGACCTCTATTTTATTATATTGAGTGGAGTGTACTAACAAATAAGTTAATCATGTTCTGGAAATTTAACAAATACATATATTATGAATTGATTGGTTAGCTACAATTTGTGGTAGAAATCCAATAACGACTAATTTATACTTCTACTTTACTCCACGCTCGGCTTAACAATTACAATTAATTCTTCGTACCGTGAAAGCAATTTAAACTTCAGCCTTGATTTATTGGTTAGAGAAAATCTATCAATTAATGACACCCTGTGACAGACGGATTGTAGTCTGTTAGTCTGTAATCAGCGCAGCCGTATTCAATCGCTCGGCGGTTACAAGCAACATGGTTGTCAGTACAGAATAATTATTACCTCTGTCTTTCAAATTGATAGATTAAAATGTGACGTTCATTAGTTTTAATGTGGTCTAGAAAGCTGGGAGGCGTCAATTTTGTTCGACCTGTGGTTCGGTGACGTAAGTCAGCATAGCTATTCACAACCATCCGACAGACTATGGTATCGAAAATGACACATTTCGATAATCTGTACCCTAATTGCATAACACACTATCAGTCTCAATCTGAATCATTCAGTAGGATATTGCTAATCCATTGCTTCATATGTTCGAAAAACGTCTCTGCTCAACAACGTAAATAACTCAATGAATGTTATTGAACTGTCAAAATGAAATCTATTGCTACTGATAGTGTGCCTCCGACAGCAAATAACTCTCGGAAGAATAGCGGTCGTCGCAATTGATTTATACTGACAAAATTTTTCGGTTTTGGACTTGTGAACAGGGTTTAGAGGACTCCTACGATAACATTGATTGATGTTCGATACGGTACGGAAGCGTATCGAGTGGTTGTGAATAGCTATGCTGGTAGGTACGTGTCAACATGATTACTTAACCATAGCCAATAATTTCTGCTTCTTTGTTATTTCTATCGGTATGGCAACTGTGTTCCAATAGTGCGTTCAAAATGACTCAAATTGTGTTCAAATTAAATTATGCACAACTGTGCATAATTTAATTTTGGAAGTAACAAAGAATGAAAATATATTTAGGTATTTGGTTGGTTGGTTTGGTCGGTTGCTTTGGTTGGCTGGTTGGTTGGTTTTGGTTTGGTTTTTGTCACAAACAGGGACAGCTGCCAGCAGGTCAAGCTACCCGAAACTGTCAAATTTTCCCAATCAACCTTGAACCTTAATGTTTTAGCGATAAATTAGAAAATCTAATATCCCCATCTCCCTATCTCATAGTTCAGGAGGTTTATTAAACTCAATTTAAGCCTTAATTTCCGTCCAAAGCGACATGTAGAATAGTTTTATTAGGGTCTGGTAACTTCAGAAATACCAAAACATTTGTTGTTGACAGAACTTGGACGTAATTTTCCTTAAAGCGCTACCCAATTTACGTCGTCTCGGGATAATTACGTAACACACTAACAGTAACATAATGGCTTTCATTTTGACAGTTCAACAACATTCATTACGTCATAATGTTGCTGAGCAAACAATTTTTTCGAACTTATGAAGCAATGGATTAGTAATATCCTGCAAAATGGTTCAGATTATGATTGATAATATGTATTACGCAATTATAGAACCGCTGATGTTAAATTAGGTAGATAAGTACTAAATTTACATGCGTTGGTTCGGCTTTTTCTGCTAATGAGATAACTACTTGACCTTAAAAATGTTTAAAGACTCCAACTGCTTTCTTGATCATTACCACGACTATTATGTGTGATTTTTCTGCTGGATGGCTATGATTAATATAGCTTTATAAACAAAAACTCTCTGTTAAAAAAAATCCAGTGAAAGTTTGGAGTTTACAATTTAGCTCGGAGAATGGCAGGCCTAACTCGTATTATGGGAATTAATTCAATAGTGGCAGACTGTATTTTTGTATTTGTATTTATTTATTTTGTGTGTGGACACACAATCTCATTTTGAGGAGAATGGCATGACCTGCAGTGCACCAAATAACAATTCCCGCGTTTACAAACGCCATTTAAATTAGTGAAGCGCCACAGAGAATGGAGTTGGCAATGTTCATTTAGTCGATTATTATGAATTAATTCGATCATTCGAATCAATTTGCGTTTGTTAATTTTCGCAATCAGAAGATATTAACGTTCCGTTTAATTTATTGGGAATCGATGGACGGTTATGAAATTGTGAAGTTACGAGTTGGATTTGGTAAAGTTTGGTGGTTAGTTCAGTTAAATATTAGTGGTAGCAGTCACTGCTTGTATTTAGTTAATACCAGAGTTTTCTCAAATTGTAGAAACGTATAACCCGTCAGGCTTCAAAGCCAGATTTTTCTTCTTTTTCGTGTCGCTATCACGACTGTATTTTAGATTTTGTTGGCCCGAAAATTTGCCACTTCCACGGCGTTGTCGGTGGCAGCGCAGAGGTCACATTGACTGTATGTTTTGGGACACAGAGGGCAGGATAGGATGTAGCATGGTGGAGCATGGTTTGCGACATAGCTCCACAATCACACCCTGCTGCCGTTCCGTCAAGGTAGCAAGATTGAATAGGCATCTTCTGGGAATCTCATCTTTCGTTCCATCATAACCTCATCCATCACTTTCCACCAGACGAGATCAAAGTCAAGAGCTGGCCCATATTGCAATAAATCGAGAGTATAAAGTTATGCATCGACAGTGCTCGAGCAATATCCTGTTTTTGTTGTAGGTAGTTGCAATCGTGGCTCGAAAGGGCGTTTTTGCGAGGTATCACCGATTGTAGAGCTGTTATTGTACCTACCTATATCATAATGTGAAACATTTATTATGCACCTCTCACCCAGAGGAGGCCTATGTCCCAGCAGTAGGAACATTATAGGCTGCATGCATGTACCTATTTCTCTCTGTGTTCGTTTTGAATCTCGGAAAGGACCATTCCTTTCCGAGATTCAAAACGAACACTAATTCTTACGATACTGAAAATCTTACTGTGGGGTCTAGAGATTGCAAGTGTTGAATTGTTTTTGAAATAATAACTCGAATAACAAAGTAATTTATTTTAAAATAACTTCATAACTTAACTTATGATATACTTATATATACCTACTCCTTAAATTGAAGGGACATTATGCTCCGTGACAGGGAGCGTGCCGCAATCCTCCGCGCGGGCCCCGTGTATGTTGATGGATGTTACATATCATCGAATTTTTGGTTGTAGAATATATAAAAAGCCTTAAATTTTCTAACAGGAACTTTACCCGATCTACCATACATTCTAGTTTCCCTTGCCACATAAACACAACCGCGTGGAACTAGTTTTTCACTCTGTTTTTTTCCTGTCCTTATTTCTTCAGTCCACGCAACGTCGGATCTGTCTTCATTAACCCTAGATTAAGGAAAGGGTTTTTTTATCATTCTACGGATCTCCACAAAGAACAGTAAATACTGGTTAACTGTTTTTTATCTATCTGTACTAATAATAAGGTTGAAAAGTTTGTTTTTTTGTTCTCTTTTGAAACTACCAGTCGGAATTGAAACATTCTTTTTGAATTTGATAGTCCAATTCTTGAGGAAGGATCTAGACTATTTAACATCACCCTAGGATCCTTAGGTGCCGAGCAAAAAGAAAAAGACAAAACTAGTACGCTAAAGAAATAGCGTGGGCACGCGATACGATGCGACGCGGCGGGTCGGGGGCACAATAATGTTCACGCGGGTTAGAAGCTAGTAGAAAATAAAATACGGGTTAATGAGGGATTTGTTCAGTCGTATTTTGTTTAACCTTGAGCATGTAAACACTTAAGTTAATGAAGGTAAGTCTGATTTGTTTTGCTGAAAAAATAAGTGAAGGGATAATTTTTATGATGGCAACGATTTAGCAATATAAATGTTTCTTTTGGAATAGGATTGCCCTCAATTATATGGGACTTAAGGGGGATGCGTATACCACACACGGATGCAATAACCACCGATGGTCGCCATGGTCCACTTGAAGGACTAACTGCGGAAACCAAACCCATAACATAGAACATAGATGTGCTAGGTAGCCCGCGAAATTCAGATTTTCTTACGTTACCCTGTGTGTACCCTGCGCTTCCCCCTTAAGCATAACTGGCGAAATGTAGGTGTACTATACGCACACCTCTGCCCAACCATTCGGGGAATACAAGTGTGATGTTATTTGTTAAAGATTTGTTTATCGGAAGATTACATGTCACTCTCTTACAAAAGGAATAAAAATAATAGTACCTTAGAGAAGATACTTAGACTCAAGAAGAGAGCTTAGATTAGAGAAGAGATGAGGGCCTGTGTCCCAGCAGTGGGAACATTATAGGCTGATTATGAAGCTATTAGAGTTTTTCTAATCCTAGATAATTATGTATCTCATATCTATGAATATCTATTCTGAACAGTGCGACCTAGGTGATCGTATCTCTATCGTTTGCGGTCACACAATACAATTCATTGCGTAATTGTTGTATGTATATTACAACATATCGCTTTATACATGGCGCTACCTATAAATAGTACCTATGTTATGTCTCAAAAATAGATAATACCAATGTATGATCTACATAATCTACGTTTCTAAAGGTTATCATGAATGTTTGTCAAAATTGATAACATGTCTCGTTCGCGGGTTTCTTTAAAAGATAGGTAATGGGGTACATCATCCATGTACGTAATAACGGTAATTACATGACGAAGAAGCTTGCGATCGCGGCAGCTATCTTGATACCTCGGTGTCGATACTCGGTATCCTGATAACCCATACCCTATCAGAACGTACTCTCGACAAGGCGCTCAAGGGTTCCTGACACCTGTCAGTGCGACAATTCTAGTAGCTAATAAAGTTCAAATTCGCCTAACACGTAGTCGTTTGTATGAGACTGACAGAGAAACTCTCGTCGGCCGCACTGTAGATGGAAAAAGGTTATTATATTAGTTATTAGTTGAAATAGTGAGTCTATATGATTTAATTATTTTGTATTTACGTGTTTTGCTATTAAAAATGACGTAAAAAAAAATACGTTTTTAATGCAGACAATAAGTGATACTTTTTAATTTAAGATTTCACTTTACAAAAACAGTCTTTGAATTATAAACATAATTTCTGGAGAGCTCATTAACTAAAGTGTTCTATTTAAAAAAGTCATTTGTCTAATGTTATTTTCGCTAGAGATATTACAAAAGTAGCTACTTATGTTTTTCAGTTTTTAAATTGGCTCGTTTTCAGTTAAATTAACCGTAAATAGCGGTGTACTTACTAATCTTTTAACCTTTAAACCCACTGCATCACAGTGAGTTTAGAGGTTAAAGGTAGGATATCGAATTTATTTTACTGTACACTTTTACTAAGGCATCAAACCTAAATTCACGACAGAAAAAATAGCTGTTCCCTGAACAGAGCATCTTGAATATTAAAATACTGCGATCGCCAATCTGCTGGCCAAGCATGTTGAATATGGCAACATCGGTCTTAGCAATGGACATTTATGTTTTTTTTCTCATTTTTTTCAAACAAACATTTTTTATCAAAATAGACATGATCAATTGATTCCAAATAATATTCCAATCACAACAAACCAGATTTAGACACATTCGCAGCAGTAGCGCCACGAGCGGCCACTGGACTAACGAAGCAGTCGGTAATAATTTATGTTATATTTAATTATGATGTTTGTATTTAATATTGTGCATGCGCAAACAAACGGTTGTTATCATGTAACGTTCAACTCTTTTGTTATTATTTGTAACAAGAATTACAATGTTTGGTTTAATTATCACATAGTAAATTAAGTTAGATTATTTAAATTGCTTATTAGTCTTATAGGCTAGATTGTAATTAATTATTAAGAACTTGGTTATTTTTAATAAAGGATAAAAAAAAACAATGTTTGGATACAAGCGTGGAATATTACATTATGACGTAGATATTACTTTTACTTCCGTGGAGAAAGTATGTCAATCTGAAACAGAATTAGAGTAATGTAATAATCTTGGAAGTATATGGAAGGCAGTGGAACAAGAACTGGAAAAGGAACGTGAATGAGTTCAGCCGCTCTATTCTGTAAATTCTCACCGTGATTAGTTAGGTGAAGTGAGCTTGATGTGAGTTGTCAGTAGTGCCAATCCCTAGCATTATTTGGAATGACAGCTCACTCCACGCTCACTTCACCTAAGTTTTCACGGTGAGATGGTTACAGAATCGCACTGTTGTCAATAGTGTCAATCTCCAGCATCAGCGGTGCTATTATGTAAAAATCTCATCGTGAAAACTTAGGTGAAGTGAGCTTAAAGTGGGCTGTCAAAGATCCACGAATGCTGGATGCTTTTCCGATCTATGTCATCTTCTGCCTAGCCTTTTCCCAAATATGTTGGGGTCGGCTTCCAGTCTAACCGGTTGTAGCAGAATACCAGTATTATACATGGGGCGACTGCCTATCTGACCTCCACAACCCAGTTACTGGCAACTTTATCGCTAAAGCATAAGGTTCAAAGTTTATTGGCAAAATTTGACAGTTTCGGGTAGCTTGATGTGCTGGCGTCTGTACACATACAGGTGGTAAGTATAAATCAATAGAATCATTTATGGACCCTGTCGGGCACAGCAACGTTTTAAATAAGTAGGGAAGAGCGCTTTTATGGTTTTCCTTATTATTAAATATTTATTATATTATTATTTATTTATTTATATATACTTTATTGTACACCACAAAAATACATAGCATAAAAAACACATGAGATACTACAAAATATACAATGGGCGGCCTTATCGCATTATAATGTCCTTTCTATGTGCTTTTTAAAATAGAAACCTCTTAGCGGCTAAAATATGATCTTACATAAGTCAAAACAACTGAGTCTGATTCAGAACACAGATGTTTGGGGCCAGATCGTATTTGTTGCTAGACTGTTTGCCTGCAATCAATCATTGTTGTTCCTAGACCCATTCGAGTCGACATCGACTAACTTTGTACATGACCTTCGGTATACTTGCTTACCTACTGTTCACGTAACGAAGGAACATTTACGAAGATGTAAAGGCGATCGTACAGATTTGACAGTCGACATCGTATTTTTGGCGGTCGTCATTGTGGATCTTTTTTCTCGATAGATAATTCAACAAGTGATGTCTAATTAGACGTTTAACCTTGAAAACGGTGAAGGAAAACATCGAGAGGAAACGGGCATGTCCTAGAACCAAAAATTCGAAGACATGTGACATCTACCAACCCGTACTGGGCCAGTGTGGTGGATTATGGCCCTCTCCCTCTCACCGAGATGAGGCCTGTGTCCCAGCAGTGGGAACATTATAGGCTGATAATGCTTTAACCTTGATATTTATCCATCGTTATCAGGGGACAGTAACAGATATTGGTCTTGTGGCTAAGAAATAACATCCGCACAGGTCGATCGATCAGGTTAAGCTACGCTTGCCGCGGTTGGTCCGTGGGTGGATGATATTAGGACTGTCTAGGGGTCTTTTGGGTCTATTATTAGGACTTGGAGCGCTTACAGGAAGACATAGACAGGGTTGTTGAATGGGGAAAGAAGAATAAGTTGGTGTTTAATATTTACAAACCCAAAACCCCGCCGTGACTCGGAAAGCACGTTAATCCGTTGGTCCCGACTAGCGACTGTCATTCGTGGATCTTTGACAGTCGTTACGGGTTGTCAGAAGCCCGAAAGTCTGACCACCAGTCTTACCAAGGGGTATCGTATTGCCTAGTAACTGGGTTGTGGAGGTCAGATAGGCAGTCACTCCATGTAAAATACAGGTATTCAGCTGCATCCGGGTAGACAGGAAGCCGACCCCAACGTAGTTGGGAAAAGGCTAGGCAGATGAACGGGCGACAGTAACGATCGAGTAATATTGTAAGAAACACACAAATCTTAGTCTTATGGCTCGTCAAAACACAGGATATCGAGCAACAATAAAGATCGTCAAAAATCCAGACCTCTTAAGCTAGGTAGGTACGATAATCAGCCTATAATGTTCCCACTGCTGGGACACCGTAACCCACCACGCGGGGCCATTGCGGGTTCGTTGATGTCAACATGTCTTCGAATTTTTGGTTCTAGGACATGCCGGTTTCCTCACGATGTTTTCCTTCACCGTTTTGAGAGCAGTAGTGATGGGATAATTTTCTCAAAGTAAAGCGCCTGTCTGGGTTTGAACCGTTATCGCTGGCGCACCATTGTTCTCTGCGGTAGGTATATATATAGGTACTAATAAAGGCTTAGTACCTACATGCCTTCCAGTTTCATAGAGCAATATCGCCTCAGAATTAACGATTGCAATGTGACGTTATTACAGTACCAAGATACTCCTCAGATAATCCATTAGTCGCCTTTTACGACGTATCGGGAAAAGATGAAAAGGCTCATTCAACGCCGAGAACTGGACGGAAAACGAGCCCAACAGTTTTGTTCCTCCATTGCTGTCGATAAAATACAGAATGTTTGTCAGAGAATTGGACAAAATTGCTTCATTATTTGATGAACATTAGCTCATTTGTCGGAATCGAAATGAATTGTGTTTGTTCGTAAAATAAATGATGTCTGAAATGATGTCTATTTAATCAGGAACTCGAGGGGTCCGGGCAAACGGATAAATTGTCATTTGCTGGACACAGGGATGGAGTTAGGGCTACACTATATCTACCGCAGAAAAAAATATTTCGTGAAAGATGCGTAAAGTATGCGTTTATGAATGCCAAATATTTAAAATAGAATATGATACGAAATGATAACGTATTCTTTCTCTATTCTTGTGTCTATTATCAATCCCATACAGGTATATACCTAATTATTTCCACAGTTTTATTTCAAACTCGTGGGAGTTCACTACCTGAGTCCGGTCCACCAGCAAAATCCTTCGTTAATGCGGTCCCTACCTGTCGGCCATAACATAATTTCTGTCTGTGACAGGTGGGTACCCGGCAGCACACAAGTAGGTACACGTAGATATTGCGTACCCAGTGTATTTGTGTACTTGTGTTTTTATTTCGTACGCCTGGGATACAATAAACCCGTAATGGGCTTTACGATTGAGCTTTTTTTTTTGTTTTTCAAACGATATTTTTGTATTCAGAGTTTTATTTATTGATTGGGCTTTATTTATAATGGGCGATTTAGGAGATATGACCTTTGTGTAACCACCATGAATATTTCACGAAGGTTTTTATTTGAGCTCTTCATACTTAAAAAATATTTTCTTTTCAGCTAAGACTATCACACTGGTTGAAAATATTCCCTCTGTGAGCAAAATAGTTATCGGGCAGTAAAACTATAGAGGCATGAGGAACAGGGTGTAAAGTTCACTCATCCTCAATAGAAAAGGGAGGATCCTTCGACCAGACGGTTGTTGTGTCTGGTGGGCTACTGCCCGATGATTCATGTCGGGTCGTTGTATAAGTTGCGCGGCAAACCTTGCTTCCGCGATGCAGGATTTGCGTGACGTCAGTATGACGCGTTGTTCGCATGTGGCGGAGTAATTGCCGCCACAAAACTAATGACGCTATTCTCTTGGTTATCAGAGCTTCTTGCTTCTAAGTAGCAGAACTACCAAAACTGAAAAAAAAAAAAAATCCTTTTATCTTCAATATTTCACCAAAACCCGTCATCAACCGCAAAAGCTATAAAGTGTGAGATACGAAGTGTTTACGATTGTAACCCGAGCGCTTTAATTTCGGATAAGACTATAGTAAGTCTAGAAACATAGGATACTGACCGACCCTCCGGGTATTTCACCCCGACAGGCTACCCTATTGTTTCTAGGGTAAAAAGGATCTATGTATCAACTTGACATACGGATGTTTTTAAGTTGAAATGAAGACCTTTTTTTAAGTGCGAAGACAAATGGACGGGAATTTGTATTTAGACAGAATGAGGAACAATGTTTTTGTATTCAATTTGAAGGGTGGAAGTTAAAGTATATAACTATTTCTTAGATCTGAAATAAAAATGATTAACAACGAGTTCTGTGCATTTGTTTCGTTTAGTATCATTGAACTTTCAGGGGGTAAAATTACTGTATAAGTAGATACAAATGCATGAAAAGAAGTTTGGTTTGGTTTCTTTTGTGGGGAAAGAAGAAGTTTGGTTAGGCTCTTAAATCCTATCCTTTCCTTTCCTACGGGCACGTCTTCCCTACAAAAACCGCGCCCCCCGGTCTACTTCTTGATAAGCAAGCAAGCTTGTGGCTGTAGCACCATGAACATGAGGCTACAGGAGCTAGTGGGAATCTTGGGGTTCATTCGATTAATCGAGTCTGGTCAAACTACGCTGGGATCGGTGCAATCTATTCATTAATTCATTCAGAAAAAAGCTACCTATTGGAAAATCAGCCTTAAATGTGTGGAGTAAATAAACAGTGGGGTGATTTGTAAAAGTAAGGATGTTTAAAAAATTATCCTCTTTAAATCTCGTGTCATCACGAGTTATGATATGATTTTAGGATGACTATGTCGCGGGGAAAATGCTATCAGCATGTTTGATGGTCACGTGGGGCTGCGCAGGTCACGCCGGAAGTGCTCGTGAAGACTTAATGCCATCATTAATTCAGTCGTACGGGTATTATTTAGCGTAAAATATATTTGCAAGATCGTCCATTATCAAATACTGCGCACCTCACATTGGTTATGGCCCGGTTTTCACCCGGGTCCTATTTAAATTTAATAAAGCTGGCAGGCGACAGGTGACAGGCGACAATCCAACAATTGTACAATTTACTTTCATACATTTTTTTTTAATGAAACATCTAAAGAAAGAAAAAAAAGCGAGAATACGTGTTGTGTTTTCATCTGTAGTGCAAATGTGTAAATTCTCTCTTTTTTAGACAAATATGTCGCATTGACAGTTAATAGTTATATTAAATTGGTCCCTGGTCCTACAAAGAAAAACTGCACTTTTTTCTACACGTATCTGATCTACACTTCTTCATCAAAAAAAATTCTACCTATAAATACATATAAGTACAATGTGTAACTGAATGACTGCACACTATGAAAGTAGTTTGTTCAGAATCGATTTTTGTCATTTTTAGTATTGGTCATTTTTTATCTCAAAAATAATGAAAACTACGTAAGTTACCGTCACACTTCCGCTGTGCAGTCCAAACAAACCAAAATGGACAAAGTACCTACTACGCTGGACCCTTACACGTGTGCGACTGTGTGTGCGCTTAGATTGGTCATGTGACCACAATTTTCCCAGAATCAGTATTAATAATTTAATAAATCAACGACGTTTTATACATCATCATCATCTTTCTAGCCTTTTCCCAACTATGTTAGGGTCGGATTCCAGTCTAACCGGATGCAGCTGAATACCAATATTTTACATAGAGCGACTGCCTAGCTGACCTCCACAACCCAATTACTGGGTAATACGATACCTCTAGGTAAGACTGGTTGTCAGATTTTCGGGCGTCTCGACTACCCGTAACGACTGTCAATGATCACGAATGCTAGCGAATGGGACCAACGGCTTAACGTGCTTTCCGAGACACGGAGGAGTCTCGGTATGTAAAGATGGTCACCTATCCACAGACCAACCGCGGCAAGCGTAGCTTAACCTGATCGATCTACCTGTGCGGCTGTTAATAATTAACCACGGGCTCTTGAACGATGTTTTATACATACCTAATAGTGAAAATTCAACGTATGTATTATGATTGTAACAGAATATTCTAATTGGGGGGTTTGGTGGATTGCGTTAATCCCGGGACATGTACCTAGTATATGAAAGTATGTGTTTGATCACCATTTAATGAACAAGCTTCAGGAAAGCGGAAGTAAAATGCGGTCAAAGTTCTGTGAAGGTTCCACGACTTGACGAGTGACACAGAGGTCCACGTAATTGCTTTCACCCCAACTAGTCTAACTACATATGTACACAGAAATAAATCAAATATCTTAGTACACAGTGCAGATAGTACAGAAAATTAACTTATGATTGACATTTTAATTTGCAGCTTACCATGTAAAATTGGGAATTCATTGTTAAGCCAATTGACTACCAACTTCTTGTTGGCGTGTGTTCTTGTTGGAGTGGCAAAAAGTTTAAACATTTTTGGCCCAAATTTCAGCTGCGCGAATTCCGCTCAAGTGCACAGGTGACAGGGTATGCGTCGTAGGATGGAAAATGATGGGCCAAGATGGGCCTACATGGGCTAACTTCCAGCTTAAAACGTGTATTCATATCACAGTTGCAGCAGCAGTAATTCTTTGACAGTTGTATATGAAATGGCAAATTAACGTAGAGTATCACTTTGCTTAACGTCACTTTATTTATTTAGGTTTAGGTTGTGAAGGTAGGTACCAAAAGGTTGATAGGGCATCGAGTGGTCTTATTTAAGACCTTAATAACTACATGTAACACATACGTAATCCAACACATAAATAATCTTTCGATGAGTGCAAATTATGCAATAAAACGGTGATAGTATACAAAAGATATTGCCACAAAACTTAAAATAATTATTGAACTTGTATCTTGCGCCTTATTTGTAGCATCACTTTATACAAGTTGTTATTGAGTTTCCCTCTGGAAATTCTCAGTAACAGCTCAGAATCTGGAGTTGTTCCCAGTTCATGGCAGTAGGCTTGCCCCCCTATTACATGGGACTGAAACATAACTGGCGACATGTGGGTGTACTATAGGTACACCTCTGCTTAACCCTTCGGGGAAAAACAAGGCGTGATGTTAAGTATGTTATGATGTTATGTTACTTTATCAAAGAGCCCATAACCAATAGTAAATGTACCAGAAAAATCCACATACTTTATCTTTGTTCCGACCAATACTTTTATCAACCATCTCCGGAATAACATTAAAGAAAGGGGCTAAAACCTTTGTGCGTGAGCAATCAAAGGTGTGGTCTCATTGAAAGCCGAATGAGGTTACGAGTGTTGCTAACCTTAAAATCTTCGCCTGTAATGTGTCCTCATTTATGGTTTATGGTCAATACTTTTTTTTATTGATACTCACATTAACTTTAGTCTTTACTGGCCAGTATCGAGAGTAGAATAAAGGAAAAATGTTTTTGGGGCAATGTATTCTAGACTCCTTGGATTCTGGATGATTCGTTTAGTGCCTAGGTTTGACCTGATTCATACTTATTATGATTCAGACCAAACCAATGCCCAAAACGAATAAAATAATATTACCTGCTTAGGTAATATAAATAATATTACCTACTTAGGTAATATTATTTTATACGCACAAAACATATCTTTTGTAAGTGTATAAATCTCATTTCGAATTCGCATGTTTTAAATTTCTCTTTAGTTCTTGTTGTTAATGGCGCAATTATGGAGAAAATGTTTTCCTTCTCCATTTAAATAAAGTAGAGTATTAAATGCGTCCCTTTGAGGTTGTTTAAGTAATTAAAATCCTACATGTAGGTGTATTGTAGGCTTTAAATATTTCGGACACGGTGCTTAATGTTTTCCTAGAACATTTTTCATTTTCCATAATGTATTTAAATTACGAGGCATGCAACTGCCTCGCCTATAAATTATCAATGTAGGCGTTTAGCGGTAAAATTATATATTATACTCATCGTCAGGGAAGGGCGGCGGGCGCGGCTATAACAACAATCGGTACAAATTTACAATCGGTAAAAATATAACAATCTGTAAATAAATAAAAATCAATTCAAATTCTTCCTAGTATTTTCCAGTATCTCTCGGGGTCGGCTACCTAAACCAGGAGATTTTGACGAGGGTCCTGTCTTTTACACAGTGCGACTGCCATCATCCTCTGCAACATATGTAGAAGGGAAAATCATACCCATTCTTCAAATCAAATCAAACGTTTATTTTCTAGTTATACATTGTTTTCGTAAAGGTAAGTTCTTATAACCCATGTATTCTGCCTGTAAGCAAGCGTGCAAATATATATTAAGTTTACATACATTCTTATTATATTACTATTATCTCCTTTATTTCAACATAAATACATATAAATTATGTTTTTAAATATTAGATTATAAAAACATTTAAAAATATTAAAAATAGTAGCACACCGGTATCGGGACCAGGGTCCAAGCTACCGCGCGACCGTCAGGGCTCCAGAGAAAAAACTCCTGACTAGAGCCTCCTCAGCGGTTGGTCAAGAACTCTTGGCTATTAGCCTGCTGTCATGACTATCGGCTCAATGATTGCTGGGTCGCACACGTTGACAACCTCGCGAGCCAAGTCAAGATACTTGATTTTTTTATCTTTTTCATCATGTGGGACTGTTATGTCAACAATCATTGCGCGCCGCTCTGCTCGATCCATCACCACTATATTAGGATTATTGGGAGTAATAGTTTGTATGTGCAATTATGGACGAAGTTATGATGACGAACAATTACCGGAGATTTATTGTGAACGACGGCACGGTTGACATCTGTCGGGCATGCCACCGGCCGGGGCGGCCGGGGGAATCAATCAGGCATAATTTGCCTCCGTGTTATCTAGCTAACGGAGAGTACTTGCATAGACACAACCTTGTGGCCAGGATAATCCATCAGCAGCTTGCTCTGAAATACAGCCTTGTGGAATCGGAGGTGCCGTACTACAGGTATGTGCCCGACCCAATTCTCGAAAATGGAAATATCATATAGTACTGGGATTTTTTTTTTTTTGTGGATGGGAAATCATCAAATGACCCCTCCCGCTTTGGGTGGAGCGGAAGGGAGTGTCAGACTCTTACTGACTAAAACCCACCCGTGTTCCTTCCTTAGCCCTTTCTGTTCCAGGGCAGCGGTAACCCTTTCGGATGATCCCGCCGCCCTGGCAGGCTTCGGCCCTATCGGGCCCCGTCCTCTGCTGACATCTCTTTGAGGCGCGCGTGGAACACAACGCGCCGTCCGGCACGGGCCTGGTCCTGATCGGACGGTGAGTTACCCATTACTCACCGCCATAGCACTGGGATCGATTCATCATCACTGACAGGACTAGTTGAAAATTAGCACCATCTATTTCTATAGATATCCATAGAGAAAACTTACCAATCAAATTGAGAGCACCGAATTCATCATACATACTTCCGAATGCAATACACAAAAATCCGAATTCAACACGAAACACAAAGTGTAGAAGAAAGCATTTTACTCTTCCTTCCTCATATTTTCGTGGAAGTCTTCAAGCTATAGATTGTCCTAATTCCGTGTCTATATATAAAAATAATAACAAAATCGTTATTGGATGAATGTTGCGCCTACGCGGTACAGTCGTTACAAAGATTTTTATCTATGCCACACTCTCCGTTTAGGTAAATGATATTGGCCTGAAGCCAAATATCTGTGGTAAGGCGTTTACACATGAAATTGGCTATGATAAGTAATGTATTGAGGGAAATTGAGGGAAAATTGGACGATAAAAGGCTCAATCAAAAAAATACCTCATATTTTATCTATTTTGGACACGCAACATAGGCGTTATTTGCTTTATACTTGTGTTATTTTGTAAGTCATTGCATGGACATATTAACTACCTCTCTATCTATGGTGTAAAAGCTTTATTTTTATGATATCATAGACTAAAATAGATATTAAGAATATTCTAAAGTAAACTTAGGAAAAAGCAAAAAATGACAAAATTGCAATATTTTTGTTGTAACTTTTTCAATTCATAATTATTATGTTTAGTAAGAAACCCAAATGTTTAGCAAGAAACCGAAATATATTTTCGAATGAAATCTAATTTAATTATTAGAAAACAAACAGTTAATTTATCAAATTAAATTTTATTCAATAACCTCCATCGGTTTCTTACTAAACTTTAACTATATCTGACGACCCTACTTATCGCTTTTGGTGACTGTAAACCATCGCGAGGAAACGTGGACTTGTTAATATGAGTCTCTAATCGCCAACCCGTCTAATCTAATATCGCGACATATTCGCCAAAAATGCAAACAAAGATGAGTTTATGAAAAAATAACTTTAATTCCTACACAATAAAGTTCAGTTTACGCTTCAACTTCAAGCATTTTTATAACTTTTTTTGTTAGTCACTCTGAAATCTCCTTAATTACCATTAAAATAAAGTTGATATTAATTGTTTAACTTGAAATAACGTCAATTTGAAACATAAATAAAATTTGAATATAGAGCAAACGTGATGATCAATGCTCGTGCGTTCTCAGAATGAGATTACCAGGGTAAAGGCCTATTCTCTCTCTCCTCCCACTGCAGGCAGTGGGGCAGTAATAGGCTGGTATCATTTATTTGACCTCATCATCATCTGCCTAGCCTTTTCCCAACTATGTTGGGTTCGGCTTCCAGTCTTACCGGATGAATACCAGTATTTTTACCCTTTGGTATGACTGGTTGTCAGACTTTCGGGCTTCTGACGACCCGTAATGACTGTCAAAGATCCACGTATGACAGCCGGGGCCAACGGCTTAACGTGCTTTCCGAGGCACGGAGGGGTCTTGGTATATGAAGATAGTCACCCATCCACGGACCAACCGCGGCAAATGTAGCTTAACCTGATCGATCGACCCGTGCGGCTGTTATTCTTTAATTGCGTTAAAAATACTTCACGTATCGTGCGGAAAATGCCAAAAGCAGTAACAGCAACACTGTCAAACATCTATCGCTGACAATTTCACACTAAAGGCAGTAAAGACTTTGAAGTTTAAATCTGGTTTTATGGGCCGAAATATACACATATCGCAACGTTTATTGGTCGATGTATGTGTGAAGCTATAAACTTTACATTGTCGGTACCTGGTCCTGTACGAAGTTATGCACAAGATGCGTCAAAAGGTACTAAAATAAATCATGTTTCACGTAGATGCAAGCGGAGATTTATGCGATGATAATACAGGTGAATATTGTCTGCCTGTAAGCGTTAGAATTTCTGAGATAGGTGTGATGTTATTAAGGTAAAAAGATCTAAAGGTTTAGCAATTATTTAAGAAAAGCAATAGGGTGTTTATTTGTACCTAAACGTTAAAAGTTAAGAGACGTTTAAACGTCAAATATGTATGGTTAAAATTTTGCTAATAATTACTTAACTTTAAGCAACGTTCATAAAAATCCCCTACATGTGTAGTAAATTATAATAGACTAGCAGCGCCCCGCGGTTTCACCCGCATAAGTTTCGTTCCCGTGGGAATATCGGGATAATAAGTATCCTATGTGTTAATCCTGGTTATAAACCATCTGTGTGCCAAATTTCATCCAAATCCGTTTTGTAGTTTTTGCGTTAAAGAGTAACAAATATCCATCCATCCATCCATACAAACTTTCGCATTTATAATATTAGTAGGAAGTAGGATTTTCGGACCAGCGCCGCATGGCAAATTCTTCGTTCTTTATCAATCGTCACCTCAGTAGGCGATCATCTTTGTTTTAGACAAACCATTATTATCATTGGAAAACAAAAAAAACTCACACATTCAGTCTCAGACACACAGTGGCTTTAAAAATGGCGTGTAAAAGTATCTCCCACCTTCATATATGTTTTACTAGCGTTTGCTCGCGACTTCGTGTGAAATTTCTTGTTCCTCCACCACGCCACCACCACTCACCCACGCTTGTACTTCGCTATCGCTTAGCGGTCTTTCTGACTTTTCGTTTTGCTCGGCCCCTGAAGGTCGTAGCGTGATGTTAAATAACTTATAACCTTCCTAAAGGATCGCACTATCAAATGAAAAAAGATTTTTCTAATTCGACTGGCAGTTTCAGAGATTAGCGCGTTCAAACAAACAAACTCTTCAGTTTTATTATAAGTATAGATACATAATGAATGGAGGTAGCTCCTTGTAGGCTTGTACTACTAACAAGATAATATGTAAGTGCCATAACTAGCCCTATTCGCGGTAAGTCATTCAATACACAAACCGCAGTCGGATCGACGCAGGGCATCGGCCCCATCACATTTATCCGTTGTTACTAGGTTTCATTCACTACCATGACGTCAGAGCTGATACGTTTGTGGCGCTAAACGAAACTGACCCAATATCTCATAGCCAACGAGCGCTTTATTGTGATAGCATGAACGTTTATCTTAAATAGTACTATAATCAGGCCATAATGTGTTAGATAAAATAGAAACATCACCCATCTCCTTGGGTGTTCTTAAAGTGAGCGAAGGCCAGTGATTGCTATGTGATCCTTTGAATAAACGTTGGGAAATCCACTTTTAAGATTTTCGCTCTTATGCTCGGTGCTTGGATCGGGAATAGCAATATCGTAAAATGCCGACAGATGTGTACATATATCATGGTTATAGAATTCACTGATAGCTATAAGAAAAACCTCTAGGTGTGTGGCAAGGAAATGAATGCTGTTGGAAGTCCGATGGATTTATTTATTGAAAGATTTGATTGATTGGGTTTATACCATTCAATTCTTCGAAATAGAATCGACATTGATACATGATAAGAAAATTATTGATATTGTGTCTAAATCTGGTTTGTTTTGACTGGAATATTATTTGGGATCCATTGATCAAGTCTATTTTGATAAAAGTTGTTAATTTACTACGGATTCGAACGGTAAACAGAATATTTATGACTGTATTAATAATATTGTTGACAGAAATATCACTTCTGTCGTCACCTTGAAATATTTTTGATGTTCGTTTTGTGAATTGTATTTCGATAGTTTATTTTGACTTTCCAATAGATTATAATATTCGATTTAAATACGATATCGACGTCTGAAGTGTAGCGGTCGCAAGCGCTTCTGCTGTGCATGGAGTCCTGGGTTCGATTCCCAGGTCGGGCATAGTGTTATTTTTCAATTTTGGATTGCTCAGTTGCTACTGAGCAATTCATAATTAGTAATAATGTGGGTGTCGCTCCATGTAAAATACTGGTACTCAGCTGCATCTGGTTAGACTGGAAGCCGAACCCAATATAGTTGGGAAAAGGCTGGGCAGATGATGAGATAGTGCACTTTTCTATGAGGCTGTAGATTTTTATTTGATAACCGATGAAATATAAATAAATAAGTATATAATATATACTCGTATAAAAAAATAAATACGAGTATATATAGGAAGTCGCTTCATGTAAAATAATGGTATTCAGCTGCATCCAGTGAGACTGGAAGCCACCAACTTAGTTGGGAAAAAGGCCAGGCAAATGAAAAATGAGTAAAATATATATATATATATATATATCTAAAAAAAAAAAAAAAAACTATGTGCTGAATTCATGGTTTCAGTTCGCGCGTCTTTGTGCTCTGCCACCATGTATATAAATAAAGGCATACGCAAGGTTACATATTATTATATCAAAGGATTTTATATTACCTTCAGCCAGTTGGTGCTCAAAGTTATTTTTTTCTACGCGGAATCTAGAATTGTCTCCTATTTGGCAATTCAGCAGGCATTCTCATAAGTTTTTCTTTGCGACGAAACAATTTATATTCAGCTTAAAAGACCGGGAAAAACTACGGGGTCTCACGTTCTTAATAAAAACTGTGTGACGAGTGTGGGCGATAAGTATGCCACCTGTCAGGGGGTCATTTACTATACGACTGGCGCGTTTTAAGGGGTCAAGCGCTTACCCCATAATATGCCAAGCTATATAATATTACAGTGTGTTGAAGGTAGAATCATTTCTGTGAGTTTCTTTTTGTTTATTTATTTTATTTACTATTTATGTACACACATATACAGGGTTATTGGTAAAATACTAACAAACTTGCAGTACCTACTGTATTACTAACATCATAAACAACAACTTTTGTTCTATGACTTTTTACAAAACATAATATGTAGGTACAGGTAATTTACATTTACCAAAAACAAACCTTTAAGATTTCGTTGTTCTATCTAACCCCGCTCCCCTCCGCTGAATTTTGTACTAGACATGGGAGTTAGTTCGGAACAGAAAGAATTGAAATATTTTTATTTTTGTATCAGAATCTAATGAATTAATAAAAGTCTTAGAACAAAAGTTGTTGTTTATAATGTTAGTAATATAGTCCTGAGAGGTTGTTAATGTTTTACCAATAACCCTGTATAAAGAGACAAGAAAAAAAGAGAACAGGAAAATAGATACAAAGGTAGTTGGTAGGCGGTGTTGATGGATTGTTTTGTATTAAAAAAAAAAATCTTTTTATTTCAGACATTGCTCCATAATAATGTGTTAGTAAAAAAAAAAACTATGTTACGTTGAAATATTAAAAAAAATAAACAATAACATAAAAAAAATAAAAATCATCAAAAAAATATATGGTAATAATATGGACTTCAGCCGGATGATACATGTCGGCCAATATTTAAAAAGCTTGGTTTGTTACCGCTTCCATCTCTCTATATTTACGAAATATGCGTGTTTGTGACCAAGAATAAACAATTATTCAAGACAGCAAGCGATGTATGCCCTCGGAGCAGACGTGATCCTTATGAACTAGTGTTAAATGACTTACCAAAATTATCCAAATATAATAAAAGCTGTCTAGCAATGTGTGTGCGTATTTATAATAAAATACCAAACAATCTCAAACTATTAAATGTAAGATTATTTAAAAACAAATTATGCAAATGGCTAAATGAATGTAGTTTTTATAGTTTGAAAGAATTTATGGATAAAAAATATTGACATTATATTCTAACATGAATGTACTTATTTAATTATAATTACCTACCCTGTAACATTAAATTTTTGCATGCTATGTTTTATCTAAGCGAAACATGTTTGTGCCACTATGACCTAACACGCCTAACACCATTGTATACCATGTTTTAAGCAAATAAATTATATTATTATTATTATAAAATTTCGTTAAAAAAAAAATTAAATGATTACCTACTTAAAAAAAATACATTAAAAAAAATAAAAAAATATAAGTACCTACATCTCAAAATTTAAAAAAAATACATTTAAAAATTAAAAATTACAATAAAAGTTTCACTTGTTATTACCTGTGACCAATGGTGGCCCAGTGGCAACGGCCGCGATTTACGAGTTGTAAGTAAGTACGCAACCACAGAGTCGGACAGAACTTTTAAGTACCTTCTCCAAGAATCTTAGATGTCGGTTGTCAAAAGAACTATAATCATAGAGAAATATTATAGTATACTTAAATGGTTATCTATCTATGTACCTATGTCACATAACCTACAAAACCACTCAACCGATTTGGGACATCTTTTAGTGATGGAAGCTTAACGAGGACATCTGAAATCTAATATAACACTTATAATATATTAAGTGTAATGGCGTCGCGAAAATCTAATATACTGTAGGTACTTACATGTTTTGTCGTCTCCTCTTTTGTAATATTTGGGAGCTGCAAATAAGTGTTACAATATTTTTTTGAACGAAGTTTTTTATCACACATTCTACTCTACAAACTTGGCGAATAAGGCTATACCGAAAAAAGTGTAACAGTTAGACTGCACGACAGTTTTTAGGGTTCCGTACCTCAAAAGAAAACACGGAACACTTATAAGATCACTTCGTTGTCCGTCTGTCAAGGACCCTTTATCTCAGGAATGCGTGGAGTTATCAAGTTCTAATTAATATCAAATACTCAGGTCTGCAATCCTATGAAGTAGTGAAAAAATAAAACTTCTAAGTCAACGCAATCAAAAGATACGGGCGTTTATGTTTCCCTTACGAGTGTCAAAAGATGCGGCACTTTTGACACTCGCAAGGGAATCAAAACCTATAGGGTACTTCCCGTTGACCTAGAATTATGAAATTTGGTAAGAAGCAAGTTCATGTAGCACACGAATACGAAAACCGTAAATTTGTAGTTACATACCTACCTACAAATTTGTACGGAACCCTCGGTGCGCGAGTCAGACTCGCGCTTGTTTAAGTCTAGCTCTCATTCGCCAAGTGCGCGACAGCGAAAGGAAATAACGTTCCTCCCAACCAATGTCCCACGACATATGTATATTTGAGAGTGTCTGTGTTTGTACCATCCACTACATACCAAAACCTTCTCGTGTCTCGGAAAGCACGTTAAGCTAAGCCAAAAGTCGTTACGAGTACTCAGTAGCCCGAAAGTCTTAAACCAGTCTTACCAAGGGGTATCGTATTACCCAGTGGAGGCAGTCGCTCCATGTAAATTACTGGTATTCAGCATCTAGTTAGACTGGAATGCAACCCCAACATAGCTGGGAAAAGGCTAGTCAGATGATGATGTGTTTGTGCCCACACGGTTGCGATACAATAGAAAAGCTTCGCTTGGGGGCAAACTATTTATTTTTACTACTATTTACTATCTATTTACTACATTTAATGTCTTCACTAATGCACTGCCGTCCAGCAGTGCGATTCTGTAACCATCTCACCGTGAAAACTTAGGTGAAGTGAACGTGGAGTGAGCTGTCATTCCAACTTAATGCTAGTGATTGACATTATTGGCAGCTCACTCTAAGCTCACTCCAGCTAACTTTTCACGGTGAGATTTTTACAGAATCGATCGGCAGATATATAGTTACTTAGTAACATAACCTAATATCACGCCTGTAATCTTCAAAGAGTTAGTCAGAGTTGTACGTATACTCATTTCGCTTGTTACGTTTAAGTCCCATGTATAAGGGCGCGAGCCTATTGCCGTCGACCGGGCACAAATCGAGACCCCGGGCTGCTTCTGAGAAATTTCTGATGATTAAAACCAACAACACTTTGCCCGACCTGGAAATCGAACCCAGGACCACATGCACAGCAGTAGACCTTGCGCCATCGGCATTTTTTTAGAGAAACGTTGCCCCACACTTGGAATTTCTCCTGTGTCGTGGGTTCGTTTACAGACAAATAAACTCACATACACAAACAGCCCACCCGGAACAACTAATTGTAGGTCATACAAATATTTGTTCCGTGCGGGAATCGAACCCGCGACACGCAGCGCAGCAGTCAATCGCTTAACCACTGCGCCAACCGTGCCGTCAACTTACTTACCTACTTGCTCAATCAATATCAATCAATAAGCCCTCTATCCTGAACTTCCGTCTGTTTTGGAGTGTTTGTTTTCCTCATTTAGAGGATATCTCTAAGTTCAGTGTGCCTTTTGGCAAAAGCCTCCTCTAACATTTTCCATTGTGTTCTATCTCTGGCTACCCTTCTCTAGTAAGGGCCCGCTGTAAGCTTCAACTCATCTTCGCATCTCTTAAGTTACCTACTTGCTATCGAAAGGTAAATAATGCAGGGTAAAATAGGAACAGAATAATTGCATTGGATGTCAAGTCGTTCAAGCAAAGAGAATCCTGAATATGACAGGATCGGAAGAAACATGGATATCGAATGCTTTCGAAATAAAAATATTCCCACACAAAATATGCTGGAAAGAATTTTCATAATCCAGGTTTTAGAGCATGACCTACTAAAATAAGCTATAATTTTTATATGACGCATAAAATATCGACAGCTGGAGTTTCCAGGTGAAATATAGCATGCATTATCCACGTTTTTATTGAATTTTCATCATAGTTTCAAGGAAAATCTATTTTTGTTGACATAAAGGTCAGTGACTCGGTAATTGAAAGTTTGTGACCGTTATTTATAAAAGAAGTTTGTTCGAAATATGAAAGTAAAATATTGCGGTTTCTTGTCTACTGCTGGTTCTTTTTGTTGGTGGAAGTTATGACATAACGTATAGGATTTATTTTGTACAGACAGCATAAAAATGTGTATGTGTATAAAAAAGTGATTTGTAAAAGTTTTTATTTTCAACGTAATAAAGTTTTTACATACATTTTCATCCTCCTATCCTGCCCTCTGTCTAAAACCATGCAGTCAAAATGACCACTTCTCTGCCGCCGATCACGCCGTGTAGGTCGCGAGTATGTATGGCAGTGTGGGTAAATAAAATTAAACAAAATTTATTCTGCTTCTTATTGAAAACTTCAAAAGCTTTGTAAACTTACGTTGCTAACTGTACCAACCAGGCAACCGTTTTTATAGATTCTGTGACAGAAATAAGTTTTCTTTACTTCAGTTTAGGTATACATCATTTATTGTGTCTGTGGCCGAATTTCTTCAGAACTTTGAAAGTAACAAACGAATTAAGATTCGGCGGATAAAGTTTTCTTTCTCTCTTTTCAATTAAAGTTGGGATAAAGTGTGCTAATCTTCTGTACAAATGGGTTTGTTTGGTATATTGTGAAGGCTAAAGTTTTCATAAACTGTCTGTAGGGTGTGGTTGCTATGTTTATTTTGCCTTTTAACACTTGACTGTGGCGATCAGGAGGTCAGAAGCCCGAGAGTCTGAATAGGTCTGCGGAGTACTTACGTATCACACGTAGGTACAGTCAACAGCAAAAGTAGATGATCAAAATCAGAAATTTAATACTAATGAACGGAGTTTGCGTCAGAACTGTGTGGCGTCGAAGTGATTCAAAAGTATGTCAGACTCAGTGTCATACTTTTGAATCACTTCGACGCCACACAGTTCTGACGCGAACTCCGTTAATTAGTATTGAATTTCTGATTTTGATCATCTACTTTTGCTGTTGACTGTACAATGGTAATTGACAATTTGACAGTTTAACAACATTCATTGCGTAATTTACGCTGTCGAGTCGAGACTTTCAGTTTAGTACAAACTAAAGCTGTTTGTGGATGTTAGTTAGCTAAAGGTTAGTTTAGTTAGAGTTAAGTGCATGTACACGCGTGAATGACAACCTATGAATAAATTATTAGTCGGGGTTCAAGCCAGTCGGGCTTGTAAATGGGTACACGATACTGCTGTAAAATCAAGATATTTCGGATGGCAGTATTTTAGCTCTAAAATATTCCATTACCACGTTCTAGAATTCAGGTATATTTAACCCGATCGTGTAAGTGATAAATGATTTTATTTCTGTTAGTCGATTTGTACAAATATATTTACAGGATAATCATATTTTATAAGCTAGATCATGTCGGCGTTTCTTATCTGACAACTCTTAGAAGAAAGGCTAAAACAAACTCAGAGGTCACAGTCTCTTTGAAAGTACGGACAAAATCTTGGTCAGATCATGTGTAGGCCATGTAGATTGGGGTCTGAAATGGTCTTTTGAGAAAAAAAAAATATAAGTACTCGATAATACTCATAATCGTGAAAACCGTTGAGCTTTTACATGCAAACGGCTTCTAGTACGAGTAGATGATCTTTTGACAGGTAGATCAAAAGGTTCAGGATATTTAAAGGTATTTTGGAGAATATCTTTAAAGTTTCCCATGATTAATGAATGTTCTGGTGTTATTTTAAAAGACGCTATATTAATTTCTGTGATTAATTTGGGGCTTAGTGGAATACAATATAAAAAAGCCCTAAGATCCAACCCCATGTAAGCCATAAATATTGCGAAACTGTTGAGTTTTTCGGATGTAAAACAGTGCATTATTAAAACTACCGGGTGAAACCGCACTTCCCTCAGCCGCTAAAAATATACGTAATACAAGCAAAACATATCATGACATAATTCAGTTACAACAATAATTAAATTAACTCAGCATGTCGCGTAATTACGTTCCACTTGCGCGCAATTAATTTCAAAACTTCAACGTGAAGATACTGTAGAAGTTAAGCTCCTTGACTCGTTAGTACTCCGGATTATTAGTTTAACTAATATTATTTTTAACATGGCCAAACTTCTTCGAATCACACGTGTGAAATTGATTCGTAAATTAAAAAAAAAAAAACGTACAGTCAGCCTTAAAAATAGTAGACAATGCATTCAATTCTGAATTTGGGCGTCCTGCCCAACCCTTTGGGGAAACAAGGCGTAATCTCATGTGAAAATGAATTCTGTATATATTTTTTTTTCTTCGCCTTTCGCAACCAGTCTTCATTAAGACATTGATCGAGCTATGCTATACTAATATTATTCTATACGAATTAAGGGTTAACCACCACCATTTCTGGGTTAAGCTCGCCTTTGTACAGACGCCAGCACATCAAGCTTCTATAATCTATTAAATTTCTTTAATAGAATTTCAAATTTATCGCTAAAGCATTAAGTACAAAGTTGGTTGGGAAAATTTGACAGTCTCGGGTAGGTTGATGTGCTGGCGTCTGTACATAAGCCGTCCATAAAATGATATAACATTGTTTTTGTTATTTATGTGTACAATGTACCTATTCTTCATATAAATAACAAAAACAATTCAGGGCTGATTCCTCAAGAGACAGATATCTTTATCTAAGGAATAAATATTGCGGGATAGAATATGTCAAACTGTCAGATTTATCTTTAGATACAAGTCATTTATCTATTGAGAATCAGCCTTTAAACAAATACATGCCGGACAAACTGTGGGCTCAAATAGCACAGAATTGGTGTCCTGTGACAGCGAGGCGGGGCACTATGGGACCAAACGGTGCGTTCCATCTCAAAAATCTATACCTTCTTTGTTTCTTGACATTTTTAATTGATATTTTGTATACTTATTCCCGAATAAAAACACTGCCACTTTAAAAACTATATTTATTTAGTAAAAAAAATGACAAAGTAAAATGGTGAAAATTTTCATATATATAAATTTAATGTAAATTATTTAAAATGATTTATTTGTTTACATTAGGTCATATTCAAATTATTTATAAGTAATAACTACTTACATGATTTTATCTCACAAAATCATAACGTACCTATGAACTAGAGATCCTGAGCAACCCAAAAAGGTATAACACTTATATATTCCTTGAAGAACTTAGGAAATATTTTAAGTTGAACTTCCATAATGGGTAATCTAGTTAATATGAAATTATCGAAGTTCAAAGTTTGGGTGTAGTTTTATATACCTAAAACTGCTTTTTCTTTTCTTTTTACTATTATATCGGATAGCACATGTATCTCAGAATATAAAACAATCAAAACGGTTTCAATAACACTACTTTTGTCCGAACCCTTTTTGAGATGGAAAATACCGTTTGGTCCCATAGTGCGGGGTCGCGGCAGACCACGTAAGAGGCGGGACGAGCTGGATAGGTTCCGTCAAAACTGGAAGGAAGACGCGCGGGCTCGTCGAAGGTGGAAGGAGTGGAGGGAGGCCTTTGCCCAGGAGTGGGACAGCGTAGCCAAGTAAAAAAAAAAACAAGTTTAATAAATTCCCCCATAGACCGCTAGTTCAGGGGTCGAGACCTCATTGATGTGTAACGTGTGCTGAAGTTTGGAAATAATATTACTATTTGGAATCTCGACATCAATATACCTAACATAGTACGGCCTAGTTCTGCACCCTAATTGCGTAACCCACGATCAATCGGAATCGGTTTCATTTTGACAGTTCAACAACATTCATTGCGTTATTTACAGTGTTGAGCAGGCACAATGACACATTTTTTGAACATATAATATGAAGCAATGGATTAGCAATATCCTTCAAATGATTCAGATTGAGATTGATTGTGTGTTTCGCAATTAGGGTGCTGTTTTGGTACAGGTTACAATTGTGTTTATTTTAGTTTTCCAATACACCCAAGCTTTAACCACAATTAATTCAAAATCTCATTGAAGCGGGCTCACTTACCTCAATAATGTACCCAGAGCTGTCGAACTCTTCAGCCCGATATCTGAAACATTCGCCCAATCGTGGCCCGAATCGGATTCCTGTCATAACTGTGATTTAAAGTTTCAATCGTTAGGTAACTAAAATGGCAGGACTGGGCCGCGAAAGTTTTGGAACTGATGTTTAGAGCCAATCTAGACTTAGGTAACGTTTTTGGGTTCAATGTAGTCGTTATTCAAAAATTTAATCGAATTATGCCAGCTGAAGAAATTAGTGAAATTGTTCGACAAGTGATAATTCTCAGCCTAATTTGAATAAATGACCTTTGATTTTGATTTTGAAGGCATTGAGAAGTAAATAATAACAGCCGCACTGGTCGATACGCTGTCGGTTTTTGGATGAGTGACCATCCATTACATATCCAGACCCCACCGAGTCTCGGAAAGCACGTTAAGCCGTTGGTCCCGGCTGTCATTCGTAGATCATTGACAGTCGTTACGGGTAATCAGAAGCCAGAAAGTCCGACAACCAGGCTTATCAAGGGGTATTGTGTTGCTCAGTAACTGGATTGTGGAGGTCAGATAGGCAGTCGCTCCATGTAAAATACTGGTATTCTGCTGCATCCGGTTAGACTGGAAACCGACCCCGAAAACAATCTTCAGGCTTCTATTTTTCACTTTTGAATCAATGTCTGGCTTCATTCAGATTGATTGATTATTATTAAGCATAAAAATGAAACCTTTTTTGTGTTAGTAATTCCTCTGCATTTGTTACCTTCACTATGTATAATATCAGAAGAGTGCGAAAAAAGTCGATATAATACCTAGAACCACTCAACTTATGATTTGATCCTATTTTTAGACATGAATGATTTATACGACCTTTCTTTTTATGATTCTATAATTATAAGTATCTAAACAAACGTTGGAACCTCAATTTGTCATTTCGATTATTCCAGTTCTGAGTACTTGCTACTAAATATTCATATGACAATGACAATATGATAATGTTTGCGTATTTAGTTTATACAATAATAAGTATGTTTGGTTTACATTTCAGTTTTTCCTGTGATACCACAGGGTAGCTTCCAAACCTACACGTTCAGGTTATTTCTGGAGCGTAAACTATGAATTTAAATATAAGTAAACTAGGTACCTATTATGAATTGGGGTTTTGGAACTATTAAACATGTATACTGAGAGTATTACCTATATACACCGTTACATTTTGATCGTTTTAATCCTTAAATCATTATGAAAGAAAAATCAGCTGATCCATACATTTATGTTCGCATAACTAGACAATGTATGGATTAACTGATTTTTTTTCACGATCTCAGGATTGGTCCCATAGTGAAAGTGGTTCATAATGATGAGTACAATGACCCTTTTTAAGGAATAAAAGAATCAAAATGTAAGGGTGTATAATTCTCAATTGAAAGTGACGACTGAAAAGTAAATGGACATGCTAGAAAAGTGTCTATTTTTTCACTTTTGAATCAATATCTGGCTTCATGCCTTTTCATGCTTTCACTGTCAATTTTAAATGTTTTGGCAGCGTTTATATTTTCAGGCCAGTATTTTTCCGAGAGCAGTGGTCGCCCAATGATAATGGGCCTGACTTGCCACATGTAGGTCGTAAGTTCGAACTCAGGCAGGCGCTTTACTTTGTGTTATTTATTTCATCAACATTTCTCTCAAAAACGGTGAAGTAAAACATCGTGAGGAAACCGGCATGCCCTAGGACCAAACATTCGAAGACATGTGACATTCACCAACCCGCACTGGGCCAGCGTGATGGATGCCCCTTCATTCTCACAGAGAGGAGGTCTGTGTTCCAGTAGTGGAAACATTATTGGCTGATTATGCGTCTTTCCGATACTGCCTAAAAGTGTCAGCTGGAAGAACCCAAACGTCTCTAACAAATCAGCCTGTCATGTCAATCCTTATAACCAAGACACAAAAGGAGTCTTGTTTTAAATTCAATGAATCTTCAACATTTTACTGTTTACCATTTCACAGCCTCGAGAAACGAACATTTCTTTGTTCTGTAACTATTCAGCTTCACGAATTGTAAGATATTTACAGTGTTGACTTCGGTCTGGGTTTTAGAAAGTTTTGCTGTGTCTACTTGTAAATTCGGGGCAAGACGTCGCTTTAAGATTTGTTCGGGGATGTTTCTGTTTGTACTGCTTTTCAAGGGGTTAATTTATTTAAAGTTAAGTAGTTTAAAGTTATGTCGTGAGACCTGCGTACTTAAAAGGGTATATAACACCATGCTTCCTGAATGAGAAATTTATAACTATAAATGTCCTTTCGTTCACATTACGTAACGTGTTTTTTTTAAACTGGAATCACATTTCTAGCAAAGAGGTTGATATTATTAACTCATCTGTCACTCATCCATAACATCACATCTGTATTCCCCGAACCGTTAAACAGAGGTGCTCCTATATTACACCCTCATTTCGCCAGTTATGTTTAAGTGCCATGTAATAGGGGGCGAGACTATTGCCATCAACCGGAGCTGCTGCTGAGAAATCCTTGATAGAAAATAACACTTTAACACTTTGCCCGATCCGGGGATCGAACCCAGGACCAGTCAGCAGTAGCGCCCGCGACCACTAGACCAACGAGGCAGTAGTTAATAATACTAAATATTTTATGAATATTATCTTGTGTAGCACAACATATAAATCCGTCGAGTTATTTTTGTTCCACGTTAATTGCTGTGTATCACATTGTATATGAACGGAGGGGACTGATCTAAAATTGTCCACATAAGGCAAGTGTATTTTTAGCTTGAAAGTCAATCAAGCGAAGGTGCGTTAACCTTAAAGTCTGCTAATATTTGTTTTATTCAATCGAGTATTTTTGTAGAATTCATGTCAAATATTGTTCACTTGGCAAATAGTGAATTAATTGATACAATGAGATGTAATATCTGTTTTGCTTAGATACTTTCTAACGAATGCTAGAATAATGTAGATATGTACGTTACTTGTCCTTCTGAGTCTGTTTTCAAAGGTTTTGCAGACAGTATCAAAGGTGGTAGCTGTTCTTTGGTTTACCGATTATTACAGACATGGTGTGACAGCTGGAACTGGCTATCTACAACTATATCTAACAATCTTAGGGCAGATTTTTTAATAGTCTGATACTTTTATCTGAAGGATAAATATTGTGGTTTGATAGGTTTTAGCAGCAGCATAGAAAATTATCTCAAACTGTCATATTTATTCTTCATAAAAATGACTGAAAAAGCAGCTCTTAGGGCTGATTTTTCAATCTACAGAGAACTTTTAACTGTGGAATAAAATTGACTGCTGGCAGTTTTTGTATGGAAGAAATGTCAAAAATTCAATCAATCAATCATTCTGTATTTGTGAACACAGGTATTACAATACATACATTTTAGTCGAGCGCTATGTCAAAAATATTCCTCGGATAAAGTTATTGTATGCCGATGGAAAAATTCGCCCTTAATCAACTATTGCGTGCATCAGTCATCGATGTCAACGCCTAACGATCAGACGCAACTATCGATTGCCAACTGAACAAAGATTTATCACAAGTACCTCTAGATAGTACATAGTCTAGTGTAAAAACTAGTCCAAACATTTTAACTTACATCGGTTCATCGTTAGACAGTATCTTTTGAATGCTTGCAAATGGCTCAATAAAATGAATTCTTCAGCTTCTGTCGGAAAATTCAGCTTATAGCATCATTCAGAGGCTTAGCCGTCTTGGAGAATTATCATTTTTAAATTGCTTTTCAGCGAGGTTTAACAATTGGCGGCTGCAATCTCATTTTCATCGCACAAAATCAACGCCATTTTTCTCATCATCTATACACGTCATTTTGACTACCTCTCTGATTTAGCATCACTGTCCAAATCACAATGATCTTTATTCTGTTTATAATAAGGTTGCGGCTGTCAGAGGTAAAATAACAGTGAACGGATTGTAGACATGTTCTAGTCTGTATCTTGCATTTGTGGTTTGACGGTTGTGCGACAGTGATAATGACATCCGGTTAGACTGGAAGCTGACCCCAAGATAGTTGGGAAAAGGCTAGGCAGACGATGAAGATTTTGCGACAGTGACAGGAATAACGCTTACCCGAAGTACGCGCCGGCAAGGTTTATAGATCTCCGTCTCAGACTAAAATATTAAATTTGTTCTTGACTTTAGCACACACTTTGGAAAACATCGTGAGGAAACTGGCATGTTCTAGAACCAAAATTCGAAGAAATGTGACATCTACCAACCCGCACTGGGCCCGCGTGGTGGATAACAACACACCCCATCTCGAAAAGAGGAGACCTGTGTCCCTGCAATGGGAATATTATTCGCTGATTATGCTTATGACTTCAGCATGATAATTTTAAAACCTTTTATAAAAGAGATTTATTTACTGACTTTTTTGTATTGCTCAAAAGCTTTCTTTTGAGCAATACTTACTTACGCGCAAAAAAATTAATTGTCTTTCCGTAATTAGAATTTTCGGGCTTATCTCGTCTGCGAATTTAAATTAATAATTATTATCCTTGTGCTTAATTGGTTTCTGTGGTTTAATCTTTGAATTTAATGCTACTTAATTTAGAAATAAGATAAATTATAAATATGGCAAGTAATACGATTGCATCTTGATCGTACGATTTTTATTTTTTATTCGTAAATTAAAAACACGCCGCAGGCTGCGGAAAGGGAGAGGGAGATCTCGTCCACTCACCCGGCCCGCAGCAGGCTCACCAGGCGTCGGCGGAGGGCGGACAACGCCCACTTCCAGCTCCTCTACATGGGTCCAAAGGCGACGGACTCGGGAACGTCCATCGCCCCCCACACATCTGGACCCGAGGTGGTGGCGCGTAGTGTTCCACGCGCGCCCCTCTTAGACGTCACGGGGGGAGTCAAACACCTCACTCCCCCCCCTGACCCGAGGAAACCCGCGGTGGCGGGCCGGCACCAGTCGGGCGTTGCGGAAGGATCGTACGTTCTCGCGACCTCCGGCGTAGGTGTGAGATGGACTGCAGTTGTTATAAATTCTTGGACTCTAAAAGAGACCATGAACTCTGAATTTGTTTCAGCATTTATTCTCAGGGATCAGTCAACTAGGAAATGCCGGCGCCATCTAGTTTTAAAATATTGACCAAAATTTAATCCAAAAATTGACGTATACAAGTGTCTTAAAATTTAAGAAGAAGAAAAGTCCTTTGCCCTGTACTGAAAAAATTAAATTCACTATTCTCATCTATTATTACTAGTACCATTTTAGGTGAAAGCTCAAAACAACATCTTAATACATCTACGTTTAATCAAGTCAAAACAGTGTCTTTGTAAATAAAGCAAAACAATATCGTCTAAGCCAAAGTATGCAGAGATATCTCACAGACGCTTTGTGTAAACTTAACGATGAAACTGAATCACCTTGCCATCAGAATTCTGTTGTCACACAATATTTTTATAAAGAATACATTTGTGACAAAAATAACAACGACTTTGTTGCATGTTTTTTATTGTAAAATGGCTGTATATAGCTGTGAAATTTATTTTGTTGGTACTCGTTTTTGCGACACGTGTGTGACGAAATTTTTTGGATAAAAAAAATTGAAGCTCGATTTTTTTTTTGTTGTATAACATTCCATAAAAATGGCGACGATACGAAAATAGCACAACAGCACATTTAAATAATATTGAGTTTATCCTAGTCAAAACTGTTAAAGATAGAGCGTTTGTACAACCAGAAAGAGTTAACTTGAGACTTGAGAATGACATAAGCGCACGATGTTGAGGCGTCGATGGCGAGAGCGGTAACAGCGCGGGGGTTGGGAGGGGCGGCTCGGTTCTCAAGTTCACTCCTGCGGGTTTCACATGATACAAGTAGGTAATTTAATTATGTAAATGTGCAGGTTATACGAGTGTTGCTAAGTCAAGACCCGAGGCCCGACCAATTTTTTTTTACAATAAACACGATGCATCATCACAGTCATCTGTCTAGCCTTTTTCCAGCCATGTGGAGGTCGGCATCTAGTGTAACCGGATGCAGCCCAATACCAGTACTTTACATGGAGCGACTGCTTATCTGACCTGTACAACCTAGTTACTAGGTAAAACGATGCCCCTTGGTAAGACTGGTTATCTGACTTTCGGGCTTCTGACGACCCGTAAATAAAGACGATGCTTAAAACTGTAAAGGTGCCTAAAAATGCAGTCCATGTTACATGCACCCTATAGAAGCGTCCTTAGGGGCTAATTTCAACAAACTTTTATACCTAGAATAAGTCTAATCCTGAGAATAAATGTTGAATTTTCGACAGTTTTTCTATATTAGAACTAAGACGTCAATTTTATTCCACGGATGAAAGATATCTGACTTTAGTAAGCTAATCAGACTAGATTTTAATTTATGTATAAAGTCTTCTAGTATGAAGCTTTTATGAAACTTTTTTGAATTTATTTTTCTTCTGGGTATTACGAAGATACATTTAAGAATATGTAGACTAACATTAATACGTAGGAAGTGATGTTGTCACTTTTCCATTTCATGAGCTTTTAGTGTAGGAGTAATACGATGCTCTTATACATTCTGACTTTACTTTTTATACATATTATATTGACATAAGGGATGGAAAATGTGTGGGAAGCTAGCTCAATACATGTCGTTTGAGATGTTTACTATGTGTTTTTATTAATTATACTAGCTTTTATCCGTGGCTCTACCCGCGTGGGCGTCGGATATTATCCCACGGGAAGTTACTACCGGGGTAAAACGTGTCTGTTATCCTAACCCAGGTCATGGTTTAACTCTGCAGCAACATCAAAATCCGTTCTGCCGTGAAGGCATGAAAAGGTAACAAACAGACATAGTTACATTCGCATTTATAATATTATACTAGGTGTTGCCCACGACGTCACCTGCGATCCAGAATGTAAAGTAGCCTTCTCCAGACTCCAGACTACCTATCTAATTTAATAACGATCCGTTTAGCCGTTTTTGCGTGATTGGGTAGCAAACATCCAAATATACAAACTTTTACATTTCTAATATTAGTACGATTATGTATAAAGTATTGTATTATAGAATGAAAGTATGGATATTATTAAACGAAGGGCAACGTTTTCCTGTCATCTAGCATGTATATTAAAATACTGCGATCGCCAATCTGCTGGCCAAGCGTATGGATTATGGCCACATCGAACTTAGCAATGAACTGTTACGTTTTGATAATCATCATCTGTCTAGCCTTTTCTCAACTATGTTGGGGTCAATTTCCAGTCTAACGAGATGAAGCTGAATACCAGTTTTTTACATGAGACGACTGCCTATCTGACGTCTACAACCCAGTTACTGGGTTATAAGACGTAGATACTAGATACCCTTAATAAAACCGGTTGTGAGACTTTTTCGTTTTTATAATAAGAATCGAAAATATACCCTACGTTTTACTATGATTATGTCTGTTATCTTAATATTATTAAGAATCAACAATCACCAGAAAAAAAAAATATTTTCACGACTTTTTAATTGCTCTTAGACGTTCTTAATTACTGAGCAAAAATAGAGCCATGTAAGTATTATGAAAGTAATTGGAGTCTGACTACCAAATAATTGTTTATTTTCATCTTGAGAGCTTTGTTTACTAAGCCTCGGTTTGTAGCCATGCAAACATTTGTTCGCGCGGTAATGTTGGTAATGTTCTGTCTGTGAAACGGAAAACCTGTCGTGAAATGTCGCAAAATAAAATGAAGATTTTGTTTCAGGTATTTTACTGCAACTTTAAATAAACACAGTCGAACATTTTGAATTTTTGTTCGATAAAAAACGTCGGAATCTGTTTCGAAGAAAAAAAAGTTTATGGTTATTATGAAACAAGCCCGGTGGGGTTTCCCATCAGCAAAAAAGACAAACTTTCATTCCTACATTAAACATTTACATGTCTATTTACACCCTTTAGGGGGTGCATTTTCAATAATTCTTCCTTAGCGCTCACTTTCGTTTTAATATGGAACAACATTTCATTCTTCTAGACCCAGTGATTTAGGCTGCGCGTTGTGTCGGTGAATTAAATCAAGATTTTTATTAAGTCGTAGTAGTTTATAATAGGTATCTCTACTCAAATAAAACCTTTTCTCCAAAATGTTGTATTGCAGTTCAAAAAGCTTAAGAACCCCTAGAGTAAATCCTAACTACAAAACCTTCTAATACTAACGATTGGCATAGCTACTATAGTAATGTTAGTAAAAAATCGCCCTTAAAGAGCAATTTTTACCTTGTATACCTACCTGTAATATTTATGCATGTCTGTCAAAACGTACGTTATTTTATCTCAAGCTGGGCTTTACCATGGAACGCAATCGGAAGTTAAAGTTCAGTGAACCGGGTGAACGGGAGAAGTCCATTTATCTTCATTTGTTTAAAAATGGATTCGATTGTATGTGAGATTTTCTTTTGTTTTTTGTTGTTTGCACGAAACTGGCTTTAAATTGTATATAACCTTTGGTGAATAACACGTGTTTTATTTTAAATACGAGTCTTGACAAAAAATACCTCAGTTTCACGATGATTAATAATTAAATAAATTAAATTTTAAAAGCAAAAAAATAAAGAGCAACTGGATTGTGGAGGTCAGCTAGGCAGTCGCTCTATGTAAAACATCTGTTCAGTTGCATCCAATTAGACTGGAAGCCGACCCCAACATAATTGGAAAAGAAAAAGAAAATAGGTTTATTTGACCCAGGTTAAATAAGGTACACGATATTCACAAGATTCAGATGATGAAATAGGCCACAATATAAACAATGTGTAACGATGTTTGAATAAATATAAATTAAACGTAGTTTCCCAACAGTTAAACTATAATAAAACATGGACAAAGAAGTACTAAATGATGCAGCAATAATTTGTATTTAAAACGACAGTTGTTAAAACTTTCTATAGTTTGCATACAGTGGCATAAGTTTTGTAATGAATATACTGTCGTGTTTTAAAACAAACTGAGAAACCGTTAATTGGCCTGGCTGATCATTGGTTAAGAATGTGCGTTTGTATTTAAACAGTTTTGAAAGTTGAGTAGGAAGTAACTTTATTAAAAAACTGGCCAAGTGCGAATCGGACTCGCACACGAAGGATTCCGTGTCAAAAGGCAAAACACGCCGAAAAAAAACACGTTTCTTGTAATTTAAAAAAATAAGTAAAGGGGGTCTACCCTTTACTTATTTTTTAAAATTATTTGTTGTTACAGTGGCAATAGAAAAACACAATTAGTGAAAATTTAAACTGTCGACCTATTACGGTACATGAGATACAGCCTGCAGACAGTCAGACGGACGGACGGACAGCGGAGGCTTAGTAATACACCCTTTGGGTTCGGAACCTAAAAAGGTTAACTATTCCTTAAAACGATACATTATTATTGTTTGTTATAATGGTCTTAGCTCAACGTACATATACCCACTTAAAATACGAACGAACGAACGATACGAACGAGTAATGGAAAGATAAATCCCAAAATGATTTTATAATATCCTAAGGTTCCGACACTAAACTACATTAATAAAGTGTCAATTAAGTACTCTGTTATGATTATACTAGATTTTAGTACTCACAAACATTCCAAGCAGTCAAGAATAAAGGAGTTATTTGATTAATGTCTTCTATGAACTGCTACGAAACGCCTACGCCGCGTAGCACTTCGTAGCGCTACGAAACTTGTATTTAAATTATTTTTTCCGTTTCAGAAACATTGAAATGTTGGTAATAGGATTTAGTATTATTTTGAGGGTAAGATAAGTAACACTGTCGTCAATTTTAATAATATTATTATAAGAAAGCGGTTTCAGTTATATTAAGTAACTGAAACCGCTTATATTAAGTAACATGATTTTTAAGTTAAAAAATAATAAATGCCAAATGATAAGGTATGTGACGAAATGGTTTCCGGACTGGCAGGTGGAGAAAAGAGGTTCTAATATTAAGGGATTAAGTAATATTGTCGAAATAATCTTGAATGTAGTGTTACAGCACAACGCTAAACTGCTAAGAAACGGCTGAGGCGTCTAGCGAGACCTTCCTCGACTTAGACTCGTATACTTGTGATTTTATAGGTATAAAATCACAAGTATACGAGTATCTAGCTAAGTCCGTGATGGCAAAAGGAAATTGCTTTTATATGCAATCCACACATTGCACAAAAAATCAATCTGCCTAGCATTTTTCAACTATTTTGAGGTTGGCTTCCAGTCAAAATGGATGCAGCCCCTTGGTAACACTAGTTGTCAGACTTTTGGGCGTCTGACTACCCGTAACGACTGTCATAAACAAAGATCTACGAATGACAGACAGGACCAACGGTTAACGGTGAACGTAACGGAGGGGTCTTGATATGTAATGGATGCTCACTGATCCATGAACCGAGCGCGGCAAGTGTAGCTTAACCTTTTAAATCCATCGACCCGTGAGGAGTTATTATTTAGCCACGAGGCTTTCTACTTAAAAAAACACAATCTTAGAAAATACGGAAGGATTTGTGTTGGGTTTAGACCTCAATGCGAAAGGGGTTTATCATTGACTATCAAAGTGACATGTTGGCAAAGGTCGGCTTCTACCTGACCCCGTTATACTATTGTGGTTGAAGTATCCCTGACATAAACGCGTTACTTCCTTTTTTTGTATGCAGTGAAGTTTACTAGTTTCCTGGACTTCATTTTGTTGTCTGTGGGTGTATTGTCATGAAGGAGTTAAATAATAATAGAAGGTTAAATAATATGCTAAGCATTTGTACTCTATTTCTTGGAAAATGTGTTGGTATTGTTTATGATCATTTCGAAAGAAAACTATTTATTTAATGTCTTGGTATTGTTTGTGGTAAGAAAAGTCCTGACAACAAGCCCGACATTTGCAAAAAAGTTCGGACATTCTAGGTACTTTTTAATGTCTCTTTTTTCGGTACAAATGAATAGGTTCCGTAGTAAAAACAAAACTCTTTTTGTTTAAAATTCTGAAAAATATCCAAACGGGGGGCCAAAAAGTCCAAAATAATCCAGACGGATGGTAATCACACACACGCACGAGGCAAAAATATGTACGTATGTGCAAGTAGAGAATAAAAACTGAACGCAAGCACATTTATGTCTTCTATCAAAAAAACCCTAGTCAAAAATTTTCAACCTTTTACAGCAAACATTTCAAATTCCTCATTCAGCATCACTAAATAAAATAACACCAAAATAACACTTTCATACTTTGAAAAATGACTTGTTTAATCTTATTTACTATACAATTTCGTAGCTCTTGGCAGATGCAATTAATATTAAAAGATAATCATGTACGATCTCAGACAAAATAGCTAAAGTATGAGCAATTAAGTCCTTTCCCCAGAGACTGAAAAATTAAAATATGAAAATGTGTGAGCTGTGCTCGCTTAGTGAAAAACTGTAGTCTTTTTTTGGTGTTGCAAATTGGTTACATTTTCAGTTTTATTTCTGCGTAACTGGTTTCTGGTTTCTTTATATTAAAAATATGCGGAATATTGTTGCAATAATATTTTATTGAAACAGTGCAACAACAACAGAGTAGCCACAGACAGGAATAGAGAAGGTTGAAGGAGACCTACGACGACTGACATACGGACATACAAAACATAAATAAACGCCAAATACAACATTGACGACTACTCTTTATGTTTGTCCGATTAAAAAGCTAATAAAAATAAAAGATAATGAGGTGAACAGAAATGATGTCTTCATCAAATTTTTGTAGAGTTGAATTTGAATTTTTATAATGCTCAGTTGCATTTGAATTCATATAAATAACAATACAAATGACAAAATATAAATAAATAACAATAAACGAATTCAGAGAGCTTGAATGAAATCCCAAATAGATTCCAGATACCTACTATAAAAAAAATTGATATATCTTTGCTAAATCCCCACCTAACATAATCGAAGATTACAACACCAGATCTACATACGAGTATATACAATACCTTTCCACAAGTCAACCAATAAAGGGATTAAAAGTTACCCAACATATACCCGAGCTCAGAGCTTATAGAACTTCATTTATATACTTTCTAAATACGCGACTTTGTCTGCCATAATCCTAATGAAATCAAACATTGCAATTATCGGAATATACGTTATCGAATGGCGGGCAAATCGGTCACATTGAGTGGATGTTATAATCGGTCAGATATAGAATCGATTAAATGTTTCAAATGTGACTCGATAATACTGGATAATACTCGATTTTGTGGAATTGAATAATACTCGATTTTGTGTTACACTCGCTTTTAGAAAATGTTTATTACGAATACTTTTGATGTGAATACAAACGATATCACTGTTATGATGTGTTATAGAAAGAAAAGAAAAAGTTATGATCATTTTGTTTAAAGGATTATATAATTTTTGATATAATCCTGTATGCAGCTGATAATTTTTGCTTTAATTTTCGCTTTATTTGCGCAAATATAATGAGATTGGTGATAAGCTCATGGGTAGAATAAAGTAAAAGTCGCGATATCAATTTTGCAAAAATATCGTTTTATCACTAAAAGGTATGAAATCAAAAACAAATAATTAAAAAAAAATAAAAAACACGCCTAACTTGTAAAAAGATAAAAAAAAAAACAAGATAAATACTATAAAGTGGAAAACTGAAAACCAATCTCTTCATTGCAGTCGGGGACGGTTCCTTGGAACTGTTCTTTACAGGTCCCCAATCGACTTCGGCGAATTCGATTTTTTTTTTCTATATGTTCATAATGGTTCTGCCTTGTAGAAAATCTGATACCATTTTTCTAGTTACCTATTGATGATTGGATAAGAAATAAGCCATGTAATATAACCGTAAAGTAACCTCAAGTCCCCACACCAGTAGAGATTACCTGGCATCAGCAATGTCTGTGATTAATCTCAGGGGAATCGTAGGGGTCGTGGATGATCCCCTATTCCCCCATTAAGATTGCAAAATGAACCGAATAATTGCCGATTCGGTATTTCACATTTTAGTGGAGATCTGATAATGTCTGTGTGTGTCTGGTAATGCCTTCTATTGGAGGTTTCCAAAGGTAGAAAAATTAAATAAAAAAAAAAAAATTACCATCTAAAGGTCATTTATTATAAACCCACGCGACGATTAGGAGTCCAACCACTTAAGAATGCTGTTGTTTATAAATAATAACCAATTCTTCGTACAGATTATAAGAATAACACGAACCATTACTTAATCATAAAAGTTCCAGCACGTGTCACAGATTACGCCAATTTCTACGCAGTACAATCCCTCTTAATCCCTCTAAGCCGAAATAAAACTACAAAGAAAAAGCCACAGAGTAAAAAGAACAGTACAATAAGACAACAAAGGTCTAAGGTCAGGGACATACGAGTCTCATAACACAAATTATCAGGGCTGACCCCAGATAAATTGGAACTATTAATTACGACGCAGCGCTGAAACAGGGTAGGTTTTGGGCTATTTTTTTAGGCCTTGCGGCTGACGTGAACAACCCTCCTTTTGTTGTTGCTAGCTTTTTATTGCTAAGATTTTTCACAATCTATTGTGCTAAAACTGAAAATATTTTCGTTTTCATGTTCGCTATACCTAGTGCTTTTATGTGCGTAATTAATTAATCAACGATGTATTCTCAATTAATTTTTTTGGTGGCGAAAGTTAGTCTTATATGATTTATGTATATACTAATAATTTATTTTTTAACATATTTGAATGCTTTGTCAATATAAGGTTTTGATCTTAAAACATATATATACATTTCTTAAGGTATCAACTTTCCACATACATTATGGTGCGTACATATGTAGAAAGTAAAGTAATTGTATCTAGTTCGCCTTGTTGTAACATTTCATGCTGCATATTCATATTTGGACGGCATGTTCATTTCAACATGTCACATTGCATGTTTCCTTGTACATAATAAATGTGGTACTCACTATTAGGATTGCTTGATGTATGTAGAAAGTTGATACCTCAAGAACTTCCTAATATTTTCTTTTTTTATCAATTACTAGCACGACTGTCACAGATTTGTGCCAACCCTGCAAGAAAAATAAAACTCAGAACATATAAAATAACCTCACATTTACCGAGCAGTACCCACGTAAATATTCACACATAAATATGTGGCATTGAGATTTCCCTTATCATGTTTATGTCGTAAATCATTTCGAGAGAGACGCGTTGGTGCTGAAAATTGAGCCGCCTTACCACAGAATAGCCTATTGTGTACCTCTCAGCATTAAATTGATTTTTATTTAGCGTTTTATTTGTATTTCCCACATAATCTACAAACCATTTTCAATTTCAAATGATTTTGATAAAAGATAAAAGAGGAATAACAATTTTGGTTAGAAGCGTTTACAATTTATCGGATTTACGTTTTTATTGTTGTCTAATTTGAAGTTTTCGTGTTTAGAATACAATATTTCTCACAACACAGGGGGGTAAAATAGAGATTCTTATCGACACTAAAAATGTATTGTTCTCGTACCTGATAACCGAACAACCGAACGACATCGAAAAACGATTAAAAAAGCAAAAATTTGAAGAATGAACGTTCAAAAAGTTCTCACTTCTGACACCGCATTCTAAAATCAAATTCTGGGCTGCCAGTTACAGAAATGGCGGCAACTCGATATCGAACTCGTTGACATGGCCATATCCGTCCTCTTTCTAATATTAAAAATCCTTGGCTAGATATTTATTGCCACTTTTATTTTTATTACTACAACACCGCGATGTCGTCAAACTTTCGGAAATCAGATTTCCGTTCGTTTTTTTGCTTTACGAATTCGGTTTCGACGGTCTGTTTGAATATTTAAATATCTGATATTCAAATTAATTATTATCCATTGGTTCCGAAGTAATCTGAGGTGACAGATATTTCAGAATTATATTTAATAGAGATAGTTCTCTCTGGATTAATTATGTGTTACGTAAATGTAAAACAGCTGTCGCGAAACATCCATTACGCTCTAAAATTCCAAGTGCACGTTTTAAGTGAATTTAGGAATGAGTTGGAGATTTGGTCGAAACACGAAAGTCATTATCATTATCCTAAATGCCAGGCAGTAAAATAAACTGAAAAGTGTAATGTTGCAGTAGATTTGAAAATATAATATCCACATAAAAATAAGTGACGGCTGAACCATTTAGTAACGTGATTTTTTTCGATAAAATCTAAACTACTTTACATTTTTTATTCAGTTTTAATAGCGATACTGCGACAAATTGACTATTTGAAAACTGATGAAATATTACAAAATTTACGTAACTCAAACCGAAACAAATTAGATGGGCCAGATATGAATTCACTAAGTGTTTAGTGCTGCTCACATTTATTCCAGAAATATTTTAACTGAACTGGATGGACAATTTGGACATCGGAATCCTTCGACGTCGACGGGCGAAATAGTATTCTACTTCATTTTGGTACGAAAATTCTGAAATTTTGAAGCTAATATAATTTGAGTATACAAGCTGTTGTTTTGCATCCTCGTCAAATTTCCGGAGGCTGTTATGAAATACATAAATAATCAAATAACATTACGATCCCTGGTTAATAATGAATACATACTTGTTTTTTTAGTTATTTAAGTACTTGTTTTTTTAGTTATTTAAGTTTGACAGTATTTCAGAATACACCACTTTCAAAGAACAGAATGGCGTTATGGTATCCGTATAAGCGGCCACATTTTATGTGTGTGTAAAAGGGCAGTTACAGTGCGGTCTCACACAGGCCGCGTTTTAAAATGCTTGTCCCACACATGCCGATTTCCGAAAATTAGAAAAAATAAATACCTACTTATTTTACTATTGATTCGTGTCGAGAATCAGTAGCATAGTTGATATTTATGATATAACGATAAAGTATACATATTTTGGCAACTGATTATCTCAATCAAGTTATTTCTGTCTGATACAAGTTGAATGGTCAAAGAGGATATTGTAATTTTCACGTTTAGACAGGTATTTGCAATTTCTGCTTTTTTTAAAGTTGTGACTTAGTTAGTGGGTCCAAGGTTAGGCCAAAAAAACCAGGGCCGTCCAAAAGCCCGCTGGGCTGATGATATCGTCAAAGACGTGGGATACACCTGGATGAGAGACGTACGGAACCGGGATGTGTGGTAGAAGAAAGGGGAGGCCTGACCGCAGTGGATGATGCCGGGCGGAAATGATGATTTGCAATTTGTGCAGACGTCCGTCTGGCAAAATTAACTTGGTCTGTGCCTACATCTGATCCATTCCGTCTTTATTTGGGTCATCGTCTATTAACGACAAGTGACAACAGAGTCTGATTTAACTCGATTAGAAGCGAAAAAAATGAAACTGCCAATCTCCCTTCTCGCGCAATTTGCTTTTAACGCAAATTGATTCAATTTTCAAGGCGATGGCTCTACAGCCGTATTGCTATCACCTCGATGAATAATGAACCTTATCTCCTTGTATTAAGGTCGCGGTGAAGATGGTGTTGCTGACTGAAACAAAAGCGCGTCTGTTTTTTTATCGGATGTGATTAAAGGAGTGCTTGAGTAATTTCCTGCTGCTCTTTTGTTTAAGATAAATTATTACATTGTCATGTAGATCTGAGTGTTTCGTTTTAATTAAAATTGAAGTTGACGGACGGACTTCAGAAGTCGATTTTATATCGTACATACCTACTAGCGTTTTGTCCTCGACTTCGTCAGCAAAATTAGTTCAGCTGCGTAACCGTGGAAACGTATCGGACAGACAGAGAAACTGTCGCATTTGTGGCACATCGAGATTTTAGTGCTTTGTCAAGTTAAATAGAAATGTAATAAACACATAAACCTTCCAGAATAAGTAGGTACGGTTTAAGACATTTATTTATCAAAAAGAATACAATTCACTTAATATGAGAAATACAAGGTAATCTTAAAACTAAATGTAAGAATTAGTTATGGTGAAGGTAGGTACATATTCGTAAATAAATTAGTTATTAGACACACATTTTTTTCAGTGTTGCAGGTAAAAGGAAAAAAATTTTTTTTTTTTTTTTTTGTTTACCTACTATTACATATCGATTCTTGATGGCAAGCCAATTTACACCTTAAACTAGTTATATGTACTGTAATGTTTCGGAAATACAGAGTAGGTATTCTAGTTTTCTTAATACTTAGCAAGTTAGTAAATAATAATAATTGATGAGGATGTAAATTAAATTCGTGTGGTGGGTTAAATTTAAAAGTAGTCTAAATGTTAGTGAAAACCGCATGTAAATTCATTGTGTAGTTTATAAGATCCAAGCGGTCACACAGACAGACACGAAAAGTGATTTTGTTTTTTAATCGTGAGTATATTACGGCCGTACGTGCCCGTGTCGAGTCGACGTCATCAAGTCAACACTGCTGTCAATGAAAACCAGCGCCAGGTGTGACGCATATTTTCCCCCAACTGTTTTGTTCTTCGTTTGCGTCATGTTTCCCGCAAATATACCAATTTTTTTTTTTGTTTCTTTTCTCTTTTATACTTAATGAAGAGGGGCTTGTGACTAAGTAATAACAGCCGCACGGTTCGCTCAGGTTAAGCTACGCTTGCCGCGGTTGGTCCGTGGATGGGTGACCATTTTCACATACCAAGACCTCTCCGTGCCTCGGAAAGCACGTTAAGCCGTTGGTCCTGGCTGTCATTCGTGGATCTTTGACAGTCGTTACGGGTCGTCAGTAGCCCGAAAGTCTGACAACCAGTCTTACCAAGGGGTATCGTATTACCCGTTAACTGGGTTGTGGAGGTCAGATAGGCAGTCGCTTCATGTAAAATATTGGTATTCAGCTGCATCCGGTTAGACTGGAAGCCGACCCCAACATAGTTGGGAAAAGGCTCGGCAGATGATGACTTAATGAAGAAAAGTACTAAGTGTTCTACTCAACAACTAATCTTTATTTTGTTTTGTCTACAGGTAAGACCCTGACATCAAGTCTATGTTTGAAGCTTTCACACATGCTGGGTAAGATTGCACCTTCGAGAAAAGCTTACAATCCTAACGCGTTCGTTCAAGATCAACAACACAATAAAATGGTATATAGAAGAAAGTGGGAATTCGTCGTAATCCGTAGTAGGAAGTGGGAATTTCTCGTGATTCCCGTCGGTAATTCCCAGGGTATTGAGACACGTGTTTCGGTCCTTGTGAGAACGACAAATCTAATATTGACACTGCTGTTATCGCGTTATTGGAACTGTATTGTTTTAATGCTTAAGATTAATGAGAAATGGCGAGATAATTACGTAATGGCTTCGTAAGACACGGTAATGTAATTTTTTAAAGTCAAGGAATTGGGATATGACAGCACGGTTGGCGCAGTGGTTAAGCGATTGACTGCTGCGCTGTGTGTCGCGGGTTCGATTCCCGCACGGAACAAATATTTGTATGACCTACAATTCCGGTTCCGGGTCTGGCTGTTTGTGCATGTGAGTTTATATGTCTGTAAACGCACTCACGACACAGGAGAAATTCCTAGTGTGGGGCAACGTTTTTATAAAAAAAGAAAAAAAAATGTCAATCTGAGCCTTTGAAGCAGACAAATATCGCTATGAACGACGGGTTCTCACAAGCTACTCACTGTTGTATTAAACGTATTATTTCAATACGTTTAATACAACAGTGAGTAGCTTGAGTAGCTCGAAGTAATTAAGTCATTGACGACCAACGCGATCACCGGTGTCCGCCAACGATATTCAACTCTGTCTGTTTTAATATAAATTGCCTACTTAAAAGCTGTCATTAAAATAAGTATTCTGAGCACACACGGAGCGCAGCATGCTCTATCCATGTTGTCTCAACAATTTAATGCTCTTCCAGTCATAAAAATAAATAAGATAGCTCCATTTGAGAACCGGAACTGCACCGCTTAACTCTTTATTACCCCAAAGAAAATAAAACACAAACTTTATACACTTGGCAAACTGCTTGACAGATTCAAATTATACGAAGAGAGAGATTTGAAAAGCGTCGGGGATACATCTACACTATATATACAAATCTGGTTCCACTGAGAATCGATTCTAATATTATAAAGCGAAAGTAACTCTGTTTGTCTGTCTGTGACCTTTCTGAACGGATTTCAAAGGCCATCCAGGTAGATCATGACCTGGGTTAGGACAGAGAGTCTTCTTCTCCTAGAGTATTAATGGAGAAAAGTTCAAACATCTTTCGCCCAAAATTCAGCTGCGCGAACTCCGGTCACTCACGCAGTCATAAGGTCATCAAGTGCACAGGTGACAGGTCCTGCGGCGCAGGATGGTAGGTGGACCATTGTATGTGGGGAGGAGCCACATACGCACTTGAGATCAGGGGAGTGCAAAGTGCGAATGTTCGGATCGGACCGACACATGGCCGAACCGAATATTATTGAAAACGCGAAAAAAGTTCGGATCGGTTCAGTTGGGTCGGGACCATAGTCAATATTCGAAAGAGTGTAGGAGTGTAGGATCGGAACAAACCGAACCAAATAGTAACTTCGTAGCAGGAAACGGCCGATACTACTTCGGAGTAGACCCCCTGAGCCGTCCGTGAATCCCCATCTGTCGAGATTGTCTTTGCTACGGCCGACTTGGGTTCGAAGTCTGTTTAGACATTTCCAAGTCGGCCACGGTAACGCGTGCCCAGGCGGAGGGCTCTTAGATGGTTCTAAAATATAGACAGGGAGTTTGTACAGCTCCCGCCATAGATAACATCTTGCTGTAGAGGCGTTACTATCAGGGGAACTAGCTGGACACACGCATCCAAGAATTTTTTTTAAGAGACTTTATCCCGGTATTATGTTCCCGTAAGTTAATTTTGGACATAGACGCGGGCGCAAAGCATGTTTTCTATACATTGTAAAGGGAAAAGGGGAAATATTCTAGACAGATTGACCTTTCATGTTTCGCTAATGGGGTATCCTAGACTGTATTATTGTTATGGCCAGACGTGCAGACGGGCAGATGATGCTGGCTGCTTTAACGTGCACGATTTGTAATAGAACACCGGTTTCGTGTGGCCGAAAGTGTAGTTCGGATTTTGAAGTTGTTAAACAAATTGTACCTATTGTTTGTTGTTTTTTTATTTATGTAATTAAACTTTTTGCACACAAGGTGGGTACAAAGGCGGACTTAATTAGAAAAAAAAAACACTTAAAAATCACTTTATAGCTATAGACTTTTTGTTAAACAAATAGTGCTAGACCGATTTTGAAGTTGATTAACTTTAGTTAGGGATGTACTTTTTCTGCTTAAGCCGTGAGAAAGATTGGCCATTCAGCAAGGTTGATTACCGTTTAACTTGGTACAGCGCCAAGTTGGCCACAAATGTGCGGAGTCACGTGAAAAAATTCTGAATATTATGAAAAAATTGTTTAACTAAGTATATTGATCATATTCAGCGATTTTTTGCTGAATAAGAGAAATGGGCGGCTTTTCGGAGAGCCCCTGGAGAGAGGCTTCTAAATGCCTAATATTTGGCCTTTTGCTTGCCTTCTTGTTATAATATGCTTATAAGTGGTTATATGTATTTGTAAATATTTATCTTGTAGCATCGTTTTTGATGAGTCTAGAAAGAAAAAAAAGAAAGAAAAGTTTCGTTTATTCCGCACAAACAAAACGCACATTACAAAAAAAGAATAACAAAAAGACATAAAATACAACATAGTCAAAAGCCTCGTACTCAAGCATATAAAATGTTGACAATTTTGTCCATTGCTTGATGTCAGGGCCAAAGACACACATCAATTGACAGTTGACATTGACAATATAAATTAATCCGTGATGCGTCTGCGACACTAGCAGATGACAACAAAACAACAACAATCAAAGTCTCTGATGGTGTTGAGTCTGTTATGAGAATATTCCTGATATTGTAGGTAGCCAGACAGAACGGGTACTTTCTAAAATTAACAGGTGGCGAAAAACTCGCCTGTCCTGAACATTATACACGTTTCAGTCTCCATTACGTTTTCACACGGCCTCCCTTATGGGCTGATTAATTAATTTATGGCGAGCCGCGCTTTCACTTTTGGTCTTGTTTTTTTAATATACGTAAGTATTTTTTTTTTTAAATACGCTTTTATGTAGTAGGGCAACGTCTTTTTTTGATTGATTTTAAAATGTAATTTAGCCTTACGTAACTATTAAAGAGTAAGAAGATGTATCATCTTTCTTTACATAAAAAAAATTGAGGTGAATGTACCTAATATTGCGCTTGTGACAAATATTTACCTTTCTATTTACAAAATAAAGTAGCATCGTTGGTAATGTGCGGTGGATCCGATAGATGCAATTCAAGCGATTGACTTATGTACAGACGCCAGCACATCAACCTACTACAATCTGTCAAAATTCTTTAATAGATTTTCAACTTTATCGTTGAAGCATTAAGGTTCAAGGTTGATTGGGAAAATTTGACAGTTTCGGGTAGCTTGACCTGCTGGCGTCTGTACCTCGTTTTTTTATCAGACTTGTGTGACGTTTCCAGCTAACGGTAATTTATGGGAAACCGCATACTATTTTAGAAGCATGAGCTGCAAAATTCTCAAGACTAAGTATACGGCTGCAAAGTCTTCAAGGCTTTTTAAGGTTTCGTTAAATGTCTACATAACTAAAGTTTAGCATCTCCAACTTTGTCACTAAAAAGCCGTGTAGAAACTCTCCATTGAAAGTTTTACAGCCTTTATTTTATAACAATGGTGCAGACACTGAAGGGCGTTGTTATCGTGCATTATCCCATGTTCGGTCACGGTGTTAACTCTCCCAGAATCCGGCTTATCTCTTGATTAACGCGATAAGCCGTTTACGCAAAACAATTTAACTTGAATTAGCGATACGGTGTGTAAACGAGGTAGTATGTGACATTGTGGTTTAGAGAGAGATTGTTACACAAGCATGAACGACAGAGGCAAATCTCTAGCAAGCCGAACTTTAACTAACTAAGAATTACTCTCGGGAAAGATATCAGGATTGAGAAAAATCCTGATGGTTTGCGTGGGAGTCATTCTTGTACTTCCCTCTTCGTTGGGGGTGTACGTGACGTGATGAGGTTGTGTAGAGGAATTGCAGTATTTAATCCCTGGGTAGTGTTTTCTAAAAGTTGGCTTACAAAGTATAGGAATTTTCCTCCTTGTTGCTGCAATTTTGACAGGTTTATGGTTTATCAGATTACATCAACAGAAAACTGATGTTTTTTCATTAAGCGTTTAGTACTGACGGTAAAGCGGTACTATCAGTTCGGTTATGTTCCAATATTAAGGGCTAATTTTTCCATCGCCAAATAACTTTTATTCGAGGAATAAAATTGACGTTTGCCAGTTTTTGTATGAAATAACTGTCAACATTATTCCTCGAATAAAGTTATCACATGATTGAAAACCGGTGACCGCCAACAATAGATTTTCTATTGTGTCTGTCTGGCAGTCAACGTGCTAATCTAAAAAAATCAGAGCTGAGATGACAACGGGACCAAATCTTAAAATTTCACTAAGTACAAGCCGACAACATACCACCTATATTTAACGACTCGTCGCTTTACAAATTTAATTGGTATTGCAGACAACACTGCAAAGGTAAAAGTTGTCAAAAGTCTGTAGGTACAATGTTGTCTCCACGTAATATCTTAGATGTTCTTATATGAAAACTACACTTTCATCGAATTGAGGAAAAGTGCAGGTGATTGATAGCGGCCCTGAAAGTTTCGTCTCGTATATATTTTTAAACTAATTTTTCGCTATTGAAGGTTGTCTCATAGTGAAAGTAAATCTTCGAATATAGTAGTTTTTGCGTGAAAGAGTAACAAACATCCATCCATCCTCACAAACTTTCACCTTTATAATATTAGTAGGAATCGGGAATAGGTATTCGACTGCGGTGAAACCCAAAAGGAAGGTAATGTATTTGTAAAAGCTTTTCTACGTGGGAATGTGACACTAATAAAACTCGTAAATTATAGCAAAAACAAAACATAGAATCCATAAGATTTGTCACCAACCACTTAAAATATGTCGCATATCAGCATAGTAGGACTATCATTAATATTAACATACCCAAAATATAACTACAATAAAAGCAAGATTTATGTAAACTGTAAATAATTATAGTTATTGCAGTACCTTTGTACTCACATTATATCTACGTCATATCATTATGTATTTTACTGTGTGTACATAAATAATAAAATAAATAAATAGTTATATTATTTACGAAATATCTTTGATTAATGTTTTGTTTATTCAAAACATTTCGTCAACTATTTTTCATGTCAACTTAACTGGCTATAAATTTTAAAAGATATGTAAGGTATGTGAATATATTACGAAACTTTCACCCTGAATGGAGTGTGAAAGTAATAAATTATGGAATTTTGGTTTACCTTGAAATTCTCGCTGAATAAATATACAGGGTGGCGGGAAATCGACGTGCAACCTGACTATGTATTCAGTACATGGCTCTGAAAAAAAATGCTGTATACATTTTGACCGCGTAGGTTGCACTTCTCTATGAAACATAATTATGTTTTTTTTTGACAACTGACGAAACATTTCTACGCTATTAGAATCATGTGCTGAATTCATGGATAGCTTTCGCGTCAATGCCCCCTGCCACGCTGTTTGTTCAATAAATTGTAGGGTCTTAGAATTTTTCCAACGACAATCGACTTTTATCTGAATAATAATTATGGTAGTTTGACGTAATTTCTATATAAAAAAGCTATCAAACCGCAATATTTATTCCTCTGATAAAATTTATCTGACGATTAAAAATCGGCTCTTAATCTTAACATTTTTGCAAGTCAGCTATGTAATGACGAGGTAGATTGCCCTTAGTGTCATCATCTGCCTAGCCTTTTCCCAACTATGTTGGGGTCGGCTTCCAGTCTAACCGGATGCAGCTGAATACCAGTATATTACATGAAGCGACTGCCTATCTGACCTCCACAACCCAGTTACTGGGTAATACGATACCCCTTGGTAAGACTGGTTGTCAGACTTTCGGGCTACTGACGACCCGTAACGACTGTCAAAGATCCACGAATGACAGCCGGGACCAACGGCTTAACGTGCTTTCCGAGGCACGGAGGGGACTTGGTATGTGAAAATGGTCACCCATCCACGGACCAACCGCGGCAAGCGTAGCTTAACCTGAGCGAACCGTGCGGCTGTTATTACTTAGCCACAAGCCCCTCTCGATAGATTGCCCTTAGTGTAAAATACTTAATTTAAGGCAATTTTGAATCCCGTATGTCCCGCGCGACACATCGTAGGTAGGCCTAAAAACCCGATACTAAATTACAAGCAATGTTCGATATTAGCTTCACAATCGTTACCAGGTCGTCAGTAACAAAAGGAGTTCAGATTAACGACGGCAGGTCTGTTTTATTGTTATCTATAAAACTATTCGTTACGCTGTATACGACCCTAGTAATTAGTAGAACTTTTGGGGGCTGTTTTGTAGTTTCTAAGGTCAAAAAACCTTTGAATGCCGAGGCTAAGTACTTTCAGGTGTGAATTGTGACATAATTGGAATTAGGGTCGAAAAGAGACGGTTTTCGACGAATGGATGAACGGCTAAAAGGGAAAATTTCGATATCATTATGTTGAACGGAAAGATAAGGGGTACGCAGTTTGTTGTTGCGAACAGTGAAATCCATCATCTTCATCTTCTTTTGTTTCCTTGAACGACTCGCACTTATGGCCGATTCCTATAATTTACGGACTCTAAATAATTAGGACTCTTGTATCTTTACCAATAATGAAGCAAAGATCTCCCATATGGAAGTAGCTATCACAAGTAAAATTTGATTACGAATCTATTTATATGCCCAGTTTGGCAATAAAAAATGCTACCATGCTACGTAAGCAATACGATTCGTTTTTGTTGATAGGAACCGAGCAGTACAAGTATGAGCAGACGAGTATGATAGATATATGAGAGTATTTATGTAAAGAAGGTTATTGATTTCCAAATTTGATTGATTTCCAAGAAATCAATAAATTTGTTTGATTTCCAAGGTTTTGAATTCAAATTGGTTATTGGTTTGAGATTTTTGAGGTTATTGAGTACCAAATCTAACCAAATTTTTATGGCATTTTGAGTAAAATAACTATAATACCTAATGAATACGCACTGAACTCCTATTCATCAAATCAGCAAGTATTCAAACAACATTCAAGAACTTAGTCTAGGGGTGCCAAGTTAGTCTTTATTCAGCAGATCTCGGCTTAACCCATTTACGTCTTCGAAGCGGGTGTGAAAGTTTCAGGGCTCAGACGACCACTCTGATTATGATAGAGCTTGATCATTCAGTAATCCATTATTTAAAAGTAGTTCTGTATCTGCTTTAATCCAATTAACTCTACTAGAGTTTATGAAAGAGGACAATTTTGAGTGAATTCGCAAAAGTTACATTATATATATTATGCTATTCAGATGTAGGTTAAGATTTATGATATTGTATGTAATTTTATAGGATGTAGATTAAGGATTTAGCATGTAAGGCCTCGTTATCGCATTGGATCTCTGATCTGTAATGGTAGTTGTAGGTAAGATATAAATAAATAAATAAATAAATTTTCTTCATTTTTGAAATGACAATGTTGTATTTTTGACATGTTATTGTAATCTATTGTATTTTTTGGAATTTAATTTTTTAATGACAGTAATTTTTATGTTTATTGACCAATTTATTTAATGATTACTTTGACATTGGAATTGTATCTAATATGAAATGAATAATGATGACATGTAATTTTTTATGAATATTATCACGGTTTATGCACCATCGCTTCCTAACAATTTGTACGCCACGATATGCGGCTGAACATGTTAGAACTTTTCTGTATCCTACTATTATCCTGCATGCGCACTATGTACACCATGTTTAAACAAATAAAATTTACTTACTTACTTACTAGAAAATCTTGTAAATTTAGTTATTATGTAGTTGTGACATAGTATTGAATAAAGAGAAACTAGAATTTAATCAAAGTTGTTCTGAATGTGTTACCAAATGAATCCTTCTTTAAAAGTAGTTCTGTATCTGCTATAATCCAGTTAACCCTACTCTAAAAGTAGTTCTGTATCTGTTATAATCCAACTAATCCGACTTTAAAAGTAGTTCTGTATCGACAATAATCCAATTAATTCTACTTTAAAAATAGTTCTGTATCTACTATAATCCAATTAATACTACTTTAATCAAAGTAGTTCTGAATATGCTATTAGTAAATTAATCCTTCTTTTAAAAGTAGTTCTATATCTGCTATAATCCAACTAACCGTACTCTAAAAGTAGTTCTGTATCTGTTATAATCCAATTCATCCGACTTTAAAAGTAGTTCTGTATCTTTTATAATTCAATGAATCCGACTAATATTATAAATGTGAAAATGCATTTGCCGTTGTTTATCTTTTTTTCTTTAACGCAGCAACGGATTATTTATACAAACGTGTCTTTTTAGTGATTTAGAGTTATTTCATCAGTGTTTCTTCTTATGGAAATAAATAGCAAACTGTGCTGGCCTAGAGTAGACTATAAGAGCTTTTATTGAAGATTTTGATTTAAGTTAATTTTGTCAAGCTAGGGGAAGGAATGGTATATAGTTTATGATTGATCTACGGCATTTATACATTGACTTGGTAAAAATAAACGTCAGTGTTCTACCAGTTATCATTTTATACGTAGGCATATGCGAAACCACATGCATAGCTGTTAGTCCTGACCTGCGCCTGATATATCTCCGTCGTGCCAGATTGCCGTCTTATCGGAGTATGAGACTGAGGTAAGAGAGAGTGCACCTGTGTCTGAGCACACACTTGTGCACTATGGAATGAATATATGCGAAAACTAACATTAACATCAAAAGCTCTAATAGAAAAAAACCTCTGGGAAATTCTCGTATTATCTTAACGGGAACACATGTTTTCACGATACGAACTATCACAAAAGCTTATCAACTTTATCAGTGTCGATATTATTTTAAGGTTTAATCGATTTGATAAGGGGCTAATCCTGATTACTTATAGTTAACCTGTCATAGGTTTTACGGCCTTGATGGTGTTGAAGCATGCTGCGTAGAGGAAGATTCCATTTATAAGGGCGAATTTCACAAATGATACTAAATGCGTTCAAGAGCTGTCAGTGTCATTTAGGTTCCATTATTTCATCTTATGCCTTCATAATCAGCCTGTAATGTTTCCACTGCTGGGACATAGGCCTCCTCTCTGTGAGAGGGAGTGGGCCATAATCCACCACGCGGGCCCAGTGCGGGTTGGTAGATGTCACATGTCTTTGAATTTGTGGTTCTAGGACATGCCGGTGATATGCTTGGTGAAAGCTGATATTATGCCTTGATTACATGTTAATATTATGAAAATATGTACCTAGGGCTCTGACGAGTTTGAATATAACCAAAATGATGAAAGTTAGGATCCTCATTTATCATTGCATACCGCTTGTCACCCGGAGACAAAGCTGAAAAGTTTTAGTCGAGTGCTTGTTATTTCCTAATTTGAGTACTCTTTCCCATTTGTCTTCGTATTTTAACGTCCTTGATGTTTACGAAAATTACGTCATCAGTGCAAAGAGTATGCTATAGTACTATCTGTCTAGCCTTTTCCCAACTATGTAGGGGTCGGCTTCCAGTCTCATCGGATGCAGCTGTATTTTATATGAAGCGACTGCCTATCTGACCTCCATAACCCAGTTACTGGGTAATACGATACCCCTTGGTAGGGGACTGGTTCTCAGACTTTCGGGCTACTGACGACCCGTCTGCCAAAATTCCACGAATGACAGCCGGGAGTAATGGCTTAACGTGCATTCCGAGGCACGGAGGGGTCTTGAATAGTCTTGATATGAATAGATGGTCACCCATCCATGGACCAACCGCGGCAAGCGTAGCTTAACCCGATCGTTCTACCGCCCTTGTCCAGTAACATGGAGATACTTATGTTTGAGCATTGGCGCTGAGTATTGAGTGAGCAGTGGCAGTGGTGGTTGGCCACCACGACTTCACTAGGACACGTAGTGTAGCAGCGGTGATCTAGGAACGGTTGTAACTTACGAGTAGGTGTACATCGTAGTTTCAAACCCAGGCGTTACTTTGGACGAGCAAATGGAGGGGCCCGATAGGGCCGAAGCCTGCCAGGGTAGCGAGATAGTCCGAAAGAGTTACCGCTGCCCTGGAACAGAAAGGGCTAAGGAAGGAACACGGATGGGTTTTAGTCAGTAAGAGTCTGACACTCCCTTCCGCTCCACCCAGAGCGGGAGGGGTCATTTGATGATTTCCCATCAAAAAAAAAAAAAAAAAAAGGCGTTACTTAGTAAAAACAATCAATTAATCAATCTTGTTAATCATTTCATCACCATTGCTCTCATAACGTTGAACGAAAACATCGTGAGTTCGATGTTCTAGAACCAAAAAAATCGAAGACATGTGACATCTACCAACCCGCAATCGGCTCGCGTGGTGATTACAGCCCACTCCCTCTTGAAGAGAGGAGGCCTGTGTCCCAGCAGTGGGAACATTATAGGCTGATTATGCTACCGGGTGAAAGCTTATTACAGATGATGATAGACTTATGAACACAGAAGAAGTGAAAGGAGAGTGAAGAGTGGAGTGAAGTGTTTTGATTTTCTGTACAAGTCACAATAAATACTTTTTCTTCCTTTCTTTGTTATTCAACCTCAATGCTTCTCTCCATAAACCTAATCAACTCAGTTTAACTTAACTAAAGTTTTGATAAAGTTGATTAAAATCTGAAATAATCTACTCCACCGACTTTTCGCTATCAATTTATTTCAAAGTTTCAGACATTATTCTCTATTTTAATCTAGTTGCTTTCTATAATGAAGTTCTCGAACCTAGGTGTTATGACATATGTATTAACGCAATACCTATCTAAATTCCCTTCTAATTGACGAACAGACACGCATTAATATTAAGGCAAGTATCACCACAATGCCATATCAAAACCTGTCCCATGTCTAACTAGCTAAAGTCTAATTTTCATCCACGAATTCTCTAATACATGTCCCACCACGTCACAGCCAAATGAAACTCTATTCTGAAGATAATACAGTCGTAATTGCGTTGATATTTCCAAATGAATATAAGTAGATATGTCAGGGCATACTATATTAATTCCTTCAGCAGGATTATGTCACGTTCAGGGTTTTTTATTGCTTCCTGAGAAAAAGTAATTAAGAACCGCTTTATGGGTCGGCTTATGATTGAGTAGGTAACGGAGAAATTATGTCTGGCTTGAGTTTTTTATGGTTTTAGGAGATTTTAAAATGACTTGATTGGTGCAGGGATAGATATTATTTGGCTAATAGGACTTGAAGTTTTTCAAAGATTATCTTGGGTTAATTGAACAGAATATTGAGCCACAAAAGGGTTGAATGTAAGGTAAGGCATGAAGGCAAATCTTCGCCTCCTATGGGCCGATGAATATATGAATATGTTTTTTTCTGGTGACGAGACCTCGCCAATTAGTATCGTGCAGACTTCGTCTGATTGTTGTTCAAGAAATTGAAGTTCCGGCTTCTTCTAAGAGTTTTCTAATCCCCCATGTAACGACTTTGGGATTGATTTGGCACAACTCACTAATCGTCGATAATCAAGAAAAGTTGTGCGTGTCTCCTCCATTTTTGGAATAAAGTCAAAAGCTCTGGCAATGATTAAATCATATTTGAAAAATATCTGATCATCATCATCTGTTTAACCTTTTTCCCAACTATGTTGGGGTTGGCTTCCAGTCTGAAGTAGCAGTCTGATGCAGCTGAATACCAGTATTTTACATGGGGCGACTGCCTATCTGACCTCCACAACCCAGTTATCTATTTGAAAAATATTGATATTATATTAAAAATGATATTAAATAGTAGATTATTAACCAAGAGGATAAAGCAGTGTCTTCTGTCGCGGGTGACGATTTAAGTTCACCCAAGACTAAGACAGCTTTATCACCGAGGAAAATACTCTACTTTTCGTACCATTTGCGAAAAAATAAACTTAATGTTTATGTATTTGAAGTAAACAAAAACGCGGCAAATTCCTAGACTAATATTTTTTTGTCGGAAAAGCAAAGGCATCAAGGTCATACGGCCTCGTCGGTTTTCGTAATTTTATTTAATAATCATAACTGCATAATAAATGCGTATTCCTTTTTCAAAAAGATGTATAATGCTTTATATACAAACTCAATGGTGTAAACACAGATGTAGTTCAGTATAAATTTCGGTAAGTATTCCAAATTTAAATCACATTCATGAATGTGTGAATGAAATGAAATTCAGTACAATTTTCTTTCCCTGTTTTTAACAGATTAAAAATGACTATTGTTATGTTCGCTTTTTGTGGCATAGAATGTCACTTTTTTGAGCAAGTGGTATGAAAATAATATTACAACCCCGTATATTAAATTATAAACGTCAACTAACTTTTGGTGACTGAGATTCAAGTATTCGACAGTAAAACGCCAGTTATCTAAAAAAAAAAAATTCAAATTAAGCCTGATTTTCCGATCGACAGTTATTTTTATTCGTACAATAAAATTGTTGTCTGACAAATTTTGCATGGAAGAACTGTCAAAAATTAAAAATTATTCCACGGATAAAATTATCTAGCGTTGGAAAAGTCAATAAAAAACATTATTGTGCGAGTTCAAACATTTGCAACTAGAATTTTAAATCATAATGTCGCATTGGAGCTGCTACAGCTGAAGTGGAAGAATGGATACTAACTTTTGGAGGTCACTGTATAATTAACAAAGTTACATGCTTTGTAAAAGAAAAAAAAAACAGAGTTGTTTAAATGAAGGTTGTCTGTAAAGTTGGTTTACGGACGATAGTTTAACGTGACAACGTCATAACAAAAAAATTATGAAATGATTGCAAACGCGCATGCTTACAATGAGCGTAACGGGACAATCTGTCATCTTTTTCGTGCATGCAGCCGGCGTTCATCGATTTATTAGACGTTGTCACGTCAAAATTAGGGTAGACGGCTTAGGTATCAAACTCATGGCTGTCTAGGCTTTTAATTACTATACACCTAAATTAGGAACTTCGCGTGACGACCTGTGAAGTACATAATCACCTCGGTTTGACATTGAAAACCTAGCACTTATTAACTAAATTATAAAACAAGATAAATTGACATTATTAAAAATTTTACAAAAAAAATCCTCAAAGGGAATAATGTAATAATTACGTCAACAGCCACTAACTTAATTTATAATAGCGTGCTCGCACTGATTAGGAAAGAAAATGGCGGCAGTAGGTAGTTAGTTGTCAGAATGTATTAAATAAAACCCAAAACACTTCCCTTTTAATTTGTGTGGGGTGAATGAGATACAAGTTAAGTATAATGGCTTTACTGTATTAGTAGTTACCGGGTAGAATGTCCCAAGGGAATAAAACGTGTAACTTAATGAAGTAATATGTCGGTGTACGGGAAATTGATTGATTTATTGATCAAGTGGATTCCTTATGTGTGTAAGTAAACAGGAGCAATCAAGTTCTTTGTTTTTCTTTCTTATTAGCTTTTTCCTGAGACTTAACTCGCCTGTAGGTCGAAAATTATCCCATGGGAACGTACGGTCACCAAAGGAGATGAGTAACCGCGTCGGATAGACGGATATAATTATATATTATACCTTTGTAATTAATTTCTAAGATTTTATGTAAATATTTCACCAATTTTAATACTGAATAAAATATTTATTTATTTATCAAAATAATTTTCATTCGAAAACATGCAACGGTTTCTTACTAAACTTCAACTAAGTATATTTAGACTTTTATATATTTCTTTTCATTTTATCATTTTTTTGAAAGTGTATCTAACCTTGTAACGTAATGTACATACTCACATTTATTTTCTATCATTTCTACAGGTCAGAACAAGCATTCCGTTCTGATTGTCTTTCACGACACCAGGCCACGTTATTTATCCAGAATCAGTATACAGACACAGCCCTCAACTTTAACGCAAGGTTACGACGACTTAGTGACATATAGGGCTGGGAACTTTGCCTATATTGTTTGATATCACCTTTTCGTGTAGTCACTACACTTTTAAACACAATATAACTTCGGTTTTATTGTATTTTATTAACATAGGTATATTATATCATGATAGTTTTGACAACGCTGTTTACTACGTTGCCATGACAACTTTTCTTTCAAATTATTGATGTCCTGTTATTTTTTAGATGATTATACGTAGATACTTCTTCAAAATTACATATGGCCACTAACATATATTATCTCAAATTCATATTTTCGACATGATATTATTCTACGAGTTCACATTATAAATTCACGCAATGCTAGGTTCAGTTTACGTTTCACCACTAAAGCGAAAACTGATAATAGGCCTAATCCTCCAGGGCCACCTGCCTTGGGAACACTAATACAGCGCGCCTCATCTAAAGGCTTCCCGTACCAGTCGGGCCATCAGTGCGCCTCATCTAAAGGCTTCCTGTACCTGACGGGCCATCAGCGCGCCCCATCCGAAGGCTGCCATGCCTGTCGGGCCATCAGCGAGCCTCATCCGAAGGCCGCCACACCTGTCGGGCTAACAGCGTCACTTCAGTAGTCCCGTCGTTCCTGTCGACCGGCCAGCGTAGCCTGACTGCCGCCGTGGTCCTGGTCCTGCTGCGTGGGCCCCTTCACGGGTACCCTCCACGTGCCCGTCGATTCTACCTGCCTCTCTTCGGCCTCCACGACATTTTTTACTGATTTGTATTCATCTCCATCTTCCGTTACCCCATCTCCATCTATCACGCATCTTCACCCTTACCCCACCTACACATTCTGTACACCACTGCCAGCCCATCTCCATCTTTATTTTATCTTGTAAATATACCTATAATTGATTTCAACTTCCTTTTTTTAATTACTTAGTTTCATTTTAAATTAAGGTTAAGTTAGGGTTAGGAATTTCTTGTCGCTACATGACAACCTAACCTGCTAATAACCGCTTTATAAGCCTGTAACATAGAAAAGTTATCTGACGCGCTGCATACCTAAAGAAAAGATGGAATTTTCTAACTTTAACAAAAGGAAATCAGAACACAATAACGTTACATTCAACCTGCGAAACACCCTCTTGACATTTCCTGATAAAACATGAGTAAATATGGCCATAATCACCTCGCTTGAATAAAGAGAAACAGCAATTTATCTTCGCTCACCATTTGTTATATTCTTCTAAAGAAACGTATTTTACTGCTCGGGAGTTGACAACGTTCCGGAAATTCATTGTTGAAGGAGTTTGGTTCGAGATGGCGCCACAATATTAGTGGAGGGATTTTTGAATTTTATGAATCGTGAGGTAAAAATGTTAAAAAGAGGAGACGTACCTTATTTCCTATGTGTGTTGACAATTATGTTGAATTTCTACATGGATTTGGCTAAGGCTGTGTGCAGATTTGAGCCAAGATTGTCTGTCTTGTCAGATTATCTCTTTATGAAAAGAAATGTGAACTCGCGCGCTTCATGCTTTGTTTCGGCAGACAAAACTTATGGCTAAGACACCTGATGAGGTACCGTCCGCCGACGGGGAATTAGCTATCAACGATTTTCAACCTCAAGAAACGTACAAAAGATTCTAGTGGATCTCTGTCTTTTCATACCGCCGACGGGTACTCGTTTATCGCACCGACAAGTGCTATAAACTCAGTGTACCTACTCGCTCAGCAACCCTCGTTTGGCGAACAGAAAACTAGCTGAGAGACTCACGCTTTGTACAGACGCCAGCACATCAAGCTACTGCAATCTGTCAAATTTCTTTAATAGATTTTCAACTTTATCGCTTAAGCATTAAAGTTCAAGATCGATTGGGAAAATTTGACAGTTTCGGGTAGCTTGACCTGCTGGCGTCTGTACATACATAATCATATCAACGACTTGCACGCCTTGTTTTTAGTTCCTAGCTCTACCTTCTTGATTCTCGTTAATCCCCGGCGGTGGGACAGTTCGAGTTATATTTATGTCGCAGATGGATTGTAGAATCCGGTGTTTTCTAAAACCACTAGTTGTTTTACAAAACAGCTCCGTTATGTAAAACAACTGAACAACGTTCAGCTCCAGTTTTCCATAATTACTGAACTTGAACACGCAGAATTGCATAAACGTTTTGCATTTATCAATGCAGCGGAACATCATCGACTCATAGGAACTTATAAAAAAAAAATGCGTCAAAATCACGCCAAACGCCTCTGTAAAGGTCATCCCTTAGTAATTGAAGTGTCGTACAAACGAGTAGGTGAAGGTAAAAGCTTCCTGCCTTACCGAGTGGGGGCGATAATTCACGGCAAATTGCTCGCTATGACATACACTGCGGTTGATGACCCCACACGGTGTACGGAGCTTTGTTTCTCAACTCATATGAAGTTTTAATGGCTGTAATTTTCTTATTTTTCGTGGAAAGATTGAAGGTGTCTGTGGTTAGGAGAATGGGAGGTGATATTAAGTTTGAGGTACATAGGTAAGGGAGAAAAAGCTGTTATTAGATTGTTTAGCTACCTAGGTTTACCTGACATGAAATGATACGTACCTAGGTACTGTAGGTCATTAATCTGTACAGCATGTAAAGATTCTAATAGTTACGCTATATTATAAACAGGCCTTTTATTTATCCTTTTTTGTGTACATTCTGTTATCTCGATTTTATTTCAGGTGCGTGACTGATATTGGACATTTTAATTTCTTCCAATAATACCTTCTTTAGATAAAACTGAACATTATTTTTCCCTCTTGTTGTAACTTGAAACTTTCAGTAAAACAAACTAATTATATAAATGTGCACCTGCCGATTTATTCTGTAAAAAATTCACCGTGAAAAGTTAGGTGAAGTGAGCTTAGAGTGAGTAATCCCTATTCAATATAATAATAGCAATCCCGAGTCAATAGTGACAATCCCTTAGCATTCGTTGGAGTGACAGCTCAGTCCCCGCTCACTTCACCTAAGTTTTCACGGTGAGATGGTTACAGAGTCGGACTGCTGTATCTGCGCGCACACTTTTGCACTATAATATGTCCCGCGCTGAAGACTAGTATCTGCTTAGATTGGCCGCCATGCTGAAATTTGGTCTGGAGGACTATTATTAGCATGAGTAAACGGTGACACTCTTGGTTTATATAGAAAGTGTCTCTGGCACGAGGCGTCTCCGCCTTCTGTGGTTCAATCCAATATCCAATACACTATGCCGCAATGTATTTTCAACCAGAAAATAATACTTTCAGCATCAATAAAAGTGAACCAATAAAACCGAATTATGTGTTTACCGAGTTCAGTTCGCCGTCAAATTTGGGAGCAAAGAAAACATTCTTTAGCCATAAAACACGATGGTTGTGAATAAAGGAAGTCTATTGAAATACAGAAAAAATATTTACAGTACAAAGGCGCTCGTTAGTACTTTTTTCATCGTCTGGGATTATTGGTAATTTTGTGTTTTTGTGATCCGATGGGACGTTGACTTTTGTACGTAAATAAATTTTGTCTTAAACTTTCAGAGTAGTGTAACTACCTTATCTTTAAATATTTTTGATTCCATTCTTTTATACCAAGAACCTTCCGTGTCTCGGAAAGCACGTTAAGCCATTGGACCCGGCGGTCTTTCGAGGATCTTTGACAGTTGTTACAACTGTGAGTGTGTGGGTGGTGTTCATGGCCTATCCAAAATACAAAAAAAAGGTCTTAATAAATCTATTATCCCTTCTGTCTTTTTCGGAATCTTACGAGTATAGATCATACGAAAATCTGGCATATTAATTTTACGTCATAATAACTTATATTTTCTACATCATAATGTTTTCATCCCCCCGATATAATTGTTTTCTTGGGACCCGTGTCAAACTTGACATTTTATATGAAGGGTACAAATTGTAATTACAATCTGTAATGGTAAACATTTTTTGATGACGTCAGCTTTTATAAAAATATGACATGTGTCAAATGTAGAATAGGATTTTAAATTTTGAATTGCAATGTTTAGCAAAGTTTGAGTGAGGTCTTGTTAATATTTTTGGGACATCAAATAAAGTTAGTTATTTTTGCGTGAGACTTAAAAGTTAAAAATTGTTAACATTTTATGGCCATTAAGGAATATAATAATTAAAATAGTAGTCATGCGAATTTCAAAAGGTCTGAAATTTCTTTTCCTACTAAATAAAACTTGACCAAAAAACTACTAACAGTCATGAATAAAAACTTGTCACCCAAATTAGTTTTAGTCACGAAAGTTACAAAAAAAGGTTGATTTTTTATGCAAATCAGTTTGGGAGTTTGGGTATTTTTCAGTCTCAGTAATGGTACGTACATTCACCAAAAGAGATAAGTAACCAGGGTCGTCGGATAAAATTTAATTATCTAAATTAACTGTTTGTTTACTATTACTTAAAATAAAATTTATTCGAAAACATCCATCGGTTTCATAATTAACTTCAACTATATCCGACAACTCTGGTTACTTATCTCCTATGGTGACTGTACCTACGGGGTTACGAGTAACTTACAGTTTACCAAAAACTTTTACTTCAAAGTACTTTACTTTAGTTTAGGAAAAATACTTATCTGATAATATTGGATAACTTTAATTACTGTTACTGTTAGCTTGCATCCCACAGCTGGGCAAAAGCCTCGCTCCATGACTTCCAGCTCTTACGATCCAGTGCTAACAGAGAAGTGTGGACTTGTGGGTCGTTTGTGGTCTCCAGCTCGTCCCACCATCTTCTACGGGGACTGCAGCGACGTCTCCTGTCTGGGCCAGGGCCCCACGTAGTGGTTATTTTAGCCCACAACTTTAATTATTAAATCTTTAGCCTTTTCCCAACTATGTTGGGGTCAGCTTCCAGTCTAACCGGATGCAGCTGAATACCAGTATTTTACATGGAGCGTTTAATTATTAAACGTATTCTATTTAAATTGTATCTAGATTATAAAGTTAAGATACAAAGGTATAAGATGTTCTGTACAGGTATAGGTACCTAAGTAATATCCTGTTCCAATAATTATAGCAGAAGTTGATTAGAAACTAAGTTTAACGACACGAGTTAGTAAGAGAACTGTTTGGAACAGCTTCTCAAAACTATCTTGAAATTATCTGATGTCGCAACACAACAGACTAATTAGAATATTGTTTTCCATACCTTTGGTGTTGAAATAGTTAGTAAATAATCCTACTAATATTATAAACGCGAAAGTTGGTATGGATGGATGGATGTTTGTTACTTTTTCACGCAAAAACTACTGAACGGATTTGGAGTAAATTTGGCGCACAGATAGTTTATAACCAGGATTTCTTTTTTTTTTCTTTCTTTTTTTTTTTAAAGGATTAACACATAGGAAACCTTTTTTCCCGATACTCTTACGGGATCGAACTTATGTGGGTTAAACCGCGGGGGGCAGCTAGTGTGTAGGAAGGAACCAAAAGGTTTCTGAATGAAGTCAAATATGTATAGGTATCCCAAATCCCAAGTGATTAAAGATGAGGTCATTTTGTAAACCAATCACAGCATTTGATAGCATGTTAGCTGCTGATTTTTTCAGGATCCGGATGTCAGACTTTCTGATTTTTCTTTCCTTAAATAGTGATCGTCTGGAATTTCTCAATGTAGCCTGGAGTCTAGATTAGTGTTGATAGGCATGGGACTAAAACATAACTGGTGAAATGTGGATGTACCCACCCACATGCACACACATGTGCATAATATGTGGATGTGCACATGTGTGTGGTTCACCTCTGCCCAACTCTTCGGGTAATACAGGTGTGAAGTTATGTGTTATGGTAAAAAATCCTTATCAGAATGTAGTTTCACAAAATACATTTATATTTCCCAAATATCATTCACAAATCTTCACAAAACAAAATTAAAACAAAAGAAACCACTGCCAGTCCTCTCGTGTCCACAATTGACTCCTCGATCGAAGTCGATTGAACTCATCGTGTGTCTCTTATGAGATAGATTCTGTTATTTTATTCAAATTGCATCTCCACTTTTATCGGATTGTACTGAGGGTAACTTTCTTGACTGGTTAGCTGAACGTTGCACTTCCAATCAGATAGAATAGCGTCATTAGATGTTGTCTAGAAAAAGGGTAGCTTATAAGGTTGGATTCTTGCGAAATGAGAGCTTTTGTTTGTGAAGCATGAATTTTTGTCTAGCATTTTTTTGTTTTCTTCTGAATTGTAGATGAGCAAAATTGTAGATGAAAACACTTTACTTAGGTACTTTTATGTCTAGGACATAACAATCTGTACACCACGTAAATATTTAATCCCTTGTGGAAACCACACCCCTACAGCGCCAAACGTGTTGTGAAAGCTAATAGTTGTCATGTATTGAACTTGAATTTCTTTAATGCAAGTTCGAAGCATCTAGAAAGCAAGGAGAGTTACTATGTCATTTTCTTTTGGGTTAAAGAGTGGATCTTAGCACACCTCCGACGTATAAATAACTATGGGAAACTAAGAAACATTACATGACTATGCTACAATTCAACTGACTCTCATGATGTTCCACACTTCATGAGAGACAGTTGAATTGTAGCAATCGGAGCAAAATGGCATCGCTTTCGACTTAGTAAATACAGTAGATGTCTACTCTGGATCTCTTAGATTAGTTTTTCGGTAAAATCAACATCCATTTTACAATAAAAAAAAGTTTTGCTTTATAAACTTATCGACTGCCAAAGATACGTGAAAGAAATATAATCATAATCAAATCTGTTAGAAGAGGCAGTTTCGCTTCTGTCCCGCTTGTCGTACAACGGACAAGCCATGGTGGATTTACTGCGGTTTCGCTGTTACGGTTTCGCGGCGGAGATGTGACACCCGCTTAAAAGAAGGTTGAATTTTTCCATACAAATAAACCGCATTGCGCCCAGCACGCTATGGAGCGAGCAATGTTCGGAATCTCTGTGAAGGATAAATCAAGAATGAAATTATCCGAAAAAGAACCGGAGTTATCGACATAGCTTGCAGAGTAAGCAAACTGAAGTGGCAGTGGGCTGGCCATGTTTGTCGAAGGACTGATGGCCGATGGAGCAGACGAGTCCTGGAGTGGAGACCGCGTATCGGCAAGCGTAGTGTGGGACGCCCCCCAGCTAGATGGACGGACGACCTAAAGAAGGTGGCTGGGACAGACTGGATGCGGAAGGCGGAGGACAGGGTATTGTAGCGCAGCAGGACTCCAGCACTGGACTGCAATAGGCTGAGTTGATTGAAACCGCATTGCCAGACAACGGCTTAACACTCGTCTCTAATGCGTCGAAGCTGAGAGATACATAATTCACAACACACTTCAGGTAACCAATGTATCTTTCTGCTTATCAAATTAGTATGATTTACTAAATCTCTGAGCAACCTGAAGCCCCAGAGGGTTCACGCGAGGTGTACCTAATATTTGAGTAGGATTATTTGCTTTTGCTTAAATAACTTGTCACTTTGAGCAAACTGGCTTAAATGTGGCGTCATTTTCAGATGTTATTCTGAATTTGTATGTTGAATTTAATAACACAGACGCTGATAAGCCTATTTGGAATAGGTTTGAAAGTTATTTTAAAGCTAGCCGTGCCCCGTGGGTTTACCCGCCGTTTAATATAGCTCGGTTCCTAAAGATCGTAGCGTGCTGCTGGGGAGTTTGTTGCGCCACTTCTTCTCCCCAGCGAAAGCACGAAGAAGTGGTGAAGGGCGGGCGTTTTGGAGTACTGTCTTTTGTAATTTTGACGTTCGTAACATGCTGATTCTCAGCCTGGTTTGAATAAATGACTTTTGACTTAGATTTTTTTATTTTGATATTAAATAGCCTTCCTTAAGAATTGGGCTTTCAAATGCAAAATCAATTTTTCAAATCCCAGTGGTAGTTCCAAGGGTTAGCGCGGTTATACATACAAATAAACAAGCAAAGAAACTCTTCAGCTTTATTATTAGTAGGTACTAACCTCTGCCCGCGACTTCGCCTGAGTGAAAGTTCTTATTCCCCGACCCCGTCGCATCGTATCGTTATTACTTCGTTTTCACTTAGCGTTATTTCTGCCTATTTTTCTATTTCCTCGGCTTCTAAGGGTAGTCGGCTTCCTAGCGTGATAGATAAGTATAGATAGTATGGATAAAAATAAAATTCTTAAATCTATCGAACCTCAAAGGTCAAATTTAGGCGAAGGCGTAGTACAAAGAAAAATAAAATTGAAAATAGTACAACGGTCATCGGAATTCCTAATATCGGAAGCAATATCGGCTATCTGGGGTCTAAGTGGCCCTGGCAAGGGTTGAGATCGAAGGCAATTGCTCTCCATCGGACAGAATAGCCCTGAAATATTTATGGTCAGTCTTCTTCGTAAATAAAACTAAGAAACTTATTCGTATTCATTCGTTCAGTCGTTCGGTTCTACTAATTGGCCGTTCGGCAATTTCCGGAGGTAAGATTTAACGATGAAATTTCAGTTTCAGTAGCATCAAAATGGGGTGAAATAACGAATATTGTAATAAGCACTTTACATATTAATGGCGTGAATGTCGCATAATATTTTAATACTTTATTTTGGGTATTTTATAATTGACTTCATTAATATTTTCATCGCTTCATTCGTGTCGAGTTTTGGGAAAGTCGTTAGTAAAATAATCCATTAGTAAGTGATCATGTTTCATCGTTGGGATTCTGGATCACTTCAGTCGATATATTCAGTGTTAGTGACAAAAAGGACACTTTATAACGGGTCATTTTTCCGGTCACTAAGAGTTTTTGTAAAGGTTTCTCCGCTCGAAAAGGTATATGGAAGTGTGGTCAACACCCTCCCGTAGATCAACTTGATCGCTTGTCAAAACAACGTGTGTCGTACTTGTATTTTTTACGACCCGGAGTTATTAAGTTACGTTGGTCGGAAAACTTTATTCGGTTTTAGGCTGATTTTTTCAGTTTGTTTTTTTGGTGGGTAGCTGCATGGCACCTTGGGTAAGTAAACTATGCTGCCGTGAGTGGACTAACTCGTTGCCAATGTACTTTGGGATTTCGTAAAATTCAGCGTCGTTGGAAAACTGTTAGCTAGTAAGAGAATAAATTGCCAATCCTACTAATATTATAAACGCGACAGTTTGTGAGGATGGATGGATGGATGTTTGTTACTCTTTAACGCAAAAACCACTAAACGGATTTTGATGAAATTTTTCAGTAATATAGCTTATACATCAGAATAACATATAGGATACTTTTTATCCCGATATTCTCACGGGATCGACACATATGCGGGTGAAACCGCGGGGCGCTGCTAGTATCGTAATAATGTATGTTCACTGCCCCGTTGGTCTCGTGGTCGCAAGCGCGACTGCTGAGCGTGGGGTCCTGGATTCAATTCACAGGTCAGGCAAAGTGTTATTGAGGTTTTCTATTAGGAATTTCTTAGTAACAGTTCGGAGTTTGGGAGTTGGCGCTGTGATACCCCCGTGTCTCGGAAAGCACGCAAAACCGTTGGTCCTGCGCCTGATCTCTCCCCGTCGGATTGCCGTCCCATCGGACTATGAGAGTGAAAGAACAGAGAGTGCACCTGTGTTTGCGCACACACTTGTGCACTATAATATCTCCTGCGTATCTGGCTACCTAATACTTAAGCGATAAAGTTGAAAATCTATTAAAGAAATTTGACAGATTGTAGTAGCTTGATGTGCTGGCGTCTGTACTCATAAGTAAAGCCTAGTAATAGCCTGTAACTGTGTGTGCATAGTTTAATAAATAAACGTTTTCCTTTTTTAGGGTTCCGTATTCAAAGGGTAAAAACGGGACACGATTACTAAGACTTCGCTGTCTGTCCGTGCGTCTGTCTGTCACCAGGCTGTATCTCAATAACCGCGATAGCTAGACAGTTGAAATTTTCACAATTTATGTATTTCTGTTGCCGCTATAAAAAACACTAAAACAAAATAAAATAAATATTTAAGGGGGGCTCCCATACAACAGACGTAAATTTTATAGATAACAGTACGGAACACTTGATGTTTTTGCCCCTTTTTTGCTCGATATCAATAATGGCAATAGGTAGGCACTTGAAATATTCACAAAATACTCAGTTGTGTTTTTACTTTAATAATAAATAATAAAATACAATAAATATTTAAGGGGGCTCCCATACAACAGACGTAAATTTTATAGATAATGGCACGGAACCCTTCGTGCGTGAGTCCGACTCGCACACGCATACAGGGGTTTATTTATAAACGATGATTATAGTTAAGTGACGTTTAAATGTCAAAAGGTGAAACAGTCGCTAATCACCACTTAGCTTTAAGCCTGCCTGCCTTTTTACCTTTTTCTTAAATAAAGGGGAAAATCACACCACAATTTTATTGTCATTATGTGTGTAAGATTGTACTTCTTCCAAGTCAAATTGTCTCAACAACGAGAAGGAAAGGAACCCATAAAAATAAAACGTTATCATCATTTTCCCGTCCTTATCCTTATTTATTTGCGGTCGGCGCAACATGTTTTATTCTGCCATACTTCTCTATTAGGGGGAGGGCCTTGTGGCTAAGTACTAACAGCCGCACGAGTCGATCGGTCAGGTTAAGCTACACTTGCCACGGTTGGTCCCTGGATGGGTAACCATCTTCACATACCAAGACCCCTCCGTGTCTCGAAAAGCACGTTAAGCCGTTGGTCCCGGCTGTCATTTGTGGATCTTTGACAGTCGTTGCGGGTTGTCAGAAGCCCGAAAATCTGGCAACCAGTCTTACCAAGAGGTTTTGTATTACCCAGTAACTTGGTTGTTGAGGTCAGATAGGCAGTCGCTCCATGTAAAATACTGGTACTCAGCTGCATCCAGTTAGACTGGAAGCTGACCCAAAAATAGTAGGGAAAAGGCTAGGCAGATGATGATGACTACTCTATTAGTCGTCATCTCGGTAGTCACCCCCTTTCTACTCATATCATCATTTACACAGTCCATCCATTCATTTATTTGGTCTTCCACTATTCTTATAGCCATCCACATTCATACTCAAAATATTTTCCTCATTTCTTCACATCACATGCCGATATCATGACAACCGATTTCCACACAACTTTCCAGTCACCGCACCGGTGTCACTTTCAGACTTCCTCTTATATACTCATTTCTTATTCTGTATATTCATTCGCGTAACAGAACATATTCCTCTTAGCATTCTTAACTCAACTGCATGTGATCCTGAAACCTTTCGTTCAACCTTTTGTGTGGGCAAGGCAAACATTCTGATCCATGCAGGCTAGCATGTCTCATGTATGGTTTTATAAATCAAATATGTCAAACCTAATAAGGGGTGATTTTTCCAACGCCAGATAACTTTATCGGAGATCCAGAAAATTATCTGTCGATTGAAAAATCAGCCCTAAGTCGAAGATATATATATGTTTTTTTTTTTCAACTTCAAAACCTGTCACCACCATGACGAAAATACATAAGTACAAGCATAATCAGCCCACTATATTCCCACTGGTGGGACGCAGGCCTCCTCTCTGTGAGAATCTACCACGCGTGCCTAGTGCAGGTTAGTAGATGTCAAGTCTTCGAATTTTTGGTTCTACACAGGCGGTTTCTTCACGATGTTTTTTTTACCGTTTTGAGAGCAGTGGTGTTGAAATAGATTACACAAAGTGTACCTGCCTGGGTTCGAACCCACTACCTACGACACGTAAGTCGGGGTCCAATACCACCACTGACGAATAAGACGAAAAGACGAAAAAGCAACTTATAACAATAAAACGTAGGTAATACATGTTTCAATTCCCATATAACTCGTACCTTTGAAGTAAGAAATATGCTTTAATCAAGTGTCAGACGGTATGAATACTCAGCTTATGAATGAGTCGCATTCACGACGCGATTCCAGCTTCGTTTAGGGTCGTTGTGGAATGTATTCGCTTCTTTCAGATTGTAGCTGTTATTTTTCAAGCGTGTATTTTAAAATTTACATTCAGAGAAGATGTGGTTCGTTGTAGATATGTGAGTGATTCTATAATATAATTTTATAAATTTCAACTTTAGGATGAGCTGGCCAAAACAAATGACAAGTAGTCCACTTTAACCTTGGATAGAAAGAGCTGGAAGTCATAGGGAGAGGCCTTTTCCCAGCAGTGGGATTATGCAGGCTCACAGTAACAGTAACAACTTTAGGAGATCAACACACACAAAACACAACATCACGCCTCTATTTCCCGAAGAGTTGGGCAGAGGTGTGTCTACCTATAATAGTGAAGAGTTCATTTCGCCAAAAATGAAGAACAATATTTTTAATAGTGTAAATAGTTTTTACGTTTTTTGTTATCTTCCAAAATCTTTGATTGAAGGTAAAATGTAAAGGTCTGGTAGCGTCGTGCAAGGAGATGGGCAGAAGCTTTCTCTAATCTGCTAGTTGAAAAAGACGCCCATTTTGGAATGAAAGGAAGAAAGATAATACATTTATTTGCGGCAAACATGACGCATAAAAAAGAACACAAACACAAATAAAATAACAAAACGGCCTTCGCTCAGCATAATGCTAAGACCCTAAACGAGACGCTCTGTCTCGTTTAGGGTCCCAGCGCTGGTTTTCAGCGACAGACGGCGTTATTTCATTTTATTTATTATGGGACAATAAACAGCTACAATATAAAATGTTTACAAATAACAATAATATAGGCTCATAAGTAGCATTAACAATATTGCAGCCCTCTACATTGTCTGCATGTTAACAAAATTAAAATAAGGTAAAAAGTTCCACTAGATTAGCATTACTCAGATATATAAAAAATGTTGATTATTAAAATACAATACAATAAAAAAATAAATTTTAATTTATGGAATTAAAAAAATTTGAATTGTTCCTTATTATCACAAATAAGAATTAAGATTATAAAAGAGAAAAAAAAAGAATTATAGTTAGTTATAGTGTTTATTGTAGCAATAATCATCAAAACATCATTAACTTTTGGTGACTGGGATTCAAGTATTCGACAGTTACAAGCGGGTTATAAAAAAAAAACATCTAGTAATCCCTGAGAACATTATAGGCTGATAATATTCGATACCCCTTGGTAAGACTGGTTGTCATCGTTGTCAGACTTTCCGGTTTCTGACTACCCTTTTATTGTAGCAATCATAGCTGCTTATTTTTTATTTTTTTATTATAGCCTTCTGATATTGATTTAGTACCTAATCTACAAAACTAAGAGTTAATTCTGTATCGCCAACTTACCCAATGAGGAGAGCTAACAATAATAAATAGTATATATCAATTCAATTCAAAATGATAATATTCTCAACTTGGCAATTTCAAGTTTTGATTACAAACGGCTGATGGCAAAATATTACAGACACTGAGCCGAAATGAGAAATTTGAACTGTCAAAACAAATGTAATTTTCATACTTAATTTAAATATATTAGACCGCATTTACAGTGAAATGTTTTCTCATATTTATTCAAGGGGTTGTTCATTACAATAATTTAAAACGGAGCGGATTTTCGAATTATCTCGCGGACCTTATTTAGGCACCTTTTTACATTATATACCTCATCATCTACCTAGCCTTTTCCCAATTGTGTTACGGTCGGCTTCCAGTCTTACGGATGCAGCCGAATACCAGTATTCTACATGGAGCTTCTGCTTATCTGACCTCTACAACACAGTTACTGGGTAACACGATACCCTTAGTAAGACTGGTTGTTAGACTCAAAGCTTCTGACTGCCCGCATCAACTGTCAAAGATCTACAAATGACAGTCGGGACCTACGGCTTAGCGTGCTTTTCGAGGGACGGAGGGTCTCTCTCTCTGCGTGTACTTATTTTGTATTTTATCATTATTTAATAAAACTATCCATGACAAACAGAAGCCTATGTTCTTTTTAAGGTTAGCTATCTGTCGATAGCAGTAATTACAGCGGTTTACTCGTGAAATGGTGACAGACAGACAGACCGACGTTCGCATTTATAATATTACTATTAGTATGGATTTACGAGTATACAAAGACTCACAAGACAACGCTTTTAACAGGTATGCTTGTTAGGAAGCTTCGTCGTATTTCACTAGCTTTATGAACCTAGTGAAATACGACGAACTTTATGACCTTTCAGGAAACCTTCCTAACCTTATTAATAAAATTTTAATATTATAAGAAAGGTAGGATTTTAGAAGATAGATTCATTTTTGTTATGCTCGCTTTGTGGAATGTTTTGGTTTTAATTTTGACCGGAATTTTAACACAGTATCGGAACAGGGTTTTAATAATCATTAGGTAATACGGGGGTAGGTTCTGATTTCATTATCTTAATTAATACAGCGAAATGTCAGAGAGCAAGAGTTCTTTCTTCTACCACGGTAACTTTTAAAATATTTTCTGAATTTGAGATTTTCGTTGACTTATTTCTTAGACGAAGTACGGTAAGCAGTTCTAACTTTTTGATTAAATTCTGCTTAAAGGTCAGTTTGCAGTATTTTTTAAAACCTCATTAGTTTTTAAACTCATTACCGTTTCTCATAAATAATGAGGTGACGTTTGCTATCGCTTGATGATATTGAATGCTGGCTGGAAAGGTTGGAATGAAATGAATGTGCCGAAAATCGGATTAAATAAATAAATCGAATTATCAAGATTGATATTATGTTTGAATGAGGATTATGATAATCCTTCTGAACGTTTGAGTGGTTTATAGTATTTTTTTTATACCTACTTATATTTGAGTTTGTATTGTTGGTTCCAATGAATTTAATTAGTGGCAAAGAAGTGAATATGACTTGACTTCCTATTTTGACTTGCTGTAATATCAGGGAAGAGTCAAAGGGCGATCTAATCAATGAATTTGTTTTTACGAATATTTTTCTTTCTAGTTTATTTACTTAGTCCTTTAAAATGACAACATTTTAGTTAAAGTGTAAGTACGCGTAAAAGGTAATTTTCCAGGACTGTCGTCTGTAGAAATGCATCCCAAGGCAAGTTTTAAGAGTGCAATCGGAGCGTGAATGAGTTGCCTCTGTCTAGGTGCACCTTTTGTTCAGCTGTCTGCGAGTGAGGATGCTATTTAAAACAAACGTGTACGGAAAATTAGTCGCCTGTTACTGTCTCTAAGGTTTATAAACGTTACTTTGTACGTAGAAACATTGACTTAAACATGTTCCCGTCCCTACTGTGTACTTGTAGTTTAACAGTTGTGCGAAGGTGACAGAACTAACGCTAGCGTTAGCCAAACACAACAATACGTACTACGTTTATAGATTTCGGCCTTAGTTTATAAAAACAAAAAAACATTTGAGGTAAAATTTATATATTTATAAATGATTTCCAGTTTTAATCTTGATGTTTGGCAAGTCGTAAAAACCACGCGAAACAGAGGCGGGTCACTATAAAAAAAAAATAAGTACAAAAGTACGTCTCTGTACACGCTTTTGTAGAAGGCGTAACGTATGTGTTCTTTCAATCCTTTTAATTAAAAACGAAAAGCGAACAAAAACTGCAATTTTCCCGCTTAACGCACGCGCCGTGAAAATGCATCGCAACCGGAGCGTGAATAGACAGGACTGTGCGCGCGACGTGACGACGTCTAGGTGCCCTTTTTATGGGAAGCTTTAGCAAATGGAGCGTGACATTTTTATAAATGTTTGCTTAGATTATAATGGTATTTTTGCTGTAAACAAACGGGTATTTTTGTGTTAGTAATGTATTAGGTGCAAACGTAGCGTGACAGTAGTATTGAGCATGAAGGACTGACGGCGTTTTAAATGTCCCTTTTATCGAGCGTAGAAGTAAATGGAGCATTCAAAAAACATGTTTGTTTGTTTGTTCTCAAATTAATGGTTCTTGGCATTAAGTATAAATAAAATATTCCATTAAAATCTGTAGCAAACTAAGCATGAACTGACGGTGACACGAGATAAGATGGCGGTCACATCTTCATGCTTTTATTTAGCTTTAATAGTTTTAGAAATAATAATATAGGATGTATTCACATTTTTACCCTTTTCTTTCCATCCAAAACCTTCTCGGCAATAAAATATAAATGGAAACGCAGTCACCGGGCAAAGCGTACTGAAACAGTTGGTTGCAGGTGACATGAAAACATATTCAAGGTTTTTTATTGAAGAGGTTTTATTTTCTATCCATTGAAAAACATGTTTTTCGTAAAAAAATGATTAATGTGCCAAAGTGAATGACCGATTTATACCTACTAATGGTATTTACGAATTGTGCCATTCAATCATGTTTAAATGTAAGAAAGTAACATTTTCCTTACATATTTACTAATATATCATCAGCCAGCTTTATTTCGAAGGCAATTTATCAACAAAATCGTGTTCTATTTTCAAATCTACTTCACAGTTGCGCTCAACCTTTTGTCAATGCCAATGTCGTTATTCCAAGTTCGTGATACTTTGTTGTAGTTGGCAAGCTTGAGAATTTGAACTACATTTTGTTTTTGTTGGATTGAAGATCCCTGGAAATAGAACCTTGGCTGGAAGATAGAAGCCAATAAAGAAAGCATTTAGAATAGTGAAATGGAAGGTCCATTCAAATATGGACCTTCGCTTTACGACAACTTTAGTCGGAACGACCTTCGAGGAAACTCTCTTTTAAGAGTCAGTTTCTTTTGTTGTGGCCCAACGTTCTCAGATTTTGTTCAGTTGGTCCATGATTAATCTTTTCACTTTTACGCATCATACTGATTTGTAATAGTACATTATGATAATAAGTGCGGTAAGTTGAAAAATACCGCCGAGGCGATATTGCTAGGCCGAGCCGTAGGCGAGGGCTACAAGAAAGCAGAGGCTGTGAGTATCAAAGCGCACGTACCTATGTCATACGACGTTTTATAACATATTTGCGAGGAAATAAATAAAACTCGGACTTTCTTAAACGAATAAATCTTTAATCACTTGTTGAAGCAGTTATAAAAAATTGACCAATTTGTACTTACATGTTTATTTATTATATTTTATCTCCCAAAGTTAATTTTATTCATAAAATGTTGACCACTTTTCTGACATAAGAACTCTTTGTTAAGATTTAAAAAGGAACCGTTCGTTTTAGTCGGAGCATCTTGATAAACCGTGCGTTTTACCTTATTAAAAAGAAACTCGTGCGTTTTACATTACAATAACGCACAGGTACGTAATGAGATACAATACGATATTGAAATTGGTGAATTATGAGACCCTTTACGAGCAAATGTGTTATAAAATATCTTTATTAATATGATAACATTTTTTTTTTTAAATTGGCTTACACTGTTCCATTGCTGAGCAAAGCCGCCCACCCCCCCAAAATCTTCTAGCCATCCTTGTCTAGAGCCACCTGGATCCAACTCTTGTGCTATGCTAACTATTAAATTATTTAATTTATACGTTGAATGTTAACTGACTTTATAAATAATAATAATAATAAACATTTAATAAAAAAAAAAATAATCAGACCAAATCCATAATTTGTTAGTATTGACAACAAAATTAAAATATGACATGAAGCCGCACCCACCTTTGCAGCATGGGGGACTCCCACCGATCGGTAAAAACACCCAGTATAGTGTTGGTACTGCCACAAACGCGAGCGAGTAGGGAGGCGCATATTTTCCTAACGATAGCGGCAAAGCCATCCACTCGCGCCTCAGCAAACATCCCTGACGCACTGTAACGCCATGGCAGCCCCAACAGTACCCTGAGTGCATTATTATAGTGGACACGCAGGTAGCCCGCGTAAGAACGCCGAGTGTCAAAAAAAAAAAAATTACTGACCCGCAGGCTGCAGGTGTAAAAAGACTTGCAATACACTTTACAAAGCGTGATTTTAACTGAATTTAAATAAACATTTATGCTAACCAGACTCACGAATTTTAATTTAGAAGTCAGATTCATTTAGCGGGCTCGATTATCAACATTGTTTCTCCAAAAGCTTTTCTGTCAAAAACTTGTGTGGGCGAGTGGCCTTCACCTCCTATTTACGAAGAGAACAAAACATTAGGGTGACATTATCCTCTATCTATCTTTCGATGACCTTGTTGCTATCCAAGATCAACCGTCGACATTTACGAAACGTGAACAATTTGGGAAACCTGTGAAAATAGTTCGGTGCGTTTTGATTTTGGTTGACTGGTAGACAACAAACGCACTTGTGGATTAGAAATAGAAATACCTATACAATTCATCATCATCTGCCTAGCCTTTTCCCAACTATGTTAGGGTCAGCTTCCAGTCTAACCGGATGCAGCTGAATACCAGTATTTTACACGGAGCGACTGCCTAGCTGGCACACACAGTTACCGGGTAATATGATACCCATTGGTAAGACTGGTTGTCAGACTTTCGGGCTTCTGACTACCCGGAACGACTGCCAAAGATCTACGAATGACAGCCGGGTCCACAGCTTAACGTGCTTTCTGAGGCCCGGAGGGGTCTCGGTATATAAAGATGATCACCCATCCACAGACAGACCGCGGCGAGCGTAGCTTAATCTGATCAATCAACCTGTGCAGCTGTTATTATTTAGCCCTCTAATACCTACAAAATTATTAAAGTTCTATTTCCCTAAAGGGGCGAACCATATGGGAATTATATGAAAACGATTCCGTGACTTTTGATATTAAGTGATTGGCAGACGCACTGCCTACACCACTGAAAATAGGAACATTATAATATTAAATATTTATTTTCCCAAAAGGGTTTCAAAGGTTTTTCTTGAAAATAAGCCACATGAAGAGCGCGGTGTTTCGAAGTTTGAGCGTGTAGTGTATCTATCTATACATAATAGATATTATTATGTAACCACTACATCATGTACATATCAGTAAAGAAAGAAAGAAGAAAGTAAAATGCATTGATTATTTAAAATACTTTTATTTAGCACAGGCTATGAGGCACACAATAAAGTGCGATGTAAGAAATTAGCAGGAAAGTGTACAACACGGCTGCGCCAAAAAAGCCCAGTTCAGCAAAAATGCCAGACTAGTGCCTGACGCTGGTTTTTTAACTGGACCTGAAGTGTGAGGTGACGGATGTAAATCAGTTTTATAGTGCGTGTAACGTGACGTGTATGTGCATACTTAAATAAAATTAATTTCTAGTACGGTAGCTGTCACTAATGTCAACTGTCAGTGTGGTGACTGAGAGTTGACATTAGTGACAGCAGACAAAAGGCGGGAAACCGTTGAAAGTCAAGCGTGCCTGCACGAGATGCATGGTGATGAGCCAGTGTAGTGATAGAGTCTGCTTCAACTTCAATACAGGAAAATACAACAGTGTGTTTTATTAACTGTTGGATTTTTAATGCTCGGTTCACTGAGCGTTGATAATCCAGTGCGACATAAACTCCCGCCGCGATATTTTTACGTCCGCGCGAACGTAAGTTAACTTTGGGCGCGTTTCAACTATGTCGTGACGATTAATTTATCGTTGGACGACTGTCGTCTGTAGCTGTTCACATTATGTGGACTGTTTATCGTCACTGTGTCGTCGAAATATTTTATCGTTGAACGATTGTCGTATCTAGCTCTTCCCATTGGATCGTGACGACATGTTTACTGCTCACGGCATTCGCCTTGTCGTTTGCACATCAGTCGCCTCTACGTTCTTTTGGTGGCTACGATAGATAGTCGCAAATGATTTCCCGTCACGATAAGTCGTGACGTTTTTTTATCGTTTTACGACTGTATTGTTAGCCGTTCCTATTTACTGGACAATCTGTCGTCACTGCAAAAAAAGTCGTGGACGACAGTTAATCGTGTCGTCCTGTGTCTGAACACCTCCATTTAAATAAAGCCTTAAGCTTTAAACGACACGATAATCTGTCATAACGATATAGTGGAAACGGGGCCTACATGAAAATGTTAGTAGGGGTAGAGATAAATCTGGTGATACCTACATATCTCGGGATTCGATAGCTCGGCTCCATTCAAAGGGGTAATCAGCGATGTTCTGTCATTACTTCCATTGTTATTCTTTGTTTCATAATTTTGAAAAGGTTTCATCCATTGTGAAGTATCATTGTGTATGTATGTGGTGGATTTTTTTTTTGTATTGTGTATTTGTATAAGTATTGCGTGTCTTGTAATATTGAAGAGGCATTGTTCACGCAATGTTGTCTAGTACCTGATATAATACAATAATAAAAAAATAAATAAAGCATTATATTTATCTTTTTTTACAGCGATTATCAATAATTATATTATTTTTTGGCGAAGATGGTGCGACGATATGGTAATATTTGCAGAGATCGCACAAGACCGGGTTTGGAAGAAACCCTAGCAGCGGGACACAACGTAGATTAACAAAAAAAAAAAAATTTTTTTTTTTAAATCTCACTCCCTCCAGAGACTTTCAACTTTCTCTGTCTTTCGCTACGTCCATCCAGCGTGAACCAGCTACACGCACGTGAAAAAAAATGCGCAAGTAAGGTAAAATTAGTACGGTGATATACCTACCTAGGTTTATTAAACACTAGGTGGTTAATTATTTTTGAAGGACGAATACGATGCCCGATGTGAAGGTGAACACTTGACGTATCAAACTAAAAATCCAATTTGTAAGAGTACATATTGGGTAGAACTATGAATAACATAGTAATACCTAGATAAGCCCTAACTATAACTTATAGATTTAACAAACTAGGTATTCATATAACGCATTGTAATATAAACGATGTATGGTTTCATTTTGATAGTTCAGCAACATTCATTGCGTTATTTATGTAGTTGAGCATACATATTTTTCGAACATATGAGGCAAAGGATTAGCAATTTCCTTCAAAATAATTCTGATTGAGACTGATAGTGTGTTACGCAAGTAGGGAGCTGGTTCTTAATAATTGACGAAAATGTATGAACAGTGTGAAGGATGACATGGCTTGAAAGGGGACTACCGAGATGGCGACTGATGGAAAAGTATGGAAGAAAAAGACATACTGCAACGACCCAAATTAATTGGGATAAGCTGCCGGTAGAATTATGATGATGAAGATGATGCCTTGTAATAAAAACCACGTTCTTAGAAGATTTTTTGAGCCTTCATTTTCATTAGCGACCGCCATTTCTCAAAACTTTCAACAAATGAGGTGCTCAACATTTTCAGGAGCCATTAAATTAAGAAAGGTATTTCGCAATTTCTAGGTAACCTCATTTTAACTCGATTCCCGTTGATAACCCCAGTAATATGGATGAGTCAAGTGTCAAAGGATTTGTATCAGATTTTAACAAGGGACACGATTTATTTTCCTCTGTGGGTACTCGGGTGTGCTACTGAAATATGTACACTGAATAACCTAATAAAGGTCGAAAATGAACGAGAAAAATCCAGAACTTTTTTCGGCGTCTCACAAAAGAATTATATTCATACTTTGCTGTCGTTGTGGTGTGTTTTATTGCTTTACTCGAAGTTGGAAATAGCGTGGCTTTATATTTTGTGAGTAGGTAATGTGTAAATCTCCATATTTTTCTAACAATTGCCTTAGCATTAGCTCGTATAATTTCAATATGGTCTTGAGTTCATAAAAAAAAACAAAAACTTTTAAATTTTCCCGAATTTTCCAATTTTCCGGATAACGTTTCCAATTTTCTTTTAAAACAAAAAAATAGCTAAATTGATTTTTCAAGTGATGCAGTTATTAACGAACAGCATTTATTTTAATTTATACAGGATGCAGGATGCATTGACGCGCAACCTGTTACCACGAAATCAGCACATGAATCCGTCCCTGCGTTGAAATTTTTCGTCGGTTAGTAAAAAAAAAATCTATTTCATACATTTTGACTGCATAGGTTGCACTTTTGTATGAAACAGCAGATTAAAAAAAAATAACATGTACTGAATCCATAGTATCTGGTTGCGCGTCGATGTCCCTGCCACGCTGGACAAATATCTATATCTCTATATCTCGTCAAAAATATTGATGACTGCAGTATATTTTCAGTAACTATAAAGACACCGTTGACTGTTTCATTAAAGACTAAATAAGTAATCACTATAAATCTTCATTGACTACAAAGCTTTCTACATAAAATCATGCTGAAGTCGTAACGGCTGGTAATTGTTTGTTTATGACTCCAGAACCATTTAATAATGAACTAAAACTATTTTATGTACAAAGAGAAGTTGGCTATTTGAAATTCTATTAGAAGAACAAATGTTAAAGGGTTTATCAAGTGGAATATTAAATGATATTTATGATAATCTGAGTTGAGGTTGAACGACGTAAGAAATTTCGATTTTCTTAAAGGTATAATTATTAATTTAATCTTTAAGTTAAGTAATACACAAGTTTTATACATTCTGCTTTAACTTTGACAAGGGGCTTGTAGCTAAGTAATAACAGCCGCACGGGTCAATCGGTCAGGTTAAGCTGTAAGATAATAAATGATAAATGATAAATGATTTTATTTTTGTAAGTAGGTTTGTACAAACACTTTTACACGTCAATCATATTTTAAAACTAGATGAGGTCGGCGTTTCCTATCTGACTAGTCTGAGAAGAAAGGCCGAAACAAACTCAGAGGTCACAGTCTCTTTTAAAGTCCAGACATGATCTTGGTGAGATCATATGAAGACCATGTAGAACCACACAGATTGAGAGGACCTGTCCAGCCAGTGCACGCATTTGTCAGAAATCGTGCAGCTCAACTCAAAACTTAATGTACATACTCACATTTATTTTCATTCATTCCTCCAAATCAGAACAAGCATTCCGTTACTGTAGGCGCTACCACACTGCTCGCTGTTAGGCGATATCACCTTTTCCTATAAACATTATACTTTTTACACAATTTAACTATAGATTTTAATGTATTTAATTAATATATATTTTATCATGACAGCTTTGACAACGACGTTTACTACGTCGCCATGACAACTTTTCCTGCAAATTCTTAACGGCCAGTCATCTTTTGGTTGATTATACATTCATACTTTTTCAAAATTACTCATGGCCACTAACATATCTCAAATTCATATTGTGTCTTTTAGTTTGTGCCAAATAAATGTATTTTCTTTCTTGCATCTTCTTCTATATTTTCTACATGGTAATATTCTACGAGTTCACATTACAAATCCACGCAATGCGAGGATCAGTTCCCGTTTCGCCTCTAAAGCGAATACATCAAATAAGCCTGATACTCCAGGGCCACCTATCCCGGGAACACCCAGCGTGCCTCTCTTAAAGGCTCCGGTACCTGACGGACCCTCCCTACGCCTCCGTCCTCCTTGAAGACCTCCAGTACCAGTCGGACCGCCGCGGAGGTCCGACTGGTATCGCCTCGCCGGAGGACTCCAAAGACCCTCCTGTACCTATTGGGCCGCGCCTCATTCGAGGGCCACCTTCACCTGGCGGGCTGACAGCGTCCCCGCCGTGCCTGTCCCCTCCTGCTGCCGTGCTGCGTTCTGCTCCTGCGGCGTGGGTACCCTCCGTGCTGCACATCGCTCTACTCCGCGCGTGGCTATCGAAGTCACCTGCCTCGCGTCGGCCTACAACTTCAGCTCGTAACTGCAACTCCACCTCAGCCTTCTCAACCCACCTTTAGCGCATCGTCATCTATACTCCACATTATACACACCACTGCCATTCCATCTTCATCCTTATCTTGTAAATAAAACTTTAATTGACTTCTACTTGCCTTTCTTTACTTCCTTAATTTAAAGCTAAAATTAGATTTTCTTGTCACTACACGACAAAGCTATGCTTGCCGCGGTCGGTCCGAAGCTGGGTGACCATCTTTACATACCAAGACCCCTTCGTGCCTCGGAAAGCAAGTTAAGCCGTTGGCCTCGGCTGTCATTCGTGGATCTTTGACAGTCGTTACGGGTCGTCAGAAGACCGAAACTCTTTGGGTTGTGGAGGTCAGGTAGGCAATCGCTCCATATAAAATACCGGTATTGATCTGCATCCGGTTAGACTGGAAGCCGACCCCAACATAGTTAGTAAAAGGTTAGGCAGATGATGATGATTATATCTTTTCAAAAGAAAGATTGCTTCTGACATAGGTAATCTTGCAACCCCAGGTCACTACAACATTATTTCAATTTACAGCCGCATTGCGAAAAAGTACCTTTTGATCCGAGTGCACAAAGTTAGTCGTTGCACTCGAGGCAAACGACGCAAAGAAACACTAGTAAAGTAAAAAAAAAAAAAACAAGCCTAAGCAATATCAGATGGGCTCGTGGATTAGTGCCTGCCTTGATTTTGCCGAAAACCTAATATTTTATTTATTTACACAGATTACATATTCACAAAAAAGTCATTTAATCTTATACTGCATGAAAAGGCTTAAAGGTTCTTTGCTGTGACTTAAGAAAATCGCACATCTCACACTTGTACCTATTGTAGTTATCTGTAGCGTACTTTCTCGCCGACAATACAAAGCACATGTGTTCAATACACTGCGTTATGAACCTAGAAGTGGTGCCATAAGAACTATTTTTCGGGCGTGTGCACCCCCGAACTTTCTTATAGCCTTTTTGTTCGAATCGTGCAACTTATGTTTATTTATATATTTATTATGGACAAAAACAGTTACATGCTACAATTTACAGAGAAATATTTAAACTAAGATTTCGTTTCACGTTCGAATTAAAAAAACGGAGACTTATTACGTGGACAGAGAGAGGTGGAAAGAGCGTAGGGAGGTATTGGGACATTAAAACTAATAAAAAAAACGTGCTGATTACGTAGTCACACAACTACATAAGATAGTGATGTGACACAATACCACGAGAACAGTGCAGGTGAGGTGTTACGTAAGAGACACTAGAGACGAGCGAGTGGACATAGGTACGTCACTAACATGCACGTGTGTTTCGGAACGAGTTTGAGTAATTATCACGGTACTCGAGCTTACGAGCTCGAGCTCGGTCAGTTAGTCAGAAAGTTGAAGCTAGTCGCCCATTCCAAAGACGTAGATCTCTATGGAGAAGAACGGGCAAGAAACTCCGTACGGAAGTCATGAAATAGGTTTTTATATTTTATTTATCCTTTTGATAGATTCTTTTATATTTTGTAAATGTGAGGACTTTGTAGGCCTTGTAGACTTTAGATCTGTAGACCATTTTTTATTTTATTAAGTACCCGGTACTTGTTGAGAGGCTTACGCTGTCCTCCCATACCTACTGTAATTTAACCGTGTGACCGCGTTGTCCTTCTAAACGCCGCAAGGGATTTTGATGCGGTTCTCACCATCATTTAGAGAATTTATGTCGGATGGATTTATGTGTGTAATAAATTAATATTTAAATTAAATATAGCACAGACATTTCAATGTTTTGACCTGTCGCCTCATCAGTGTATTGCACCCGTGCAAAGTAGGGGCAGGTCGCTAGTAAAGAACATTCATAAAACTTTCAGGCAATGAATAGTTAAATCAGAATGTCATCATCATCTGCCTAGCCTTTTTCCAACTATGCTGGGTTCGGGATCTAGTCTAACCGGATGCAGCTGATTACCAGTATTTTACATGGAGCGACTGCCTATCTGACCTCCACAACCCAGTTACAAGGTAGTACGAAACCCCTTGGTAAGACTGGTTGTCAGAGTTTTCGGGCTCCTGACTACGACTGCCGGGACCAACAGCTTAACGTAATAATTACTCATTAAATTAATTATGATTTACTTACTTAATTATGTTAGTAACTTATTTAAACAATTATTTCTTGCTTACTTAATTAATATTCTATTTGGTAGTCTTAAACTACAAATTTGCGGTTTTCGGAATTTTTCCTTTACTTGTGCTACATGACATTGCTATAGATTTTGATTCCCTTGCGAGTGTCAAAATATGCGGCATAAACGCTCTTATCTTTTTATTGCGTTGACTTAGAAGTTCGATTCTTTCACTGCTTCAAGGGGTTGCAGCCCTGAGTATACTCTACGCGGTCCTGAGAAAGAGGGTCTTGACAGACGGACAGACAGATGGACAACGAAGTGGTCTTATAAGGGTACCGTTTTTCTGTTTGAGGTACGGAACTTTAAAAACAATCATGAAACTTTCAGGCAATGAATAGTAAAACAGAATATATAAAACTTTAAAAGTATCTTTGCAACTTATAGTTTATTCATAAAACCCTTTAAATGGATGTTGGATCACGACTGAGATTAAGTGGGGGCCATTTTGTTAAATTGCTAAAGGGTTTGATAGCCTAATGGTCCGATAAAGTATTAGAGGATTTTCGGAATAGGACTTTAGCATAATCAGCCCATACCGTCCACTGCTTGGACACGGGCGTCCTCCCTGTGAGAGGGAGGCCGTACTTCATCCATCTCCACGAGGGCCCAGTGGGGGTTATTGGATGTCATATGTATTCGAATTTTTGGTTATAGGACATGCCGGTTTCCTCACGATGTTTTCCTTCACCGTTTTGAGAGCCAGTAGTGATGAAATAATTTGAACTCCCCAGTCCCGGCACTCTCCACTGGGCCATAGTCCAAAGTCTGACAACCAGTCTTACGGTATTACCCAGTAACTGGGTTGTGGAGGTCAGATAAGCAGTCGCCCCATGTAAAATACTGGTATTCAGCTGCACTCGGCTAGACTGGAAGTCGAACCCAACATAGTTGGGAAAAGGCTAGGCAGATGATGATGATCCTAGAAAAATGAAATAGATGTTTCTGAACTTCTCTTCAGCAAGGATTACCATAAGAGTTTTTCACACCGGAGCGCCGAAAGGTGAAGAAACATGTCTTGTGTAAATTTATAGTGTGTAATAAATCCGGCTAGAACTCGCTAGGATTAAGTGGCCACCATTTCCCCTAAGAGTCTTATCTCTTGGACGCCATTTCCTTCAGATATATGCTGGTAATTGAATTTAAAATTGGAAATGTTGGGTTAATTTTCCGCTGTGTTTGGAGGGTAAATGGACCTTGGAGTTGAGACATTATGATCATTCCATGTTTTATGACTAAAATGATTGTGCATTGGAAGTCCCTGAACCGTCTCCGGACAGAAGCTGGAAGATGTAACTCCAACCTGGTAAAATGGGGCTACCTCGACGGAACGGCAGTAGCGTATGTTTTTTTTTTCAGTTGCAAACCATGCTCCATCTCCTATTCTGCCCTCTGTGTCCCAAAACATGCAGTCAAAGTGACCTCAGCGCCTCCACCGACGACGCCGTGGAAGTGGCGAAGTTTTGGGCCAACAAGATCTAAAATACAGTCGTGGCAGCGACACGAATAAGAATTGTGTTTTGTTTTATTAAACTTGGCAAAACAATATTGAACTTTAAAAGCGTTTTAGTAGGTATAAAATTGCAAACGATCTGCGACCTCCATGAGAGGTGGCCTGCGGGTGGCGGACTAGGGTCCGTCGTCCGACCAGACAGGCGCGAGTTGGCGCCGCAGTGTTCCACGCGCGCCACTCGAGAGTGGGTGCGACCATTGTGGGAATGGCCGCACGGGGAGCGGTGAATGCTTATGCGAATCCCGCACCCCTGGCCATAGGTAGAGGTGGAACACCGCGGTGGTTTTAGCCGGTAAGAGTCCGGTATACCCCTCTGTCACTCCCATGATGGAGGAAGTCCACGAGGATTTCAACCGCGCAACAAAAAAAAAAAAGGTATGAAAGCTGACGTTTCACTTTCTACTATTTTTCTCTTTCGATTTCAGTATTTTAATGTTTCTATTTCAAGGCATTATTGGGATAAAAGTCTTCAAAGAAGCAAAATATAATGAAGACGATAAAAGTTGCTGGCTATGCAAAGTGAGTATCTTTTTAACGAGCACGGCATCGAAACTGCTAACTCGTAATATCTGTTTAGGACTCGATTGATTGTTTAGAAGAAGAATAAAAATGTCGAGGAATAATCTTGTACAATATTCATAGCCGTCTTTTTAATCTCTAAGAAAATACAAGTTTATAATAATGTACCTTAGTTTTAATAATGGGGGGTTGTTGGGCTGATTTATCAATCGACAGATATTTTTTATTCGTAGAATAAATTTGACGTCTGACAGATTTTGTATTGAAAATATATCAAAAATTCAAAACTATTCTTCCGATTAAATTATATGGCGTTGGAAAAATCAGCCCTAAATAAATTAAAAAAACTATTAAAATAAAAATATAATACCCTAACCTAACTAAAACTAAAAAAAATAATAAACTGAAATATGGCGTCGAAATATTCCACCGCATCGCTGTCAACTGGTAATGTACCCAAGAGACTGGCGGTATTGCCAGGTTGTATGGCAATACTTAGCCTCTGGCGCAGGTAAAAGTCAGCTCTTGGGCCACGGGAAGTGTCAACCAGCCGTTTGGAGATGAGATGATTATGCTATAGATTTCTGAATGCTTATGAGTGCGAACTTAAAGACCTGGAACGTTGTACAACAAAATGCCTACAGTTTGTTCCAAAAGTTTCTGATGACAGTGTAAACAAATGGATTAGAAAACGTACCTGTGGATGCCAATTTCTGGTGACAAATCGAGTGCTTTGATTTTGAATAGGTATACCTACCGTAGACATAAGAAAGAAGTGTTTTGTAAATTCACACAGTCTGGATCCTCGTTGATGTATTTGCACTCTTTGCTGTCATAATGCGGAGCGAAGACCTCTACTTATTTTCACAGGCAACAGTAACACTAATATAGGTATAACTTAATTTACACATACATAAATGTCTACATTTCCCTACCTTCCCAATCCACTCCCATGTTAGTATTTATTGAAGCAACAAGTAGCTTGCACACAAAATGTGAAATGTTTTCAGAATTCATGGAATAATTTGCACCGCCATTTTGTTAGCTTCAAGTTCCCTGTGTTTAAAGGAACAGCCATTTATTTTTTTAAGTAGGTACCAAGATTTATGGCCCAAGTTTTTGTGAACGGCGTGGGTTGTGAACCATTTGTCGTACTTAGTCTTAGCTAAGTATTTTACTTTTATAAACCAGGGACTGGTTCGTCCTGCATCTATGTAAGTAGACAAGGAAGGTAGCGATGAAAGATCTTGTAGGTATTTAGGTAAATATTAATATTATTTTATTATACAGGCATATCGACGCGCAACCTATTATCATGGATTCAGCACATGATTGTGGAACCCCCCTGCGTTAAATTTTTTCGTTCGTTACTTTAAAATAAATCCGCCGTTTCCTACAAAAGTGCCATTACCTACGCAGTCAAAATGAATGGAACAGCTATTTTGTACTGAACAGGTAGCGCGTCGATGTCCCTGCCACTACGAACAATACTTTTATTATTCCTAGCCCTACCAACCTGTGTTATTTACCCTCCAATTCTTACTATTTCGTTCAAACTTAGTAGGTTAGAGCAGTGGTGACCGAGTGGTAACAGCTCCGACTTACGTATCGTAAGGTCGTGGATTTGAACCCAGCCAGGCGCTTTCATTTTTGTAATATATTTCATGACCCTCTCTAAATGGTGAACTAAAACATCGTGAGGAAATCGGCATGTCCTAGCACCAAAAAATCGAAGACGTGAAATTCACCGATCCGCACTGCGCCCGCGTGGTGGATTACGGCCCATTCCCTTTCACAGAGAGGAGGCCTGTGTCTCAGCAGTGGGAACGTTATATGATTATGCCTACAAAGGAATCTTGGTGTTTTTTTTGGGCTATTTATTATCCAGTTCTTGACTTCTTTTGTCTTAAATAAACCTATTTTTTTAGTCTAGACCATCAGCAGACATTTGAGGTGTAGCGTGACTTTGTTCGTGATGGATTATATCATATATTTATAACAATAATTGGATTTATGTTCTATTAATGTTTCTTTCACGAAGCATTAACTTTTATTAACACTTTAACATGAAGGCTAAGTTAAATGTAATGAAAACACATTTTCCATTAAAGTTTTAAATGGTATTTATTTGAAAAAAGTGACAAAGACATCATTTACATTGTAGGGTAAAGGTTGCTGTGACAAGCTGAACCGTCGGTGTTGATGACCTGTGATAATATATATATGTATATTCATTTTTACTCCGCCCGCGGGTAAATAGTTATTCTTTCATATAAATAATTAAATATGTTTATGTGCCGACACCAACATAGTCGGGAAAAGGCTAGTCAGATGATGATGAATGTTTAACAAATAAATATAATAAGTGGTTCGTTTGTATGATCAAAATCAAAATCAAAAATATTTATTTCACATAAACCAACATGGGCACTTATGAAACGTCAGAAGCTAGGCACGGTTCCAATTGGTCGTACCCCATGGAGAAGAGTCGGCAAGAAACTCCACGGTGACTCTTTTAAAAATAGTTGGCTTTTACAATGTTTTCATAATACAGTAGGTATGGGAGGACAGCTTAGGCCTGTCAACAAGTACCAGGTACTTGATAAAATAAAATAAAAACCCGATAATAAAGATAACCTGATAAAATTGATATTAATATTTATTTTTGAAAGAAATAATACCTCTAAATGAATCATCCGTTACTTACCGTGAGTTGGAACAACACACAACACACTAATGGGTTAAAAAAGATACCCTCACCTCACACAAAAGTTATTAGGTATGTCTAATAGTGGTATTCTAAAAGAACTAAAATTGCAGTTACAGTGTGTAATTCTACGAAACGTCCACAATAATAAATGAACCCATCAATTTACTTCCTATGGCATCAGGAAGTGACAAAAAGTTTAATCGATAGTTACTGTTGTCAACGTTGAAAGTTCGACAGACTATCAAAACTGACTCACGGTCAATTAGGTACTCAAATCGGTTTATTTGCCGCGGTCTCTAATATAATCAAAGTTTCCAGTGAATTTCGCTAAAGACTGCAATTAATATGACATTATGGACTTGTGGCGTCACTTGTTTTTAGAGGATGTTGATTAAAGTTTCAGAAGTGGTATTCAAATGAAGTTAGCGATTAAACGTGCGTATTTTATTTCATCATTTCTGATGAAAAAGCTCCTTTATATTAATTATTCACTATTGGTAGATAATTTATGTTTATCTTATAGAAGAAGATAGATAGAATACACTAGACCAAAGAGTGAGAGAGAGTCTCTCCTTTATAGATGTCAAATATTTATTGTCAAATATTTTATTGAATTTGATTGTGTAGGTACCTTATACTTCTCTTCATCTCCTGGTATGCAAATCATATCTACGATTTAAATGAATAAAGGATATTCAGGCTGGCAAGGACATCGACGCGCAAACTGAAACCATAAATTCAGCATTATTATTCTATACTAGCGTAGAACATTTTAATCAGTTAAAAAAAAAACACATTTTCATAAAAAGTGCAATAAATGCCTACGCGGTCAAAATGTATGGAACAGCAATTTAAAATAAAACAAAAACCGGCCAAGTGCGAGTTGGACTCGCGCACGAAGGGTTCCGTACCATTATCTATAAAAATTACTTCTGTTGTATGGTATCCCCCTTAAATATTTATTTTATTTTGTTTTTAGTACTTGTTATTATAGCAGCAACAGAAATACATCATTAGTGAAAATTTCAACTGTCTAGCTATCGCGGTTCTTGAGATACAGCCTGGTGACAGACAGACGGACGGACAGACAGCGAAGTCTTAGTAGTAGGGTCCCGTTTTTACCCTTTGGGTACGGAACCTTAAAAAAAATAACCGACGAAAAATTTCAACCCAGTGAGATTCAGAATCATGTACTGAATCCATGGTAACAGGTTGCGTGTCTTCACACCCTGTATAAGCAACGAAGGACTGAACTAATTACTCTATTGTAAAAATATCTTCGTTCAAAGATCTCCGTATAACGCCACGAATCTCCACAGCAAATTTTGAAACAATAGCAAAGATGCTCAACTTGATTAATCCTTAATTACGGCCTCACCTAATGGCTGGTTGAGCATACTTCTCTGCTACAGGGCTTTCCATTGTGACGTCACGCGTAGCTATTGTTCCTGATGGTTGATGCCTCAGTGTTGTAACTAGCAAATTAGATAGATATTTTTATGAGACAAGGGATGTCGGACAGGGATCTGATTAATAATTTAATCTAGTGTATGAGATGGACCTGTGGCTAAATAATAACAGCCGCTCAGGTCGATTGATCAGGTTAAGCTACGCTTGCCGCGGTTGGTCTGTGGATGGGTGGCCATCTTTATATACCGAGATCCCTCTGTGCTTCGGAAAGCACGTCAAGCCGTTGGTCCCAGCTGTCATTCGCACATCTTTGACAGTCGTTACGGCTAGTCAGAAGCTTGAAAGTCTGACATCCAGTCTTACCAAGGGGTATCGAATTACCTCCTAATTTAAAACGTTCAAAATCTAGTCGCAGTCTCATCTCGGCGACAAACAGATGTCAAACACTTGTCAAAATGTGGGGAAAGTAGACGTATTTTTGACAGATTGAGACTGAGATCAGACTGTGAACGTTCTTAAAATTACGAGAACTGCCCTCTGATCTCTGTCTTGTCGCATTGCCGTCCCATCGGAGTATGAGTGTGAGGGAAGAGAGAGCCACCTGAGTCAGTGCACATACTTGTGCACTGCTATAATATCTCCTAAAAATTTCTACGCTGGGGTGTGGAATCGTGTGCTGTATTCATGTTTACAGTTTGCGTGTCGATGCTACTAAACTACCACTAAACTAATTCGACAACATGTCAATGTCAAATTGGATGTCAGGTGACAATTCATACGTAATTGACATGCAAAGATTAATTAGTAGTCTGCATACGTGAGGTAATATTAATATGAAAATTAGGTGTATACACCTATAGCTACATGGTTGTAGTGTATCTATTAAAATATATATGTAAACACTGTCTTATTCACACAAGCCGGGTAGTTGCTGTCACTTATGTCATCTGTCAGTCACGAGGAATGGCGGGAAACAGACAAAGTGAAGCAAGCTCAATACGATGGCGCTCGGTGTGATAGTGAACCAGTGAAGTGATATATTCAACATAAATACGGAATCAATAGGATTCTACATACAATACTATAGTCATACATAATATGCATTTGTCAGGCACTAGTTGTCTGGCATTTTTGCTGAACTGGGCCTATTTGGCGCAGCCGCGAGGCACACTTTCCTTCTAATTTCTTACAACGCAGTTTATCCTATCGTTGTTTGAACTTTGTGTTGAATATGTAATGTTGTGTGACTTTTAGTCTGTGCTAAATAAATGTATTTTTTTTCTTTTCTTCTTTCTTTATTTTCATGAGTACCAACGATATCAGATTTAATTTCTTTTAGCGCATTGATTTGTAAAATACCACGAATTTTATCTATCGCTAGTTATAAATATAATAAATAATAAGCTTTATTTCATAAAAACAGTTCTTAGATTACATTACAGTTAAGTGCTATGATAACAAGAGTACAGAAAATCTTTAGCATCTAGAACCGAACTACAAGGAACCTGTATTTCGGGTAACAGCGTCAATTGAGGGATTGGCGCTGTTACCCGAAATAAAGGTTCCTTGTGTTATTTCTTTGTCACCGAAAGATTGACCATCTTTCGGTGCTCATCTCCATGATACTATGTGTTATCTATACTTGTTTATATTTTATTGTGAAAACTTAAGATACTTCTAAGTCTACTGACTCAACAATTAAGCCTTTCTCCTGCCTATAACCCAATTTATTTGGCGGGTAAACCACCACCAAAAGCATTCCCAAGGAGGGTTGGTGTCAGGCTGGCGGCCGACTGTTAAACTCTGTTAAAACCTAAAACAACATGACCACTGTTTTATATTCGGTTCACACAGGTCAATGTACCTACCAAACTTCCTTTTAAACTTCAAAAAACAACTCCAACTAAGAACCACCAAACGAGTGATCCAATCCCTAAGGTAGACCCCAAAAATGATATTACTGTATAAACATTAAAAGAGCAGTTAATTACACAAACTCGTAAAATCATAGTTCACCAAACCAAAACGGTTTATAATGACATTAAAAACGAAATTGTTCGTCCTTCTAATACACCACAAAATTGACAAACTTTTAATAGCTATAAGAACTTAGTCGACCAGCGTACATGACCTCTGCAACCCGCATTGTGTCAGTACATTTCTGAGCACAGCGAAACGTTCATTGTGGTTTACAGGTGTCTAAGTAAAATGGCTGTTTGCAGTTAAGATAATTATGAATTCCTTTGTTTTAAACCACGGTTTGCGACATCCATTTAAAATATGTGAGAGTCTCGTTTAACTATAATTAACAAACAAGGTTTTAGTCACTGCATTGGCATTTGTTTTAATAGTAAAGCATAATCAGCCATAGTGTTCCCACTGCTGGGACACAGGCCTCCTCTCTGACTGCTCTCTGTGGTGAGAGGGAGTGCGTGGTAATCCTCCACGCGGGCCCAGTGCGGGTTGATAGACATGTCACATGTCTTCGAATTTTTGGTTCTAGGAGTTGCCGGTTTTTTTCACGATGCTTTCTTTCACCGTTTTGATAATATAACGTACACAAAGTAAAAAACCTGTCTGGGTTCGAACCTACGACCTACTACACGTAAGTCGCGGTCGGTACCACTGAGCCACCACTGCTCGCTTTTTTAATAGTATGAAATTAGTGAATTTGATTGAGGCGAAATTATTTTCGAAAAGTTCGTTTGACGCTGAATAAATTAAGAACAGGTGCAATTGTGGCGAAGTTTATTTCATTATTCATTCAACTTGATTTTGTTGTAAATGAGAGAATATTCGGTTTGCGGTACGATTTGTCCGAAACTAGTGTGAATTTATTAACACATTTCAGTGATTCAAGCGTGGTCGTATGAGCTTTCAATTAATAGGAAAGCGGCCGAATGGGATTAGGTTCTGGATTCAACTGGTAATTCTATTTTCCGTGGCCTGGCCTCGCTTCGTACATGGTATTTACCTGATGATTTAATAGAGTGATGTGCTATTTAAAGTCCAATGAGTTGTGGGCCAAAATTATTATAATTAGCCCAGACACAGCCAGAACGCAGACCCCGTAGAAATAGGCGAGCTGGAGAAAACAAACGACCAGTGGTCCACGTAAGCCCAGGATAGAAAGAGCTGGAAGTCATGGGGGGCCTTTGGCCAGCTGTGGGATGGTGCAGGCTAACAGTAATAGTAACAATTTAATTTAGGATGTTTATTATTTATTTATTTAAACTTTTCGCAGAAAAAGGTACAAAGGCGGACTTAATGCCTTAGGCATGGGGGATGGGGGATGTTTAAATGTCGCATGGTATTTGATGATGATAATGTTTGTAATGCAATGTCTTGTCTTTAGTAGAATACTGTTTATTATATACACCATTCAAATTATATATATAAACATAGAAACCTTACATAGAGTGACACAATGGGCGGTCTTATCGCTAAGAAGGATATTTTAAAGACAAACTTTGGATGGATTCAAAGGGAGAAGGAGAACTCTGAAGGTTATCTGTTAGCATAACATCAGTCAACATAAACATAACATTTTTTCCTAAAAGATCCCCCGGTGCTTAAAAACCCACTTTTTCAACCAATGTTCTTACAACGACATTTAGTTGGGCAGGACATCTAATTAGACGTCGAGATAGGCGATGGAGTAAAGTTGTGACCGACCGTTATGGCCTAAACTTGGCTATGACAAAGGTTAGGCCATAACATAATATATTATTACATGTAGGTACACAATAACATTTAAAAGTCCAACTCGTCATAAAATGGCCGTAAAAGTTGCTGGTTCAATATGTTGTTTAACGATCTCATATTTGGGTAACGACTCTTAGGGATGCGACAAGGATTTGATATTCGATGTCGATTTTTATGTACTATAGAGAGCATTAAAAAAGCTAAAGATCTTAAGAGCGTTTACAACGTACGGCATTTCATACAAACTTTCAAGTCCTTGTTTTTCTTCAAACTTCATACGCATAAGCAGAATACATAGGTCTAAAAAGTTAGTTAAGAACATTTTCGAAATGTCTTATTCAAAAAAAGATAATTGGAAATCTCTGTTTCTATGGAAAATTTAAAATCGGTCTAATTTAGCTGTAATACTATTTTTTTAAAATGTTTTCAACTAACTTTTTAGATCTATATATCCTGCTTATGCGTAGGAAGTTTCATTAAAATCGGTTCATGCATTTCGAAAAACAAGGACTTCAAAGTTTGTATGAAATGCCGTACGTTGTCAACGCTCTTAATCAGCTACGTTTGTAGAGATGCAGATGAAGTTTCTTGAAAGTCTGTATTTATTTCGCACTAATACTGATCGTTATCTATACTAATGAGATGAGAGAGGGGCTTGTGGCTAAGTAATAACAGCCGCTCGGGTCGATCGACCAGGTTAAACTACACTTGCGACGGTTGGTGCGTGGATGGGTGACCATCTTTACATACCAAGACCCCTCCGTGGCTCGAAAAGCAAGTTAAGCTGTTGGCCCCGGCTGTCATTCGTGGATCTCTGACAGTCGTTACGGGTCGTGAGAAGCCCGAAAATCTGACAACTAGTCTTAACAAGGTGTATCGTATTACCCAGTAACTGGGTTGTGGAGGTCAGATAGGCAGTCGCTCCATGTAAAATACTGGTATTCAGCTGCATCCGGACGCCGGCCCAAACATAGTGGAGAAAAGGCTAGGCAGTTGATGATGATATATACTAATAACAAAGCTCAAGAGTCTAGCTGTTTGTTTGAACGCGCTAATCTCTGAAACTACGAGTCGGATTTGAAAATGATTTGTTTTGTATTTGATAGGCCTATTTTTGAGGAAGATTATTTGCCATCACGCTGTAACCCGTAGGTGCTGAGCAAAAAGAAAACCAGAATGAACTCTGAGCGATAACGAGGTAAGAGCGCGGGCGGGTCGAAATTTCATGCGAAGTCGCGGGCAGAGGCTAGTTTCATATAAACGTGGACTACGTTTATATGAAACTAGCCTCTGCCCGCGACTGTGGAGAACGATGATTTTAAACGGGTTATTATTATATTTCTATTTAAGTATATTTCTGACGAAGTTGTCAAAGGAGTACCTGGCCCAGTGTGGATTCAGGGAGCAAGAGACAGAGAGATATGGAAATCCTTAGAGGAGGCCTTTATCGAACGAAAAAACTGTCAATATTTAAACAAATTAATTTTGAGTAGGTAGTATATCATAACAGTAACTGGGTTGTGGAGGTCAGATAGGCAGTCACTTCATGTAAAATACTGGTATTCAGCTGCATCCGGTTAGACTGGAAGCCGACCCCAACATAGTTGGGAAAAAGGCTAGGCAGATGATGATGATGATGAGTACATCATAACAGTTTTTTTTTTCTTCAAAAAAAGCGTGTTATGATAATGTAGAACCAGCATTATAGGCTTATTTTGTTTTCTTTTATTCGGATGTTTCTGCTCCATCACATAATTGTTAATGGCTGGGATGGAAGTCTTATCCTGGCTTAAGTTTTGGATATACTGTTTACGACACAGTCTGTCGTTAGAATTATCGATTAAAAATTAATGTGTCTGCACGATTCTATTCTATATTTTTATGGATTTCACCCATCTCGTAAAAATACATGATTTATTTTCCTTATGACAGGTTTGGGTGATAAAATATGCCTACGTTTTATTATCTAAGTACGCTATTTTACACCTGAGACACTTAACTACTTAAAATTTGTACTTAATTTTTTTACAGTACAGAAAGATCTTAAAATTAAACTAAACACAATAAAAAATAAAACAAATTATATACAAAAAAAGTAACAAAACCAAATTATATATTAAAAAAAAAAAAAAAAAAATATTTATTTTTATTTTTATTAAATTTATTTTTATTTAGTCAGCTGCACCCATTAGATTGGAAGCTGACCACAACATAGTTGGGAAAAGGCTAGGCAGATGATGATTGTTAAAATTTGGCATCATTTCATGAACATAAGATTGCTATACCTAATACGTAATCTAATATCGTGACATATTCGCCAAAAATGTAAACAAATATGGAAAAATAACTTCAGTGAATTCAGTTTACGCTACAACTTCAAACATTTTTATAACTTTTCAATAGTGCTAGTCACTCTAAAGTCAACTTAACTACTTACTTAACTAAATACGACATAGGAATGTGGCCGCTTTTCTTTAGATCGAATTTTGTTGCTTCGTGTCTCAATATGAAATTTTATAAAAGGTATTAGAAAATTCTAGACACATTTACCGAGGTCGCTGATTGAACAGATTTTCATAATTCCTTCTCAGTCACGAGATAATATTTTTTTAAAGGAGTGGCGCTAGTGGACCTGTTTGCACCCTCTTAAATAGCGATAACGCGAAAAATATACGTATGGTGGTAATTCGCTTGCAGTCTGGCCGTCGAGAGAATGCGTTTTTACACCTGTCAGTGCAACAATTCTAGTAGCTAATAAAGATCAAATTCGCAAAACTTGTATTCGTGTGTATGAAACTGAGAGGTGTCAACAATTAATTTCCTAGTATGATCCACAGAGTGACAGACAGTTACAGTCCAACGATGCATTCGTGCCAGGAACCTCACAGTTAAAATAAAATAAATAGACCTTTACAAGCAATTGAAAACTCATCGATAAACCCCAATATAGGTACACATTTATTTGTCTTTAAACAATCAATATCCTGCTATTGGCAAAGTTGTAACAAGTTGAAGTCCCACAACAAAACCACGACTCCGCGAGCTTTTCAATACGTGTATTTACTTATTTATACGACTACACGCAGCATGCAGAGGATATTGTCCATACAATATAAATTGTAAGCTAGAACGCGTTTATATGCGCTTCATTGAACGTTGTAGGTGAAATATTGACGGTTTCCGCATGTTGTATATACCTAATATTTACTGAAGCTGTTTGAAGTCGGGTCGCTTGTACATACATATTTTTCTGGGGTGATAGATTTAAGCGATGGTTTTATACATGAAGATATTGTAGTATGTACATATGTTTAGTAAGTAAGAACATAACGAGTTGATAGTGATTGATGGATGGACGATACTACGAGAAGGGACAGCAATGGCGTCCGAGGGCAAAACTATGTAAGCTAATTGTGAAGCTAATTAAAATATACATACATTAAGTAATAAGTATATTGTTGTTACATTTTTTTTATTCAAACCAACATGCTACAGATATATTGAGAGAGAAATTGATACAGAAGTTTTCTTTAGTTATGATGTTCTTCTGCTTGAAAAGGGTGTTCCCATGTTCTTCCTAATCAATAATCAACTCAGCCTATCGCAGTCTGGTGTCTCCTGAGACTGATGAGAGATCAGTCTCTCATTTTATTGTCATTTTAGTGTAAGTATTAACACACATAGAGCCAACGAGAATTGCCAAGATTATCAGCCATTAATTTAGAGCCTTTTGGCAATCCATAGTCTGCCGGACATAGGCCGTCTTCTATATTTCGCTGTAATGTCTTCTCATCAACATAAAGGCAACCTTTTTTGAGAATCGTCCAGATTATGTTGATATTAGCCATTCATTTGGTTCTATGATTCCCAAACCCTACACTGATGATGAAGTTATAATTTCTCACAAAACAGCCAAAAAATAAAAGTGATAAGCTGTTACAAATGGTGGGTCCCACCATAACACAGCATTATGATGAGTGGAAGCCTTCTATGTCCCAATAAAGATTTGCAGCTGCCGACTATTTCTGTTCTTTGCTCGTGATTGTAGATGTATTTTGTTTTTTTTAGGGTTCCGTACTTTGAAAGGAAAAAACGGAACCCTTATAGGATCACTTTGTTGTCCGTCCATCCGTCCGTCTGTCTGTCAAGACCCTTTTTCTCAGGAACGCGTGGAGGTATCAAGCTGGAATTTATTATCAAATACTCAGGTCTACTGACCCTTGGAGCTGTGAAAAATACAAACTTGAAATTTGGTACGAAGCAACGTCTTATAGCACATATAAAGGGAACATTGCGAAAACCGTAAATTTTTAGTTACATCATATAATAAAAAATATTTAATAATTTTAAACTACGCGCAGTTGGCCGGTTTTTAGGGTTCCGTACTCAACAAGGAACCCTTATAGTTTCATCACGTCTGTCTGTCTGTCCGCGGTTTAGCTCAAAAACTATTGGTACTAGAAAGTTGTAATTTGGCATGAGTATACACGTTAATGACGCCGAGAAAGTGGTAAAATAAATTTTTAAAAAGAAGAAAAAAAAAAAAAAAAAAAAATAATTTTAAAATTGTACGGAATCCTCGATGCGCGAGTCCGACTCGCACTTGGCCGGTTATTTCTTTATTATTCGAGTTTTCATATTATTTGTATTTTTCATTATTACGTGTTTATGTGACAAAAATATGTATGAAAAATAAGTATGTTTGCCTAAAACAGTGTCTCCCGCCGGTCGATTCTGTAAAAATCTCACCGTGGAAACTCAAGTGAAGTGAGCTTGATGTGAGTGGTCAGTAGTGTCAATCCCTAGCATTATTTGGAATGACAGCTCACTCCACGCTCACTTCACCTAAGTTTTCACGGTGAGATGGTTACAGAATCGCACTGCTGCTCGCGCTTTTTCGAAACATTACACAAAAACGTCATCACAAAGAGGAGTTGCCACACACATTTGTGTATGAAAACACGATGTTTTCGTTTTCCGAGCTGCATGGAAAACATTCCCCGCGCGGGTGAAGAGGTAGGCAAGGGTTTGTTTCATTTTCAACCGCCGCGGACCGCGTATATTTTGGAATTTTAGCATTTTGAAACCTTAATTCCAACTGACACAGGTTTTGAGGTTGTATTGTCTTGTGAATAGTTGACATTAATCTAAAATTTTTAAGACGCAGGAGACAGCTTGTGTGTGAAAACAAATGTTTATGTGTAAGGTTTTTTGTGTAATGTTTCGAAAAAACACGCGCAGGAGACACGGCTTCAGAATCATGTTTCTTTCATTCAAAGTACCACACCTGCCTAGATTTTAACAGCTACTTACCTCAGTAGTTTTCCTAAGAATTCCGCTCACCATAAAATATTTGATAACGGGCCAAATGCTCAGCATTCCCGAACACATAACAACAGAGAAGTAAAAAGGCACTCAAATGTGTATGGTTCATAAGTCAGGATAGCTCTTTTAATTATGAAGCTTCATCCTTACTTTAGTTGTTTATGACCAGTTTTAGGCCGAAGCGTTATCAAGTGACCACAATTTTGTGAAAGCGCAGCGTGGTTGTGTCCCTCAGTCGCCAGCCGTTTTACAAAGCAGCCTTATGTAAAACAGCTGAGCAACGTTCAGCTGGATTATCGATGCGCTACGTTTAATAAAACCGCTACCCACGTTTAGACGTAATGCAGAATGGCTTAGCTACAGTCACAATACGCGTCTGGTGTGACTTCTAATGCCGAATCGGTAACAGTACCTAAGCTAGGGCACCTTGACCAATTTGTTTAGGTTAGGTTAGAAGTGTGGTAAACCGTGCGCGAGCCGAGCGAGCGGAGCAAGCGGTGCCGCGGTAGCGGCCGGCGAACGCTTCTTCCAAGTTGGCTACAGCTACTTCTCTATGCACCACTCTGTGAAAAAAATGGGCCATAAATTTACCACGCGTACTCCTCAGTGCGGTTTGGTGGATGTCACAACTTACATGTCTTCGATTCATCATCGTTTTAAGAGCAATGGAGTTAAAATAAATTTCACAAAGTAAATTGCCTGCCTGGGATCAAACCCACGACCTACGCGTATGTCGGGGCCGTTGCCAGTGCCACCACTGCTCTCGCCTATAGTACTTACATTTTTTGCTGCTGTTTCATATAGGCTGCACAGGTCCAGGCATTGTGGTGATGCTTGGGGTATGTCTATATCCAGATGTGGACGACTTTCCTTAAAAATACTTTATTGGTACTCAACACATTAATTAGTATTTTTACAAGCCAACACTAAAATTTATATATTATACACTTTTATGTAATAAAAAAAAAATAAAGAAAAAGGCAGGAGCTCATTGGGCATCAAAACATTTCTCCGCAGCGCTGTCAATGGTATAAGTGCCCAAAAGGCTTTAGACGACTTTCTTGAAACTGGTTTAAGAAATGAAACAGAATAAATCAAGTTAGCTGGAAATTAGGTCAGGCTAATTGGAAGTCGCAGATCACGAGTGGATGTTGAGAAACAATTTCAGCCATTTTTATATGATAGCATTCTTCTCGAAACTCGATTAGATCTATTAACTCTCATTTATATTTCTGCTTTACACGCCGTAAGAAGTAGCTAGGTGGATTAAAAATGACGTTAAACGAAATATTTTTTTTTACAATTTGATTAAACAAACAATTTTGATTAGCAGTATTGGAAGCTAGGTTTAATCCTTGTTTACCTTATCCTCTTCTAACCCCATTTAATTATTTTCCAGATAACTTTTACGACCAAGAAAAAATACTGAGGTATTCTGTTTTTTGGTCGCGTATTGTACAAATGCATATATTTAATTGATCCTATTTATAATATTTTTAGGAGAGATTGGAATTATTAGATTCCCATTTTGCACTCCTAAAATATCATTGAACACTCTAATTACAATGATTGCGCCTGTTTTTGTGAACCTCAAATAATTTCTATATTGTGAACCTAAAAATACTAAATAGCCATCTAACTGCGATCGACTTGGATGTAGCGTGGTTTGTCGCAGTTCTAATCTAACGTGACCCATTTGGTCGTGGTGCCCTAGTTTAGTTACTGCGACCAATTCGGCTCGCGCGTGGCTGGTCACAGTTCCAACCTAACCTGACCCGTTTGATCGGGATACCCTAGCTTAGTTACTGAGATCAAATGTGAGAAACAGCCAGAAAGTTGAAAAGTGGTTCATATATTTTAAAAAGTGCGCATCATCAAAGTTTTTACGGGTTTATTAATTTAAAAAAAATGTCCATCTTCAGAAGATCAATAAATTTAGTTAATTATTTCCCTTGTGCAAAACACGTGACACAAATCTTGTCACAATAGTTCATCGTTCTACGCTCCTAAGCATTAAGCATTAATAAACTTCAACCGTCCAGTTCCCTTCGTCTTCAACAACTTTATGTCGAACGAAATTGGGTGCACTGTCTGTCAAGATCGATTTAGTACAGCCACGGCATAAAGTTTTGTAAGGAACGACACGAGCAAGCGTGTTTTATTGGACGAAACTTGGTGGGGCACTGTACTTTAACAAAAACAATATACTTACTTAGAAATAAAGTGGTTGGGACGGTACTTTATTTCATTAGGGTTATACATTTATTGGTAGTTTGTTAACTTTGTTATACTTAACTGTCTTTTTGTGGAGGTAGGTAGTTTGTTTTTGAACTAGTTTTTAATATTTTGTTTAGATCGTGGATATTGGATAAGTTAGAATCGAAACTTGGATACTGATTGGCTCCAATGCAGTTTTATTCAAGTTGGTTTGAAATAGACAAACCATACGCAGATGTGTAACAAAGGAAAATGCAGTAGCAGTAGTGAACTTTAGCAGCCCTTTGCTTTTAAAGGCAGCAATACTGCATACAAGAAGTAAACAACCAGTGATGAAAACAAAATATGTGTGTGAGTTGAGTTATAAATTGATTATTTAAATAAGGGAAATAAAGACTAAAGTAGTAAAGCGTGGCCATTGTCGCAAAGCGTATAATCCAGGGAAACAGGAAGGAAGCAGTATAAAATATGAATTTGACTTTAGTTAATCGTCGCGTTCGTCAACATGAAAGAAGGTTACGTTCATATTTCTTCATTATTTAGGTAAGTATAAAAAATAATATGCTACAGGCTGATTATCCATCGCCAGTTAACTTTTATTCGAGGAATAAAATTGACGTTTGTCAGTTTTTGTATACAGCTATCAGATGGCCTCAGGGCTGGGATTTTTAAATCATACAACTTTAATTAGAGGAATAATTTTGAAATTTTGACAGTTAGGTATTTCATACAAAAATTGTCACACGTCAATTTTATTTCTCAAATACAAGTTATCTGGCAATGGAAAAATCAGTAAAAAACCAACCAAAACATATCTCCGTTTAAAATATAAAAAAGCAATATAAAAGCGTTATACACTACAGCATTTAGCGGACAAAGTGGGTTAATATGTGGAATGTCCTCGCATGCGCCGGGAGCCGGGGCAACGAGTGGCATTGTCCGTCCGCTTACCGCATTCAACTGGCTTGCTGGCCAGTCTGGTAAACTTGAGACTAGGTTTTATTGGATATAATGTCCCTGAAATTGAAGTTTAAAATACGGGTAAATAAATTCACTTAGTTTTTGACCTTGCTAGCTACTTTTGAATGAGATTTGTTTATCTATTCTAGCTAGATGCTCGCACCACAGATCATTTTAGTTTTTAAATACTATATTGTATTGTACCTAGTAAATCTGATAAAGTAGATAGTCTGTAAAAGTAAGTTTTAGGTATAAAATAGGAGAACTAAGGTAAATGACAAATCCTGAAGAACTGCCAAACTTAAGTGGCAGTAGGCAGGGCATTTGTCGAAGAACAGATGGCCGATGCGGTCGAAAGGTTCTGGAGTGGCGACCGCGTACCGGAAGACGTAGCGATGGAAGGTCTTCCGCAAGCTGGACCGATAACCTTTTGAGGGCCGCAGAAATCCACTGGATGCGGGAAGCACAGAACCGTTCGAAGTGGTGGTGCTTGGGCGAAGCTTATATCCAGCTGTGAACGTCTTACGGCTGAAATGATTTATTTATTTAATTAAAACGGTTTAAAACCAATTACAGAAATTAAAGACACAGTCTGTTTGTATATACACATAAGATATAAAATCATCAAGTAAAATGTTAACAACACTTTCATAAATCCCTCTCACAGTACTTCTGACATGCCGACAAAATCTTGAAACTTTTTAATTTTTACTCGTTTTATTCATAAGATTTACATTATACGAGTTTAAGCTAATATTTAAAATAATAATATGTACATGAGAAAAAATAAGCAAACGGTAAGCGGTTAGTCGACCCTTCACATGACCAGAGGGCTGGCCTGTTTCTTGGCCAAAGAATTAGCATTGCCATACAACGTGGCAATGCTGCCAGCCTTTTGGGCACTGTTCCTGTTGACAATTTTTTTGAATTTTTTGATGATGAAAGCTGCTGCGTGGCTATGATCTAGCCAAAATCCAATACTAAAAGGTATACGTAGATAAGAAATAAATAATTATTTGACCTGCTAAATATTATCATTACGAATAATAACTGGCCAATGTAACATAGTTACCGGAATTTATTGGTTTCCCCGCTCGCTCGAACAATGACGCGTTAATCATCCCTCTATTTATAAATACCGATATTTTGCGCTATTCCTGCATAATTTGGCGGTAATTTCACGAATCGAATTATATTGCAGTGCATAGCAAGCAGTTCATAAATGAATTTGTTGTTTAAATAACTTGAAATTATACGGTATTTGATTTAATAATGCACAAATGTGTTTGTAACATGGAATAGCAGCGAATAAAATCCTCTGCTTTAAGGTAAAAATTAATAATTAGTATATAACATACCATCACACCTGTAATTCCCAGAGGTTTAGGTAGAAGTGTAGGTCCTTGTATAATTTAGTATTCCCAAGTTTCTCCAGTTATTTGTGTGTATTGTCCTATTGCCATCGGTCGGGCACATATCGACACTCCGGGCTGTTACTGAGAAATTCCTAATGGGAAAACTCAACACAGTGCCAAACTCAAACTCAAATAATTTATTTCAATTAAACCATTTACAGGCACTTTTGAATCGTCAAAATTAAATAGTCGGTCAGTTAGTCAGAAAGTTGAAGCTAGTTGCCTATTCCAAAAGGTAGATCTCTATGGAGAAGAACGGGTAAGAAACTCCAAGGACACTCTTTTAAATTAAGATATTATTACAAAATCCTGGGTAAATGATTCTTATTGCTTCTATAAGTGAGAACAATGTAAAATAGAAACAAATTAAAATATAAAATTAAAAATAAGCCCTGGCAGTTAAGAGACGACCAGGCTTAACCGACGGTGCCCGTTCACGAACATGACGCGTGGATCAGCACCACCCAGCTCAACCATTTTGTAGGGAACCGAATGATCCCACACACGCGCCACCACCAGTGAGACATTTAAGTGAGCATGACATATTCTCAACTGCCATGCTCTTTCAAGTCAACATCAAAATATCAAAAAAACGGATCCATGATCGATCTAATGCTCATGTTTATTGTTATTAAATCTGGGCGTTTAGTTTCCCGCAAAGTGTAAAAGGTACGTTTTGAAAAGTTAGAAAAATGACAATAACACGTTTTCAAGTGGATACTCTATCCGATTCAAATTAAGAGTCGTTTGACATACAGAGTTTGAAAGACGATTTAAACATTCAAAAATTGACTAGACAATCGTGTATTCCCTTATAGCGAGTCCTACCCACGACGGCAAAAAACACGTTGCATGTTAAAAAGTGTGTCACAGTCACATAAAAATGGCTTTACATTTGGCCTATAGGTACGAGTTAATATAGCCGTCACATGAAATGGATGAGTTGTGTCGCCAAATATTTCACATAATAAACAAAAATAGTCACCGCAACACATTTCAGTTCGCGTGTTCTACGTCTGTTATGATCATTACGTATTTTGTGGTTCATTTTGTAAATTCTGAGGATCCACAAAAACACTATATATACATGAACAGCCTATATTTTTTCCACTGCTGGGACACAGACCTACTCTCTGTGAGAGAGAGTGGGCCGCAATCCACCACGTGGGCCCAGTGTGGGTTGGTTGATGTCAGATGTCTTCGAGTTTTTTTGTTCTAGGACACACAACAACACAATTACACAGAAAAAAAAATGTTTATTTGTTAACCATATTTGTACAACAAATTAATGTGAGATTGAAGTCTCCTTTTAAGCAAAAGATGCCTGTACTAGGAGACTCCGAAAATGGTTTATTATTTTAATCAGTAAAACCTTAACATCTAGTGATTGGAGCTCAGAGTCTCCATTTAATCAGATGAACCTGTGTTGAGACTCCACATAACATAGATAAGTATCTTTTACTTGTTTCATGAAACATCGTGAAGAAACCGGCATGTCCTAGAACCAAAAATTCGAAGACATGTGACATCTATCAACTCGCACTGGGACCGCGTTGTGGATTACAACTCACACCCTCTCGATGAGAGGAGGCCTGTGTCCCAGCAGTGGGAACGTTATAGGCCGATTATGCCACTTTTTTCATACATTATATGGCACTGTAGTTATTGGGTGTTCCCCTCCATGTGCTGATGGTGACCACCAGGGTGGCTTTGGTGAAGTATTTTGGATGTTCATCACCATAAGGAACGAGTCGCTTGATTAGGGAATTACAAAAAAAAAAAAAAAAAATAATGAGATTGGGTTTTCTTCTTCTGTTTTATCGTCAAAAGTTAACTGAGGGACTATATCACTATAACGATTTGGAAGTATTCAGGGTGTGGTGGGGTAACGTTTACCCCACAACAGTTACGTAACGTTTACCCGGTAAACGTAATAATGTAATATACTTCAGAGGAAAATGTTCAGGAAAACCAGTTGTGATGAATTGGGGTAATGGATGGCCGTTGTTCGAAATATTAATTTTATTATACATTTACCATCTGCATAGGAACAGGCCTTTGTCAGCCTGGCAATGATATGGACATAGCAGGGAGTCAAATTCACTCGTTCTCCATAAATGTTAAATAAATGATAAATATGATAATAAAAAAAAAAGAAAAGGAAGGATCCTCCGACCAGACGGGTGCCGTGTCTGGTGGGCAATTGCCTGACGATTGATATCGGGACGTTGTATGTATGCTAGTTGCGCGGTAAACTCTGCTTGCGCGATGCAGGATTTTGGGTGACGTCAGTGTGATGCGTAGTTCACATTTGTCGTTGTAGATGCCGCCACAAAGGTACCTAAGGCTCAATTACACTGCCGCGGATCGGAGTGGAAGCGAGTTTTCGTAGCGATATTATACATAGCAAAATGAACTTTATGTCAATTGTCTAACGTACAAACTAGAAACCAGCTTATTACTGCCGGAATTCCCGAGAACGCGCGATAATTCTCCAGAAGATGCGCGACCTGTGCGTATCTGTGTATCTAATTTGTGAGTTACATTTTGACATAAAGTTCTTTATGCTTTGTACAAAAAGAAATCGCTTCCACTCCGTTCTGCGGCAGATCTGATAATGTATGTATGGCCAATATGGCCAGAGTTCGAACAAGGTAGGGAGGTTTGGCAGGAAAAAGGGGTGGCCCAGCGGTGGGACACAATATTAGGCTAACAAAAAAAGGGGTTCATGTTAAACAACTTCTTGTAAATATTAGTTGCATGTCCCTTCTAAGTAAAGAACACAACTAAAATAACAATAGATACCCACGTTTATCTACAAGTATTACGCAACGGAAGCATCACCCCGGTAATTGCATAGCCAACGCAATGCTGACCAAAATTGCCTTACAAAGGTAATTAGGTAATGAAAACAAAACACCAAGTGCTTTCCTTTGAGACCAGTGACCAGGCCACCGAGTCTGTTATTATGTTTTACGTAGTTGGCAAATAATGATATGTTGTTGTTGCTACGACGAAGTGAGCCACGTGTTTCGAGGTAGAAAATAATGTGGCATGGTGGAAGATGAGGAAATAGTTCCTCAGTTTTAAATAAAACGTAAATATACAACATATTATTCAAATAACTTAAATCTGACCCCTTTTCAGGTTTTGAAAGAAAGTAAATACGTTTATTTGCGGTAAACATAACGCAGAGAAATAACACAAACACAAAAAAAAAATAACAACTTGGGGGAAAATATGCGTCACATCTACACAAAACGGCCATCTCTCAGCATAATGCTAATACCCTATGCAATACTGAGTTCCAGCAGTTTTTAGTTATTTCAATTACACCTTGTGGCTATTTAGGCTTCACAGACGCAGTGTGACTTATCATAGTCTCCACTATTGACCGAGTTGTATCTGCAGTGGCCCAAACACTGGCCTCGTAGTCAGTTCAGAAATTTCCAGGTAGTATATGGCATGGCAGTTGGTGGTTCTTCTGCAGGCTTAACTGACAAAATCATAATAGATAATATCTCACTTCTAGTTTTACTCCTTGCTATAGCAACTTCATTATATTTACCTGTCTAGGAAGTGGCAAAATTCTGGTACAACACGGAGTCATTGACACGAAAAAAAATTATAGGAATACGGATTATGTTATGACCGTAGGACATTCCATTGCATAATTTCTGCCCACCTACTTTTTATGCTGATTAAGATTGGTACGCAATTCTGTTACTAAAAACAAGCACCTAAAGGAGCTCTTGCTAAGTTACATTGTCACTTTACTTAACATATTTTGTGAAAACGAACGCGGAACAACCCGAAAAAAATTGGAATCCATAAAAAATAATCCAAAACAACCGCTCTCATGCGAATTCCACATTTGTCTTTGATCCTATATTATTTAGCCTTGAAACCATTTTTAAAGGGTACTCGCATGTCCCAGGGGTTTTAAGGTATCCTAAGCAAAGCTGCGATGTATTTTGTCAGGTAACAAAAAATAATTTCAACATCAGAATTATTAGAAATGGAGGGCCTAATTACTTTTGTATTTTAATTTTATTATTAGGTACTTATTTCGTTTTGATCTTAAACAATTTTCATTAATTCTATTTAATGGTTTGGTTTTAACCACCACGTGGAGCCCTGACACAGCTAGAAGGCGTCGCGGCAGACCTCATAGAATATGGCGGGACGAGCTGGACAAAACAAACGACCAGTGGTCCTCTTTAGCCCTGGATCGAATGAACTGGAAGTCATGGGGAGAGGCATTTGCCCAGCGGTGGGATATGCAGGCTAACAGTAACCAGTTAATGGTTGGGTTTCCCACTAAGTTATCATAATGTTTATGTAGATTAACAGCATAATGTTTGTGTTGCTTGTTCAAGGTTTGAACCTACTATGCTATACAAGGTGGCATCGACGTGCAAACTATAACCATGAATTCAGCAAATGATTCTAGCGAATAAATTATAACTGTGGGATGTCAAAAAAAAAAAAAAAATACCGCCAGTTTTATAGAAAACACTCGGTTAAAAAAACAACATTAGGTTAGTACCAAGTGTTGCCATCTGGCATTATGCTTAAATCTTCAGCGTTGGTGGACTACCACCCAACCCTGAAGATTTTCAGCTGTAGCACGCGAGTACCATATAGATTAGTAGTTACACGTACCATTTGCTTCCATAAACATATTAAATGTAGTATTAGTACAGTTCACACAATTCTACTACCAACATGAAGAAATTACGATCGAATTACAGACTCATATTTACAAGGCAATTCCGATGCTCTGCAGACACGACTGAACAATTTGAATTTGTATTCTATTCGTCTAGACTCCATCAATACTCGGAATGATATTAATTCTGCCATTTGAAGTGACAAATCTGATAAACTTACGCAACAGATACTTCTGTATAGAAATCTTGAATTTGTGAAACATTCATAAACTTTTCTATCGAAGTTTCTTCTTTGAATAGGGTTGGTGCTTGAACTTCGAATTAACTTATATAATTTATTTCTAGAGGCCGATGGATACTTGCTTAGAATATTTATTATTTTATTACTCTTCAATTTCAAAATTGTGTTTGGGATTCCTAGAAGTTAACTAAGCTCTAATATAAATACTAAGTTAGTAATCAACTTAATCATTTTAGCGAAACAAATCGAAATGTTCCTTGGCCAAAGAATCAGCATCGCCATAAAATGTGGCAATGCTGCCAGCCTTTTGGGCACTGTTCCTGTTGACAGTGATGCGGACGAATTTTTGATGCCCCTGATTCTTTTTTCATGTACATTATTTTAAGTCTACATTTATTATTATCAGTTTAGCGTATATTATGTAATTAATGTTAACTATTTTTTTTTACAGATAGTGTAACTTTATAGTGCAAAAGTACATACTTAAACAGACTTTTCTTTGTTTCAGGTGATTTCCTTCCGTGAAACGTAATTAAAAGTGCAAAGTGATTAGTGTAAATAAAAACAGTGTTAAGTGTGGTAAAAATTACAAATCGCCTAATAAGTAGGATCGAGGTTAGCACAAAAATGCTATAACTTTAGAAGCGTGCGTTCTTAGCTAGACGTGTGTTCCCTTCGGCGTCACAACGAGGACTACGACTAAACAGCGATGGCTCGGCCTGAGGTTGTGCGATGAGCCGGCCGAAGAGGAGGGGATGGACGAGCCTAGCGCCACCAAGCGGCCATCAGTGCTAACTATCGATAGAGCTGCCTTTTTACTGCTGAGGGTTAAGAGAGCCTTCAAGAAGAAGCGGCAGCAAAGAAAGGAGAAACAGTAAGTAGAAGTAGAATAAGTTAAAACTTTTCGAGTTGCAGAAGCTTCTCATTTTGCGAAGTCGGTTAAAAAAGTCGTATAGACTAATGGAGTTCTTTGAGCGAAAACGGATGACTCAATCTTTGGAGAAAAGCAAGTTTTATAATTTATAGTGTATGTAAAATAGGGGTCCTTGGCTAAATAATAACAGCTGCACAGATCGATCGATCAGGTTAAGCTACGCTTGCGGCGGTTAGTCTGTGGATGGGTGCCCATCGTTACATACCAAGACCCTTTCGTGTCTTGGAAAGCACTTTAAGCCGTTGTTGGTCGCGGCTGTCATTCGCGAACCTTTGACAGACGTTGTGGCTAATCAGAAGCCCGAAAGTCTGACAACCAGTCTTATCAAGGGGTATCGCATTACCCCAGGTTGTGGAGGTCAGGTAGGCAGTCATTCCATATAAAATACTGGTATTCAGCTGCATCCGGTTAGACTGGAAGCCAACCCTAACATAGTTGGGAAAAGGCTAGGCAGACGGTGATGAGTGTACGTAAAATATTTTTTTTTCTCAATTAAGACTCCTAAACATTTTCGTCCATTTTCTCTTGGCTTAATTTTGGATACAGGACACGTGTAAGCACATGCTGGAAAAGTTCGGGCCTGTTTGAAACTTGATGAAAGGCATCCCCCAGGCCTTTTTACTAACTATCGACTAGTATATAATATAGGTACTTACGTGAGGGAAAGTGTCGTGTTACTTAATTACACCCCAGGACATGATTAACCTCTTTAAGAACTGTAGTAAATGTTAGACGATACCAAGATTGTGTATCTGGGAATGGCAAAAGCATGGTTTTATTAACGTCTTATGGATCAGAAGCTCATTTTTGTTAAAAGAAAATAAATCAAGACTACCTAGAAGTATTTATTTAAAAATAACAGAAAAGAAAATTAATCACAACAACGACGAGAAACCATTAGACACCGAAATAATTGAAATCTACAGTTACTCGTCCGTCACTTGCGAGCTCCCAAATTAAAGTGACCGCGGTACGTGAGCGCCACTCTAACGTCGTGTCGCCCCTTCCACTCGCTGCTTCACAATGGTCACGTGATATCCCCTGCCGTATCATTTGAAATCCTCATATACATGTCTACTAAAATTAAGATTTAAAAATGATGACTTTGATTTATTTGGTTGATCACATTATTAAATTAAGAATTGAACATAATGGCTTTATACAATGTGTAACTGAATTAATGCGCATTATAAAAGTAGTTGATTCAGAATCATTTACTGAATCGATTACTATCATTTTTAACATACTTAGGTAATTTTCTATCCCAAAAAAAATTAAAACTATTTAGATTACAGTCACACTTCCACTGTACAGTCAGAGAGTCAGCCAAACCAAAATTGCAGAAGTACCCACAACGCTAGACCCTTATACGTGCGACTGTGTGCGTGCGCAGATTTATAATGTGACCACAATTTTCTCTATAATTTATTAAATAAACAATCTTTTATACATAATAGTAAAAATTCAGTGCATGTATTATGATTATAACATTATATTCTATCCGTGGTGTTTAATGGTGTGCGTTAATTTGGAGTTATTAAATAGATAAGGAAGGTCCGGTTATCTGCCCACCTCCATTAGATAAAAACTAATTTGTTCCCACGTATAATAAAAACATCCCACGAAAAGAAGCCCTAATTACCCTGCCCCCAATTGACCATTGTGCTCTCATTACACATTACCTGAGATAATTCCCTTTGCTTATACAAATGCAAATGAGGGTAGTTCGCATTAAAGGCACGTACCACGTTTACTGAGCCCACGTCTGCCTACGTAAATCGTGTATACGACGAACATATTGACGAGGGCGATGTACACTGCTTGTTTACAATGCTGGTATTCTTTGGCGACAGAGAGGGGTGGCCATTGAATGGAGAGTACTGCATAATTGCTCGAATAAATAAATGTCAGAGGTACGTTGGTATGAAACAGCTTCATTACGCGCCGGTCGTTTGACCCCAGCGGTCGTGTTTGCTGCTTGACTTTTGACTATCGCTCTTTGGGGCAAATAAGCATAAGCCTATAACGTTCCTTGCGATGTTTTCATTTACCGTTTTAAGAGCAGTGGTGACTAAATAAATCACACATAGTGAAGTCCCTGCCAGGGTTCGATGTGGTTTGAACTTACTACCACTTCTAGTACATAAATACTAAGGGTGATGTCGACTACCACAATAAAGCTTAGTTTATTTTCTTTCAACATAGATTAGAGCCTAAAAGGACAATAATGACAAAATCGTTTTTCCTAAACTAATTCTAAACTCAAGAACATTTTAGTATTCCGATCTTGCTTTGGTAATTTCTCTAAGTCAAAGTCGAAATCAAACTACGTTTAAACGTAAATTTTGCCAGACTTTACGAATCTAATCTTTGATCTTAGTCACGCTCTGTTCTGGTTTGATGTACTTAGCTGTTTTCGGTAAATTATTAGATTAATTACCATTTTTTGGATGATTTTACTTGTTTGTACGTAGTTTACATGTCAACGAAATATTGTGGTTCATAATGACCAATTTACTGGTTGATTCTAGATTAAAACTTTGTAAGTTTAATCCAGCTTCAACAAGTTTGATCCAAATAAGATCTACAACATTAAACTGGGCTTTGTAAAATTGACTAAAACAACGAGATTCAAATACTCTTTCTACTTTATATTTCTCATTTACACTGCATTAGGCTTGCTAGCAGGCTCCACAATAATCTTATCCCCTTCTTCAGCGGGTTTATCATTTTCATTTTCATTCGCTTTTTTTTGTTGAGCGCTTAAATCCTTCTTTACCGGGGGAGGTGGTCTGAATAAATTGATATTATTCTCTAATTTTTTATCACCCACAACTGTTATAGCATCTTTGGGAACTGAGTCTCTTTTCTTTGAGCTGAAACTGTATTTTGGCAACTCGAAGTTACTCATGACAGTTGACAAGTCTTTCTTTCTCGGGAACAGGAACACTTCTATTGCTTTTGTCTTCGTAGCGGGTAACATTGATTTGTTTGGGATTATGCTGTCGAAAAGGAAGGGCATCATCGGAAGGGGATTCGATCTTGCTGGGCTGGGCTTCATTGGTTTCTGTTCGGGAGTGAACTCAAAATACACTGAACCTTCTTGTATATGTTCGTGAGAATCACAACATAACGTAGATCGGACTGGATCGTTGTTGTTGAAAGAGAACAGTTCGCTATTCGAAATTATCTTGTTGATGAGACCAGTAGGGTTGTTCAAGAAGGAATCTTTGGTGTTACGGTGGCTCGAGCACAGACACGGCTCCTCAGTAACTGGTTCAAGTTTTGGGTAGTAAGCTGAAGGGAACGCGGGGCCATGGTCTGGTTTCATTGCATGAGAAGGGCCGTCTGAAAACGTTAAGTTATGTTAATTTGATATTAAACATTTCAGTGAATAGAGATAGACAAGTCATTGCTTGGCTTTAATACGTCTAACAAAATAAAATCTTGAAGCAAATTCGTCCTACAATGTCGTCAAAGTCCATTTGTTACATTAAATATAGTCGTCTGATTTAGTTACACTTTTCTATTTTGGGATAGTGATATAGTTTCCACGACCATCAAAATCTTACCACGACCATTACCAGAGAAATAAAATGAGACTTCCATTTTTCCGAGATTCACGAGGGAGTTGGTTATGGTAGGCATGGGCCGGAGCGTCTCCCGCGAGGAGGCCACTGCCATATACCCCACCAGTACAGCCAACGTGTGCGAAAACATATTCTGGGAATAAATACAATTTTATTTTAGTGATGTTTTATGGTAATTTGGGATTTATTGCAACGTTTTTGTTGCAATAAACCAAACTATTTGCGTTAGGTCTTAACAATCGATTTCTGGATAAATGGATTTTGATTTTATATATGACTCTTTCGTCTTTTTCTATTCCGTCTAGTACTCGCAAACGTGACGTCATTTAGTGTAATTGCGTTGATATAATGTACTCTGTCTGTGTGTATCATTTCCGCTTCCTACGTTAGCGTAAACAAACACTGTAATGGATTACGTTCTACGATTAATTGCGTAGCTATTAACATGTACCGTAGCATATATTCAATTGTTTTTAGACAAAAGAAAAACGGTAATCAATAAGCGAACAAAATTAATTAAAGAATAGGCTCAAATTAAAGCAAATAAAGATCAAAATTTAAAAGCCAAAGATTTAAGACAAGCCATAAAGACAATATTTAAGTTTTAGCTTACCGTTTGTCCTACTGTACGAGCAATAACGAATTGATTGAAATTCTGTTCAAATCCTACTTTTTTGTTTCGCAACTTTCAATTTCGGTTTTATTGGTTTTCCATTTTATTTTTACGATTGAGAAATACGAATTGTTGGCAAATTGTCGGTTCCAACGATATTACTTATAAATACTATGTAGCTTTTCTTATAACGATTTCAGGAATAAAGGAATATCTTTGATGAGGCTTTGGGTAGAATGGCTTTCAAAGGATTATGAGTTGGTGTTTGTATTTCTTTATACAAGGTTTAATGGCACATCGACAGGTTTTGCCGACCCAAAATAAATTGGGATAAAGGTCGGAGAATGATGAATGAGCATAGATATGCCAGCCCGATTAGCCAGATGGCTGAAGGGCAATTAAAGTCAGTATTTATATCTTTTCTTCAAGTAACACAACACTTCACTCTTGAATTCCTGAATGAACAGGCAGAGGTGTAGTGCACCAACAATTAGCCATTTATGTTGAAGACCCTTATGGGGCCAACCTATTGCCATGAAGTGAGCACAAGGCCTATTCCGGGCTGGTACGGAGAATTTTCTTAGAGAAAACTCCTTTTACTCTTTAACATTTTGCTTGACCTGAAGATCGCATCGGGGACCTCATCATGCTCAGCAATAGGCTAGTTTCCTAAAATATTCTTATTAGTCCGTCAGTTAGATTATCAAAAAATATTGAATCCGTATTTTTTCTTTTGTCAATTACATAAAAAATGATGAAGATATCGCCCGTTAAAGTTCCGCGTGACGTTACTTGCTTGCGACACTTTTTAGCATGGCGTGACGTCACGACACCCCACTCCCAAATTATGACGCGCTTTATCTTTGTCATTTTTTGTTTAATTGACAAAAGAAAAAATACGTATTCATTATTTTCGATAATCTAAGTGACGGACTAAATATAATAATTATTTTTTTAACCAGGAAACTACCCTATTGCGCTTGCGACCATCTGATAATCGAGGCAATTTAAGGAAATTTCTCGCCAGCTGATCGACACTTCACGTGACCAGAGGGCTGGGTCTGGGCAATTAGCATTGCCATTCAACGTTGCAATGCTGCCAGTCTTCTGAGCACGTTTCCGGATGACAGCGATGCGAACGAGTACTTCGATGCCTAAATATCGTTTTGTTTTTGTAATTAGTTATATGTATAGTTAGGCTTTTAATTCAGTACCAGTTCAGTACTGGTATTAATAGTTAGAGAAAAGTAAGTTGTAGTTCCTTGCCTTGTGGATTTATTTAGAATTGAGTTGAAGCCGTGTGATAGTGTGCCGTTTGTGTGTATGTGTAGTTTCCCTAGAAGATTTGTCATAGATCTATGCTAATAATAACACTGAAGAGTTTGTTTGTCTTTTTGTTTGTTAGAAGGCGCTAATCTCCGGAACTAACAGTCGGATTTGGAAAATTATTTTGAATTTAGTAATAATAGTAGTACAATTCGTGAGAAAGGCTTCTTAACATCACGCTAGGAACCTAAGGAGCCGAGCAAAAACAAAAAAAAGTCAGAAGAAACGCTAAACGAAAACAAAGTAAGCAGGCGATGCGATGCGACGGGGTGGGTTACGCGAATGAAGTCGCGGGCAGAAGCTAGTAATAATATAAATACAGAATACTGCCATCACCAATCTTAATTGCTTAATAAATTCTTGTTATTGTTGTGTGTTACAAAATAGTTGTTTTGAAGTTGTGACGTAACATTAACACGATGTATATTAAATTGTCTTTGGTCCTTGGCCCTGTCATCAAGCACTTGTCAAACTTTAATTGGTTGAAGACAGGGCTATTGGCTACTTTGTACATATATGTGTAATATATGTCTTTTTTTTGTGATGTGCGTTTAGTTTGTACAGGAAGTTTTTATTACTGTTATTACTTGTGGCTAGGTAATAACAGCCGCACGGGTCGATTTATCAGGTTAAGCTTCACTTGCCACGGTTGGTCCGTGGATGGGTGACCGTCTTTACATACCAAGACCCCCGTGGCTCGGAAAGCGCGTTAAGCCGTTGGTCCCGGCTGTCATTCGTGAATTCTTGACAGTCGTTACAGATGAGGTTTAGTTTGTAAAGAATATCTTTTTTTTCTTTTTCAATTCCTTTGATTGATATGAAAAACTCTCTTAAGAAAACATTTCAGTATGCTTTTTACTCAAGTCAGTCATTATAAACAATGGATAGTGAAATCTGTGAAAATATATTGAAAGAAAACCCAAGTATTTCAAGGAATCGTTCATTTTATTTACGTTACATCGGTGAAGGAACTCAAAGTTATGCCTACACGTTGAAGTGTCGTTTTATTTATTCCTATTTCGATCCGAATGCATTTCAGCATCGCGTATGCAGGCCATAAAATGCACTTAAATTGTATTTATTTATAAACCACGATTTCTGAAATCGATCGTAAAATTTCGCACGTTTCGTGTTGCTAGCGTTGGGAAAGTTTCGTCATTTCTGGCTAAATTTTGGTGATGATTTGCGTCGTCTTCATTTATTTTACCCTCTATGTACAGATATATAAACAGAGAAGAAAAAATAGAACAGAAAAATAGGTACAGAGGCGTTGCTTATTTCATAAGAAATCTCTTCCAGTATACCTGCGATAGGACATAGATAGAGAGATGTAGACAGGGAGGGTGTGAAAGAATAAAAGAGACAAAAAAATAATACATGAAATCATAAACAATTCAATAAGGACTGATTTTTCAATCAAGTGATAACTTCATTCGAGGAATAATTTAGAAATTTTGACAGTTATTTCATACAAGAACTGTCAAACGTCAATTTTATTCTTCGAATAAAAGTTATCTGGCGATGGAATAATCAGCCCTTAATAACTAGAAAGAAAGAAAATACGAGTACATTTATTTGCGGCAAACATGACGCATAAAAAAGAACAAACACAAAAAAAATATCAAGTAGGGGGTAAACATGCGTCACATTCACGCAAAACGGCCATCGCTCAGCATAATGCTAAGACCCTATATGAGACAGAGCCCCAGTGCTGCTAAAAAAATGTTAACTTCTAAACAAATATTATGAGAATATACTTACATGCATACAAATAAACAAGTTCTTTGTCTTTTCCTTTGAGATCGGCTGCCGTTCCTGCTAGATTATCTTAAAGTAACCTGGATAAACTAAGTATCTTCACTTTTAACAAAAAGTTTTCTTAAGTTAGACGGTATGGGAGAAATAGCTGCCTTTTTCATTAGTAGGTATGTAATGTAGTCACGAAAATATAAAAAGTAGGTCATCATCTGCGTAGAATTTTCCCAACTATGTCGGGGTCGCCTTCCAGTCTAACCGGATGCAGCTGAATACCAATATTTTACATGGAGCGACTGCCTATCTGACCTCCACAACCCAGTAACTGGGTCATACGATACCCCTTGGTAAGACTGGTTGTCAGAGTTTCGGGCTTCTGACGACCCGTAACGACTACCAATCCAATCGAATGACACGAATAAGGTAAGGAGGGGTCTTGGTATGTATAGATTTTCACCCATCCACGGACCAACCGCGGTAAGTAGCTTAACCTAATAAATCGACCCGTGCAGCTGTTATACCTTAGCCACAAGCCTCTCCACAGTACAAAAAAGTAGGTACTGTATTTAATATTAATTTGGAAAGGACTGGCTGCGGTCTGGCCATAAATCTTTACCGTCTGCTACAGTTCTTTCTCTTAGCTTGTAACCCCTGCCAAACAAACCTAAAAATCTCAATTTGTATTTTCTGATGTACAATAATGTATTATAAATAAATCTATAGGTGATATTTCCATCCTTTCCCTGGCAACACCGTCCATTGGCGGACTTATTGGTTCGTTTCACGTCAAGAGTTAAACGCAATGGCGGGAACACATTTGGCATTCACATTACTGGTACGTACCGTGTGTGATATACATACAAACATATATGAGACTTTGTTTTACGTCTCCCGGATCACGTTGTTTTGGCTTTACTCATCGAGGCGTACATCAATTGGTTGTCTGTGGAGTTTTTTTGGTAGTTTTTCCTTATAGATAGAAATGTAGGAATTCCCAGAAGTTTGCAAATAGAGATGAAAATCAGCTTTTATACAGGGTGATAGGGAACATGAGCGCCCAACCTGTTACCATGGATTCAGTTTATGATTCTGAAAAACCTGCGTTGAGATTTTTCGTCTGTTATTAAAAAAAATATTACCCGTTCCATACATTTTGATGGCACTGGTTTTGCACGTTTTTTTTTATAAAACGGCAGTTTTTTTTGATAATTGATGAACAATTTCTACGCATGAGGTCTAGAATCATGTACTGCACCCTAATTGCGTATTACAATATCAATCACAATCTGAATAATTTCGCTGGATCTTGCTAATCCATTGCTTCATATGTTCGAAAAATGTGTCTGCTCAACAACGTAAATAACGCAATGAATATTGTTGAACTGTCAAAATTAAACCCATTCCTGCTGATAGTCTGATACGCAATTACCTCGCTGAATTAATAGTAACAGTGCGCGTTGATGTCCCTACCACTCTGTATGTCTGCCATTGGACGGAACCTTTTCGTCAGGGACCATTTCAATATAAGACCGTTTCCTAATTAGTTAGATGCGGACGACAGCGGTACGATGTGACGGCTCAGTAATTAACGTTTCGACGTAAACGTAAACGAGTTATACCTACCTATACATCTAAATTGCTTCGTACTTGCCATGAATTTTGTTGGTAGGTTTGAAATCGTTCCAACAAAACTCATGAAACTCCCTCTCTCTGAGAGTAGGCCTGTGTCCCAGCAGTGGGAACATAAGGCTGATTATTATGATATGATTGAAATCGTTTTGTTGCTGTGTGGAAAGGCACCGACTTGTAACACCCACGGCAGTAGGGTTAGTAATAATAATACTCTCGATACCGGTGGGCTATTATTTTTTATATTTTTAAATGTTTTTATACTTTTGTATATTCTAATATTTAAAAATATAACTTATATGTGTTTACATTCAAATAAAGGAGATAATAATCATTTATTAATCCAGGTCATACAATCCAATTTTTTAGTAATACTACTAGTGTTAGAACTTGGGTACATTTGGCACATTATGGGAATAACTTCTAATAATGTCAAAATAACTAATAATAATGTCAAAATCATCAATAAAAATGTCAAAATTACCATTAATAATGTCAAAACTTGGTCTTATACTCAGGCACCCAGTGCCTGAGTATAAGTCCCTCCGCCCTATCAGCCACAGTGACCAAGAGGCTGTAGGCGCTGCCCCGCACCCGTCGCATCAGGGAGGCGACACGCTTTCGCGTTAAACTGTCTCTTTTATTTGTTTGATGTCAGTGTATTTGATTCTTTATATCTAACTGCTCCGTTGGCCTCGTGGTCGCGACTGCTGATCGTGGGTTCCTGGGTTCGATTTCCAAGTCGGACAAAGTGTTATTGGGTTGTTCCATTAGGAATTTCTAAGTAAAACAGCCCGGAGTTTGAAAGTTGGTGGTGTGATACGCCCGTGCTTCGGAAAAATCTCCGCTGAGAATCGCCGCCATGACCGAAATTCGGTCTGGAGAACTATTTACCATTTATGTACACACATATATAAACAGACAAGAAAAAACAGAACAGAAAAAATAGGTACATAGGTGATGCTTATTTCATAAGAAATCTCTTCCAGCATACCTGCGATAGGACAATAGATACAGATAGATAAATATAGAAAGAAAGAAAGAAAAAGTATTTATTGCGACTCGTACAGAAAGATCATAAAACTAAACACAATAAAAAATAAAACAAATTATATATAAAAAAAAGTAACAAAACCAAATTATATAAAAAAGAAGTAACAAAAAGAAAAATGAAACAAAAAGTCCTGTACGAGGCCAAAAGGCTCCTATCTCAGCATAATGCTACGACATTTAAAAAATAAATGTCGCAGCGCTGGTATTCTGATAGGGCCCGCTGTTATGTCACGGGCAATTACAGTAATAAATAAATTAATAATCTATTTTATTATTTAAATAATATATATAATTATGTAAAATTTTATCAAATAAAATAAATAATATACTATGTTTAGGTATTATTCGATTCTATGTCTTTCAAAATTGTTAGATTTGTAAGTAAAGACAACAACTCACGCCCAAAATGTTTATTCTGTGAGAATACAATGATACAAATGATAAAATGTATCAATCATTTTTATCCTGTGCGTCAGATTTGTTGAAAAAGAAATCGGTTACATAAAAAAAATGTACGCAGCGGTTGCACGTGCCAATTGTACGTGCGTCACTTCATATTCGATAAGCTTACTTTTTTCTTTTTTCTGCTTTGAGTTAGTAATATTTCTTATCGTGTGAGAGAAAGAATTGGATTAGCAGCTTAGCCGAGTAATATAAAGATGACGGAGTCGTAAAAATGACATTAGAAACCATATTTGATGGCATGATTAGCTCGTTGTCTGCAAGTGCTACCTAGCGCTAGAGTAGTGGTGATAACGACCCCACCTTACGAGTTGTAGGTCGTGGGTTTGAACCAGGCAGGCGCTTTAATTTGTGTTAATAATTTCATCAGCACTACTCTCCAAACAGTGAAGGAAAACATCGTGAGGAAACTGTCATGACCTAGTACCGAAACTTCGAAGACATGTGTGACATCTACCAACCTGCACTGGGCCCGCGGAGTAGGTATATCATAGCCCACTCCCTCCCGAAGAGTAGGGGCCTGTGTCCCAGCAGTTCAGCATTTTATGCTGATTATGCTTAACCTTACATACAATAATTAGCTAAATTTTAACAATAATCAGTAATCATGTGTCTCAGGTGTAAAATAGCGTAATTATATTATAATAAAACGTAGGCATATTTTGTGACCCAAAACTGTCAAAAGGAAAATAAATTTTGATTTATCATTGAATTGAATAGGCTAATATTATGCTTACGCTAAGCGCTACCTACTGTGCAGAGCATGGGCTTTCGGTTAGATTCATTATTACTTTCTGTCAGGAATTTCTCAGTAAGTGCCTTGAGTCTGGATTTTCGCCGAGCTAATGGCAACGAGCTTGCCCTTTATTACATGGAACATACATACACATAACTGGTGAAATGTTGGTGTAGGTAGTAAATTACTTTTGCCGAGCTTTCGGGAAATACAGGATTTTATGTATAATTTTCTATAGGGAATCTTATTTCGAGGTATTGCTTTGAAATAAGATTAATTTTTCTTTTCGATTTTTATCTTTAAAAATAAAAAATGCCTGTTCCAAAAGTTTCTTATGAAAATGTAAATAAACTATGCTCGTGTCAAATTCCTATGCAATCACTCATTAAAAGCAATAAGTAATATTATTCATCTTTATTTAGAAGGTATCAACTTTGAATCTTACCACTTTTTTTCAATAATAAGTTATTATTCGATATAAACAATAATATAATTATAAATAATAATATAATTATTAAAATGATTAATAAAATGATAATTGTTATGTTTTTAATTATAATTGTTAAAAAAAAATATATAATATAATTTATAAATATATATAAATAAATAAATATTTATATATATTTTACTAGCCTACTTGTCCCAATTCTGGGCAAAGGCACCGTCAAATTGAAATGAAATCAAAATGTTTAATTTTCTTGGACGAAAATGTATGTTAAATTAACGTCAATTGTCAAATAAAAGACGTCTTTAAGGTGATTTTAAATTAGAAATTCGGGTTTAAATAATCAAATCAAACCTCTCAATTTGTAAGTGACGCTACAAATCGGTATACACGGGTACGTTTTCTGATCCATTTGTTTACATTTTCAGCAGATAATTTAGGAACAGACTATAGGCATTTGATAGAATTATTGTTTATGTGTAGATTTTAGTGATATTTGATTGCGTATGCCAATAGCCCAGTGGTAACGGCCCTGTACGAGTGGCAGGTCGTGGGTTCGAACCCAGCCAGGTGCTTTACTTTGCGTAAATAATTTAATCACCACTGCTTTCAAAACGGTAAAGGAAAACATCGTGAGGAAACCCGCATGTTCCAGAACCAAAAATTCGAAGACATGTGACATCTACCAACCCGCACTGAGCCCGCGTGGTGGATCACGGCCCACTCGCTCTCACAGAGAGGAGGCATGTGTCCCAGCAGTGGGAACATTATAGGCTGATAATGTATGCCAATATGTTGATGTTGAAAGAATACATGTCAGTGATATAGAGATTCCTATATACGTTATATATTATTCAAATATAAATAACGTTAACCTTTGAACCACGAGGGACGTATATAGTCGTTGTGTCATCAATTTGATATCCCATTTTCGAAATGTCGATAAATAAAAAGTAAACAATGTTTGTTATTACCAATTTATACCTTGGCGTCGGTCTGGGTGGTAATTTGTTGTGCGTGGTGGTCGGAAGGGGTAATTTTATTTGTGCCAGGAACTGTGGTTATGTAGGTGACTGTGGGTGACGAGTCACTGTAATTATGATGATTGATAGAACGATAAGTGTAGGTATGGGTTATGTCGTATTTTTAATTCAATGATCGAATACTTACGCTCTATTTTATTTAGCGAGATACAATAGCTTCTGTGTATAATATGTCTTAAGTAGGTACTATAGACCAGAATTTCTTGAACATAGACTTCAAAATCGACATTAAAAAAAGATAACTTTTGCTTAAATTCAAGCAAAATGATACACAAATCTGTTTCTAATGTATCAGAATTTTGTCTCAAACGCCTAAACAAACAGCAAAATCAAACAAAACCCGAAAATTCAAACAAAAAACTTTTATTAATTTCCTACAAAGTTCAACATCAGCTAATTTGTTTAGAAACTGACATTGTTTCTTAATAAAACAGTTAAAATGGAACGTGACGGTTTCAGAGTAACTTTTATAGAGAAATCGTGCTGTTCAGTCGAGTAGTCGAAGACTAAAATAGACTCACCTCGTCTTTGTTTGAAAGGGTTGTAAACTTGTAAGTGGTTAAAAGGGTTTAGAAGATAAGTGGCTGCATCAGCATCTAGTGTTGTAATATAATTATTTATGAAATTAGCTCTTGGAGTAGTTTTAGGCCTGCTTCAAGTTGCGCCATAATTCCTGCTTCTGTGAAGTTTGCTGTTAGTCATAACTTGAATGGTGTAACCAAGACTTTGTAACGTAAAATTTTGATTGAAGAGCCTCCGCGGAGTTTCGTGTCCGTTCTTCTCCATATGAAACACTACTGCTCTTTGGAATGGGTGTGAATTTCCAGTTGCTGACTGTTGACGGACAAATTTTTTGGGTTTTAGGTTCTCCCAAAGCTTGATTTGTTCCACATTGCTCTGAGATGTGGTATTGCAAGAAATTTCAGAGGGTTCGATCGTGTTGCTTTATGCAAAACAATATTGTTTGCCAACATTACCAGTACCAGGCTATTCGCATTAAAGTGTCACTGTATCTGTGTAGCTTTTTATGTCAAATAAATATTATTATTATCAAAATAAGGTGATTTTCTATTGAAAAATAATGTCAGAAATGCAAATCACTATTTAAACATCAAAACTGCTACCTACATCAAAAGATTTCGCAAATAAGGTAAATTCCCAAATATGTTTTACAGCATCAAAATGTGCTGGTGAACAAAAAAAAAAAAAATTACAATAAATAGATTTCTAAATAAAAATTCTACGACTGTTTCGTTTTGTGAATCAGCTGTCTAAGTAATTGAATTGAAAACAGATGTTATTATTTCTCTTTGAGTTATCAAAGACACAGAACACATAATTTTACAAGTCAAAGATCAGAGTTCGTTACATTGTTGATAAGAATTTTCGTCTTTTCTGTTCGTTTGATGGTGAATGAAAAGGTTATTAGAGATTAAACTCGCAAGATTTCATGTGCCTCAGACATTCACCATTCATTCACACATTTACCATTTCGAGATTCATTTCAGAACACCTACGCTGTGAGATTAGCTATCAAGCAACGGTCACGTTGCTTGACAACTAATCTTCAGTGAGTAAAGCAGGATCTAAAAATGTGCTTTTATGGAAAAAATATAAAACAATTGCCCATAGCTATAAGAATTAACTTTTCATCGCCATCATTTAGACAAAATACCTCCACTGCTGGGCATAGGCCTCGCCCAAGCATCGCTTCTTCGACCGGGCCTGTGCTTCTCGCATCCAGTCGATTCCCGTGACCTTCACCAGGTCATCGGTCTACCTCCTGGGGATCTTCCCTCATACTTTTAATTTATTTTATTAAAAGCTTTGTAATATTTTTCGTAGATGTTAGCAGGACTGGAAGATATTCACGCCAATCTAAATCCTCATGGTGGTACGATGAATGCAAAGCCTTATTTAGATCCCAAAAGGCGAAGTGAAATAGTTGACGAAACGTTTTTAGAACAAAAAGATATTTTATTAGAAATGGTACGTATTTCATGCTTATTTTCTTTGATTTCATTTAGTTTTTCAATCAGAGCAAAATGTAGAGATCAACTCTATGGAGTACCTATATAGAGGTATGAGGAACAGGGTGTAAAGTCCACTCATCAACTATAGAAAAGGGAGGATCCTCTAACCAAACGGGAGTTGTGTCTGGCGAGCAACTGCCCGATGATTCATGTCGGGCCGTTGTGTTGTATACAATATGCTAGTTGCACGGTAAATTGTGCTTGCGAGATGCAGGATTTTACGTAACGTCAGTATGACGCGTTGTTCGTATGTGGCGTTGTAGATACCAGATAAAACTGCTGCTGCTGGCTGATGGTGGCAGTCTTTGTTCAAAACAGAAATGTGTTTTCTGATGATTTAAATGACGATTATGGGATTACCTAATTGTGAAGTGAATTAATAAGAAACTGATAACAGTGCAAACATCATTTTGGTGTAAGGGTTAAGGGGCAAAATCATTCCATGAATTATCAGGGATTTTCAAGTATTAAATTTATGAGACTGAAGAATATCATAATACTTACCAAAAAATAAAAAAAAGTCACGGTTTCAGAACAGAAACATAACATACAATTATAACCGTAAAGTATCAGAAACTTGACAATATCACACCGATCTCAGTGCGAGAGTTCACCAACTTTTAACTAAATTGGTGATCTGAGTTTTGGCACATAAAACAATTGCTCCTTTGGTGAATTACTCTCGATGTGCGAAGTTCGAAACAAACCAATTATCTGATGCCGGAGGCTTCGGGACGGTCGACTAACCTTGTTAGGAGCCCCCTCCTTGATGTAACTTGGATGTGTGAGATATGTTGTTGTAATATAATTATCGTGATATAGATATATTCTAATACCTATATTAGGAGTCTAGGGAATCATCGCAGTTCCAAAGTTGGAAGGAGTTTTATATTCAGAGCCTACGGCTCTTTGTACACACATGTTTTTCTTGGCTTGAAAAACTATGGCATATAGTAGGCACGGTCGTCAGTGTTGTATGGATCACTATAAGCTTGTTGACCATAGATACTAAGAAAGTTTTTTTTTTTTTGACGGGCTCGTATTTTCTATCTTACGGTTTATGTGCGGTACAGTAAAGAAACCGTACCGTGTAGAAAGGACTTAGGCCCTTTGTCCACGGCACGGTTTCTTTCGATCGATCGCTTTTTCACTCTTGGGTACAGGCAAAGACAATTAGAAAAATGTACCCACTGGCTACTTAATTGCCCGGAAAGTGTGATTTTTAATTTCATACTTTTGGCTGTATTTTTAACCGTATTGTTACTCAACCAATTGTTAAAAATAGTAACTAATGGTTAAATATTGGTAAAATGTGTTTTTTGTACAATTGTTAGTTTGTCTGATGGTTATTTTTTTACGTATATTTAATTATTTAACCATTAGCAATTATATTATATAATTAGTTTAACAACTGATCAAAAAACCGGCCCTTAGTGAAATATGGAATTAATTGACCACTTACATTCTCTATCTCATGCTTATTCCTAATGTTCTTTGTGAATTCAAGCGTATTTCGATTTTCGGTGACTGTAATGAGATCGGAATCATGATCTTCATCCCGTAAAGGAAAATACTTCTTAATTAACAATTCTCTGTATCTTTCAATATTATATTCTGTTGATCTGGTACTTATGTAGGCAGTTCACCGGTCCGTTCTTCCGAACATAATCAATACAGATCGTCTAATGTCGAGGTCAAATCTATCATCTTTGTTTGTTTCTATTAGCTTTGATGAGATTTACGTTATTTCTTCTATTGACGTAATATCTCCCATTACGCGTCATCAATCTCGTTGTGTTTCTTTCATTGTGGAATTAGTATCCATGTTTTTAATGTTATTACCCTTCTATTGTGTATTAAGTGTTATTTCTATTTACGGTATGATGTTTTTCTCTTTATAAAAATCCTAGCCTAAACAGTATCCTCTTTAGGGTTATCGTTGACGTATCACTCAATATGTATGAGTAGAAGTATTTACTAATTAGAGCCTTTTTTAAAACACGATAAACTAATATATTATTTAACTACATAGAAAATAAATTACAGAATAAATTAAAATATTAATTTCAGCTAGAAACAAAACTGAAAGAAGTCAGAGACAAAAGAAAAAAGAAAGCGCTTAATAGTATTGATGGCAACAATACTAACAATGCTCTTGACAAAGTTAGTGATAAACATTTGGAAAACGTTGATGTGAAGCTAAGCGTTAACGGTATCAGTGCTGTTGGTGACACTAATCTGGAACTCAAGTATGGAACTGGTATGGAAACCGTTACAATATCCAATTAGATTTTAAGCTATTGCATAGCTTCTATCGCGGGCCTTGAGCGTGGAGACCGAATCCAGAAATTCCGTAACGAAAAAAACCTAACACCCAAAAAGAAAGACGGTCCAAAAACAAATGACGGTTAATAATTATAATTGCATAAGTTGATAAAAAATGCTATGCAATAGCTTTACCGCGGCAGTCTCCGAGTGCCACACGTCTTTTTTTATTATTTAGGCATTAGTGGTCATGTGAGCCTTTCGACCCAAGGGGTATCGTTTTACCCAGTAAGTGGATTGTAGAGGTCATAATAGGCAATCGTTCCATGTAAAGTACTGGAATTCAGCTGCATCCGGTTAGACTGGAAGCCGACTCCTACTTAGTTGGGAAAGGGCTAGGTAGATGTAGAGTCATGTACGCCTTTATCCTTATTTCTATTAATTATTATACATTATGGCCTAGAGTTGTGTGTCCTTAGCGTCATTATACCTAACTGACGTTGATCGAACTAATTATCTGTTGACATCCTGTAAGAGCAGTTTACCATCAGAGTGACAATGAGGTGAAAGGTAATATATGAAATTGTATTTACTATCGTATATCTTTCGTAAAAAAATATGCTTATGCTGCAAAGCGCCATATGCCTACAAAATTCAAGGCTGATATAAAATAACTGATGTTCTTTTATATCAACCTCGAATTTTGAACGAAAGATATGATCGTAAATAAAATTTCATATATTTACACCAGTCTTTTTGAAATGACAATTTATTCCCATATTATGGCAGTTATATTTCCCAAGTAACTTAATGAGTGATGAGTTTGAAACATACTGTCATACTTCTTCCTTTTAATAATATGCGCCAAAGTTAAGGAATTAAACCACGGTCTCCCAACAGTAATGAGCGCTGACAGGGTAAATTAATTAGTGATGACGTAAGCGTTTAATTAAGTTTGATTTATAATTCGAAAAGTTCCTGAACATTATATTCAAACAAGCTTGAATAATTCAGATTTTGGTATGGGTAAATGTTTGAACAGGGAAATGATTTCTGCGGCTTTGATTTTCAAAGGGTTAAAAAAAAGCCAACAAAATAGAAATCGGGTAAACAAAGTTCGGCTTTGAATGTATAGGCTTGAAAATAAATAAATGACTGTGCACTAAAATACCGCAGCGAATCCAATTGCTAGCGTTTAGGATTAGCCTTTACAGAACATACGGACAACCTCGATTGGGATTTTTTATTTAAATAGTTTGATCAAACAAAATATTTCAGTCTTCCTCTGGAAAAATATAAAATGGAAACACTGTTATGTTTTTATTTTATATTTATTAAAAAAAAGTATAATCCTGCTCATACTCGAGATTGAATCTATACCATGGCGAATAAAAAATAATTGAATACTTTTTATTATCTACACCATATATACTTAAACGTATAAATTTTACATAGGGTGACATAATGGGCGGTTATATCGCTAAAAGCGATCTTTTAAAGACAACCTCACTCGAATTATAAAAAAATATTAGAGACAAAGGAGAACAATAAAAAGTGTGTCTAGAATAGATCTTAATCTAGAACACTATTTATGACAGTAGGTTCAGTTGAAAACCAGCGTCAGGCACTAGTTGTCTGGCATTTTTGCTGAACTGGGCCATTTTGTCGCTGTCGTGTGGCACACTTTGTTGCTAATTTCTTACATCGGCCTTTATCCTTTTTTATTTAATTTTTATTTATTTTGGTCTGACGTATGTCTCTGGTGTACTGTGTGTCTTTTAGTTTGTGCTAAATAAATGTATTTTCATACTTTCTTTCTTATATTTAACCACAACAGAGAAATTGGCATTGACCCTAAATGCAAGGCTATTAAAATTATCAATGTGGAAACTTCCCTGATCTCTAATATATTAACTACGGTTAATGTGATATTCTCGACGCCAAAATCTAACCTTGACATGGAAAATCATATTTAATTGTGGGAAAGGTCAGTTAGCAGGGTGACGCCCAGCCGGGTAGACAGGAAAATTGTAGTAAATCATGTGAAAATAAGTAGGTAGGTTATCAAATACGTATAATCTAATATCTATACTAATAATAATATCTGAAGAGTTTGTTTGTTTGAACACGCTAATCTCTGGAACTACCAGTTGGATTAAAAAAATATTTTTGCATTGATAGCCTAATTAAAAAAAAAATTGCATTGAATAGCCTAATTTAAAAAAAAATATTTATGCATTGAATAGCCTAATTTAAAAAAAAATTATGGATTGAATAGCCTAATTTTTAAAAAATATTTTTGCATTGAATAGCCTAATTTTTAAGGCTATAGGTATAATAAAGGTAGGACTCTTAGGACCGAAAAAAAGTCAGATATAACGTTAAGCGACAATGAAGTAATAGCACGAGCAGGCGATGCGATGCGACGGGGCGGGTTGGTGGAACAAGAAATTTCACGCGGATGAGGTCGCGGGCAGAAGCTCAAAATAAAGCCAGAAAGTCTGATTTATTGATGATCCAGAGACAATTTATACATTAATACAACAGCATGACAATTCAATTAATCGTACCTCCGGCATACCCGGCATTAAATCCGCCTAGAGCTATACATTTCAGCCTTAAGGTATTAACTAAGTAGATAATTATTAAGGCTCCAGCAGACAGGCGCAACGCGACAGTGCGACGCGACTCTGGTAGAACAATGTCCATGAAGTTTTCATAGAAATTGTTGTAATAGAGTCGCGTCGCGCCTGTCTGCGGGTGCCTTTAATATCCACTAGGATTTTTATTAAACATTAACATGTTTCTTAGAGAAAAGAGAACAAGCTAAGAAAATAAAAAGAAATAGGCACTGTAAAATTCCTCCTAACCAATATAAACATTGATAATAAGTAAACATGAGACAAGCTAGCTTCCAAGGGAGATAGAATTTATGAAAATCCTGCTAAACCTAATATATTTTTAGGTAAAGGATTGGTGAACTTGAATGCTCACGGAATATCTAATATAGGAAATGCTCATGTGGAACTGGGTGTTGGAGAAACTGGACTAATTATACCAGGATTGACTGGTTTATTCGTTGGTAAGGATACTCATTTATACCTATTTGATATAAGTTCTTAAGAAAAAGTCCTTTCTGTTATTGATAAGAACCTTAACTCACTGGCGATTTGCGAGTGTGTTTCCGGCGAGCCGCTTGTTTAACGCGCTCGCTGCGTGACCATAGCGAACAAGCCACGTGTGCGCAACGTGTTCACCGAGTTTACGTAACGAGAGTTATTGACGTGAGTGTACAATAGATAGTGAGTCATGAGTCATGACATGAGTGTACAATATCGCGAAAACGCAGAGAACACGTCACGTATACGTGGCTAGCTCGCTTTGCACCCGCGGTTCACAAGTCGCCTAGCTGGAAATACGCTGGTAAATCATCAGTGTGACAGCGCCCTAAATCTTCGCAAGTATCTAGAAACTTTAGTTACTTAATTTTTTGAAGAAGATTTATAGAAATATGTTTTCTTTTTATATTCAACAAACTGTGAAATGATAAGCTTGGTTTTACTTTTATCTAAAATGTCTGTTCATGACAAAATTATAATGTGCTGCCTTTGAAAGAAACTAAGCTTGGAAGAAAAGGTAAAGGAATATTGACATAGATAATTTCCACTCAAACTCTTCTATTGTCTTCGCTATTAAGCAGTTACACTGGAATTCTTCCGAACAGCCAGCTATTTTTAGTTCAAGTAATATTTAATTGCCCTCCTAATTTTTTTTACATTATTTTCATTTTAAGATCGTGGGCACGTAAACGCCTCAAAAAACGTGAACGTCAACGGAACGTCAACTGAAGCACCAACCACTGAAAAGGCAGATGATTCTCGAAGAAGTGGTAACAAAGCTAATTTAAATGAAACAACTGTCACAGTAGCATCTACTTTAACAACTGCAACTAAACTCGTAACAACTCGTAAGCACCATACAATGATTATTGATCGTGCAACTCCAGTAAAGAATTCCACTGTCCAAGTCTGGAATATACCTGATGTACTACCGCTTATGACGGCCAATTCGACAGTTACTGTAGCTAATAACACTACTGCTTAGTTAGAAAATGTGTTCAATTGTAGATAATAAAGAATTATTTGACACGGTCTTCTTAATTTCCGGCATGTCCTAGAAACAAATACAAACACACAAACTAACACTTTAGTTTGTGATCTTCCTGTACGAGTCGCAATAAATATTTTTTCTTTCTTTCAAACAAACGAAGACATGTGACATATACTAACTCGTACAGTGTCCTTCGTGACGTACAGTCCACTTCTTCTCACAGAGAGGAGCCTTGTGTCGCAGCAGTGAGAACATTATATGCTGATTGTAATTATTTTCTTTATTTCTTCCATCTAAACTCAGCGTATCGCAGTCCACTGCGGACATAGGCCTCTCCCAGGCTACGCCATAACACCCTGTCCTCTGTCTCCCACATCCAGTCTGTTTCAGTCATTTCTTCCAGACTCCTTATTAAATCGAAATGATGCAAAAATACATATAATTTAAAAATAAAACAGCCTAATATGTCCTAATTGAGACCTTTTGAGACCACAAAGGCTGCCAATATTTGCATTACTAATGAAAACGGTTCTAGACGACGAATAATGTTTTGTTTTTATATTCGTATTACATACTTCGCTTTCTTGGCGTGTGTTCATAGAGATGACTGCGTATGCAAATATTAAACCGTCTTTTTATTACACTGTCAATAGAGTGTTAGTGGTATGAGTTTTAATAGGGTGGAAAGTACACTTACCATCACGCTTTGTCTCGATCGAAGGGTGAGGCAAATGTGTTCCTATACCACACGCTTCGCCAGTTATGCTTTACCTTGTAAGCTAACGAATGTGGTAAACTCGGCCACCGCGCATGAACCATTGATGTTTGATTCATCGCTATATTCAGCAGTAAAGAAATCAGAGACAACATTAGGAGGCTATAACTATCATCCCGGATAAGTTATAGAAGTCGATCATGATAAACGAATATTGTGAATGTCCTGGAACCAAAACAGATTCCCATAGATAACAATCGTAATTTCTGATATTATTTAGCTTGTGCTTAGAATAGACTTTGACGATAATTTTACACTTTTTTACTAACCGTTTGTATGAAAATACGTGCACGTTATAACGTTATCGTAGAAGGAAATTTAAAAGCGTCATAATATATTATTTCCATACATATTACTACCCTGTCTTATTGTGTTGCCATGACGTAAACGTGGACGCCCACGTTAATATCGTCATGTTAGAAATTACAAAAGCGCACTTTTTGATAATGCATTATTATCAAAATGGTAAGTAAGCTATGTGTAGTCTAAACGATCTGACGACCATCATCTATTCGCAAAGATGTTACTCTCAGACGATAAAACCTCCACAATGAGCGTAATATCATGGAGGTATGTTGCCATACAAAAACGAAACATTCCGAATAAATAACATATACTTTGAACTCAGGACGACTGCAAACGACGTTCATTTCCTCCCGCGCTTCTGTAAGCATAACTCCTCAAATTCTATTGGACGACACGCCAATGGCTTTTGGCGCGAAACGAGCGTCGTTTACGGCAGACGGCGAAAATAAGCGCCATCTTGCATTATGATGTTCACACGAAGACTCTGGAACTGAGAATAAGGTTGTTGAAACAATATATTGACGATATAAACACGGAGGAAATGTAGGATAATTTTCCCAGTAGCGATAATTACGAAGCAGAAAGGCGTTGTGGTGTAATTAAGGAAAGGTTTCGTCTTGCAGAACATTATGCGAGAAGAGACCATTTTCCGTCGAATAAGTAGGCATAAGAAAAGACTAAAGATTTGAAACATCTTACTACAACTAAAACGTAAAAAACGTTCTTCTGATCAACGTGATGGTGACGTGTTTGTGTTATTATAATGTGACGTATAGGGACAATACAGGCTTAAGATAAAATAATAATGATGATGAATAGAATAAACGGCCGCAGGAATCCGTTGGATGCGAGAAGCACAGAACCGAACGAAGTAACGATGCTTGGAGGCCTAAATCTAAATTCCTAAATCTTTCAGCCTAGACGTCGTCATTCATAAAACCCACTTTGTCGACGAAAAGTAAGTACAGCCCCAATTTTGATAACAAATTAAATCACATTCTGAAATCTAAAACCTATTAAAACTCCAAACTGTTTCTATAATAATTTGATGTGCGTGAACAAAGTATCTACATTAGAAACAAAATAACATTAGGTAACTATTTAATTGCTATTTTTAATTGTTATTGCTACCCAAATATGCCTTAAAAACTCTCTACGGTCTGATAATGAGTTAAAGCGATGCCCAGTAGTGGACATCTTTCGGCTGAAATGATGATGAATAGGGAGCGGCTATGTGCAAAAATGAGATTCATAGGATAATGTGGATCACTATGAAGTTTAAGAATTAAGCAGGTCAAACATTACCTAATTATTTTCAAACTTTTGTCTTATCTATCACATGGATTTCCTTTTAACTGACTTTCAAGCAAATATTGAAGTATTGAATCAACATAAAATATAGCTCCATATCTGATATATGGCTCATATTATTTCGTAAAGCTTGCTCGACAAATTGATTGATTGGAGAACAATTACAGCCAGACGAAAAATCACGATATTTGCCCTTTACACACACGAAAGCAAAACGATGCAAGAAGATTTATCAAGTTCCAGTCTTACGTAAAAGAATCCTTTTCTATAAAACCTCATTTATTTTCTGCCAAATAGTTTGGAAGTTTTCATAGTTCATTAAAAAGCAGTGCCTAAGAATATTTTCTGTGAGTTATTGTAAATTGGAGAGTATCTTGATTTATTTCTCCAATCTGACAATTAGTGTTCATTTATAGCCAGCTTTCTTAGAAAGTTCATTAGAAATAAATTGATCAAGCTCCAAGTTTTCAAAATCAGTTTCGGTATATTCTAGGTGCCTGCTTGTATTTGTATCTTTACTATTTTTTTATTAGCCGTCACCTCACATATCAGGTTCAGTTGAAAACTAGCGTCAGGCACTAGTTGTCTGGCATTTTTGCTGAACTGGGCCTTTTTGGTGCAGCCGTGAGGCACACTTTCCTGCAAATTTCTTACATATGTATTTTTACTTTCTATTTGTGTTTTTTATTAGTTGCTATCTGATGTATTGTGTGTCTTTTAGTCTGTGCTAAATGAATGTACCTATTTTCTTTCTTTCTTTTATTAGCCATTAATGTCCCACGGCTGGGCAAAGGCCTCTTTACTCTCTTTCCAGCTCTCTCTGTTCATTGCTGCCTAGGACCAATCTTTATTAAAGGAACCTAGCTCATCCCGCCTTCTCCATCTGGGCCTGCCACAATGTCGTTTACCATTAAGTGGAACCCACTAGGTCGTAACTTTGACCAATTGAACCTCTAACATGCGGCAGACGTGTCCACCCCGATCCCATTTAAGCGTGGTAGCTTTTCGAGGAACAGTATCTTTATACAGATAAAGATACTGTTCCTCGAAAATAGAATAGATACGATGATAGTAAAGATACAGATCTTTACTATCATCGTATCTATTCAATTTTAAATATGGCAAGCTTGTCAATTTGACAATTTCAGAATTGAATATTATATAATATATTTAAAGTCGTTTACTAGTTACTTTAACATTTTAATTTTGAAATTGTAATTTTCAAAAAGCTACAGCTGGCTTTAATAATTATTAAATTCAAACATATTTCAAAGAACAAAGGTAACTACAATCCCTAAGATTATCATTTGTACCCTTCCTTTCTTGAATAGAAAAGTTCAGTCGCAATCTCGAAAGTATCAAGTGTCTTGAGCTGCCATCCGGGGGTGAATGTCAAAGTACCAACTACCCGCGATGCGCGGATGTTACGTAAACCAAAATGGCGGACTGTGAGAACGTCGTGTATGATTTGCAAGCCCTGCTATGCGTGTCTTGTTTCTTTTTTGTATTATTTTATGGGATATTATGTCTTTTTGTTTTGTAGTTTTCTTTAATATTGTTTTTTTAGTATTATATTGTTTCGCGTGACGTGTTTCGTGTTGTGTAATTTTATAGCTCAATTCGCCCGTGGTTTCGCTCCCGTGGTATTTCGATAAAAAGTAGCCTACATCCTCAGGGTAAGTAAGTATCCCCATACTCATTACTATCGGCAGTCATCTCGGATATTCGCCGGAACAAACAGACAGACAGAAAAACAACAACAACAAACAATCTATGTATGTTCGTTGCGGTGCTAAATTGCTTTTTTTTTTAAATTGACTTTATTGAAATTCGCTACTCGCTAGTTTTCTGACAGAAAAAGGTGGAGGTATGCTACCTATTTGATCGTTATTTGCTAAAAGAAAATGCCAAAGTGTGGTTGATTGACTATAATTATTGTTCTAATTAAGTATTTTCGACCTGAACTGTGTATACAGGGTGGCAGGGGCATCAAAGCGCAAACTGTAACCCAGAATTCAGCACATGATTTTAGATTCCCTAGCGTAGAAATTTCTCGTCGGTTATCAAAATAAATTTTTTTGGTGCATCTAAAAGTGCAATACCTATGCAGTCAAAATGTATGGAACAGCTATATTTTTTTTTAAACCGACGAACAATGTCAAAGCTGAGTGGTTCAGAATCATAATTACTGAATTAATTGTTACAGTTTGCGCGTCGATTTCCTTGCCACCCTGTATACCGTCCACGCAATAGAGTAAGCGTTCCAATCTGAAAGCAATATTGAATTTTGAAACAAAATTGAAATTCAGTTCACAAGTTTCATCTGAAAATACCACGAACTGTTAGTTTTGTAGCGAAAGTGTCGTGTTTGCTACGACGTCATTCAATTTATTTGCACCAAAAATACCACTGCTTCGTAGTTAAAAACTTTTTCCAATTAAATCTAGAGTTTTAAAGTGGAGGTAGTGCGAGGGTTTTTAATAACTTGTTGGCACTGTCTATTTATATTTTTACTTCATTTCTCCTCTCTCTTTTAATTTCAAATAATTATTGACAGGAAAATAAGGCAAGGATTACCAAACTAAGGTTCTGGAGTGGCAACCACGTACCGGAACACGTAGCGTTGGAAGGCTTTCCACAAGGTGGACTGATGACCTGGTGAAGGCCGCAGGAATCCGCTGGATGCAGGAAGCATAGCATCGGTCGAAGTGAAGGTGCTTGGGCCTATGTCCAGCAGTGGACATCTTTCGGCTGAAATGTTGATGATGATGATGAGAGAAATATAAAATTTGTATTGTTGAACGATCAATTAAATATGAACAGTGGCTTAATACGAGTAGTATAACCGTTTCAAGAAGGCGAATACATTTTTAGGAAAAAGTTAATTAGGAACGAATTGCAATATCCTTTTTGCAAAGATTGAAGTTTATTGAACATACCGTCTAGTAGGTACATTCTTCCAGCAAAAAGGAGTTTGCCCACTACACCGTACCATACTATGACCGTACTAGGAACGTGTCTGGCAAAAAATTGTCTTTGTAATGATAATAATGAGACCGTCTCCGACCAACACCGTTGCGTGCCATGCACAGAGCGTAAACAATTGTCGGCGAGAATATTTTTCCGGTGCTGATACGCTCCGTGTATGGTACACGACGTTGCCAAACCGCTGCGCGCAGGCGGCCAAACCGTAAGCATACATAACCGCGTTATATATATAACCGCGTTTGATGGCCGTTCTAAGCCCGTTATATACGAGTTACAAGCCGACAATTTTCTAATCGCCACAGGAAATAATTTTCCCGACAAAAATATTCATTCGCTCTTCCTGACGCGTCAGCCTCATGCGAAAATACAAGTGAACTACTAAAACCGACAGAACGGGAACCACACGGATATGACACGCGAATAATACGCGGTTACTACGGTCACTTTAACCGTTATGCACGGGTTCTTGTGGGCCGTGGATCGTGCTATATGAACGTATCAGGCATGGAAAGAAACATGACACGGACTACTATGCCCACTAATAGTAGTCCGTGTCATGTTTCTTTCTCGGTTTTCACAGTCATGGTAATGGTAGGGTGCTGTCTCCTTTGGGCTGGGCAGTCTCCTTTATACAGGGTGGCAGGGACATCGACGCGCAAACTGTAACCATGGAGTCAGCACATGAGTTTAAACCCCATAGCGTCGAAATTTTTCGTCGGTTATTAAAAAAAAAAAAATCTGTTCCATACGTTTTCACCGCGAGGGTATTGCACTTTTCTATGAAACAGAAGATTTTTTTTTATAACCGACGAAAAATTTCTGCGCTATGGGGTCTAAGCTCATGTGCTAAATCCATGGTTACAGTTTGCGCGTCGATGTCCCTGCCAGCCTGTTTATTGAAAAACTGATCCTACATAATATATCAAATCCTAGATCCATAACAAATAAAGAATTGCCAAACTTAAGTGGCAGTGGGCGGATCATATTACTCACAGAACAGATGACCGATGGGGCCGATAAGTTTTGGAGTGCCGACCGAGTGCGTAGGTTTGGGTCCATAAAAGTGTACCGGTGGCCTGTTTCCCAATGGCGCAACACACTTTTTGTTACAATTCGAAAGGTTTCGAAGGAAATTCGTTATCCATTGCTTCAAAAGTTTGGAAAATTCGTCATGGGAACAGTAACGCATTGCACATTGTTGGATTGTTTAATGAATGGTATTGGGGTTGTGAGTGTGTTACACAACTAATAGTCCAATCTCAGAGGAGATTGGACTTGGGCGCGGGAGATATTATAGTGCACAAGTGTATGCGCAGATACAGGTGCACTTTCCCTCTCCTTACTCGCATAGTCCGATTTGACGGCACATAATCCGACAAGACCGGAGAGAGATCTGTCCGATTAATCGGAATCGGTTTTATTTTGACAGTTCAACAACATTCATTGCGTTATTTACGTGTTGATCAGACAAATTTTTCGAACTTATGAAGCAATGGATTAGCAATTAGCTTCAAAATGATTCAGGTTCCGATTGATTGTGTGTTGCGCAATTGGGGTGCAGGCGCAGGACTCACAGCTTAGCGTGCTTTCCAAGGCACGGGGGTATGACACCGCCATCCTCCAAACTCTGGGCTAACTAAGAAATTCTTAATGGAAAAACTCATTAACACTGCCAGACCTAGGAATCGGACCCAGGACCCCTCAGTCGTGCTTGCGACCATGAGACCAACCAGTCAACGCTTTTACCCAGGTGGTGAAGATTGCGGGAAACATAAATGAGGCACTTGGGGGTAGCCTACCTATGTCCTTATCCAGTAGTGGACATGTTTCTACTTAATGATGATGATCTGAATTGTTCCCTCTATGTCAATTTCTGTTACGTCTGAGTACTTTGTATTTTCTCGGTTTCCTTGCCTCAACATCTAATACTTCTTGATACAGTCTGGGACACGAATTGTACACTCTATATCAATTTGCAGAGTTACAAGTAATTTCATACAACTGTCAAAGGATGACAGTTATGATTTGAGTATGCGGACGGTTGGTAGTCACTTTGCTTAGCCATTAATTTCCCTGACTACATCGTCTTCTGTTCCACTTATTAAGTGACATTGTTTGCTTCCTGCAGTGCGGCGGCGGCAGCGGCGGCGGCGGCGGAGGCGCTGGGAGGGGGAGGGCGCCGCGCCCCCCCTCCCTTGTTGCGCTCACGCACTCTACCCGCCATCATCGCGCCCGGCTTCTCCATACTACATGCTCAAATTGACCCGCAACGAACTAATAATGGTGAGTGGAATATCATTTAATTTCATAGAATAAGTGATCATACACACGAGCGACACACGTCGACGACAGAGGCAAGTGCAACCGCCTCAAATACATGAGCGACACGTACGTTGTCGACGGCAACCGTGGACGCGCCGCCGGCGGCCGCCGACACATGTTGAGGGCAGCTGCCGACAAGTGTTGACGCCTGCTGGGAACCCGCGCGGCGACGTGTCGGTCATCCGTCGTGACGTCACCGCACGCTCTCGTTAGCGTCTGACGTTTTAAAGAGACCGTAGCCTAAGCTTTTACTTTAAGGTAAGACAAGTTGAATTGTTTCGTATTGGTACTTACCAACCAATACTAAAACTATAAACCCATTTAAGTGCCTTTATCCACAATTAGTAAGCCCCATATTATGTTACGCTCTTCAGTGCTATAGACTCATATCCAAAAGTAATTTAGACACAAACTCAAAGCATTTATTTCACTTAAACCATTTACGGGCACTTTTGAATTGATAAGGAGTTCTTTAGTTAGAAATATGAAGCTAGTAGCCCATTTCAAACCGTACTATGTACGCACGGCTACACATCAAGTATACATAACCAGTTTAAGCTGACTTCTGATTGTACGGAAAACCGACCGAAAACTGGAAATGCATAGCTTGACGTGTAGCCGAGTGTACATACCTAAAGAGAAGAACGGGCAAGAAACTCCACGAACACTCTTTTAGTAAATAATTTTGTTACAAAAAGATTAGTTACATATCATCAGTGTTGAATTTATAATTATATGTGAGACCGATGTAAAAAAGACGTACACGCTAAAAGCGTCCAGGCGGAGAACGTACAGCAAACAGGACAAAAAAAAACAATTCAAAAATAAAATAAGCCGTGGCAGTTAATGCTGCGTTCCCGTGTCCCGCTTTCTCACAGGCCAGATCGCGCCAGGCCGTGGAACCATCGCATCTGATGAGGCCTGCGGTGGCCTGTCGTTGGCCGTCCGATCCCTCGGGAGTCGGTAAGTTCAAGGACGCGACGTGGCGCGGGGGAGCCTGTTGCGGTCTGTACAGGCGCGCTTCTTTTTGTTTTGTTTATCAGATGTTGACCACTGAATAGAACCAGAGCAGCTGCACACCAGCCATGCGCTCCGTATCACTTGACGTGTTTTAATAGCGGCCACCAGGCTGACACACGCTATGGGAATGCTCGGCACGGGCCGCGACGGGCCTCGACAGGCATACCAACGCCTGGCGCGGCGGCCTGCCAGTTACCGGGCTGTTCAAGTAAACTCTTCAATCTGCTATACATAGCTGTGTCTAGTGGCATAGTGTTTCCTTTTTATTTAATCTCAGGATCTAGTCCTTTTTTACGACCAACATATAAAATATTTATGCAAAGCAATCAACGTAGGTTTTTATGGCTGTAATAATGAAGGAAAAAGCAGTTGACACGATAGGCTGTAAACTGAAACATGCAATGAATTGGGCGATAACAATCTTCAAACTCATTTACTGAAGTCACAAAATTATGACTGAAATGTACAGCATTTGTAAGTACTTTACGGCTCTATGAAAAAAGTTTTATTTTTAGTCTGATTGCAGTTCCTGGTTAGCACATGAATTGTAACCACGTATTCTGCGTAACGTATATTAAACATACACAATTAAAAGAATTAATAACAATTAACATTTTAGTCGTGGGACATTTTTTTCGTTTCAGTATTTACCTTACAACATTAAACTTAATTTTTGTTTACTTATTAACAATAACATAATGTTTGTGTTGAATTCTTGATACCATTGTCTCACGCGTGTCTAGTGACTTATTATCAAGGATGGTTTATTTCATGACAATTTTTACGCTAATTATTTTTTTTTGTTTTCTATTTTTGGTAAAATTTAAATTTTAACAGACTTATAACAACTTGTAATGACCGCTGTATTATTTAATGTGATAACTATTAGGTACGCCACTCTGTATTAGGTGAATAAGTTAAGTCCCTAACATCACGCCTGTTTTCGCCGTATGGTTAGGCAGAGGTGTAGCTTATATAGTTATATAGTACACCCACATTTTTTAAATTTATTATTTATTTATTTAATCACTTACAACTATGATTACAGGTACAACCCAATGCAATAGTGAAGCAAACCTAATAATATCAACTTACCTTCTAAAACTTATTACATGTAATGTTATCCTTGTGAATTCACTCAGTGCACAGGCAAAAATGTCCATCTCCTCTGCTACAAACTTAAAAGTGCAAAGCGCCCACGTCTGGGGCGCCGCATTCAATAGATTAGTGCGGCTACGAGGTACAGCCAGCATTTTAAAGCCCCATGTAATAACGAGCGAATCTTTTGCCATCAATCCGGACTCTGCTGCCATTGAAAATACAAAATTCAAAGACACAATACACACACATAAGGGTTATGGTCACGGCAATTAAAACAAGGATAAGTGTTACCCATCTACCGTTGCAGGGTCTAATTTCAATAACAATAATCCATTTTAGTCGTACAACGATTTGTTGTTGGAAAATTGCCCACCTGTTTTTATAGCTTAAAATTATTGCGACATGAGGTCTTGGGTTCGATTTCCAGGTCGGGCAAAGCTGGTTTTTCACCAGGGCTTTCTCAGCAGCAGCCCAGAGTCTGAATTTGTGCCCGATTGACGGGTAAAGGCTCGCCCCCTATGACGTGGGACTTAAACGTAACTGGTGAAATATGGGTGTATCTACTGTAGGTGCACCCTTGTCTAACCTTTCGGGGAAATACAAACTTTGTTTGTGTGTAAATAATTTATCATGTGAGTTAAACTAGGTACTGATTCCCTTTAAACATACCTACAACAAAACCACTGTCGAAAAGATGGCAGCATTTTCGCTGTAAAAGATACAGACAGTACTTAGCCTGCAACGTATAGCAGTAGCCGCATCTTTCACCAACACTTTGTTCTTTATAAATGAAACAAAACAATAGCAAAAGATAAAACGGACCCATCAAGCAGCTGGTTTTAAAAATGTTTAAAAACCGCGTCCATATTCCAGCTGTAAATTACTCCTTTGAGATTCTTTTCCTTTATCCGAAGCATTCTGGAAATGAGTACACGGTACTTACCTGTGCAAACAAATTAATTCACTCTTTATTCCTCGTGAAACAGCTTCTTTCAAAGATTTTCTTTTTTTTTCTATTTGACTTTATAAACGGACTCTTTGGTTCCCTACTACCTTTGTTTGGACTTTCGAGTTTTTAAAAGAGAATCTATCTGTAGTCTTTGATTCGTTCTGATTTTTTAAACGTATCACAGACGCGTTTTCAAGTTATATGTAAATTGACGTGTTTGCTTGCCTTCTCAATAAATTCCATCACTACTAAATGTGTCTAAAATAAAATTGCGACATATTCACCAAAAATGTAAACAAATATGAGTTTTTGGAAAAATAACTTTAATTCCTACACAATAAAGTTCAGTTTACGCTACCACTTCAAACATTTTTATAACGTTTTCCATAGTGCTAGTCACTCTGAAATAAACTTACCAGTCGCTGGTTCGAACCCAGGCAGGCGCTTTACTTTGTGTAAATAATTTCCATCACCACTGCTCTCAAAACGGACAAGGAAAACACCGTGAGGAAACCGGCATATCCTAGAACCAAAATATTCGAAGACACGTGACATCTACCAACCCACACTGGGCCCGCGTGGTATATTACAGCCCACTCGCTCTCGAAGAAAGAAGGCCTTTGTCCCAGCAGTGGGTTCATTTTAGGCTGATTATGTAGATATGTTATGTAATATGACGGCACGGTTGGCGCAGTGGTTAAGCGATTGACTGCTGCGCTGCGTTTCGCGGGTTCGATTCCCGCACGGAACAACTATTTGTATGACCTACATGTATTTGTTCCGAGTCTGGGTGTTTTTCTATCTATAATATGTATGTATTTACAACAAAAAAAAATTTATATAAGTAGTTTATCAGCCATCTTGTTACCATAACACAAGCATTAGGTTGCTTAGCTTGGGACAAATGGTGCTGTGTGAAATGTCCAGGGATATTATATTATTATATTTAATATCCTGTATAATACTACTCCTGCAAAATGTAAAAGTAGCAGCAAGTTTTGGCAGGACAGTCAGATAATATTATCTTAACTTCACTTCTGAACGCATTTTATGTAGGCAGGTACTTCTTTTTATGTCCTCATTTCTTCACGTCTCCTAAGGACCCTATACGGATAGTTTGATAACCAATCAACAAAGTAAACGTGTAATAAATGGACGGACCTTCGAACCTATAAAATACAATACATCTAAGTATGCCGGACACACACACGGTGGCAGGGACATCGACGCATCTGTAACCTTGGATTCAGGACATGATTCTGAAGATCCTTCCTTTAAATTTTTCTTCGGTTATTAACAACTTCGCTGTCCAATGAGTCATATATGACGCATAGGAGCGTATTAGAATAAGTTCTTGAGTCACAGGCGACTCATTTCTCTATACAATTTGAGGCACATTTTTCGGTATGAACGTGATGTGATATTTTTTTAAATCATACGTGGACGTATAGCAAAAAACCTTGTTTACAATGATAAAAGAAAATTTCGCGATATTATATTGATATTATTTAGCGTAACAATTAAAAAAACGTTTGGACGTGGTGACATTATCAAAATGAGTTGTATGGGGACAGAAAGATTGCTGCTCCATGTATGTTGACCGCGTAAGAATAGCGCTGGGATTGCGTCACTAGTGGTTCGCAGAGCGGTGGCGAGCTCCAGCAAAAGAGCCAAAATGGTCTTCGACACACGACATCCTTTGCACAAAGACAAATACTTGAAGTGGCGAGGCAGTGCTTCCTTACCCAAACCATTCGTCCCCGCTGGAGACCCGGACCAGCCAGTCGATTCTGTAAAAATCTCACCGTGTAAACTCAAGTGAAGTGAGCGTGATGTGAGTTGTCAGTAGTGTTAATCCCTAGCATTATTTGGAATGACAGCTCACTCCACTCTCACTTCACCTAAGTTTTCACGGTGAGATGGTTACAGAATCGCACTGCTGGACATAAGTTACCTTGGGTAACCTGGAAGTCTTTAACTCCAGACCCATGTTGGCTGAAGCAAGGAAAACGTGTTCAGGTGGAGATTCATAGACGACTCCACCTTGGAGTGTAATTGTGGTGCTGTTCCACAAACGATGGGACACTTTATATCGTGTCCTGCGTGTCCTGTCAGCTGCACGTTACAGGAACTGATGGACGTTGGTGATGGCGCCAAACAAATAGCCGAATTCTGGGCCGAGTCCAATAAGATTGCTATCCACACGCTAAGGCTCAATTTACACTGCCGCGGAACGGAGTGGAAGCGAGTTATTGTAGTGATATTATACATAGCAAAATGAACTCTATGTCAATTGTCTAACGTACAAACTAGAGACGAGCTTATTACTGCCGGAATTCCCGAGAATGCGCGATAATTCTCCAGAAGAGGCGCGACCTGTGCGTACCTTTGTTTCTAAATTGCACGTTACACTTTTGACATAAAGTTCATTATGCTTTGTACAAAAACAATCGCTTCCATTCCGTCCAACGGCAATATAAATTGAGCCTATGAAGAAGATACATATTGCACTTTTTTATGAAAAACCTTTTTTTGATAATCAACGAGAAATGGTTACAGTTTGAGGGTCGTTGTCCCTTCCACCCTGTATACCCACTCAAATATCCTTACTTCACGTCTCCTAAGGACTCTATACGGACAGTTTAATAACCAATCAAGAAAGTAAATGTGTAATAAATCAAGGGATCTTTGAACCAATAAAACACCAATACCTACATCTAAGTATATTGTATGTATAGTTAGTAGTAAATATATAGAGGTCGTGACCAGTGGTCATTAAACGAGGGATATCTATAAGGACTTTTCTTTTCGATAAAAAGAAGTGAAGTGAAGAAAAAGCTTAGCGATAAAGGTTTATATCTGGACTGTCGTGAATTTTTAAGTCATCTTTCAATTACGCACTTAATTAAAGCGATAAGTTCGCCCATTGTATGTTTTGTAGTGTTAAATGTATTTTTCTGGTGTAGAATAAAGTATAAGTATACCTAAATAAAAAAACAATTCAACAGAAACAGCTCGGTACAGAAATGAATTGGGTAACCTTGAATGAGAAAACTGTCGATTGCATTATATTCAAATACATGTGAATAAAAGATGCTCTTTTAGCTACTTAACAAACATGAATTTTTTCTTCATTTTCGATGTTTTGTTCCAAATATTAATTTTACTTTTCGTGCTTTTCCCTTGTTAGGACATTCAACATTTATCGTAGTTTTAATCTTAAAACAAAAAGCAAAAGCGGCCAATTGCGTGTCGAATACGCACACGAAGGGTTCCTTAGCACCGTTCAATGTTTAACACCGTTTATTTCTTTAACACGTTTCTTTTATGGGGAGCCCATTTTAATTTGTATATTTTTTATTTTTATTTGTTGATACAGCGGCCATGTCGAACACACTCTGTGATAATTTTAAGTGTCTATCTATTACGTTCTACGTTCTACGGACGGATAGTGGAGCCTTAGTGAGAGAGTCCCGCTGGCACTCTTTTCTCAAAAATAAAAAATATACAAATTAAAATGGGCTCCCCATAAAAGAAACGTGTTAAAGAAATAAACGGTGTTAAACATTGAACGGTGCTAAGGAGGGTTCCTTAGCACCGTTCAATGTTTAACACCGTTTATTTCTTTAACACGTTTCTTTTATGGGGAGCCCATTTTAATTTGTATATTTTTTATTTTTATTTGTTGATACAGCGGCCATGTCGAACACACTCTGTGATAATTTTAAGTGTCTATCTATTACGTTCTACGTTCTACGGACGGATAGTGGAGCCTTAGTGAGAGAGTCCCGCTGGCACTCTTTGGGAACGGATCCCTAAAAATGGCAATTATTCCTACACCCTACTTTGTGCAAGAAAAGTCTTTTTCAAGAAATTTAAGCTCTTGGCTCTGAAGGAATTTAATTAGGTGAAAAGTGAAACAAAAAGTAGTTTTGAACTTTTCTCGTTAGCAAACTGTACGAGCATCGTGTCTGTGTCCACTAATCCTTTTTTTATCCTTGGATTTTCGGGATGAGGAGTTGCAACAATTTAAAATTTGTCGGACATAGACATTGTAATGATCAAGTACGAAAAATTTATAAATAGGTGCAATGTAGAATTTCTTTTTTACTTAATTTTTTTAGCATGTTCAAGACAACGCGAAAGTTTGTGAGGATGGATGTTTGTTAATCTTTCACGCAAAAACTACTGAACGGATTTGGATGAAATTTGGCACACAGATAGTTTATAACATGGATTAACACATATAGGTAGTACTTTTAATCCCTGTAGTACGTTCCCGTGGGATATTTCCGACATCCACCAGGGCTAAGCCACGGGAAAAAGCTATTGATAGAATAATACAATTATTACATATTATTCACGGTGATGTTAACGGGTAATTTCACTAGATTTTTTTATAATAACTGTTCTGTAGGAATTTGAGCATTTTTCAGTTTAAATAATCCGTAAACATGCACGAAAGCACGTGAGTAAATACTTAAACAAATAAGCACACAAAATGTAGGTTGATCATGATGTTTTATTCAAAAGTACGATGCAAAATAAATATAGAAAGTCTTTATTGGCTGCTCAGATATTCGCGATTCTTTCCTGTTTTTATACACCGTGTACATAACATCTTGTTTGCATACCAATTACCATATTGCATTCACTGGTTTGATTTAGGTAAGTAGATTATGTTTGTAAAGGAAAAGACTAAGTTCAATTTTTTTTAACCCAATATCAACAATATCTGAAAGGATTCGTTCGGTAAAAGGGTGGAAATACGCCGGTTAATTTTGATCGTGGTTACACTTGATCCACACATTATGGCGACTATGTCGAGTTATGCGAACATAAATCTATGGATCAACAGATTTTTTTTTCACGATTTCACGGTTGGCCCCGTAGTAAAACTTGTTCACAATGATGAGTACAATGACCCCTATTAAGGATTAAAACGATCAAAATTTAAAGGTGTATACATCGACGCGCAACCTGTTACCACGGATTAAGAACAAGATTCTGAATCAACAATATCCTTCGTTGAAATATTTCGTAGGTTATTAAAAAAATCTGTTCCATCCATTTTGGCCGCGTCGGTTTTCTATGAAACAGTTTTTTTTTATAACCGATGAAAAATTTCTACGCTAGGGGATTCAGAATCATGTACTGAATCCATGGTAACAGTTTGCGCGTCGATATCTCTGCCACGGTGTATAAAACGAAATACACAATCTTATGAATAAATAGCAACGCGGGAAGCACAGAACCGGTCGACCCGGTGCTTAGAGGCTTATGTCCAGCGGTGGACGTCTTTTGGCTGAGATGATGATGATGAATAAAAAAAAAAACAAAATCAAAATCGGTTCATCCGTTCGGGAGCTACGATGCCACAGACAGACAAACACACACACACACAGACACGTCAAACTTATAACACCCCGTCGTTTTTGCGTCGGGGGTTAAATATAAAATTAACATTCGATTGCAGCGGCCACCTGGGCTAGTGTGAAGAAAATTTAACGATTATGCACATACTTCCTTTATATAAGTTTGTAATAGTAGCTCATTTTTCAAACTTGCATAGAAATTACCGCATTGCCGCATATTTACTGCCTGAAAGCGTGGCTACTAAACCTGAAAACGACTGAAAGTTAAAAATAACCCTAGTGCTTCCTACTGCTTAATGTGAGTTTGTAAAATTCCATTAAAGTTCGCGTGTTTCACAATAGTTTCGCCAGAGGCAGCCGGTGCATTTCCTTAGCACGCAATCTGCGGGCTATCGTAGAAAAAAACCTATTTTTCATGAGCGTCTGAAGGTTATCGCTGTACATACAAAGATTACTGGAATCCTTTCGGTGATTTGTTGGAATACCGAACTGGAAGGTTTCTGATTCTTTAAAAAGAATCACAAACCTTCCCGAACCCTAAAGGGTTCCGTACCCAAAGGGTGAAACCCTATTACTAAGACTTCGCTGTCTGTCCGTCCATCTGTCAGTCCGTCTGTCTGTCACCAGGCTGTATCTCAAGAACCGCGATAGCTAGACAGTTGAAATTTTCACAAATCATGTATTTCTATTGCCGCTATAACGACAACTACTAAAAACAAAATAAAATAAATATTTAAGGGGGGCTCCGATACAACAAACGCGATTTTTTTTGTACCTACTGTTGTTTACCTAGTCAATGGTACGGAATCCTTCGTGCGCCAGTCCGGCTCGCACTTGGCCGGTTTTATTTTTTATACAAGTCTTTTGTTTTCGTTTACTTCACTTGTTTTCGGGCTTTCAAGTAATTACTTTCTTTGTTAGAGTGCGCACAAGCTAAGTCTGCGCGCGTGTTTGAACCTCAAGACTATATCCCTGCCAGCACTTGTAATCACATTCAGCATATTGATGGCGAATATTTACTTTGGAAAACACGGAACACATCACACTCTATTGTCACTTGATATAAACGTCGAGATGGCGGCAAACCATTATTTCCGATTTTGACAGCGCGCAGATTTAGTTTGCGCGGCCTTTAGTAGACAACAGACTTAACCTATTACCATAGAGCTAGAAATGATAACCACAACGACTAACACTGATACTGATTCACTTTTTTCTTTTTCTTTTTGAAGTGAGTGTTTTTTGCGCTCTTTCTTTCTGAACAGTGAACGAACTGAACCGTCACGCGCGGGTTGGTGACGCTGATTCCGGTATACTCGGCTTCAGTCGGTCGGTAACTCTGAATCGCGTATATTCGGCGTTGAATCGCGTATACTCGGCTCCAGTCATAAGTTTTCACTTCTACCGTGTGGTTATAAGCACAAAACTTCTTTTTTCCATTAATTCTTTACATTAAAAAAAAAATACGGACAAAATGTGGTCTTTGAGAACCCCGAGTTTCCATTGTGTTGTGGTAAAAGTTTCAGTTTCCACTTCTAAGATCTGACCATAAAATTAGTGATTCATAAAGCCGTCCTGCCTTTCGTCGGCAAGTTGCCTCTTAATATTTAAATAAGTCTGATTTTGTTAAGTGAAAAGTTTCGCTGGTAGAGGGATAAACTTATTTATCGTTATTAAAAGAAACACTTACCTATACTTAGTACCTAATGACGAGATTGTTTTTTAACCGACTAAAAAAACGGAGGAGGTTCTGAAGTCGACGCGTATTTTTTTTTTAGGTATGACCACGCGTAACTTTTTACAGATATAGTTCGATTTTGATAATTGTTTTTTAATTGGATTACCCCAAAGTTGGTCCCATATAAATTTGAAACTTGAAAAAAATTCCAACCGTAAGGGTGGGAAAATAGGGGTGATTTATTGTTCACTCACAGCTGCCGTTGTGTATTATTAACATGCTGAGTTGTGTATTATTATTTATTACTCTTCTCAGTGCCACATGCCTGCCCTTTGGCAAACAATTAGTAGATTGAAACTAATGTAAGTATACCTAAATAATTTTGAGTCGGCGCCGTTTAAATTTAAGGCAATTTAGTGATCTTTGTTTATTGATTGTTTGGCGCCTACTCAAAATTACTTAGGTATACTTACATTAGTTTAAGAACTTAGTTGTTAAGGTTAAATAAAAAAGGTTTATTATTTTTTGCTTTTCAGTTTTTTCGGCGGGTGAAATTTTTTTGTAAAATTTTTTTTCTTAACTATAGTCAGAAACGTAGTGGCAATGACTTATTTTAGGTTAATATTATGCAAGACAGCAGGAGTGTTTGGGCTCACGCTTTCTCTCTGTCAGAGTATTTAAACCATAATCCTAGTGGATTAAGGTCCAATTACTCGGGGACCGGTAGAACACTTATCTATATATCTCTTTTATATTATAAATTAAAGTCGCCTTTCGTGTCTGTCTGTGTGACCGCGTTGTTGTGGTGGAGAATTTATTCCGGATGGTTTACGTGTAAATTGATATTAACATTACAAAGAAGTCGCTAGTCTAAAATATTTCATCAAAGAAAGAAAGAAAATACATTTATTTGCGGTAAACATGACGCAGAGAAAGAACATCATCATTTGCCGAGCCTTTTCCCAACTAACCGGATGCAGCTGAATACCAGTATTTTACATGGAGCGACTGCCTATCTGACCTCCACAACCCAGTAACTGGGTAATACGATACCCCTTGGTAAGACTGGTTTCCAGATTTTAGGGCTTCTGACGACCCGTAATGACTGTCAAAGATCAACGAATGACAGCCAGGACCAACGGCATAACGTGCTTTCCGAGGCACGGAGGGGTCTTGGTATGTAAAGATGGTCACCCATCCACGGACCAACCGCGGCAAGCGTAGCTTAACCTGATCGATCGACCCGTGCGGCTGTTATTACTTAGCCACAAGCCCCCACCGCAGAGAAAGAACATAAACACAAAAAAATAACAAGTTGGGGGAAAATATGCGTCACATCCACGCAAAACGGCCATCGACCATGCCACGACAGGTCATTATTATCTCGTATCTATCTACTTATAATATAATAGTTATTGATATGTTTAAGCAAAATCATGCACAAGATATAAACCAGATGAATGCCAAATAGACTCAATGGTACACTATTTTCATTAGACTACATACAAATGTACAATAATGACACTTACGACAATTTACTGCCAACAAAATGTCGCAATCGAGTTTATTGCAGCCGACGTGATACGAAATATCCGAAGATATATCTTATGATACATCTAATGTTATATCCTGACATAATAACTGTAATAATACAGCACTTCGGAATCTAATTTTGGATCCGATTCAACTTATAGTTGGGCACAAAGAATAAAGACTGACTGAGGACTGGACACCACGATTTCTTTATCAGATTTGCCCTATATAAATCATTATGAGTTAGGCCGCACACGATCATACCAAAATCAACGGCTCTGAAAATCACTTCATTTTTGGCCCTTTTTTTTAATCTGAAAGTGGCCTGACCACGGGGTTCCTATCTGAAACTTTTAAAATATATTTTCGGTGTTCTCGCATCATGCCGCACCCACTCAGCTATTATTTTTTCGCCCTGCATATGCTTGCTCAAAAACCCTCTGGGCTCTCCTACCAGATGGACAAAACGCTTTTGAAAACATTGTGTACCTGGTAATTTGTAAAAAATACATTTATTCCAAGTGAAAGAGAGAGATTTCTGTGTTTTTTTATGCACGATCTATGTACGTATGTATAGTCAGCAAAATAGGCTAACTGCCCTACATCCTACATTTTGGATTCCCTACATCTAATTCCCTACATTTTGGATAAGTTCTTAACATTGATTGTCGCTGAGATGAGATTGCGACTAGATTTTGAACGTTTTTAATTACGGAAATTGGCCTTCAGTTCATCACTTACACCACATAACATCACAGTATTCTCGTGCCCATGTGTGAAATCGCTCGCGACGTTACATCTAATGCATTTGTCAAACAGACCCTGTTGGAGCCACTTGTTTCTGCGTCGTTCTTCCATTTTGAAGATAAACAGCTTTTATTAGAAAATATTGCAGCGGAAATTATTTTTGGGGAAGGAACGGAATAGGAAGATTGTGATAGTGAACTTGGTACTGGAAGAGAGCTAATAAAGATTTGGGAATTGGATTTATTGAGAGTTATTTGTGTTTCGGCTACCTATATATATATTTTATGAGCAAATATACTGATAGATAGAATACTTAACACTGTAACAAATCAAAAATAAGAATTTTTAGAGTTATACGATTATAGGGTGTGAAAATATAAAATTATTTTGAGTAGGAAGGTTGGCTATAAGAGTAGGGGAAGACCAAAGAAACGAGGGATATACTGTGCGAATGATGATATGGTTAGAAAGGGGGTGACTACCGAAATGACGAATAATAGAGAAGTATGAAAGAGCATGACAAGAACAAGACATGTTGCGCCGCCGACCCGAAATAAATTGGGATTGATGATGATGTGATAATGGGCGGTCTTATCGCAAAAAGCGATATTTTACAGACTAACAAAATTTGAATCGCGACATATTCGCCAAAAAGGTAAACAATTTTAAGTTTATAGAAAAATAACTTTAATTCGTACACAATAAAGTTCAGTTTACGCTACAACTTCAAACATTTTCTTATAACTTTTTCAATAGTGCTAGTCACTCTGAAATCAAGTTAATTATTATTAAAATAAAGTTGATTTTTGTTTAACTTGAAATGACGTCAATTTGAAACATAATTAAAATTTTAATATACTACAACTAGACTATTTTTTAAGATTTTGGATGGACTTGAAGACTTCCTATTTGAAAACGGTTTAATATAATTTAAGCGAATTTAACTCCCTGCACGAAAAACATAATCAGCCCTTAACGTGGCCACTACTGAGACACAGGCCTCCTCTCTGTGAGAGAGACTGTTGGAATAAAATCAAGGAAATAGAAGTAAATTGACACGATAATGAAATTATTAAAACAAGTCCGCAACTTTTGTTTCTGCAAACACCACTCAAAAACTGGCTAACTAAATTGCTGCGGTATCATCGTAAATAATTTTCAAACAATTTTCAACGACAAACTTTATGTTATTATTGTGTAGTAAATAAATCTCTTCGACGCGCTACAATTATTTTGATCGAAGCTTTAATTGGGAGCAGCTGTTAGTTCGTAAAACTTCTTCATAATTTCATGTTTCTATGTTGTTAATAGTGGCTTAAAAGCGTTGGAGGTTATTTACCTTTTCATAGATTATCTGGGAGGCCAGATCAAAGAGGTTTTAAGATCGTTCACAGTCTGATCTCGGTCTCAATCTGTCAAAAATACCTCTAATTTCCCTACATTTTCCAAAGTTTTTAACATTCGTCGGACACCGAGACTAGATTTTGAACGTTTTAAATTACGAGAATTCGCCTTCTGAACTGTGAGGAGACACAAGAATATGTACCTACCTACATAAGTATATTCTTAAATTAATTTTGGACATTTTTGTCACCTGTTACAAAAACTGCACAAACCGGCCAAGTGCGCGCCGGACTCGCACACGAAGGGCGGGACCACAAGGCAAAACACGTTTCTTGTAAAGAGCCCTTTTAATTTTTATTAACATTCTTTTATTTTTTATTTTTGTTGTTGTGACGGCTTTAGAAATACACAATCTGTGAAAATTTCAACTGTGTAACTATTACGGTTCATGAGCTACGGCCCGCTGATAGACAGACAGACAGACGGCCCGACGGACGGACAGCTGAGGCTTAGTAATAGGGTTCCTTTAGCAGCCTTTAGGTACAAAAGCCTAAAAAGGACCAGTCGATACTCTGAATGAGAATTTTATTAGTTAATAATGTAATTATTAATTCCGAAAAAGTTGCAAAGCAACTAAAAGTCACAAATTGAAAGAACTCGAAGACCCGTAAAGATAAACTTTTTGTACTCCATTTAAGATGAAAAAGTTTGCAACGGAAAGGATTCGAAATTCCTAAAGAGGGTCTTTATTGAGTTTCCGACAAAATTCACCCACTTTGACGAACTCGTTTCAAACTAAAGAAATGTCTTTGTATTGAGGTTTTTAGGCTACCTACGAACTTTCCTAAATTTATTAATTTATCACCATCATCATTTCAGCCGAAAGGCGTCCATTGCTGGACATAGACATCCCCCAAGCGTCGCCACTTCGCCTTGTTCTGTGCTTCTCGAATCCAGCGGATTCCTGCCAGCTACACCGGACCACCTTTTAGTTACATCGGCCATTTGTTCTGCGAGCAATGTGTCTGCCCACTGCCACTTAAGTTTGGAAATTCTTCGGGCTATGTCGGTTGCCTTGGTTCTCCTACGGATCCCTTAATTTCTGATAATGATCTCGTAGGGAAACTCGAAGCAAAGCTTTCTCCGTTGCCCTTTGGATCACTATCAGCCTTATTTGCCTTAATTGCTTAATTAATTATGTATAATGCGAACTGTGTTAAATAAATGTATTCCATTTAAACATTTATCGCCTACGTGTATCTTGTTATTGTTATGCTGAATATGTTTCGCCCCGGGATTTCTCTGCCGTAATTAAACTCATAACTTAACCGGTATTCAGAGTAACCGTAATTAACTCGTGGCCAAGTTTGCTTATTAAGATGATTGCTTTAATTTGTTGTCTAGAAATTTCATAAACGAGTATTTATTGTTATTTATTTACTTTATACACCACAAAATACATAATATTTTTTTTTTATCTAACACTAAAAATATACAACGGGCGACCTTATCGCCTTTGTATATTCAATTTCTTTTATATTTTATTTATATAAAAAGCTTGATGCACTTACAGTAAACACCAAATCGCCAGCCAATAAAATAACAATATTTGAGTAAAAAAACTTCATGCAAACATTAAACATAGATTCACTGTTCACAACGCACCAGTGCACACCTGCGCGATTGCCATGGCCAAACTTCATGAGTTGCGCTATGAGTTGCTTTCTCACCCACCGTATTCACCAGATTTAGCCCCTTGCGACTATTTTCTGTTGCCGAATTTAAAAAAAATGGCTTGGTGGGAAAATTTGGCTCCAACGAAGAGATCATGCACGAAACCAATGCCTATTTCGAAGGGTTACCTAAGTCGTACTTTATGGAAGGGATCGAAAAGCCAGAGAAACGCTGGATGAAGTGTATTGAGTTGCAAGGAAACTACGTTGAAAAATAAATAATAATAATTAAATAAATTTGACTCCTTGTTTAATTTTTACCAGACTTACCACTCCGCCCTCGTAGATACATAAATATGACAACATACGGCTCCTGAGCAATAGGGCGTTCAGCAGATTGATCGTCTGGGTTGTGGAAGGTTTGAGTACGCACTGACGGAGCCGTGAACTGGCACCGCTAGGCAAAGGCGTGTGACAGCCGCAGCCAGTCCGGAGCAAACAATGAACAGCGAGTTACAGTAGTCACGTCATCGATCTTATTATTGAGCAATAAGTAGTAGTGCATCAACAGCGCAGACTTACTTCTCTTCCAACGTGTTGATGCCTACCATTCCCGCAAGAAACAGAGACGGATGCAGCACAACACGGAACATTCTATATTTATGCTTTATCTCTGGGATGACAATGCACTAATTCCGATCCAGCTTGTCCCTTGCTGCCCTCTCCCAGCGACACCATAAACCGAGGTCCGTACCCCACAGGGGGTGCCTTTAGTGTGTAGTCGCTTAGTTTTTAAGTTTTTTAAGCCCTGGCTGGAGGCCTTAATTTATTGAGGCATCCACAGACAAGCCCGGTTAAGCACACGACAACCTCATAGGTTGAACTGCGAGATGCCATATCGAAATAAAAAAGGATGTGGATGGACAATCACCTGAAATGGCTCTGATAGGTAGTGCAGCTGTCCTCCGGCAGAGGTGACCACTTACAATCAGGTGCAATTTAAAAAAAAAAATTACGACCTACCAGAACACTTATTTAATATTTTACTATTAATGGAACTTTAGTTTTGAAGACGTCCTCAAAATCATAAAATCTACTCCGGTACACCGGTAGTTATAGATATATGAACACAACCATGCATATTTTGTCCTAAGCTCAATGACACGCGACCCCTAAAAACTTCAGAAAAACATCAGTCTGAAAAGGATCCCGTTGTCATTCGACATGTAGATCTGCACTGAGTGGGGTTCGACATTAAGCCAGTTCGGATCCCTCATTTATAGTTACAGGAGTAAATCAGTAAGTTTCAAGATGGGATGTCAAAAGTCTTTTTGGGAGAGGATTTATTTTGCATATTCATTGATAGTAGAGTTTCTTAATATCCATGGAATATAAAGCATAATCAGCCTATAATGTTCCCACTGCTGGGACACAGGCCTCCTCTCTGTGAGAGGGAGTGGGCCGTTATCGACCACAGGGGCCCGCGGTGCGGGTTGATAGATGTCACATATTTTCTCTTGGGTTCTAGGACATCGGTTTCTGATGTTTTCCGTCACCGTTTTGAGAGCAGTGGAGATGAAATAATTTACACAAAGTAAAGCGCCTGTCTGGGTTCAAACCTACGACCTACAACTCGTAAGTCGCGGTCGTTTCCACTGGGCCACACTGCTCTCCATGGAATATAATCGTATTTGTCTTTTCATAGACAGTTCTTAAAATATAATATTCTTTAGTATCTTTAAGTTAACTGGGCTTGTTGGGTCTTGGCTATATAACCTCATCATCAACTTGTCCTTGCCCCATGTAACATGGGGTGGATGCAACATGTTTTTTTTTTCTTTCTTTCTGTCGCTTTCATTCAGTCTCTTTTCTTTGAAATTCCTCTCACAACCCTTCTTTTATTTTTTTGGCCTTCCAATGATAAGTACTTCCTTACAATCGGTAACTAACTATGGATCAGCCACTAGTTCTTCTAAGGACTGATTTATCAATCGACAGATAATTTTTATTCGTGGAATAAAATTGACATCTGACAGTTTTTGTGTGGAAAAAAAAAACAAAATTATTCCTCCGATAGAATTATCTGGCTTTGGAAAAATCAGCCCTAAATAATATTTATTTTATCTCAGATAGATTGCTTCCTGAACGATTATTCAGTTTTGATGATTTATCTCCTCATTTCTGGCTAACCAACTGATGTCATCATTACCAGCTAAAGATGTGACACTTGCACAAAATATGCGCGTGAGTGCGTTCATAGTTTTGGCACGGGTTTAGTTAAAATTAATCTGTCTAGAATTCTAGATATTAGATAATGTATTTCAGAGATTACAATCTGGGTTACTAATATTGCGTCTAATGTGTGTTTTCTTTAGATGTAGTTGTCATCGTTAATCACCATCATATTATCACTCTCCTGCCCTTATCCCAATTTATTTGTGGTCGGCGCAACATGTCTTTTTCTTCCATACTTCTCTATTAGTCGTCATCTCGGTAGTCACCCTCTTTCTAACCATAACCTCATTCACACTTTCCATGCATCGTTTCTTTGGTCTTCCCCTACTCTTATAGCCATCGAAATTCATACTCAAAACTGTGTAAAAAAAGAAGAAGAAAGTGTCTGTCCGTCTGACTATTTGTTACGTTTCCACTGCTTAATCGCTATACCAATTTTCATTCAACTTATCTTGAATTGCGAGGAAAAACGTGGCCTTTAAGAAAACCATAAGCGGTTGAAATGTGTATTGTTTGCACCAACGACAACCCCATTTTTATGTCCACACAATCACCGTCCATTCCAAGGTTGCCTGGACGAGATCGCAGAAAGCGATAGGGCCGCCCATTGTGTGCTTTGTAGTGTTAAATGTATTTTTATGTTATATATTTTATGGAGTATATAACGGAGATGATAACGTGACAGATGTACCTTACATCGTTACATCTGTCTCGTTATCATCAGTCATATTTCTAACCATATCCTGCTTAATTATCCATAGCTTGCACGCACGGAATGACACTGCTGAAAGGATCGGTATATTTACCTGCTCTCTGAATGAATTCACAAAAACAATATTGTATGTGTTATGTTATTTAAAATAGTTATAAATACAATTTGTTTATTTAAGGACCACGCTAACGCATTAGGATTAGGAATTCCCTGTAATGTTAGTAGTGTTTGTGATAAATAAATAAATATTTAATTACTGTGGGCGTACTATAGGTGGTGCTGGTTATTGTGCGATAGAAAAACCGTTTACAGTTCAAATCAAATTATAATCTTACGAACAAATTAATTAACCACACTAGCGAATCACACACTGTAGGTAATGTACACAACTCAACTCAAGGCGCGACAGTTTCTGAGCACATGTAGTCCGTACGATGTCTGAAGATCCAGAGCGGCTGCTCCACCTCGCTGCTCGCTCTTGTCGACTCCTACGAACGTCAGGCTAGACTCTGTCGAGTGCCACCTGGTGGCGCTGGCGTCCCGATCAGTCAAACGACAGACAAACGCATTTCCGACATAAAATAAATGGTATGCTATGTTGTTGTTATGGTAGAATAATCCGAAAATAAAGCGTGCCTATCGTCAATTTGAGTATAAACGCTAAATAGGAATCTTGTATTAAATTAAAATTGTAATTTATTCAGTTTGTGTACAGAATTTAAACTGCATTAATAATTCAAACAAACCGTGCTGCTCATTTTAATGTAGGTAATTGTATTAAATATAAGGACGTTGAATACATTTCGCGGTCAGATTAAATTACGACGAACAGGGAAACAATATATTCATTCTCCTTCTATTGAATTTGCATTTATTATGGAGCAGTGGAAAACATTTTGATTTGGTTTTAGTGGGGACAATTGGAGTGGTACAAGAAGAATATCATTAATATATTTTTTATTTATGCGGGTTGGGTCCGGTCTTCAACTCTATGTCGCCTGATAAAAAGCGATAGATGAGGTCTACGATGCATTTAACGTACCCAGAAAAAAGTGTACTACGTGAGCTCGACAAATGGATGTGCGAATAACACTTGTGCGACAAAACTGTACTGCAACCCACGATAGTGCGAATGCACGCTTGTGCGACAAGCAATAATATTAAGTCTTCGACATCAGAGGCATCCCGAGGTTCGGTTTGGTTAGGTTCCTTTAAACCCTGCAGATAGAAATAGGGGCTCCGTCGACTAAGTCTTAATAATATGCTTGTCGCACAAGCGTGCATTCGCACTATCGTGAGTCGCAGTACAGTTTTGTCGCACAAGTGTTATTCGCACATCCATTTGTTGATCTCACGTAGTACACTCCCCAGAAAATGCCTTCCAAAATGCTAGTTAAGTGTGAGTTTTTTATAAGGCTTATACCGCACCTTAAACCACTTCAATTTCCATAAACCAGCACCCTAATTGCGTAAAACACTATCAATATCAATCTGAATCAATTTGAAGGATATTGCTAATCCATTGCTTCATATTATGTTCGTAAAAATGCGTCTGCTCAACAACGTAAATAACGCAATGAAGTTTGTTGAACCTATAGTGGGTCGTGTATGTAGGTTTGTGGAAATCCCCAAAAAAATGTTTTTTTGAAATATTGATTCGAAAAACGCAATTCAGTTCAAATGATATCGGCACGACAATGCAACCACATAGACCTTCATGTCAAGTTGTGGACAGCTAGATTGACATATGTGATTGGTTCATCGAGAGCAGGACGAATTGAGCTCAAAACCATGTTTGCACTGAAATTGTCAAAAAAAAAATTGGCACTAGAATCGTAGCATATCCAAATTGAAACATTCTCCAGCTTTTATCCAATTATGAATATTCCCAACATTTATTTACCCATTCTTCTTCTATAAATTACCTACTTCTATCGTCATGTGTTACCCCCTTGAGTATAGACATACGAAATAATATAGATTTTTATCTCACAAAGCGACGCGCGCTTTACTTGTGCTTACCAAGTGTACAAAAACGCTGTGAATGTGTGTGTAAACGCAGGAGCTCTCGGTACTATTCGAGACAATAGCGGAGTGGGAGTCGGATGTGTGTGTGTGTGTTTGTTATGTGCTGACGCTACTCGTCCTCACGTACATATTCACAGCGTATTTGTAAACTTGATTACCACAACTAAAGCGCTCGTCGCCTCGTGAGATAAGAATACCTGTAATGACGAAAATGGTTAAATTTAATGTACCTACGTACTCGTACCTAAATGGACGAAATTATTTTCACAATTTTCACTTTTTTCGTTCCTAAAGTGAAAATTCAATGTTACTAGTTGCTTATTAGGCTATAAATAGTTTTGGCACAGACATTCACGTTATTATTGTAATGGCCTCTTGGTAATTTGTTATGACTGGCCGCAAATCGTTTATGTAAACACGATGAGCGAATCTAAATAGTTTTAGTACATGTAAAATGACTGTTAAATGGCCAGTAAAAATACATATTGATCATATTAAGATTGGCTAAATCATGAAAAAATCTTACATAATCAGCCTATAATGTTCCCACAGCTGGGATACAGGCCTCCCTCAGTGGGAGGGAGTAGGCCATAATCCACCACGCGGGCCCAGTGCGGGTTGGTAGAGGTTCTAGGTCATGCCGGTGTCATAAAAACATCTTAGCTAGTGTTAAAAAAGAAAAAAAAAATCGGTATCGTGGTATCCAGTAACTGAGTTGTGGTGATAGGCAGTCGGTTCATGTAAAATACTGGTATTCAGCTGCATCCGGTTAGACTGGAAGCTGACCCCAACTAGCCTGTTAGGCTAGTTTCCTAAAAAATTCAAATTAGTCAGTTAGATTATCAAAAAATATTGAACCCGTATTTTTTCTTTTGTCAATTATATAAAAAATGATGAAGATATCGCTCGTTAAAGTTCCGTGTGATGTCACTTGCGCACGCCAGGCTAAAAAGTGTCGCACACTTTTTAGCCTGGCGTGCGCAAGTGTCGTCACGACCCCCTACTCCCAGATTTTGACGCGCTTTATCTTTGTAATTTTTTGTTTGATTGACAAAAGAAAAAATACATGTCCATTATTTTTCGATAATCTAACTGACGGACGAAATATAATTATTATTTTTAACCCAGGAAACTACCCTATTGGGAAAAGACTAGGCAGATGATGATGATGGCAATAGGCTTTTCTTTATATTACTATATTACTTGGGACTTTTATGTACTATGCTGAAATGCGGTGAATGCTTAAGGTACACCTCTACCTGACCCTACGGGGAATATTGGTGTGATGTTAGGTATGTTATGCTATATCAAAAAACTTTGCTCAAATTTTCAGATTACAAGGAAACAAAGCTAGTTATAAAAGTATATACCTATTACCTTCAGTTGTACAAACACCCTTATGTAACCACTATGCAGCGTTGCAACTGAGAGAAGGAGTGTTTTCGATGAAATAGATGATTAGTTATGATATATTTATATTATATTTATATTATATAATAGATGATTAGTTATGATATATATAATTTTTTTAGTTAATAAATACTGCCACGGCGAGTTTCCGAAGTAGATTTTATCAGAGCCAAATACTAGGAAACATGAAAAGCAATATCCATAAATACTTTTGCATATTCAGCTCTAATCTGTAGGATTGCTGAATATATTTACATTTATTTGAAGCCTGAGTCACTAGAGGCTTTGTACAATTCACACAAACTATTGTTTAAAATTTCAGCAAAAATATGAGGTAATATTTTTTTAGTGACGCTACGGTTTCCTTCGTCATTTCACCAGTATTTAACATGAAAGTGTCAAAAAACGTTCTTTATTTGAGTAGCTGCGGTTGTGTGACCGTTCATCGCTTGTTTAGGAAACCAAAGTGTCACAGATTTTGGTAGGTAGGCACTGGTGATATCCGGTCAAAAATGGTAACCTTCCAATCCAGATATAGGTAAGTACAAGAGTTTTCATGTCCTCATGTGGCATTACGCATAGCGTCAAAAGCTGGCTGCGAATAATTTGAGGCCCAACTGAACGGTAACGGTAACAACTGTAAAGGTATGAACAATGGTAGACTATTTTGCAGGTCGCAGCGTACAGGCTGCATGTGTATCGTAACAGTTTGACTTTGAGCTCACTTAGCGCAGTAGTTACAAAGAAAGAAAATGCGTACTTGACACCTGCAGTGCGATTCTGTAACCATCTCACCGTGAAAACTTAGGTGAAGTGAGCGTGGAGTGAGCTGTCATTCTAAATAATGCTAGGGATTGACGCTACTGACAACTCACATCAAGCTCACTTCACTTGAGTTTTCACGGTGAGATTTTCCCAGAATCGACCGTCAGTTTCATACAAACGAATACGTGTTTTGCGAATTTGATCTTTCTTAACTACTACAATAATTGTCGCACTGACAGGTGTCAGGAACGCTTACTTTCGACGGCCGGACTGTGGTTTACTAATTCTGTAACCGCTGATGTGCGGTCTACAGCACAAAAGACATTGCTATTTCCCATTATTTTTTGTAATGAAGTCACGGCGAATATCTGGTAGATACCAGCCAAAAAATAAAGTCCCCTGTCATCCAGTGCCAAGGTATCTACCACAAAATCCATCACACAGCTTACAGTTTCTGGCAGCCTGCCAAATCGATTACCAGCAGCCATTGAGCCGCATTACAGTTGCATGGGACACGAACACATATTTAACAGAATGGTACCATAACTTTGTGAATTTGGCACTCCATTTATTCTGTGGCGGTGAGTCAGCGAATTAGGAATGGAATTATTAAGATATTATCGAAGAAAACTTTTACTTTTTAATGATAAATGATTTTATTTCTGTAAGTAGGTAGGTTTGTTGGTACAAATACTAGGGGCTATAACAGCCACACGGGTGGTCGATCGAAGTTTAAGCTACGCTTGCCGCGGTCGGTTCGTGGATGGGTGACCATGCATTACATATCGAAACCCCACCGTGTCTTGGAAAGCACTTTAAGCAGTCCCGGCTGTGATTCGTAGATCTTTGACAGTCGTTACTTATGTTATGTTACGTTACTTATGGATACCGAAACCGAACTTTTGATCCCATGGGAATATGGGGATAAAAAGTATCCTTTATGTTAATCCTAGATATAAACCATCTGTGTGCCAAATTTCATTCAAATCCGTTCAGTAGTTTCTACGTGAAAGTGTAACAAACATCCATCCATCCAAACAAACTTTCACGTTTATAATATTAGTAGGATAGGATTTGCGCTACAAAGCCAGTGCCAATATATATTTTTTTTCTATCCGTACTAGCCTAGATTTCATCGCCAACATGTCTTTCTTCACCGAGTAATCGAATATGAAATACCATAATCATCCAGAGCAAAAGTGTTTGCGCAAACCTCAATCAATCTGCCTAGCATTTTCCCAACTATGATGGGGTCAGCTTCCAGTCTAACTGGATGCAGCTGAATACCAGTATTTTACATGGAGCGACTGCCTATTTTACCTCCACAACCCAGTTACTGAGTAATACGATAACCTTGGAAAGACTGGTTGTCAGACTTTCGGGCTTCTGATGACCCGTAACGACTGTCAAAGATCCACGAATGACAGCCGGGGCCAACGGCTTAACATGCTTTCCGAGGCACGGAGGGGTCTCGATTTGTAAAGATGGTCACCCATCCACAGACCAACCGCGGCAAGCGTAGCTTAACCTGATCGATCGACCTGTGCGGCTGTTATTATTTAGCCACAAGCCCCTTCACAAAATAAAACATATTAACACTATTCTCATAATAATATTCACGAACTATTATTTTGTACCTATGCTTTTGTTTAGGTACTCCTCCAGCACAACTCTAAGCCAGTATGTTTCTCATAATGAAGCATAAAATTTGAGAGATTGTTCATTACGGGATAAATTTGGTACTGAAAATTAATTCAGTTTATGACGCTAGCACACGAGACTGACCGCAGGTGCGCGCTAATTAGTATGCAAAATTACCGGCTAAACTAGGGATTCATTTCGGAATATTACGATGCTTTATTAAAAGATTTCACTTAGCAAGGAGCTGTGTTTTATTACGGTTTTTTTTAGCCACATTTTGTATTTCAAAGAGTTTTATTAACTTTTTACTATTTAGTTCCGGTTTGGAAGGCTTTGGGAGTTTGAAATGGGTAAGAAATACTTTGCAGTCGATTAGAATGCGGGGTACTTGCGTAACACACTCACAGTAAGAATGGCTTCAATTTTGACAGTTCAACAACATTCATTGCGTTATTTACGTTGTTGAGCAGACAAATTTTTCGAACATATGAAGCAATGGTTTAGCTATATCCTTCAAAATGATTCAAATTGTGATTGACAGTGTGTTACACAATTAAACTTTTGCTGGTTGGGCTGAAAATGACTGAAGGTCGCCTCTGACGTTAGAAAAAGAGAGAGTCTGTTGTCACAGCGTGGTGGTAGTCACAGTTACTTTTTAATTTAATTGCATGGGTCTGGTCATCTGGTATTTCATGGCTTTTAAGCTTTTAGATGCCTAGTTCAAATTGATTTTACATGAAAAGAATTTCGTTCAGTAAATGATAACTTAATTTATTTTGTAAGCAGGTATTGTACAAACACTTTTACACGTCAATTATATTTCAAAACTAGATGAGGTCGGCGTTTCCTATCTGACTAGTCTGAGAAGAAAGGCCGAAACAAACTCAGAGGTCACAGTATCTTTTAAAGTCCAGACATAATCTTGGTCAGATCATAAATATGAGGAACATGCAGATCGATGTCTGAGATGGTTTTTCTTTTTTAGTAGAGGTAAGTATTGATTGGTACTCGGTCTATTTAAGGTACCTACAGACAACGCCAGGGTACCTAAATGTAGAAAAACAAATTGTAGAAAAACAAATGAATTTTTGTCGATACCTTTATATCTTTTCGAGGCTGACTGTGCTTACAGCCTACCTACTTAATTTTAGACTAGTCATAGGTCTAAACTGGTACCTCAGCGATTCTTTACTAGAGTAAGAACTTAAAGATGTCTTTAGCAGGAATGCGGCACCATTAACAGTCTTAACTCCAGTCTTGACTAATGTCGGTCGATATTAGCGGAAGCAACTTGTAATGGCGCTATACACACAAGGTTAGCATGCTAATGTCCCAATTACTTTGTTGGATGTACATAAGTGTAGTTTTAAGTTGAACCTATGTCAGCTTAGATAATGGGGTTGTAATTCCTGGGACTCGTTTTAGACACTGAACAATGTTAAGTTCCAAGTCTTAATTCGACAGTGAGCGTGTTTTGACTGTTAATAGATAATAGTTCCTGAGACCCTAGCACTAACAAGTGACGTAAACGTAACGTAACGTAACCTTAACGTAATGCAACGTAACTTAAACGTAACGTATGTAATTCGAACGATTTTTTAATCGAACAATTTAATCATCCATAGCATTTTGGTTTAATTTTTTTGTGCGACAATATCATTTAGCATCACACATACATAGGTATGAATAAAGTCTTAATACGAAGTAAATATTACATGCGACACGAGTAGTCGATTTGTGTAACGTTAACTGTCAAGTGAGCCTGCTGAGAGGAAATTATAATTCTCTACTTGCTCAGACCATATAATTATCTAAAAATTGGACAGACTGTATTTTATTTATATTGGCTGTAGGGTAGGCAGCATTATAACCAGCAGTCGGAATTAGGTAGGGTTATTTATGTACTTACACTGATTTCATACAGCGCAAGAATAAAGTGGGTATGCCTCAAATCCCGAGATTAATTTTAAACAGTAGAAAAATGCCGTGATTTATTAAATAAAAAAGTTATTTAATTTTACACAATTTTAACCACTGCACGCGCGACGTTTCCAAATTTACATCAACGACATCGGATATCCGAAGTTGCAAAATTCCAATGCGCACACGCGCGATGTTGCCACATTCGTAGTTCGCACAACATAGCTTGTGAGAACAAAAGTAATAGCGGAAGTGCGGAGCACTCCCCGCTTAAGAAATGGCCACACGGGATTGTCTATTAGAAATCCCGGGAAGATCCATATTAATATCAACATTTCGATGCAAGTACATAAATAACTTTACCTAATTCTGACCTCTGATTATAACGAATGGTTCTTACAAGGGTATCAAATAAAACGAAATTAAGCCATTCTCTTCATAATTTAACACAAAAATCAATTATCTCGCCCAGTTTTACTAGTAATCATAAGATTCGACCAGAAGTTGCCCGAACCCTCCATATTTATGGGGGTTTCGTTCAAAATTGACGTCGGAAGTCGTCCTGTGCGGCTTATTTGCATAATACTTGAATTTTAATTGTCAGCTTACCTGAGAGGGATAAGGGTTGGACTTTCGGATGTACGAGTACATACTTTAAGATAATTTAGAGCTTTTTTGAAGATCTAATTCAATTGTGACTGTTGAGTGTCCAAGGTTTGCCTACTTTATAATGTACAGACGATAGCAGGTCCAACTACCTGAAACTGTCTTTTCTCAGTCACCCTTGAACCTTAATGCTTTAATGATAAGTTGAAAATCTATTAAAGAAACGACAATGCCCATGGATGTATGGAATCTCGTACCATGCTGCATCACAGTTTTTTATAGTCTGCATTTATCATATCAGCTCCTACAAAAGTTCGTTTTGTAAACAAAACCCGGATAACAGAGATTTTCAAAAAAATCGAAATAACTTAAACACTACGTACGTTATTTTGTTTAACACGAACGGCCATTATTGCTCTAAAAAATGATAATCGTTTAAATTAAAATTCTATTCTAGTTATTTTTTAATTAATGTAAAATCGGAAAATTATATTTTTTTTTACATGTTTTTTGAAAGACGTGATCAACACTTTTGAAATTCAAGGTCATATTAATCATAATTATCATTTGATTTCAGAGTGACTAGCATAGCACTACTGAAAAAGTTATAAAAATGTTTAAAGTTGTAGCGTAAACTGAACTTATTGTGTAGGAATTAAAGTTGTTTTTCTATAAACTCATATTTGTTTACATTTTTGGCGAATATGTCGTAATTTTATTTTAGGTAAAAATTTATGGAACAGTTTTTTAATGACATACGAAAATTTTTAACGCAGAGTTCAGAATCATGTACTGAATCCATGGTAGCGGGTTGCGTATCGATGTCCCTGCTACCCCATGTTATGTTCTAAATGATTAGGTCTAATGCTACAGTAGCACCATGTTCAATGCTGTCAGAACTTCCAGGTGAATCTGTTTTACCTTCATCCAAAGCCAGGTTGATTACAATCTCCTTTGATGAAGCTCTAGCATACAAATTGAATGATGGAACTTACCAAGCCAGCATCAATATTCATTACTATGTAAATCAAATTCAAAATTGCAGGTACCTACTGCACCTGAAACTCGAACATCTTAGTTCGAAATCGAAGTTTCTAGTTTGAAGAAACTGTGGTCGGAAGGTGATTAAAATTGAAAATCTTTGGGAAGAGCTTTCAGTTTGAGGAGACCAGACCAAGTTTCGATGCTTCTTAAGACGTAAAAGTTTACCAAAGATTTTAGATGTTAAGGTTTCAGTTGTATTTAAAAAAACATAAGACTCTTTCGTATGATGCATAGGTACTGACAAAAAGAAGGAAAGACATAATATTATTAAACACCCCTAGGACAAGGACTCTATTTGCCAGTATGCAATTTAGCAAACGAACCGCTGCGCTATATAATAAAATCAATAAATACATCTATATTTATCCCAAAAAGACAATTTATCGAATTGAGAACTTCCACCCTTGTTGAGGTGGGTTGTAAAGAACTGAAGATGTATCTAATACATAGTAGGTAATAATAATAAGTAGTAAGTAATAACAATTCAGACTGGCCGCGCGTCGCGCGTCAATCCGGTTTGCGTGAGTGCCGAGCGCCCTTCCAACTACCTACTACATGTCTATTAGGTAGTAGGTATGATTTTAATCACAATTTTGTTATTCACTTTTTAAGAAAACCATATTTTATGAAAGTGATGAATAAGTTGAGCTGATAAGGTATGATTACAAGCTACAGATGGACTCACCCTGTACGAAGTTGATGTTATTCGTGTGGTCAGAAAAGGATCGGCAGAGTGTGCGGCGTCTGCCGTCGTACATCTATATTTATCCCAAAAAGTATTATGACAGTAAAAAAAAATGGAATCGATACAAACGCTTACCTACAATGAAACCGAAACAGTTCTGAAACCTTGAAACATACACACACTCACACTCATTTACACTCTTCACACCTACAGGCTACACTCTCTCTCTCTCACTCACATATACTCACACACATACTTACACCCACTTATACACACATTTGATCTAACGTAATTTAATCTTAAAAATAATCTTAATCTTAATTTTTATTTAGTTTTAGCATGAAAATTACATGTTTTGCTTTTTGTATAACACAACTTGCCATGGAAGAGCGGGCTCTCCTAACACAGGCACTATCTGCCTAAAAGGATTTTGTTATACCTAAACTTGTTCTTACCAATAAACTATTTTTATATATTTTTTTTTATTTTTTACGATCCGTTATCTATATGTACGTTTGCCCCGCACGGCCCCCCAGAAATTGCGTTTTATGTGTGCACTAATGCAATGTACTCGCCTCTAGGAGTATATGTACCTGTTTCTTTTTCAATGTACCTCTGTACTTTTGAAGATATTTGCAAAAAAAGGGGGCCGTGCCAGCCAAACGTTTTCAGCACGGCCCCCGTGTAACTTGAAAAATATATAGCGTATTGAAAAGTTTCTTAAACTCAAGCAATGTACTCTATTAGCACGTTATATGTCCCGCAACAGATATTGTGAATTCGTAATAACAAATAATATATAGATGCGGATAGGGGGCCGTGCTGGAAAAAAAATATAAGAAAATATTTAAAAAAGACAAAACAATCTTAGCCAAAAACGATTAAAAAATAATTGATGTTTGGCAAGTAACATATGTAACGCATTGGTTTCTCATACAACTTGCTAAATTTGAAAAATAAACCAATTGTAGTTCATTCAGCACGGCCCTTTATAGTTGCCTATATCTTTTTAAATATGACATGTTTGTGTACAAAATTCGGTTTTCTGAATTATGTATAGGAGTACATTCGTTCCAAATAAATTGCGATTCTGCTGTATTAGTACTTTAAAAAATAAATCGGATCTAAAATATCATACATTACAACTTATGGGGTGACCATGATTCCACGTGAAAATGGATAAAAAAAATACTGCATAGATTCAGTAAATCTTTAATAAAATAAACAAATCAACAATAACGTACCTAATCTATATTCACGATATATGTATAGTAGGTCGCTAATCGAACAAATCAACAAATGTCGCTAAGCATAGCTCAAAAGGCTTAAAAAATCTACTGTACTGTTGTTAATTCCTTTGTAATTGAAATGGAACAGACGCAATGGTTTTGTGTAATATCCCGGTCACTATTAATTTAACACACCCTTACTTACGTTTTAGAGAGTGATCTTTGATGTTTTAAATACATCTAAAAATAATAACCTTTACAAATATCCCGCTTTCACGTCGGAGTTCGATGACTATATGATTCTATGAGTGGCGGCTCTGGTAATTACAGTGAAGCGATTGCCATCTCACCTTCAGGATCACGCCGGAACCAGACTTTAACTTTGGATCATGGTGTTTTAAATACGTCTATTTTGTAATAATAACTATAGTTAAATAAACAGTATTTAGAATCTAGTAAAGACTAGTTGCTAAAAATCTACTCATGAAACCATGAAATGTTTAATAAGAAATCAATACCGTTGTAACATAATCTGTGATTACTTTTAACAAGTTAATTTATGGATAATACTAGTTTTTCTATGATTATTCCACATGCAACATAATATTTCAGTTTTATGATTTTTTAACTTTATTAAAAAAATAATCTGTGATTTTATGATAACGTAAGATCAAGCATGAAACGAACAATATTCTAATTATTATAATTGCTTGAAAAGCCATCTGTGATTACGTGGGTTATATTAGTTGCCTGTGATTATTCCAAATAATAATTAATGTAATTAATGGTAACGTAAGGTTCAATCAATGTGATTTGTTGGAAACGTATCTGCGACTTTTTAAGCCTTTTAAGCTCTGTAGTGTTAGTGACACATAGTTATAGTTTTCTGTGATTACTCCTTATGTAAACTTAACTAATCTGTGAAATGTAATTGTATTGTAATGTACGGTTCAATCCATGTGGTTTATTGGAAATATATCTGTGATTTTTTTAAGCCTTTTGTAATACGCTATATATTTTTCAAGTTACACGGGGGCCGTGCTGAAAACGTTTGGCTGGCACGGCCCCCTTTTTTTGCAAATATCTTCAAAAGTACAGAGGTACATTGAAAAAGAAACAGGTACATATACTCCTAGAGGCGAGTACATTGCGTTAGTGCACACATAAAACGCAATTTCTGGGGGGCCGTGCGGGGCAAACGTACATGTCATTTCGTATAGTATAATTTAGTCCCGCGTACTTGTTTATTAGAGATCAGTGCTGTAAATAAATAAACTTAAAAGGAGAATATACGTTACTTAATCACAGCGCGCGGTCCTACTACTTAAACTATGTCCAATGGACGCTTGACAGTGTCAATATTCCAACAATGATCACATTGACAGCTTTTAAACGCGGTTTAGATGTGCTGATCGCGTTCAGTGTCATTGGTGAAATTGATACTTACAAGTCCCAGATTGCAAGTTTCCCAGAGCTGCGATTAGGATGAACAATGAATAACGGATTCAGTCAGGGACCTAAATATACCTGGATTTAAAAGCCAACAGTTAAAACAAATGCTAGCAACTAAATTAATGTTTTGATTTGATACTGTATCTATTTGTTTTTGAAGTTTGACGGTTCGTTACTGAAACTCTGATTGTTCACAAGCTGAAAATTCCTGTAAATATACTACTATAGTGAATTATTGATAAAGAGGTACTACAAGGATGTCATACAATAGCTTTTTTGTTCTTCTTACTAATAGAGCAGTGGTGACCCAGTGGTAAGAACCCCGACTTACTAGGTCGTGGGTACGATCCAGACAGGCGCTTTACTTTGTATAAATAACTTCGTCACCACTGCTCTCAAAACGGTGAAGGAAAATATCGTCAGGAAACCGGCATGTCCTAGAATCACAAATTCGAAGACATATGTGACATCTACCAACCCGCACTGGGCCCGTGTGGGGGATTACGGCCAACTCCCTCTCAAAGAGAGGAGGCCTGAGTCCCAGAAGTGGAAACGTGGCTGATTATGACGCTACACAAGGATGTCATACAATAGCTTTTTTGTTCTTCTTTCTAATTGGCTAACCTTTTCTAGTGACAGTAGTTGCAGTATATTTATGTATGGTTCGTGCTAAAACGAGATCAAGAGATACAGGCAGGTTAATATGATCTTTTAAGACACTTTTACAAGTCAATATTTTAAAAACTGGATGTCACCCGCATTTCCTAGCTGACTAATCACAGCGAAGAAATGCCGAAACCGAAACAGACTCAGAGGTCATGGTCTCTTACCGTCTTATTACAAAACAAAGCCTAACATTAGTTCTAGCCTAAACTATTGAGCCAGTACTTGTATTTCGAACTTTATTTCGATTTAGGCAAAGTTCTTAATACTAAAAAAAATGACAACTTAGCACCGAACTAAGCTGTCATTTTTGTATAAAGAACGGCATTTCTCTATCAGTTGGGTTCTAAATTCAATAACTGGGTCAGTGGTTTAAACCTGATCGAAAGAAAAACCTTGTTTTGTAATAAGGGGGTATAAGTCCAAACATTATATTATTAGGATTTTATGTGAGTCTAACAATGCAGAGCCATGTCTGGAAGGGCCTTTTGAAGAAAGATCCATTGCAGTTTGCAGTTTTGAGTTGACCTGCGAGGTAATTACGTAACACACTATCTGCAGACTTCAGTAGAAGTGACTTTCATTTTGACAGTTCAACAACATTAATTGCGGTTTTTACGTCGTTGAGGAGCCAAATTCTTCAAACATATGAAGCAATGGATTAGCAATATCCTTCAAAATTATTGATAGTGTGTTACACAATTAGGGTGCTGTCCCAACAAAGGAGAGAGTACGTAAAGAGTACCTAAAGCAACAACAACAATCACTGCTAAATCAGGAAGAATAAAGAGGCTTAAACTTTAATCATTGCTCGTAACAACTCGAAACTACACCTCGAACAGATAAAAGTGGAAGTTTCTAAGTAATCGAGAAGTATAACGATTCAATTTGAAAAGTTTAAGAGAACCGTACCTTAAGTTAAATCGATGTTTCGGAACATTTTCGAATGTGATCGTCACATGTTTCGAATACTGGAAGGTGTTTGAATTTACCTACAGAATACGTTTCAGAGAGATTACATAAAGTGTGAAAACCAATTAATTGATTTGGTAGGTACTCGTAGGTACATTTAATTTGGTTTCGGAGCGATACCTTAATTTTGTATTCAAAACCGATCCACCCGAGTTTTTCTATGATGTAACCAATCACCTAAAGTCAAGAAATATTTAATCGTGCATTTTTTTTAAAGTGTGTGTGTAGTTGATGAATCATATAAGGAATAATAATTCTAAGCTACATTGATCAGTTGATGAATCATATAAATAATCAATTTAAAAGTATATTGATGAATCATATAAGGAATCATTAAGTATAAGGTACCTAAATTGATCAGTTGGGCCTCACCCTTCTGCCTAACCCTTCGGGAAATAACGCGTGATGTTATATGATAAGCGATAACTTGATGAATAGGTTGCAACGAACAACGTTTATAGATGGTAACTAGAGTAAAAAATGTTGTTGTCAGAGCTCTCCCGAGTTCTCCGTATCTTTTTAACTAGGACAAAAACTTCCATGTTGAAATCTAGCAATTTAGTTCTAGTAGTTTAATAACTGCACTCTCCACGGGTACCATTAAAAGTTAACAGAGTTAAATAATTACTGGCTCCGTGAAATAATCAGTAAAATGAAGCAGTTGTGGACACACTCGTTTTTCTTATTTTCTTTCTATTCTGATGTATGGGACTCGTCGCTAATGAAAAATACAACAAAAAGGTTTTACTGTTTTCGTAAAAGGAAGGAGTTCGGTTGTTTGTTTTTTTAAACGCATTCTTTCCGACGAAGTTTATTTAACAGTCCGTTTACTTACTTCGGATTTTGCATCACTGTCCAAATCAATGTGAATTTTATAATCATTGTTATAAAGTTGCTGTTGAGTTGCTTCTATTGACAAGTCAGTTAAAATCATTGTGATTTTTATTCTCATTCTAATAAGGTTGCTGTTGGGTTGTTTCCAAAAACACGTCTTTCAAAATCATTTTGATCTTTATTTTCATTTTAATAAGGTTGCTGTAGGGTTGCTTCCAAAAACATATCTCAAAATCATTGTGAACTTTATTCTCATTCAAATAAGGTTGCTGTTGAGTTGCTTCTATTGACAAGTCTTTCAAAATCATTGTGAACTTTATTCTCATTTAATTAAAGTTGCTGTTGGGTTGCTGCTGTTACAGATTAGATTTTCTTCCATGAATCGTCTGTGGTATCTACAAGCAGGTTTTTAAATGACTTAGTTCAGCAACTTGTCCTGCGACGCTCTCATAAAGAAAAATAAAATAATACGTTTAAAAGCCGTCTCATGATCAACATTAAAATAGTCAAAAAATTAATTGATGACGAAATTAGTTTTTGTTCATGGATTTATTGTTTCTTAGCCTATATTGTGTCCCAATGCTGGGCAAAAGCCTCCCCTGTTTCCTTCCAAATCTCCCTGTCTTTTGCGATTTCTGGCCATGTTGGCCCTGCAAACGTCATCAGATCGTCACACCACCTTCGCCGTAGCCTACCTCGAAAGCGACGTCCATGGAAGTTTAACATTAATTATTTAATTAATAGGTTATGCTGAAATACAATACTAAATTATAATACGACTAATATTTTCATTAGTTGAAGCTTTCATAAACAAATGAAGATATTTTTGTCCATTATGTCGTCATATTCAACACACGCTAAAGAACATTCCGTATAAATCTTGATTTATACAGCGTGTCCGAACACTATCATCAAAGGAGACCCACTTTTTTGGGCCCACTGTTAACGGTAACGTATATTATTCATATTGCACATAAAAATGTGATCATCTTATTATAACTAACAGACCAAAAATTAAATAGAAATCTAACCGGAATAATGAAATAATAGTAAAAAAGTGTAATTATGTATTAGTGTAATTATTTCAATACAGCATCATCCCACCTCATACTTGACTTTAACTAAACACTCCAAACCATTTAGCCTCTTATATAGAAATGCACAATTTAAACAGAGTGAGAGTGCAGTTTGCCAGTATTGATGGTAATCTTCCAGAGCTGGATAATTTTCCTCAATTGACATTTCAGGACCTAATTCTATTTTCTCTAGGAACTTATCAAATCAAACAATCTCGTTCGTACTATGGAGAGCATGTCAGGGCCTCCGGACAATTCAAAATCGAAGTATACCGACAACCTGTCCATGATTATGGTCCAAATAATTATCTTCTACGAGGTAGGATACAATCAAGGCACACAAGTAGGAAAACTTATTATATTTATATATTAGTTGACACCACCCCATCAATTACTAATACTAGGGCTGCTCTTGCCGCTTACTATTGTAATTGTTTAGTGGGCAGACGCACTGTCGGCTGCTGTGCAGACGTGCTGTGTATAGTGTGGTTTTTATCTTGGGCGCGGCATCAAGGTGAGGTTGAGCCACCTGCATCTTTTTTAGATGAAATACTGCTTTTAAGAGATGACTTTGAAAGTGATGATGATGAACAGTAATAAATACTTCTTGTGTCGTACCTACCTATGATGTGTTTTTTTTTCTCCTTACACAAGCAGCTTATAGCACATCACCTTATTATTTTAGATCTACAGTCAATGGCCGGGAAAAGCCGCGCTATTTCGAAATGAATACATCTAATGCATTTTCATGAATCAGTCTATCAAATCGTGTAAATCACAACAAAATCTGTCACGTAGTACAGACGTGACTTTGTTTTGTACTATTTATTATTGAACAGTGCACTATTTTAACTTAAAATACCAATGAGACCTATCCACTCATTAGACAATCGCTCTTGTGAGAGTTTAGGTTATTTTGAGAGTAATTTTTGACTATCGTATTTGATCGTATTTCACAGGTTTCCGGTTACATAAAGTTTTGCTCATATTACCACTGTAATCTAGAGATTATAAGGAATAAACCAACATGCATTTCATTACTACCCAAGTAGCACGTTAGTGAATTTTGGAACTTATTTTGCAACTGTAGGTAGCATATAAGTGATGTAAGAGTGTACGGTATTACTTATAGATGCAAACAGCACTCGAATTTGCATATGAGTAGCTCTTATCACTAACACTTGCTTTTGAGTGATTTTTGTTCCTGCTTTATCACTTATGGTGGCATTAAGCCGAATTTATTACTTATAGACGCATACAGGTTTCAATTTTTACTCTTTTAGAACTCAAAGAAGCATATGACATCTTAAAATCTCCCCTGAAGAACCGTGCCCTAATAGGTGGTAATTTTTCTTTATTTGGCACCTTTACTACTAAATAAGTAGTATATATAAGTTATTTATCACCTGTAGTGGCTCAAGAGTTATTATTGCAGCTCATTTGGAACCTAGTGTAATTGCCTTTGTAAGGTCTAATATACTCTAATATGCCACTGTAACGCGTAGACCGATTCCAAAAGATGGTTCTTGAAAACCTTATGCAACAATTTTCACTCATTTAGAACCACTTAAGATCTAACAGTTCTAAAAGATAGAAATGTAGAACTTATTTTTTATTACGGCACGTGCGTTATAAATTTATTTTATTACATACAAAGTTTCTGTTAAAAAAAGGTCATAATATCTAAAAGAACTTCTCAAAATGAATACTGTAAAGTGGAAAAAAGTTAAACGATGTGGTAATTAACATCGGCAAGTTGCACGTAATTTTAAGAATATAATGGACGTGGAAACAAGTGGTACTAGTTCAGACCTTGAAAATGTTATTATACAATCAAAAGAGGATACTCCAATTGTTGAAAGGTAAGTAATTATCAATTTAAAGCATAATAAAAGGTACAGCAAGCAGATTGTAATAATAATAATTTTCTGTTTTGAGCAATTGTGTCAAGAGAATTTTACTATCAATAACGCAGGTTCCGTACATATTAATAAATTTAAAAAGAGTATGATTTGTATTTAAGTAGACCTACATTTTAGGTTATTATTATTATTAAGGTTATTATTATTATAATTTTTTAATCTACATACGTTATACTGGGTGTAAATTACAGATTGGTAGGCAAGGCAAGATCAGTTTACATTCATGAATTACCCTTCTAGACGTCTCTTGTATTTCGATTTTCAAGTTGTAGGTAGGTACCTATTTGTCAGATTTATACTATAAACATTTTTTTTTTGCAGTCATGATCCTAGTGAAAGTTCTACTGAAATTACTGATGGAAATTCAACTGAAATAAGTGATGGAAATTTGGCTGATAATGATAATGTGAATAATGAAATAATATAATTTAAGATTTAAAATAAAACACATTCAAATTCATGTCATACACGGATTTTATTTTCAATCACACAACTAAAAACACTGGGAATAGTCTCATAATTATAAGTTTACGTGAGGATTTTTGCAGCATCACAATTTGAGTTAAGTAATTGTTTTACACTTAAATTTACATTTTTTAGAAGTCTTCTTAGTAGGCCAACTTAAAATTCCGTTATCCACCCATCCTTTCGGACAAATTGATAGTTTTTTGGAACCGTTTTCAATCGTTTCAACTATCAAAAACGGCATTCTGAAAAAAATAATAATATTACTGTAAAGTACATATTTTTATGCAGCATTATAAATTAAAATTAAGTAAGTCAATATGCCGTGTGCTGGTGGCTTAGAATACTAGCACCCCATCTCTTCCCGTAGGTGTCGTAAAAAGCGACTAAGGGAAAACCAAGGAATAGGCAGAGCGTTCTCTGTGATGTTAATGTTACACTTTACACTGCGCTCGCCAACCCGCTTGCCAAGCGTGGCGAGTATGGCATTTGCCCCCGATTGGGGAGGCCTCATCACACACTGAATGTTACGGCTATTTAAGAAGAAGTAAGTACCTAATAAAACGGTGAACCAATGAACCAGCCGCATACCAGCTCTCTTTCTCATCTCGCAAATGATGGTTCCGAGCAACAGAATAGGATAGCAACATAGGAAAGTGCGATTCCGTGCAGTCAAATGTGGTCCAACCCTTATTGTGTGCCAAATTTGACCTCCTTTCCTTACACCCTTTATATTAAGTACTTCATTTAGTCAAATAAATACTAATTAACACTATTACCTTTTACACTAATATTTTGATTATAGTATGCCTAGTTCTACACATTGATAAAAATTACCTATTGCAAGTTAGTTCAAACCTACTAGTGTAGGTAGGTACTATATTATATTGTAAAGAACTGCTAATGAAAAATTACAAATTGGAAACTATCAGTAGGAAATCGGGCATTGAATTAAGAAGTCTAGGATTATATTCCAGCCAACATTAACAATTTAAATAAATTTTACTTTATTTACCTTCAATGGGTTTTGTACCCGTCTTGAGGATCCCCAATTCAACGCAAAGACAACGAGACCTGTAAAGTGAAAATAATCACTACTAGGTACTAATGAGTGAATTTAGGACCTAGGAGCTCCAATAAGGCAACAAATGAGTGGAAATATGACCTGCAAGGTCTATTTTAAATCGCCATGTTTAAAAATGGAGTTCTTGAAAAGTACCTTGTTGAATGGTATTTTATTACAATAACATACAATAAAATGAGTTTTGATAACTCTTTTTGATGTAGTTTGACATTATACTTTTTGTAAAACCATAATGTTAGGTTTTTATCAACCATATTTTTATAAAGTATTATCTAATTTATTTGATCAGTGCATATTTTTTGATAATTCTTGATTAGATCTAAGGCGCATCAAAATTTACTCAGTAAATATACCATGGTTTCACGATAAAAAACCATTTGCATGGGCTCCATGATGGTTATCCCATGTTACACACATATTTTTTTAATACTCACCAAATAGATGCAATAATCCAAATAAATTTGCTGTCACAACACAAAGCACAAACAACCGTCTTTTTGTTTATCTCCACCGAAAATAAGAACTTGTTAAGATCTCATTTGTCACTCAACGAATGAGCTGTATCGCTTTTTCGTGCAATCATTCATTCACGGCGCGCAATTTGCACCGTGAGTTCCAAGTGCCACTCAGGATAACAATTCGAACTCTTCTGCATCGCTTTTGCATCTATAAATAAGCTGCAATTTTTCTCCCTTTGGTAACATACAGGTTGCTTATAGGTTCTAACCACCTTTATAGAACTTAATCACGGTGGATTTTATTACTAAAGTTTCCAAAAAAATACTATATACAAGCTATTTGTCACCAAATGTGTTACTTGGGTATACGCTACAATTTGTAGTGGGCCTATTCACCGAACAAAAAAAATTGTCTCCTTTTGGACTCCTAGTACTGGAACGTTGATTTATATTTTGTCACGCGTGATGCAAAATTTATAGGCTCGAGGCTGACGTGAAAATGTGGCCGCCGAGGGTCGAGAGAATTTACACTTCGCTGTTAATTTGTGCAAGGTCGCGTCTTTGCGATTTCGGAATGTATTATAATTCTGGTTTATTCATTAACACGCATAAGCATTTAATTTTTTTTTAAAGTTTATGAAATATGGTACTTAAAAGTTGTTAAATATAAATAGTTTTACGTATTTTTCTTGCTTTGTTCAAGAATTGAGGGACTTAGAAAGTATGCACTATTAATTACATGGAGTAGGTAAAAGGAATTGTTGGGTCACTGCTTTCCCAGCTAGATCACTGAGTAATCTGTATTAATGAGAGACAGTTTGGACTCCCAATTTGAGTATCACAATAGTCATGTTATTATGCTTTTGGAGTTTATAATATACTAGCTTCTGCCCGCGGCTTCGCCCGCGTGGATGTCGGAACTTATCCCATGGGAACGTGCTACCAGGATAAAAAGTATGTGCTTCCCCAGGATGCCATCTATCTCTTTAGGGGTAGTTTGAAAAACTTATAATGATAAACTTTATTACTTACTTAGGCAAGTATTGTTGCCAAGTTTCAAGTTTATTATCAAAATTAATAAGATTTTTCATATAACTGTACCCCGCTTTTCACCCCCACAGGGGTGGAATTTTAAAATATTCTTGAAAATTCATAACTTGACTCAAAGATTATTTATACCAATTTTATAATTAATCAAGCCACTTATTATAATCCTCCCCTGTAAAATTAACTACCCCTTTTCACCTCGTATGTGTTATTATTTATTTTTAGTCTTAAGTACACACACACTGAGTTTCGAGTCAATCGGATCGCGCGTTCAAATTCTTCCACACAAAGTTTAACACCCCCATAGCCCCTTTGAGGGGTAGTTTTGAAAAAATAATAATGATAAACTTTATTGCTTATTTAGGCGAGTATTCATGCCAATTTTCAAGATTATTAACCTATCGAATAAGATTTTTCATAAACTGTATCCCCGCTTTTCACCACCACAGGGGTGGAATTTTGAAAAATCATTTGGGATGTGTTCATAACTTGACTCAAAGATTATTTATACCAATTTTCGAGTTAATCAAGCCACGCTGTAAAATCCTCCCCTGTAAAATTGACTACCCCTTTTCAGGCCGTCAGGGGTAGATTTTCGAAAAACCCTGATACACATTATTCTTCTCTTTCAATTATAGGTATAAATACTGAGTTTCGATTAAATCGGACTGCGCGCTAAAATTCTTCCATACAAACTTTGAAACCCCCCAATCCTCTTTTAGGGGGTAGTTTATAAAAACAAAGAATGCCCAACTTCATAATTTACTTAGATAAGTATTCGGGCCAAGTTTCAAGTTTATTAACTCAAGGAATAAGATCTTTCATACAAACAAAATCCCCCCATTTCATCCTCTTAGGAGTGGAATTTCAAAAAACCCTTTCTTAGTGGATACCTACTCTTCACAAAGAATACACCCTCCAAATTTCATGTCTCTAGGACCAGCGGTTTAGGCTGTGCGTTGATGTCTCAGTCAGTCAGTCAGTCAGTCAGTCAGGACTTTGAATTTTATATATATAGAAGAAGACAGAGAATGATTGCAAGGGAGTCCACTGTTCCGTGTCAGTTTTAAATTAAATTTTATACAACATAATTATTGTCAATGTAATATTAATGGTTTCTATGCTAATTAATGTAATTGGTATTGTACCGTTTTAATTAACTATGTACTGTTTTAATCCTACTAATATTATAAACGTGAGTTTGTATGGATGGATGGATGTTTGTTACTCTTTCACGCAAAAACTACAGAACGGATTTGGATGAAATTTGGCACACAGATGGTTTATAACCAGGATTAACATATAGGATAGTTTTTATCCCAATATTCCCACGGGATCGAAATTTATGTGGGTGAAACCGAAGGGCGCAGCTAGTTAACTATAAATAAATAAATAAAGACAAAATAACGAAAACCCCGATGGCTTGTAAAATATAAATTCCAAACAAATTTTCATCCTCTATTTAACCCTTGCAAGGGATGAAATTTAAAAAATCCTTCCTTGCTCACTTTCGTTATATAAGGAACTCTTGTCTCTTCATTTTTTCAGCGGTTTAGGCTGTGCGCAGTCTGTCAGTGAATTTAAGAATTTTATAGCGATTGACTGCTGCGCTGCGTGTCGCGGGTTCGATTCCCGCACGGAACAAATATTTGTATGACCACAATATACACAAAACCTGATGAATTATACACCTTAACCTTTCTCATGAATCACTCCGTCCGTAGGTGAAAACCCTATGAAAATCCGTACGGTTATTTTTCGGATTATTACGTTCAAACAGACAGACGTGGCGGGGAATTACTTGGTTATATAATATGTATGTAGTGATTCATCAACATGCATGGCGTCGCAATATCGCTGATAGTTGTGGTTCTAGAGAGAAAACCCAGCTTACTCTAGCATATTATTATGATATTTTGTTCAAGGTCACGTTCTAAAGCTTATTCATGCTGCTAAAAGCAGCTGCATGTTGCAAACATGTAAATGTTTTGTTAGAAAGGATAACTAAGTTTTAACAGTGCTAATTCAGCAGGCCTTGGGGACATATGAGCGAGTCTGTGTCTACGCGTCATGATGTTAATGTAATTTTGTGCAAGTTAGCGTCCTTGAACCTCGGTAACAGAGGTTGTCAAGAAAGTTCTTCGCTTATATAGAAACTTTGACAAGCGAGGTCGTGGCACTTGCAAAGTCAAGTCAAGGCTGAGGCAAGGAAGGTCTTCTTATCTGATCAGCTGCATGGCAGCAGATTTAGGAAGTAGAAAATCGGTTTTGAATGTTACGTTAGTGTAAAGTATTTATGCTCGTGACTGCACTGCCTGAATGCATTGCTGTACTTCTTCTGCATGCAATAATAGTAATACTATATTATTGTTAGGTGGTTCCTCTCTCTCTCTCTCTCTGACCACCGGTAGCTTGGACCCTCGTCCCGATACAAGTAGGCTACAATTTTATTATATTTTTAAATGTTTTTATATTCTAATTTAAAAAAATAAAATTTTTGTGTAAATAATGAAATAAAGGGATATTTTGTAAAATCAATTATATTGACTTGGCTCTCGCGAGCCGACATTTGGTATGTGGACTCAGCGATCTTTGTGCCGATAGTCATAACAGTCATTGGCTTAATAGCCAAGAGTCCTGAACAACACCCGAGGAGGCTCTTTGAGCAACTAGATTAAGGGCTGTATTCAGAACGCGGTACATCTGAAGGCCAATTCTCGTAATTTAAAACGTTCAAAATCTAGTCAAAATGTCAAAAATTTGTCAAAATGTAGGGAAATTAGATGTATTTTTTGACAGATTGAGACTGAGTTAAGACTGTGAACGTTCTTTAAATTTCGAGAGTTGCCCCTCAGGACACACATCATTTACTTAGAACATTTACTCCGGCAGGTTATGTGTATTAAACATTAATATTCTACTAGATATACCTACATCAGAAATATAATGTTTTTATATGTCTTCATTTTAGCTGTGCGAAGCGGGACAGATTGCTACTGAATAAATAAATGAAATGGTATGAGCTCCAACACAAATAAGCAGTAAAGTATTACTTTAAAAAAACCATTAAGTATGCCGTATTAGAATAATTATGTCATTGCCGTGTGACGTCCAAGTCCACATGATAAGTTCAGTCCATTCACAGCTATCATTTTCTAACACCAGCAACCTTATTGTAATGATTATAAAGATCACAGTGATTTTGACAGGCTTCTCAATGGCAAGCCAACAGCAACCTTATAAGAAAGAGAATAAAGATCGCTGTGACTTTGACAGTTATGCAAAATCAAAGGTCAAATAACTGTGAAAGGAGTACATCTAAGGCTCAATTTACACTGCTGCAGAACGGAGTGGAAGCGAGTTTTCGTAGCGATATTTTACATAGCAAAATGAACTTTATGTCAATTGTCTAACGTACAAACTAGATACGAGCTTATTACTGCCGGAATTCCCGAGAATGCGCGATAATTCTCCAGAAGATACGCGACGTGTGCGTATGTGTGTATCTATAATTTGTGCGTTACACTTTTGACATACAGTTCATTAGGCTTTGTACAAAAAAAATTGCTTCCATTCCGTTCCACGGCAATATAAATTGACCCTAAGAGCCGGTCGTTTCAGCCGGTTGGCTAACGTAACATACTTGTACGTACGTTAAATAATAATGATTACGCACTCGTTATTATTTGACATACGGCAAGGCCATAATTTTGTAATTGTAATTTGAAACAACCCTTTTTTTGGTTTGACGATAGTTAGCGCCATTTTTGACGATTACGCGTGCGTCATGTGGACATGAAAAAACCCGCCCTTACAGTTTTAGCACCACACGAGACTTCTAAAATCAAACGCTATAAAAACATAGAGTTATTAAATGTACGCGTGACATTTATGAGCAGCCAGCAATGTTTACCCCTATGCCATTAGACCGGTTAATGACTTCACAAGTTATAACTGCACTGTGATTTTATACTCCATCGAAGAAAGGGTGCTTTTCCACTGAAGCGGAGACGTGCATGCAGGAAAAGGTTATTTAGGATACAATAATATGGTTTTATTATATTTACTAGCTAAAGTCCGCTTGCTATGCATTTTAATGCCCTTTATTTTGTTAGGAACCTTCTCCGGTGCGCACACAACCACTTACCAAAGTTTCATTACAATCGTTCGAGCTGACGGCACGGTTGGCGCAGTGGTTAAGCGATTGACTGCTGCGCTGCGTGTCGTGGGTTCGATTCCCGCACGGAACAAATATTTGTATGACCTACATGTATTTGTTCCATGAGTCTGGGTGTTTTTCTATCTATAATATGTATGTATTTACAAAAAAAAAAATTGTATATAAGTAGTTTATCAGCCATCTTGTTACCATAACACAAGCATTAGGTTGCTTAGCTTGGGACAAATGGTGCTGTGTGAAATGTCCAGGGATATTTATATTTAAATTAGCTATTTTCGAGTTTTTGCGAGACTAACGAAATGCAATTGACTTTTTATAGGTTTTAGAAGAATATAAACATTTAGAATTAAGTATTGTGTATTTCTTTATTTCTTATTGATATCTCATTATTCTCTGCACTGGCCTACGTGATCACGTCAACGCCAGCTGTCGCTGAAAACCAGCGCTGGTGCTCTCGCATAGGGTCGGAACATTATGCAGAGCGATGGCCGTTTTGCGTGGATGTGACGCATATTTTCCCTCAACTTGTTCTTTTTTGTGATATTTCTTTGCGTCATGTTTACCGCAAATAAACTTTTCTTTTCTTTCAATAGAGATGCTTTAAGAAGAATCTCTTTATAATAACTGTGATCCCATGTCTCAGCAAAGCCGTCTACTTTAATTTTGCAATATTACGTATTGTAAAATTAGATCATTGCCAACTTTGACATGTTACACTTTTACCGACACCAACCTTTGATTACTAACTGTCAGATAGTTTCACTCATATAAGAAATGATTTATTTTAACTAAATACTGGGTTAATTATAAATACTAAACTGAAAATAAACTGCAGTTATGTCTAGTCGTTTTATCACTACGAGATTTATTTTGCAATACCACAATGTGTTTTTCGACAATGTTTTTTTTTTTTTTCACAACCTTTTAATTCGGCATAATTTCAACGAAAATAATGCGACCTATCATGTGGGACACATAAGACATACATAGAACTAGACTAAGCAAAGATTTACCAGACGGTTTTTGCAAGTAGATTACGATGTTGTTCATTCTACCCGACCATCTTTATTATATTTAAATATCTTTGAATCGACCAATCACAGACAAGATAAGAGACGTCATATGGATTTCGACCAATGTGTTTGGTCGATTCCTGAACGTCTCATCTCCGCTCCGCTCGTCTCCGTCTCAGTGGAAACGCACCCTTACGGTGTTGTAGGGTGAGTTTGTGAGCTTTCACGCTACGGGGTGATGTCATAGGATTATCTCAGTAGGGATGCGTTTATTTCTGTTCGGCTGTAATGAAAATTGATGACTCTAACTTGCGTTTGAGGCGATGTGTCAAAGTGCTATAAGTAACAGATGGATAGCGCATTTACGGTTTTAGACATTTATTTTCTCAACAATAACTTACAGAGAAAATACAATAGGTATTATAATTAAAAATACTTATAGCCGATTGGCGTAGTGGGTTAGTACCTAATATGACAAAATTACATTAATATTTCTTAAAAGTTAAAGTAGCAGTAAAAGGGTAGTTGCAAAGAAGTTCACACGAAACTAAGTGCGCGACGTCGTATGCGTATCGCCACTGCGGGTAGGTGTGCATGAGTTACGGAATACAATACAATGTTTATTAATGCCCATGACACAGTGATTTAGAAGTCAAATAGTTGGTGTAATAATTAAACATCACGGTTCTTTGCAGAATTAAAAAATAAGGAGTTTATGGGTACCATACGGCTTGGTTTTTACTATTAAGATCGAAATTTCGGAATCATGTGACATGGCTCTTCTTAATCTTTTTCAAAATTGCTGCTCTAAGGATGGTATCAAAAATGACTGAAGTTTTCAGCCTATCAAAAATATAATGGATGGCCTAGATCTTTTTGGTACATGTCGTCGAAAATACTCGTTTTACGCATCTAACTCAATTTCGCCCAAGTTGTAGGTTGGTTCCTGATTGCAAAACTACGTCCAATTGTTTCGGAATTCTCTGAAGTCTTCGGGTGAATGAGTGCGATTCGGTAACCATCTCACCGAGAAAAATTAAGTGAAGTGAGCGTGGAGAGAGCTGTCATTCCAACTAATGCTAGGGATTGACACTATTGACAGCTCACTCTAAGCTCACTTCACCTAACTTTTCACGGTGAGATTTTTATAGAATCGATCGGCTGTACAGTTACGAGCAAAAGTATGTATCCACTCGGCTTTATTCAAAAGCAATTTACTACTTTATTTTTTAATGAAATTTTATGTTTTTACGAACAGCATTTTCGAACCCATAAGTTGATGTAATGTATCGTATTTCAACGTTGTATTCGTTATATCACGAAAAAATCGAGATTGAAAGTTGCCAAGTGTTGACATATTGGTGCTCGTGACTGTACTAGTAAATGTATCCGACTTTATGTGTCTTAGCAATAAAACACAATAATGTCATCAGAGCACTTAGTCTAGACGACAGAGGAACGCTATAGTTAGAAAGAAAATTGTAACAATTTTTAACAACGACGATAAATTTTCTGTGGATGACGTTTTATCGGAAACCATTAAAACCGGTAAATATCGAAACCCTGTCATTGATATGAATTTATCGCAGTACGTAAGTAAGACTGGTTGTCAGACTTTTGGGCATCTGACTACCCGTAATGAATGTCAAATAAGTTTATAGGTAGGTATACTAGCTGCGCCCCGCGGTTTCACCCGCATAAGTTTCGATCCCGTGGAAATATCGGATAAAAAGTATCATATATGTTAATCCTGGTTATAAACTGTGTGCCAAATTTCATCCAAATCCGTTCAGTAGTTTTTGCGTGAAAGAGTAACAAACATCCATCCATCCATCCAAACTTTCGCGTTTATAATATTAAGTAGGATAATCACAGGCGTCCTCTCTTCGAGGTGGAGTGCTGCGGACCCAGTGCGGGTTGGTAGATGCCATAATTATGTCTTCGAATTTTTAGGACATGCCAGTTTCCTCATGATGTTTTTCTTCACCGTTTTGAAAGTGATTGACCTTATTTTAATTTATTTGGGGTCGGTGCAACATGTTTTTTTCTTCCTTACAAAATGTTTAATCTTCCGTACTACTATATAAGCACTTGCTCATTATACATAGGAAGGCCTCCAAAAAATATAGAAACTTCTTTTGTGTTTTACGAATACCGACGGTTACAGCTCCCATAGGATTGTCTTTATAAGTAAAGTCGAAAGTCTTGTGAAGAGGCGAGGACACTTCTGGGAGTGACATGACCTTTACAAATGTACATCTTGAGCTTAAAAGTTAGATAGTGTTTACAAACACAGTACGTGTCATTACAAAGTATGCATATTTGATATAAACTATATTTTAAATGTGGTAACTAAAATAACACAAAAGATTCTGTATGTCAATAGAGGTACAGATTATAAAAAAATAATAATGTGGCTGATCAACTTTTAAAACATACCATTATATAAATATAATTGCTATGCTAATTGCTATGTCTAACTTGACTGTTTTTTTTTTAAATCTCATTTCATTTATTTTTTAACAGTTTTTACATTGTGTCGAAATGTCATCATCACCATCATCACTTCAGCCGAAAAACGTCCACTGTTGGACATAGACCTGGACCCAAGCACCGCCCTCTTCGACCGGTTTTGTGCTTTTAGCATCCAGCGGATTCCTGCGGCCTTCACCAGATCATCGGTCCACCTTGTGGGAGGCCTTCTACGTCTTTTGGTACAAACTTTTCGGCCCCATCGGTCATCTGTTCTGCGAACAATGTGCCCAGCTTACTGCTATTTAAGTTTGGCAATTCTTCGGGCTATTTCGGTGCCCTTGGTTCTACTACGGATCTCTTGATTGCTCTTTGGGTGAGTTTCAGCCTTCTAATGAGGCCTATTATGAGCGACCATGAGGTTGATCATGTTAAAATAGTACTTATAATAACTTAAGAATAATAGGAATCATATGTTTATTAAATATAATGAAACAAATAAAGTATAGGATAATCTTTTAATTTATTTAAATGTTACAAAACAGAAGCATATGGTTGTGATGATAGATATAAGGTTTTGGTTAAATGTTTATAATTACAGCTATATTTAGAAAAGAAAATGAAGAAAGAACAAGAGAAAATATTATTCATAATTTACATAAAGTCCAATAATAATAAATTATTTAAAAAAAATAAAGTTAGTATAACGATATATTTATTATTCTCATCTAATTGCACGAACTCGTCATTAGATCAATCTAAGTTTGTTCGTAAATGTTATTTAAAGAAGGAGCTAAGGGTAGATTATATCGTAAAAGTTGTTAATAATGCATAATTGTGTTATGTACTTCCTCTTGTAAAACGAAAACATTGCACTGAAAACACAACTCTGTTGCTACAAAAACAAGAAACGACAATTGCAGTCCGTTCACGTGTTTTATCTCTGACAGCAGCAACCTTTAATCAAATATTTATGTTTCAAATTGACGTTATTTCAAGTTAAACAAATATCAACTTTATTTTTATGGTATAATTAAGTTGATTTCAGAGTGACTAGCACTATTGAAAAAGTTATAAAAATGTTTGAAGTTGTATTTTGAAGTTGTGTTTTCCATAAACTCATATTTGTTTACATTTTTGGCGAATATTTTGCGATATTAGATTAGTAGTAAAATTATTGAAACGAAAATAAAGATAACTGTGATTTTGACAGTGATGCAAAATCGGGTAAATAACTGTGAATGGATTGAAGTACAGTGTCAGTTTTACATAAAATTTCGAAAGGAATAAGTAAACCAAATTCCCAATAGTATTGCACTTCTTTTGTTACTAAAGAAATGGTCGCAGTCTCCCGTACATATAGTTTCCAAGCGGTGGTCCAAAGCATCTCACGAAGCGGAGTGGTGCATATCGTCGGTTTAGTTCTTGGCGTTGTCGTGTATAGCGATCATCAACTGAAGAAAAAAAAAACATTTTTGCTGTTAATTTACCGAGATAAACAAACTCCAAAACATCATCTGCTTAGTCTTTTCTCAACTAGCGTGTTTTCCAAAACACGGAGGGGTATCTGTTTGTATGTAAATATGGTCACCCATCCACAGACCAAACGCGGCAAGCGTAGCTTAACCTGATCGATCGACCTGTGCAGCTGTTATTATTTAGCCACGGGCCCCTCAAAAAAAACAAACTCCAAAATCCCGTAGATAATTTGTTCGTGCTTCCAGACACCCGATGCTCGGCTGTTCAGTAACGTAATGGCATGGTTGGTGGCGTGGTTTAAAAAGTTCTTCTCTATTCTTGCCTAATCCCTTTATTTGGGATCGGCACCCCAATTGCGTAACACACTTTCAATCACAAATTTGGAGGAACTGGCTAATCCATTGCCACTTAAGTTTGAAAAATTTGTCTGATCAACAATGTAAATAAAGCTATTAATGTTGTTGAACTGTCAAAATGAAAGAAATTGCCATTGTAAGTGTGTCATGCAATTACCCCGCAGGTCTGCTCACTTGTTTGTGCCAAGACAATACACTTGGGTTGACGGTTCAGCGAAAGCTTGTCTTTAAACCACGTTTTCACAGACATTCTTTTTTTTTTCAAAATCTCTAGGCATCCCCGTGGTTACTGCACTTCGTAGATATAAGTATTAGCCTTCTTCGTGTGGATGGTACTACTGTATTTTAAATCTTGTTTTCCCAGAACTTTGCCACTTCCATGGCATTGTCGGTGGCAGCGGAGGGGTCACTTTGACTGCATGTTTTGGGACACAGAGAGCAGGATAGGAGATGGAGCATAGTTGGGACATAGCTCCTCATAATATCAACCTATACCTACGACACTCAGTAACCGCTGGATTTGTTATGCAAAGGGTCTGTCTGCACTTGCGATAGAGAACGGACGCACGTCTATAGATCGTTCCAAATTATGATCACCTGCCATGAATTGTTTTAAATGAGAAACACAAAGACGAATGCTATATAAAGACAAATTAAATTAAAAACTACACAGACGTTATATCGAATCTAATTATGATGAAATATAAACAAAAATGTTTATAAAAATCATAAAGGAGACCAGACACGTTTCATACAAAGTTCGGCCTGAAACCCAGAGTCTAAAATCTAGTTGTATACATTTTAATAAAATATAAAACTACCGATTGGCGAAAATAAATGAAAGTAAACTTAAACAAGTATTACCTACTATAACAACAAACCTCTGCGAGTGTTCTTATAACTGTTTTTTTGCATATCTGTCCTAAAATCAGTTTTTGCAATGAAAACTTGATTTTTCAACTTTTAAAAACAGCTAAAGGAATGATCGTAGAGATTCGGCAAAAAATTATAAGGAGGGCTTCCCCAACTAGGATAATACTTTTTTTTCTAATGGCCGGCCGTTTTGGATTTTGGGCCCAATATGACTGATATCCTTTTAAGTAAATAACTACAGTTTTGCTCGGAGTATTGTCAGCGGGACGCACTAACTATTAGAAAGATTTGGGAAATTATGTTTAAGGCGCGGTAAGAAGCAAATTTTTAGGTAATTGACAATAGCGCATCGCGGCAACAAATAAGGATCCAAACAGCGATGCGCCTGATGTTAATTGAATCGAATGACCACCAAAATAAAAGTAAATGCAAGACTCAGTGGAATAAATTTAGGTATTTCTTTAGTTGATTGAATTATTTTTCTGACTTGTAATACATATTACAAGTCAGAAAAATGCGTATTGGTATATACCAATACGCCTTAATGTGAGACAAAAAACTGAGCAATTTACGTTTGCGCAGCGCCTTAAATTTCGCCAGTGTTTTTCCACTGCTGGGTCACAGGCCTCCTCTCGATGAGAGGGAGTGGGCCATAATCCACCACGCGGGCCCAGTGCGGGTTGGTGGATGTCACATGTCTTCGAATTTTCGGTTCTAAGACATGCCGGTTTTCTCACGACGTTTTCCTTCACCGTTTTGGGCAGTGGTGATGAAATAATTTACAAAAAGTAAAGTGCCTGTCTGGGTTCGAACCTACGACCTACATGTTGTAAGTCGCGACAGTTACCACTAGGCCACCACTGCGCTTCTATACCTTACTGTACCAAAATATTAATTTTGGTACAGTAAGTCACGACCCCCAAGGGTCGAAAATAAACTATAGTTAGGGGTCCAGTGGAAACATTATTGATTGGGGTTCGAGAGGCCGAGAGTGGACTAAACTTACGGAAATGCCAACGATGTTATAAGGAACATCTTTTTTAAATGAAAAAACGTATTAAGTAAATTACCTTCGTCATTATCTTCGCCAGAATCTTGGTCGGTATCTTCGTCATCGTCAGAATCTTCGCCAGAATCGTTGTCCAAATATTTGTCAGAATCGTCGACAGTATCTTCGTAAGAATCTTCATCGTTATCCCTGTTCATGTGTTTGTGATTATAGCGGCTAATATCGCTGGAATCATATTCGTATAATTGTGCCCGTTTTCGTTCCTTCCCTCCGCGTCGGGACGCTGATGCCATCACGAAAAATATAAATAACAGAAATATTACTCTCATTTTTGTAATGTTATTAGTGTGCACTGCATAGAACTGTTCGTAGTTATATTGTGAATTCTGTTTCTGCCTTCAATATATATACTGATTGTACAATATTTCAGGTAAAGTGACTCATAGAGTCAGCTCATCGCGTAGAGTATTGATAACGAAAATATAAATAATGAAACAATAGTAGTTTTTACCTGTACCAGGATAAAGTTGATCATGTTAGAATAATCCACTATTAATTATTAATAACTTATTCATTTATTGTTATAGAATTGCCTAGATATGTGGTTGTTATTGTTTACTGACGAGCTGTAGTGACCCAGGTGTTACAGGTCCAGTTTTACAATCGGGTAAAGGGGCCCACTGGCAAGGCTCTGCAAGCGAAATAGGAATATAACTTAATAGTATGACAATATTATTGAAATATCAATGGAGATGCCAGTAAAGATACCGTGGCATTGTTGCCGTCAGAATGCGCTTGCATGTAAGGACCCCCTGCCGTGTCGTGTCGCCAGTAGGCAGTCATCATCTGCCATTATCTGCCTAGCCTTTTCCCTTACCTGTGTTAGGGTCAGCTTCCAGTCTAACCGGATGCAGCTGAATGCCAGTATTTTACATGGAGCGATTGCCTATCTGACCTCCACAACCCAGTTATTGGGTAATACGATACCCCTTGGTAAGACTGGTTGTCAGACTTTCGGGCTTCTGACGACCCGTAACAACTGTCAAAGAACCATGAAAGACAGCCGGAACCAACGGCTTAACGTGCTTTCCGAGGCACGGAGGGGTCTTGGTCTGTGAAGATAGTCACCCATCCACAGACCAACCGCGGCAAGCGTAGCTTAACCTGATCGATCGACCCGTGCGGCTGTTATTACTTAGCCACAAGCCCCTCGCCAGTAGGCACAGTCCCTTCTCTAAAAACGGTGTAGGAAAACCTCGTGAGGAACTGGCATAACCTTGAACCAAAAAGTCGAAGACATAATGACATTATACGTATCCTAGATTTCCTTGTTGGTCTAGTGGTCGCGATCGTTCTATTCCCAGGTACTTCAGAGGGTGTTTTTGGGTTATTCCATCAGGAATTTCTTAGTATCAGCCCGGTGTCTCGATTTGGACCCGGATGATGGCAATGGGTTCGCCCCCAATACATGGGACTTAACCATAAGTGGCGAAATGTGATGTATGTAGGTACACCTCTGCCGAACCGTTCGCGGAAAACAGGCGTTATGTTATAATATTATAGTTATGTGGCATACACCAACCCGCTGGACCCGCATGGTAGATTACGGAACACTGCTTATCCCTTATAGATAGGAGCCCGGAAGGCCAATTCTCTTAATTTAAAACGGTAAAAATATAGTCGCTGTCTCATCTCGGCGACAAACAAATGTCAATAACTTGTCAAAATGTAGGGAAACAAGATAAATTTTTGACAGATTGAGACTGAGATCAGACTGTGAACGTTCCTAAAATTACGAGAATTGCCCCTCTGTTCTCCAACAGTGCAAACATTATAGGCCGATTATAATTTATACCATGCTTGTGCATTATTTATTGAAAAGGAATAAAAAACAAACACTGTCACTATAAATAATAAAGATTTTTATTTATTTTAGACTTGCCGCAAGGGTTTGACCATTATTTGGAAATTGATTTCATTCAGTTTCCTGAGTGTAATTATTGTTTGGTTTGCCGTATGCTTCTCTAAATCTGGTTGTATAAGCGTCCAAGCTGTTGAGAACTCTTCAGTCTTTCAATCGTAGGTGGCCCGCGTGGTTCGGAAGAAGGCCCAACTGAAAAATAAGTAAAAAATAGATTTTCTGTTACTTCAGCGAGTTAAACAAAGTTTTGAACAACCGGTCTATTCTGTAAAAACCTCACAATAAAACTTCAGGTGAGCTGAGCTTGAGTTTGTGCTGGCGTTTGTATAATTACATAAATATCTAGATGATGTTGTAGTTGCGAACAACAGTTGCATCATGGAAACAGTAAAACATAATTTGTAAAATTACCTTTCGAATGCTTAAGAAAATTCAAATGCATGTTATCCTTGTGTTTCTGCAACTCCTCGAAATATCTCTGCTTCTCCGAATCATTTAATTGCAGCCAATTAGTATTTTTGAGCCTATCTTCATATTCTTCATTAATATTTTTGTTAATATCTCCTTGTGGTTTTGAAGCTCTCCGATATCGCCCTTCGTGGCTTCGGTTCGCTGAGGCAATCACAAAGATTATAAACAAGACAAATATAATTCTCATCTTTGGTAAATATTATTTGTGTACACTACCAATAAATTTTCGTAATTATGTTGTAAAAGCTGTGTCTGCTATTATATACTGATTGTACCTACATATGTTTCAGGTTACATGATTCTATAATTATGTACCTTATCTCATCGCAATCGGTAAAACCATGATTACAAAATTAAAAATAATTAAACAATGCTTCTATGTTAAAATAGGTTTAATTGTAATACCTATCTATAGATATATATAGATTTAAGAAACGTGTGATATTTCCATAAAATTTTACCTGTAAAGGTACTACAATAGAATTTGCTTACCAGTGGCATTATTAGGTAGGTATTACGCAGTACTCAGTACCCAGTTATAAATAATTATATAAATATGTATAGGTATTCATTTTTATTTTAAAATTATAAACAAAATTCCATTGTTTATTGTTTCTAATTTAGTCATCACTAGCTATACCTACCCGTGATTTCGTGCGCGTGGATGTTAAGAAACAACATTGTATTTAGTGTAACAGATCATCACCATCCCCTCCCCTGTACCAACTTACTAGTGATCGGCACAACTTCGTCTTCCGTACTTCTCTATTAGTCGTCATCTCGGTAGTCACCTACTTTCTAGCCACATCATCTTTCACACAGCCCATCCATCGTTTCTTTGTCGAAGTGAAAACTTCTTTAGCGGCGTTATGCACTTTTTGTGATGGGTAAAAAAATTTAAACTCGCGTCAGGACACGTGACCTGATCGAAAATTCGTAAGACGGAGGGAGAGTTTTTTGTAATGGGTAAAAAATGTTAAACTCGCGTCAGGGCACGTGACCTGATCGAAAATTTGTAAGACGGAGCTCGCGTCAGATCACGTGAACTAATGGAAAATTCGTAAGACGGAGGGAGAGTAGGAATGCGGTCGCATTCCAAAATATCAAAAATGCACAAAGTTAATATTCAAGTTTTCACTTCTGCCGGCACTCTCGGAGTGCAATCCGTTTTTTCTTTCTCTACTCTTGTAGCCTCCCATTCATATTCAAAACTTTCCTCACGACATTTTTTCAACCTCACGAGTGTTTCATGAGCATGTTGGAAAAGTAATGAAATAAATATGATAAGTGACACCTTTTTCCGTGTTCCATGAAAATACTTAATTTTCTTATGGCTGATTTCCATCGCCTGATAACTTTTAATAAAGGAATAAAATTGACGTTTGATAGTTTTTGTACGAAATAACTGTCAAAATGTCTATCTATCAGATGATTGAAAAATCAGACCTTAGAGGAATACTATCTAGAAAGATTTTCTATATTTATTTCCAACCATTGAAACAACTGAAAATAGGTTATTTACCATTCTGTTCTTGAACTTCTCTTTTTCTTATTTCTATTCTCTCTATGAATTCTACATATTTTTCCTATCGCTACGAGTTCCACCGATTTATCCTAAAGCTGTGTAAACAAGAACATACAAGTAATGTGTTCCTTAATATTTATGGTGCGTGCCTGAGCAGGAAATTAAAAGAAAGCGCGTCATATATCAACTGTCTACCTTTTTGCGCTGGCAGCCCCACATCCGTTGAGGTACCCAAGTTTCTTTACTAATGTTGCCACACTTCTAGAAAATACATAATTATGTTAACATCAAAGTGATGTAGGTCGGTAGTGTAAAGTTAGGGAAATGAATCGTTAAGCAAATTGACACCCAGGAGCAGCAGCAGCAGCTGGACGTAATCAAACAAATCGAACAGTGTGTGTGTGCAGTTGGTTACCTGTGTCCAGCAGTGGACCTATGCTGTGGGCTGATGATGATGATGAAATTGACACAATGGTCAATTTGTCGTGTTATAGCAACTTCATACAAAAGTCAAAGAATTACAGCAGTGGTTTGAATATGCGGACAGTTAAAGTTGATACTCTAAGGGCTGATTTTTCCATCGCCAGGTAACTTTTATTCGAGGAATAAAATTGACGTTTGACTGTTTTTAGGGTTCCGTACCTCGAAAGGAAAAAACGGAACCCTTATAGGTTCACTTTGTTGTCTGTCCGTGCGTCTGTCTGTCAAGACCCTTTTTCTCAGGAACGCGTGGAGGTATTCAGCTGGAATTTATATCAAATACTCAAATGTATTGACCCTTGGAGCTGTGATAAAATCAGACTTCTAAGCCAACGCAATCAAAAGATACAGCCGTTTATGCCGCAAATTTTCGCAAATTTTCGACACTCCCAAGGGAATCAAAACCTACAGGGTTACTTCCCGTGAACTCAGAATCTTGAAATTTGGTACGAAGCAAAGAATCTTATATCTTATCTTTATCTGTCTTATAGCACAGATAAAGGAAAAATTGCGAAAACCGTAAATTTTCAGTTACATCATATAATATAAGAATAAAAATATTTTTAATAATTTTAAATTGTACGGAACCCTCGGTGCGCGAGTAACCGTCAAAATTTGAAAATTATTCCTGGAATAAAGTTATCAGATGATTAAAAAATAAACCCTAAATATTATACCGGGCGACAGGGACATCGACGCGCAAACTGTAACCATGGATTGAGCATATGAGTTTAGACCCCATAGCGTAGAAACTATTCGTCGGTTCTCCAAAAAAAATCTTCTGTTTCATAGAAAAGTGCAATACCTACGCGGCCAAAACGTATGGAACAGCAATATTTTTTTATTAACCGACGAATAATTTCGACGCTATGGGGTAAAAACTCATGTGCTAAATCCATGGTTATACCTACAGTTTGCGCGTCGGTGTCCCTGCCACCCTGTATGCCTACTAAGTATTTCATTGCTTTTTTTGTAAACCGTCGAGGAATATCAGGGGGATTTAGAATCATGTACTGAATCCATGGTACCAGGTTGCACGTCGATGTCCCTGCCAACCTGTATAATAATTAACATTTTATTCACATTTTATTTTATTTAATTTTGACATCGAAAAGAACTCGATAAGGTTTTTTTTATTTCCAGATATTGCCTTTTAGGTAGCTATTACAGTACCAATAGTAATATTATTCTCATAATGGAATTTTTATGAATAAGAAATAAAATTATATTGGATTTCGTATGATAGAAGTGTAATCTTACTGTGAACATGAATTCCTTTATGGGCCTATGATCGAAAACCTAGATTCTTTGCAATATCAGAGCTGTAGGTTTTGTACGCAGATTATATCAGAATAGAATAAAATAACCATCTATTACATGGGATTTAAACATAACTGGCGAAAGGTGGATTTACTATGGGTGGAATATCATAAAATAGGTAGTCTTTATTATGCATATCATACAAATTACAAATATGAATGTTGAAATTATATGTAGTTAGGTAGTTAAGTTTTTTTTTGTTTCGATTTTTTTTCAGACTAGCTGTTGCCCGCGACTTCGTCTACGATCCAGGATGAAAAGTTGTCTATATCTTTCTCTAGGTCATGGCCTACTCATATTCCAAATTTCATATAAATCCGTTAAACCGTTTTAGCGTGAAAGCGTAACAAACAAACCAATTTACTTTCGCATTTATAATATTAAATTAAGATTACCGTCTGATAATGCAAGATACGACCAGGGTAACTTGTAAATTTATTTTATTTAGCATATAAAACATTTCTGAGATGTAAATCTCAATGAAGAACGCGTTGAGTTCTTAATTAGATTCTTTTTCAAAAAAAACGTTGCCCCACACTAGGAATTTCCCCTCTATCGTGGTGCATTTACAAACATTTAAACTCACATACACAAACAGCCAGACCCGGAACAAATACTGGTAGATCATACAAATATTTGTTCCGTGCGGGAATCGAACCCGCGACACGCAGCGCAGCAGTCAATCGCTTAAACACTGCGCCAACCGTGCCGTTAAAATATTAACATCTTGCTTTGAAACATGGTCGCTTATAATGGGTCTCATTAGAAGGCTGAAACTCACCCAAAGGGCTATGCTTGGAGTTTCCTTACGTGATCGAATCAGAAATGAAGAGATCCGTAGAAGAATCGAGATAATAAAGATAAAGATAATAATAATTTATTTAGTAAAAACGTTTACAAAAGGTGTACATTTAGCCAAGAGTGACAATATTACTTTATTACAGGTGCAAGTAATGATGGTTCGGAATTCGAGTGTTAGGTGGTGACCCACCCGAACTAGGTTTAATTCAAACCTGTGTTTCAGGCCATCACTTTACATTTCAATTCAATTTGGTAGGTAACGGACATAGCCCGAAGAATTACGAAACTCAAGGGGCAGAGGGTAGGCACATTGCTTGCAGAACAGAGGGCCTATGGGGCCGAAAGGTTCTGGAGTGGCGACTGCGTACCGGAAGACGTAGCGTTGGAAGGCCGCATTTTGAAGGCCGCAGGAATCCGCTGGATGCGAAAAGCACAGAACCGGTCGAAGTGGCGATGCTTGGGGGAGGCCTTTGTCCAGCAGTGGATGTTTCTGGCTGAAACGATGCTGATGATCTTATTTGATAAATGATAAATGATAAATGATTTTATTTTTGTAAGTAGGTTTGTACAAACACTTTTACACGTCAATCATATTTTAAAACTAGATGAGGTCGGCGTTTCCTATCTGACTACTCTGAGAAGAAAGGCCGAAACAAACTCAGAGGTCACAGTCTCTTTTAAAGTCCAGACATAATCTTGGTCAGATCATATGAAGACCATGCAGGTCGATGTCTGAGATGGTCTTTTGAGGAAAGAACCACACAGATTGAGAGGACCTGTCCAGCCAGTGCACGCATTTGTCAGAAATCGTGCAGCTCAACTCAAAACTTAAGGAGCTCGACGATTCGACGAACAATACCAAAGAAAGGACATTTGGGTAGGCCACATTAATTACTCAAACTGCCAGACCATGACAAAAACTAACAGAACAGAGAGAAAAATTAAAAATAATATAAATAAAATGACCCACATAGTCTTCACATTCACAATAATTAAAATAATAGAATACTTTACAAAGTAAGCAAATGTCATAGTATATATAAAATCCATTAATGTCAAAGTGTATATAATAAAACAAAAAAAAAAAAAAAACAACAACAACAACACAGAGAAAAAAAATATAAATAAAAATAAAAACATTAAATATGTAAAAAATTGGAAGCACCTTAATCCCAAGCCTTTTTGTCCTCGATATAATCCTTAACGGTATAAAAGGCTTTCTGGCACAACTTACGTTTAATGAATGATTTGAATTTATTAAGGCTTAGATCTTGAACGGGGCTTGGAACTTTATTGTAAAAGCGTATACATTGGCATCTGAACGAGCCACCTATTTTCTTGAGCCTTGTTATAGGTACAACAAATTTGTGTTTGTTCCTAGTATTTATATCATGGATATCACTGTATTTTTTAAACAATTTTATATTTTTATGGGCATATAAAAGATTTTCATAAATATACTGAGAAGGCACAGTCATAACATTAATCTCTTTAAATTTGTCTCTGAGCGAGTGTCTCGGACTTAATTTATAAATTGATCGAACAGCTCGCTTCTGCAAAACAAAGATAGTCTGAATATCAGCGGCATTTCCCCACAATAGAATACCGTACGACATTACACTATGAAAATAGCTAAAGTACACTAAACGGGCTGTCTCTATATCAGTTAAATTACGAATTTTTCTAACAGCGAATGCTGCGGAACTTAGCTTTTTTGACAATTTGTCTATATGCGGACCCCACTGAAGCTTAGCATCCAAAGTTATGCCCAAGAATACGGTGCTGTCTTCAGGATTCAATTCTTCGCCCTTTATCAACACATTAGTTTTCACCTGCCTAACGTGAGGTAGCGTAAACTTAATGCATTTGGTTTTTTTCTCGTTTAGAAGTAAATTATTAACATTGAACCAGTGGACTACTTTAGAGATCGCGCTATTTACTTCGTCAGTAACCTGCTGCTGACGTTTAAGTTTAAACAAAAGTGAAGTGTCATCTGCAAACAACACTATATCATGATTATCCTTTATGAGGTACGGCAAGTCATTAATATAAATAAGAAACAAGAAAGGACCAAGAATTGAGCCCTGTGGGACTCCCATTGTTACTATAGATCCGGGAGATCTTTTTCCATTAACGTCAACGCTCTGAATCCTCTTACTCAAGTATGAAGTAAGAAGATCCAGAGCAGCGTTCCGGATCCCGTAGTGACGGAGTTTCCTGATTAAAGTTTCGTGAAGAACGCAATCGAATGCCTTGGACAAATCACAGAAAATGCCCAAGGCATCGCATTTGTCTTCCCATGCATTATAAATATGTCCTAAAAGTTCAACACCGGCATCAGTAGTTGAACGACCCCTTGTAAAACCGAACTGTTTGCTATGTAATAATTTGTGTTTATTAAAAAATCTTTGCATTTGTTCTAAAATTAATTTCTCAAAAATTTTACTAAAAGTAGGTCTATAATTTGTGGGGTCTGATGTACTACCCGATTTAAACAAAGGTATTATTTTACTATTTTTCATGAGGTCAGGAAACTCCCCACCGTCAATACAACTATTAAAGATAAGAGCTAGAGTAGGCGCTATAATGTCAATTACAGACTTAGCAACTTCTACAGAATTACCCCACAGATCTGCAGTCTTTTTTACATTTAAAGTGTGAAAAGTTTTAATTATATCTATACAAGTAACATGTTCAAAATGAAATTCCGAATCGCAACCATTAACATTTTCCATAAGCAAAGACTCAGCAACAGAAGGTGATGAGTTTAGGGATTTAGTAGTTGAAAGGGGAATATCCGAAAAGAAATTTTCAAATGCCTCGGCGACTTGTGAGTCTGATTTTATCCATTACCGTGTCATTAAAGGTATTTCCCAGCACATTGATCGGTGATGTTAGTGGAAGTGCTCAGGTGAAGTTCGGGCAACTGCTGAAATGTGCTTGCTTGGAATCAGTGCTCTAAGTGGAATGCCTCAACTTTTACGTATTAGCAAATACAAAAATATTTAGGAGCACGCATATGGTTGTTCAAACCATCAATCGCCTAAATGGAGCCACTTACGAGCCGTCGCCCAATCCGTATACGTAACCCCTTTTTTTTTTTTTTTTTTTTTGTCGCTGAGAAATGCTTTATGCATGCCCGCCTCGCGGGGGACGAGACGGGGTATGTGGGACTCCCTGTCGGAATGACAGTATACCCACTAAAACTCAGCGGTGTTCCCTCATTCGCCGTGATGGGAGGGCCACGGGAATAGGCATAGCCTTTACCTCCATAGCCCTCCCGGCGCATCCCCGCCTAGATGTTATGGCGGGCCCCGCATGCCCCCCGCATAGGGGGGCTACGAGAATGGCCGGGAGCACCTAGCCATTCCCGTCCAACACTGGTGGAGGCCTGTGCAATGCAGGCAACGGTGCCCCCGCACCCGTTGCCTGCTGGCCCCCACGCCCGCCTGACTGGCGGGCCCCGCATGCCCCCCAAGATGGGGAGCTACGGCCGCAGAGGATAGGGAGAGCGGCAACGACACACCGACACTCCTCTTCCCCTGCGGCCCCACCGCGTCCGCCATCGAACGGTGGCGGCCCCGTCGAGGCCGCGGAAGGTGGGGAAAGCGGCAACGTATCACCGACACTCCCCCCCCACCGCGGCCCCCAATCCTCAGCCGCGATGTCTCCCTCACGGGGGACATCGCGGCCCGCCTCAGGTAGATTGCGATGTCGGCCAAACGGCACCGCAACCTACCCGCCGGCCGCTACGTCGTCGGCTTTTCCGCACAGCCTAGACGAGCGGCCGCTCCTCGGGTTCCTCTTAGCTTCACCGTGGCCCAATCCACCACGGCTACTGAGCCCCCCCGCCTCGACAATGCGGGAACCCACCGGGGGGGGTATACGTAACCCCTGACTAATGAAATGTTTGCTCCGGTCAGCCTCATTAGTTTATTGATTTACTAGCGTAGAAAGGACGGGTCCCACTAAAGTCCTTTCGCACGGTTTTTAAGACTACACAAAACATCGAGATTTCTTTATTAAAACGAAGTTCTTTTACGGAGCTTGCGGTAGGAGTAAAACTTGGAGAAATCGTCACGTAACGAAAAAACGTAATGTCTCCCTCCATTCAACTATTTATTATATATAATAGAGAGAGTCAGAGAGACAAAGCGATAGTTTTCATGGTTTTCGAGGGCGCTGAAACCGAAAGTGAGGTCAAAATGAAAACCTAAGATGGTGGCTGCAAAAAAATTAAAATTTTTCGTCTTCGGTATCGTGTTCATGGTTTTCGAGGATGCTGAAACCGATATTGAGGTCAAAATGAAAATCCAATAGCGCTTAAGAGTTTGTTTGTTTGTCTGTAAGTTTGTTTTTTCAATCTCTGGGTTGGTAGTTCCAGAGATTAGCGCGTTCAAACAAACAAACTCTCTCAGTCAATTCTTGAGGAAGGCTTTAGGCTATTTAACATCACGATGGGACTCTTAGAAGCCGAGCAAAAAAAACTAAGAAAGAACGCTAAGCGAAAACGTGGTAATAGCGCGGGCATGCGATGCGACTGGGTGAATCATTTCACCCGGACGAAATCACGAGCAGAAACTAGCGCACATGAACCTGAATAAATTCTCTAAATGTTGATGAAAAGCGCATCAAACTCCATTGCGTAGTTTAGAAGAACAACACGGTCACACAGACTGACACGAAAAGCGAATTTAATTTAGAACACAAACGGCAAAAATAACGCTTAAAAAGAACTCAAACACAAAAAAAAAATAACAATTGGGGTAAGCATGTGTCACATCCACGCAAAACGGTCATCGCTCAGCATAATGCTAAGACCCGAAACGAGACAGAGCCCCAGCGCTGGTTTTCAGCGACACCCGGCGTTGACGTAATGACGTCAACTAGTGCAGCATTACAATTAGACGAAAATAAAAACAACAATCAAAATTTATAATATGAATACGATATAAATGTACAAGTACCTATAGATAAAAGCAACCGTTTTTATTTGCAAATAGACGGTTTAATTCATTGCTGCAGCATTTATTGGTTTTAATTAATTCGTTGGCCGTGATTTAAAGGGGATTAATGTCACTGAGAGATACAGGGTTTACGGTGAAACTGGCTAGGTTATTTGTCTTGTCTCAGCTTTAGCGATATACGAGTAAGTATCTTTAATATAAAAATGAATCACTGAATGTGTGTGTGAATCTCGAGAACAGCTGAACCGATTTCGCTAATTCTTTTTTTAGAATATTCCTTGAAGTACGAGGATTTTTTTTTAAACGTTGCCTCACACTAGGTATTTCTCCTGTATCGTGGGTGCGTTTACAAACATTTAAACTCATCTACTTGTAGTCCATACAAATGTTTGTTCCGTGCGGGAATCGAACCCGCGACACGCAGCGCAGCAGTCAATCGCTTAACCACTGCGCCAACCGTGCCGTCGTAGATATTTTGCTCACTGTGAATGTAGCTTTTCGCACAAAGCTGTTAGATAATTATGTCAAATGGCTAATCATCAAATGACTTCTCCCGCTCTGGGCGGAGCGGGAGGGCGTGTCAGACTTTTACTGACTAAAACCCACCCGTGTTCGTTCAGTTGCCTGTGCCAGGGGCCACGGTATCGCTTTCGAACAACCCGCGACCCTGCCAGGCATCGTCACGTTGTGCTGGCATCTCTTTGAGGGCCTAACTTATAAATGTGGGTAATTAATATATGGAAAACGGCACGAATTGGCTGCTTATTATTCTAAGGAAGTTGTTCTTCTGAAGAAACTTCATTTAAATTAGCTATACCTTTGACGAGGAGGTAAGGACGTGACGTCAGATGTTAGTGGTTAATAAAAGGTAAAAAAAGGAAAATAAAGTTGGAGTGAAGTAATTAAGAAGGTTAGTATTATAGTGAAGTATTAACTGGGTACAAATTTAGACTCAGGGCTAGTTCTAAGAAATTCTGTATTAAATTTCCTGGAAAAATCCAATGTGTTATCAAAACTCTCTTGTTTAATTTTGCTGTCTACGTTCACGTACGGTTCAATAGATACAGTCCAGTGACAGACGGACTGACGGACGGACAGCGGAGCCTTGTTAATGGGGCACCGTTTGGGTACGGAATCCTAAGAAAATAGCAGATGCAATTAAAACCTTTATAGATTAAAATATTCCTCATAAAATATTTACACAGAATTAAATGTTTTAGATGCCAATAAAAGCGAAATGTTATCAAATTGACCCTTGAACCCATTACCCATTACTATATGTACGTACTTTTATCGAGTAAACTTAAAGATTATTTACTTCTTAATAGATTCAACGTTTAATGGAGTTTAAAACTTTTTCTTTGTAATATCGATAGCTCTTTGAAACTTTTCTTTCTTAGAAAATTGTTAAAATTTGATCGCTAAGTTACTTTCAGAAGTTTGAGGTTTTATGATTGAAGTTTTAAAAGGTTTAATAGTTGATTGAATGTATTGTAAAGTAACTTATCCGTTGTGGTGATCTGTGTGAAACTTTTTGATTTAATAGTGAATTCATGTTTCATTTCATCGATATTTATTTATTTAAACTAAGTAAAAAAAAAAGGTAAAAAATACTGTACAAAGGTGGACTTAATACCTGAGGCATTTTCGACCGGTCAACCTTAGGGTGACGCAGGGATAAACTCATCATCATCATCATCATGGCATCATGGGTCATGGCAGGTTCAGCATACGAGATAAATAGCTAGGTAATGACTATAAAATACAAGAATAAATACTAATTCATTGATGAATACATACATACATACTTTGTTGGTAGCATCTCTATTTCATTTACATTTCTAAAAGTTTGTCCACCTATTTTAATGGGACCTTATATACGTCTAAGCGTTCTTTTGTTTTTGCATTTATTTTTATAGTTATTTTATTTAGTACCTTGTGAAAATAGTTAGTTGTTGTCTACATATGTACCTACATATGTTGTACACAGGGTACCAGAGACATGGACACGCAAACTGATACCATGAATTCTGCACATGGTTCAGTCTAGGCTAGTGTACCTTTTTATGTCGGTTATCAAAAAAAAAATCTATCTGCTGTTGTAGAAAAGTGCAATACTTGGGCGGTCAAAATGTATGCCAGAGCTAATATTTTTTTCAAGTATGACAGCGTTATATATTTGTTTAGGTAGGTAGGTATATGTTTTTTTTGCATTATTATATGGGTATATTTTAGTTTCGCAGGTCTGCTTGAAGAAATTTCTTCATTAATAAGCAGTACCATTTTACTTCACCGTTATATCTCGTAGCTGTATCTATTTTACTGTGTGTACATCTTCATATATATGTACATACATAAAAGTAAATAAAATTGAAGTGTCTGTTTGTAATGTCAAAATAACTACTATGATATCACTTATAACATTTTTTTTAACGTTTGTCTTTCTGTCAGTCTGTTTGTTACCGCTAATCCCCGAAACGGCTGGACCAATTTGGTTTAAGGGAGTAGAATACGGAATTTTGACGCACAAAATATCGATAAATGCTAATACGATGCTACAAAATTACGATGCACGTTACTGCGAATGACCATCTCTGCGAAGCCACTACACTTCGATGCAGGTTACCGTGATAGATCTTCACTGCGATACTAGTTGATTTCGATGCACATTACCGCGAAAAATCATTTCTACAGAGCCGCGGGCAAAAGCTAGTGCCTAAATAAACGCTTGAAAATTATAAATAAGTTAAGGAAAATTCCGTATTCTACTCGGTTTAAGGAGTATATGGCTATGTACTTTTATTTCAGAAAAATAATTAGTACCGTACATTATTGTTTCCTGACATCCACGCGAATGAAGTCGCGAGGATAGCTGCGTAAATAATAAAATAAATAAGAAATATTTCCTTTTCAAAATATTTCTCAACTTCTCATAGCAACAACATAGCAACTCTATGCTCACTTAGATTTATTTAATTAAGAGAAGTCTTAATTAAAACTTGCGAAAAGATCAGTACTTCGTTTAACTTCGAGTTATTTCAACTTTTGTAGAGGTACAAATAAATTTCTTGATCCATGTAGATTATACGAATATTGAATTGTTTATTAATAATAGAACTAGAAACTTTGTTTACAAATTGAATTCGATATTTTGTTAACGATTTTGATAAACTAAATCAAATAATGAGTCTGGCAGCGACGTTATTTATTATTAACATTCTAGTGATATTTATTCTAGAAGTATGTGTGTTTATTTTTATGTAAGCAAGTATATTCTCATAATATTTGTTTAGTTTTATTAAGTGAATTGTTTATGATTTTATGTCTATTTTTTTGTCTCCTTCACTCTTTCACACGCTGTCTACCTATCTATCTCTCTATCTATCGTCCTATCGCTGGTATGCTGGAAGAGACTTCTTACGAAATAAGCATTACCTTGTCTGCTTATACAGGGTTATTTGTAAAACACCAGCAACCTCTTAAAAGGTCATTGTACTCATCATTATGAACAACTTTTACTATGGGACAAAAACTGAAATCGCGAAAAAAAATCAGCTGTTCCCTACATTTATGTTCGCATAACTCGTCAAAATGTAGGGAGCAGCTGATTATTTTTTCGCGATTTCAGGTTTGGTAATATAGTAAAAAAATTTCATAATGATGAGTACAATGACCTCTTAAGAGGTTGTCCATGTTTTACAAATAACCCTGTATATGTGTGTACATAAATGGTGAAATAAATAAGACATCGAGGCGCACCCTGTTACGCGTCGATATCTCTGCCGCCCTGTTTACCTAAATCAAACTAATTGACAAGTAATTTACACATTCAAATATTTACTTATTTGTCAGCAAATTGAGTTGCACCTCAAATTATCCAAGATAACTAATTAATTCATCGATTATTTATCTTAGCCAGATAGGGTACAGTAGACTGCACATGGTGGTATCACTTTGTCCTTGAGTTTATCCAGCTAAGTCAATCAACTCACCCTATCGCAGTCCACATCTGGACATAGGCCCCTCACAGGCTTCGTCTTCTGCATCCAGCTTGTCCCAGCCACTTTCTTAAGGCCGTTGGTACGGTCTAGTTGGGGGGCATCCCACACTACGCTTGCCGATACGCGGTCTTCCCTCCAGGACTCGTCTGCTCCACCAGCCATCGGTCTTTCGACAAACATGGCCAGCCCACTGCCACTTCAGTTGGCTTACTTTGCAAGAAATGTCGGTAACTCCGGTTCTTTTCCGGATAATAAATTTCATTACTGGTTTATCCTTCAAAGAGACTCCGAGCGTAGCTCGCTCCAACGCCTATCTATTTGTAAGCAAATTGGGTCACACATCAAATTATTTAAAATACCTAAATAAGTAATCCGTCAATAATAATCTGAATTAGATTGGCTCGATAAACATTGAAAATATAGATAAAATTATATAAACATGGCGCAGTAATAGATCCAATCAAATATTTGCTTGAATTCTAACTGAATTTCTGATTGTTGCGCAAAATGATCCAATAATGCTGTTGATAATAAATTTAGCTGTTGTGACGGGAATTAGGATTGACTTAAATAGTCAGCGGTGAACTGTGATACGCTTAAGCTCTGTTAATTTATCGATGTGCAGCAGATGTGGAACCGAGTTTTTGGGGAATCCACCTAAGCTCGTTTTTAATGGTTTAAGATTTATTTCTCAAAAACAGAATTCAAACAGAATTCGCGATTTGGCCAAAGTCAGATACCTATCCTTTATCTTTTATAAAATTGATTAAAAATAAAGGTGGCAACAAAACGTACGTTACAAATAAAAAATACATATTTTTTTTTAGGGCGAGTACTCAAGCATTTAAAATGATGTCAATTTTGTCCATTGCTTGTTGTCAGGGCCAGCGACCAAAGACAAGACACATTAATTGACATTGACAATATCAATTAATCCGTGATGCGCCCGCAACACTGGCAGATGACAACAAAAACAAAATGCTAATTGCAGAGTGGAAAAATAACTACTTTTATAACAAACAAACAACAATAATAAGAACAATTAAGCCGTGCGTCGCATCTGTACAAGAACAGCTCGTTGCTCAGCAAAATACTGTGTCTTCGGACGAACCTATCGTCAATAGCGTTCAGCAACTACCTCTCGATAAAGACGTAATGATGGAAGTTATAAACATTGGCTATTGTAGAGTGAGACACTCTACAATAGCCAACGTTTATAACTTCCAACAATTTAAAGTACCACAATTTCTGTTGTTTCGTACCACAGAATGTCTGGCTGCCAATTATCTCGTCCTCGCCAACTATCGAACTCCTGCAAAACTATAGGAACCCATTTCGGAATTCATAAAGTTAATTATAACAACCCTTCAAGGCGTTAATTAACGGCATGATTAACAAAACTGTTGGTCAATTAGACAAGTTATAGTTAGCCGGACCTTCGTCAAGATAGTTAGCGAACTTTCATTAAATAGTTCTGTACATACCGAAGTGCGGGACTTCACTGCGTCTATCTTCCTTTTGGAGAAAATTATTTGTAATTTTCGTGTACATTAAATAGAGTCCTCCAGACTGTACCTATTTCGGCCACGGCGGCCAATCTCAACAGAGCCCAGCCTTGGGCGCGGGAGATATTATAGTGCACAAGTATGCGCGCAGACAGGTGCACTCCCTCTTCCCTCACTCTCATAGTTCGATGCACGGGAATCCGATACGACCGGAGAGAGATCAGGCGCAGCACCAACGGCTAAACGTGCTTTCCGAGGCATGGGGATATCACACCGTCAACCTCCAAACTCCGAGCAGTTACTAAGAAGTTCCTGATGGAAATACTCAATAATACACACGTGTATAATAAAAAACACTTGAAATGATGAATGATGAAATTATCCGGAAAAGAACTGGAGTTACCGACATAGCTAACAGAGTAAGCAAACTGAAATGGCAGTGGGCTGGCCATGTTTGTCGAAGGACCGATGGCCGGTGAAGCAGACGAGTCTTAGAGTAGAGACCGCGTATCGGCGTAGTGTGTGTCGCCCCCCCGAGCAAGATGGACGGACGACTTAAAGAAGTGGCTGAGACAGACTGGATACAGAAGGCGGAGGACAGGGTGTTGTGGCGCAGCCTGGGAGAGGCCTATGTCCAGCTGTGCAATTGACTGAATTACTGAATCGATTGAAATAACACTTGTTAATACAATACCATGCGCCATTCCCAAGGAAGTAAACAGAAGCTATGAAACGGAGAGAGAACTCTAAATAATGTAAACTTCTATGGCATAACTATAATCAGCCAATAATGTTCTCATTGCTGGGACACAGGCCTCCCCTCGGTGAGAGGGACTCGGCCATAATCCACCACGCGGGCCTAGTGCGGGTTGATGGATGTCACATGAGTTTTGATGATGTTTTCCTTCACTGTTTTGAGAGCAGTGGTGATGAAATTAAATACACCAAATAAAGTGGGCGACTGGGTTCGAACCACTACCTACAACTCAAGTTGGGGCCGATACCACATGGCCACCACTGCTCCAACTACTTGATTTTCACTTGATTAAAAACCAATAAGTTGTAATAATTATCTCATAAATTGCCCACATTTCTCTTCAAATGCGGTTTATATCTAAGCATAACCTTTACATTTTTCATCTGCCCCAAATTCTTTTTCTATTCTCTCTTCATGAGATTCCGTGAATTCCATGTGATCCTTGTTAATTTACTACCTATAGAACCGAGATTGATTCACTTATTAACCTTAAAAAATACTGGCTTTTGCCAGCGCCTTCATCTGCGTGGAGGTGGGAAATGATCGCTCGGGAACGTACTACTGTAGGTAAATGCCAGCCGCCATCTGTGATGAGAATGAATATAATTTTTTTTTTGCTTGAGGTGCGGTGATTTCGGAATCGTCCCACTTTGTCGGATAAACCGCAACAAGTGCACCTTAATTTAACCACGCTAATCAAACGACCGAAGCTGCTGTTTTATTAACCAAGACGTGAAAAAAGGCTCCCAGACAGTGCGACGCGATTCTAGTAGAACAATTTTCATGAAACATTTTCATAGAGATGGTTCTACTAGAATCGAGTCGCACTATCACGTCATGCCTGTCTACGGAAGCCTGAAAGCACGAATAGGCACTCAAGCAATTTTATCATACGGCATTCTGTTGTTCAAGCGCACTTATGAATTATTAAAAAAAAACGTAAAGAGATTCGTCGCCATTTGCGTGTTATATTTCCCGCAGAATGTGTTATTTGAAATTACGTGGCATAGAAATGAGTCTTTCTATTCAGCCTGCTTTCTTGTGTTGCATTTGAAAATAAAAGACGTACGGAAGTAGCTCCATGGTTTTTTTTTCTGTTTGCTTATGTTTTTGTGGTCTCTATTGCATAACGTTGTTTACGATGGACTAATTTAATTTGAATTTACGACTTTAGTACTTTTATCTTTTATTATATAGGGTTTATCAGAAATAATTGGGAAGCTTACAATTAAATATTACCTACTTAATGATAACCAGATTAAAAATAATACCACACCACCCTAACTTTCTACATTATTATTTTGTACCGCTAAAACTGACAGCCTAAATAGATTCACAATCATATAACATCCAGAAAACGCGAGTAATAACATCTTTTTCCAAACAATATTCAGTAAGATCTCACCCAAAACTCAATACTTGAGTAAATACAATCCGGTATAACCACGCTCAGTGGAGCAGACACCGGCACTTGAAGATGTCATCGAACATCGCAAGATGAGGGGCGACCATCCGATGTGAATACGGAATGACTCTATAATTAGATCATTGGCAGAAGCAAGCATTTGGTTCGTTCTGGATTTGTTGAGCGAAGGTTTTCTTGTCCAAGTATTATTTTCAGCGAGAGAAAATAATATTTTGACAAGAAAGTAGGAATGAGTGCTATGATGCTAAAGACAGCGTTAGTAAAAACAAATCATGCTCACAGCGTTTTCCGGATTGTCATGCACCGATTACTATTTTCAGAACACTCAACTTGAATAAATATCAGATGAGGAAAATAGTGGGTTATTCAAGGTATTAATACGAGTCCGCGTATCACTGGCCAGTTTCCCTCAGTTGACAACTTATTTAATTCTCCAGTTTCGTTGATTGGTCCGTTTTTTCGATTAGACAGTTGCGTTAACTCGACAATTCCTAGTGTCTGTTAGTATTCGTCGATTCGTCAGTTTGGGTCTCACGGGAAAAGTTTGTACGTGTTGAATAAACATATATTGCGAATATTTTAAGCTGCTATAATGTCTATTACTACTATGATTATTAGCTTTTTAATGTAGATACAACTTTAACATTTCAGTTAAGTAATAGCTTTGAATGAATTTAAAAGTACCTTTATCAAAAGAAAAAGGAGCAAAAGCAAACAAAAGAATTAAGAAAAAGAATTAATTAATAAAAAAAATAATAAAAATAAGTATTTTTTTAATTTTTTAATTATTTTTTTTAATATTTCAATGTAACATAGTTTTTTTACTAACACAGTGTACCACCTATTGTATTACAATTATATTAGGTATTAGCTCCCGAGAGTCTACACAATTATGCTGACACACCGTACATCAGTTTCATTCCTCCAGGCGCATCATGATTGGTCAGAGCCGTCAGTTCGTTTGATTGACAAGTAGCGTCTGCCGGTATTATTGACAGCTTGGAGATGTTCCGTTTCAGTCAATTTTAGCGACAGGTAGGAATTGTGTGCTTTAGGGAATGGAAAACAAACTCAACTCAAATTCAAGCTCATAGCATTTATTTCGACTCAACCATTTACATAGGCACTTTTGAATTGTGTCGTCAGTCAGAAACATGAAGCTAGTTGCCCATTCAAAATCGTACTAGAGTGGAGTGTCCTATGGAGAATGACGGGCAAGAAACTTGATGGAGTCTCTTTTAAATAAAAATAAGTACCTATTGGTTACATCTTCCATGTAGAAATTATAGGTATAACTAGCTTCTGCCCGCGGCTTCGCCCGCGTGGATGTCGGAAGTTATCCCACGGGAACGTGCTACCAGGATAAAAAGTATGTGCTTCCCTAGGATGCCATTTATCTGTTTGCCAAATCAGAAGTTCAGTGGTTTAGGCGTGAAAATGTAACATACAGTTTCAAGTTCAAATCCTCCCCTAAAAACCGAATTACCCCTTTTTGCCCCGTCAGGGGTCAATTTTCGACAACTTTACATATTATTAATTATTTTCTGTCGAAAGTATCAATACTGAGTTTCGAGTTAATCGGACCGCGCATTCAATTTCTTCCATACAAACTTCAACACCCCTATATCCCCCTTTGGGGGTAGTTTGAAAAACTTATAAAGATAAACTTTATTACTTACTTAGGCAAGTATTGTTGCCAAGTTTCAAGTTTATTAACTAAATTAATAAGATTTTTCATATAAACTGTATCCCCGCCTTTCACCCCCACAGGGGTGGAATTTTGAAAAATCATTTGGGATGTGTTCATAACTTGACTCAAAGATTATTTATACCAATTTTCGAGTTAATCAAGCCACGCTGTAAAATCCTCCCCTGTAAAATTGACTACCCCTTTTCCGGCCGTCAGGGGTAGATTTTCGAAAAACCCTGATACACATTATTCTTTCCTTTCAATTTTAGGTATAAATACTGAGTTTCGATTAAATCGGACCGCGCGCTACAATTCTTCCATACAAACTTTGAAACCTCCCAATCCCCTTTTAGGGGGTAGTTTAAAAAAACAAAAACTGCCCAACTTCATAATTTACTTAGATAAGTATTCGTGCCAAGTTTCAAGTTTATTAACTCAAGGAATAAGATTTTTCATACAAACAAAATCCCCCCATTTCACCCTCTTAGGGGTGAAATTTCGAAAAACCCTTTCTTAGTGGATACCTACTCTTCACGAAGAATACACCCTCCAAATTTCATATCTCTAGGACCAGCGGTTTAGGCTGTGCGTTGATGTCTCAGTCAGTCAGTCAGTCAGTCAGTCAATCAGTCAGTCAGGACTTTGAATTTTATATATATAGATGTACATAATCTAACTTTAAGTTGTCAGGATGATTCGATTCATAATTTAATGAAGGCCCTATCTTTTCTAGTGACGTATGTGTCGCAGGTTTTTCATAAAATTAGGTTTTTGATAAAAAACCTAGGTTTTTGATGAAAAACCGGAAGATGACAAAAACAAAACTAGTTCAGGTTTTTGATCAAAAACCTAATTTTATGAAAAACCTGCGACATATGCATGTGATTTAGGGGATCAGATCGATATAACTTAATATTTCGAACTTAGGTTGGGTAAGATTTTTTCTTAAACTCTGCATTTCAAAGGGTGAGGAAAAATAGGTACGTGAAGCAGATTCCCTACAAAAATGTAAGTTACGAAATACATTTTTTCAAGGAAACCTCGGTAATTACCACCATAGCAACTCGTTTTACTGACAGTTATTATTCTCCATAAATAACCTCATAACACCTGACGCCACGTAAGCGATAATATTCTGAATTAGTTAGTTCGTACATTCTGAATGAACTATGTATTTAGTTCATTCGATCTTTCGGAGCGATCCATTTGCGCTGTCAGAAACTCCCGCTAATTCTATTGTTATTATTATATCAAATAAAGGTCTTTTCAAGGCTTGATTAGATACGTCAAGAAAGTATTGTATGTAGAAATAAGTTAATAACATAATATTTATTCGCGCCTGGGGGTGTACTACTTAGGTGTGATGTTTTGTGTAAATTCACGCCTCTTTTTCCCAAAAGGGTTAGATAGAAGTGTATCTTGTACTAAATGTGGGTGTACTTGTGTACGAAGTACACCCACATTTCGCCAGTTTTATTTAAGTGTCATGGGGCGAGACTGTCAGCAACCGGGCTCAGATCCAGACTCTAGGCTGCTACTGAGAAATTAGTGATGGAAACACCCAATAACTTTGCCCGACCAAACCGAAGCCAGGGGGTCTACTCCGAAGTAGGCTCGGCCGTTTCCTGCTACGAAGTTACTATTTGGTTCGGTCGGTCCCGATCCTACCACTCCTACACTTTTTCGAATATTGACTATGGTCCCGACCCAACTGAGCCGATCCAAACTTTTTTTCGCATTTTTCAATAATATTCGGTTCGGCCATGTGTCGGTCCGATCCGAACATTCGCACTTTGCACTTCGGAGTAGACCCCCAGGACCTCATGCTCAATAGAAGCGAGTGTGACCAACGAGGGAAATACATTTTTATAATAATCATTTCAGGCTTTTCAAACAAACAAACTTTTTTACAAAAAAACAAACAACCGACTTCAAGGTGAAAAATAATTTTAATTTCGGAAGTCGGTGGCAAAAAACGAAAATACAAAAACCAAAGACACTAAATTCCGAAATTAAAGTTATTTTTTGGGAAGTCAGTTGTCAATTTTTTTTTTTGTAAAAAAGTTTTATTGTCTTTCACTTTTTAGTTGTGAAAATTTAAGACTTATATGGTTTTCTCATGGGTGCCATTGTCAGAACTGGACCAAATTGATGGGAACGATGGGGATTGATGGGAAATGGGACCACACGAGAAGCACCAGCTTTCAATTAAAAAAAAACATCATCAAGATCGGTTCACTCGGATGAAAGTTCTGAGGTAACAAACATAAAAAAAAACACAGTCGAATTGAGAACCTCCTCCGTTTTCGAAGTCGGTTCAAAATAACATAACAAAACATCACGCCTGTATTGCCCGAAGGGTTAAGCAGAAGTGTGCCTATAGTAGGTACTTACATACACATTTCGTCAGATATGTTTAAGTCCCATGTAATAGGGAGCTGGGAGCGACCCTATTGCAATTGCGTATTCAAACAAGCATGTCTTCCTAAAGTAATGGAAATTGAAAGAAAGAAAATACGTTTATTTGCGGTAAACATGACGCATAAAAAGAACACAAACACAAAAAAACATAACAAGTTAGGGGGAAAACATGCGTCACATCCACGCAGAATCTGCTTTAATTGGCTAATCTATCAGACATTGCGATGTAAATGCTTTAGTATTGGATGGTGCGTTCTGGAAATGCAATGATTGTGGTTGAAATCCCGCATAGTGACAAATATTTGATGCTGCCTGGGGCAAATATTTGATGCCTCTAATGCTGTGGCCACTGTCCATTATGTTATCTACGTAGAGATTGCAAATACGGGATTGTAATTGTATGATTTATTATTAACTAGCTGTTCCCGCGAATTCGTTCGCGTGGATGTCGGAAAACAATAATGGCGCCGATTCCCTTGTTCACAGATTAAACTAAATTTAAATACAGTGCATCTTTTTCTTTCTATTTCATTACAAAAGGACAAAAGATACATATTAGTTTAGTCCTGTTTTTTTTTCAACTTTTTATTTTTCCATGTCTTGCAGTAGTCCTGCACCAACCGGGGGTTGTCCTTGGGTGCGCTTGCATAGTGCATACAGGGATAATTGTCGGTTGGTGCCGCATTTCATTAAAATTTCCTAAGGGGCCTCTGCGAGTTGACTTCGGCCCCTCGTACGCCTTCCAAAGGACCGGGACCCCATGGTCCCGAGATATGTATAAACATAACAGATTATAATTTGATCTGTTGAATGAGAATTGTAATTGTTTTTAAAATGTAACTACCTACACGTTTCATAAATAATGTAAATGTGCACGCCGAATGGTACAATATGGCTGAGCCTTGATAATTATATCGTTACACCAGCGGCCTCAGTTGACTAAAGAGCCCTGTTGGGTACCCATATTTGCAAAAAATAAAATTATATTCTATTCTATGATCAAAGATGTTATTTTGACATTATAAACATACACTTACATTTTATTTATTTGTATGTATAGAGTATAGATAAGGCTGATATAAAGAAGGTATTTTTTCGCCATAATAAAAAGACTAATATTATGTCAAGAGGAAAATCCTCTCTAGAAGAATTTCTTCCTCGATAGAAGTCTCCAGCCAGTCTCTATGCTTGGAACGTAATACCAATGGGGATAAAAACTGCCACTTGCTCACTTCAGATGTCACTACTATCCACCGTCTATGGATTTGACAGCTAGCTGTTACTATCCATATTGTTTTTGTAAACAAGCGACTTCTTTTACGCATAATTAATCAATATTCCCAGTTGCGCAGCTGGTGACTGCAAAAATACGAGTCTGCTACGTGACTTCGAAATATTCGACGCTGAATAATGCAGCACCGAAAGTTTGCAATAACGAATAATATAGTGACGAAAGCACGAATCAACGAATATTGTTATAACGAAAACATTTGATAACGAATCACGGAACAACGGTTGCAAGTTACAACGAAAAACTTCACACCTAACTACGCGGCCTTGAAATAATGAAACAACGAAACGGGGACTCATGTATTTGCCAACGATGTTAAAAGAGGAAAACTGTGGCAGAAAAACCTCAGAAAATAAAATGGAAACTCGATATTTCGTTAAGACCATGTGCTGTCTTTTTAATCCTGAAGACTTTTCTGCGAGAGATTCGTAAACAGGTGATGCTCCTAAGAGAACTAAGTTCATTTTCATTACCTGCAAGCACTTGTGGTGTGATATTATGTAAAATATAGTAAAGGAGTGTGTGTGTGTGTTTAAATCATATAAGATCAGTGCTAGAATTAACATTTCTGAAGTTTTTCAGTCAGGGAGATCATCCTCGAGTTGGTTTTCAACTCCGATCAGGTTATTCCTGTCGTAAGCCTCCAGTCCTCAACACAAAAAAAAAAAAAAATTAAAGTTAACATGAAATGACCTATAAATTGTTCATATTTTATTTACCTACTCTTGCACTACAGCTGCTTTTTTAGCAGTGGTAGATAGCTTCCCTTTTCTTCTGCTCGTGTTTTAATAGTACACTCCAAGTCGCATACATATTGATCTAGTTTTGCTTTCATTTTTGATCGACACAAAAGAAAACATAAACAAGACAATGGCGGTTTGTAGACGGTGAAGAGTGCTGCCACCTATGACGAGCTTTCAGTTTTTAACCCCATGTACATTGTTGTGTTTATTGTGTGGTACATATAGGTACGTTTTCAACCGTTCATAAAACCAACCTATTTGGGAACTATTGATCGGCAATCATGAACAATACACACATTTCTTTGATCGAAGATAATTTGTTTGTGGAATGCTTTGCCAGTTGAGATAAAACGCGCGCTGTCGTTGTTTGTGTTTAAAAGACTTGTAAAGGAACATTACTTGTCATTGTGAGCTTGTTCTCGAAGCTGTAACTATCTTATAGTTCTTCATTTATTTTCGTTGCTTATATATTTAGTATGTATGTATCTATTATTTATGGTATGTATATATATCTGTGTATCTAATTTAGTATATTATTGTACGAACGACAACCCCATTTTATGCCCAGGTAAATCACTGTCCATTCCAAGGTCACCTGAAAGAGATCGCAGAAAGCGATAAGGCAACCCCATTGTATATTTTTAGTGTTCGGTAAATTTGTTTTTGTTATATATTTTTGTGGTGTACCTACAATAAAGTATAAATAAATAAATAAAGATTTGGTTTTCACCAAAACCCTTGTCGCCAAATAATTTAAATAAAAAATAATTAAAGTTAAGTTGAAGGGTAAACGATTGAAATCTGGGTTGTGTTCGGAACACTTGAGGTTGAGGAGGAACCCCGCAGACACGGGAACAATGCACAACAGGATCGATGGCGCGGCACGATTTAATGAGATCCACTGTTTAGGGTTGTCGCGAGAGCAAAAAAAAAATTTTAAAATAATTCATTTATTTCACATACTACGCAAGCTTATGAGGCATGACTAAGAATGTATAATTATGTAGACTATTACATACAAAGAAAGAAAAATAGGTTCCTACTTACATTTATGTCTGTCAATTTATTTTATGTTATATTGAACAATTAGGTACAGACGCCAGCACATCAAGCTGCTACAATCTGTCAAATTTCTTTAATAGATTTTCAACTTTATCGCTAAAGCATTAAGGTTCAAGGTTGATTAGGAAAATTTGTCAATTTCGAGTAGCTTGACCTGCTGGCGTCTGAACTTTATCTATAGTATTATCTGACTTAAAATATGATTAACAATATTTACATGTTTATAAAAAAAGAAGGAAGAGAATCACAGGGTATCAAAAAATTCGCACGCATCGCTGTCAACAAGAAAAGTACTCAAAAGGCTTGCAGCATTGCCACGTTGTATGGCGATGCTGATTTTTTGGCTCGAAGATACTCGTATAACTCCCAATATGATTGGAATATTTTCGCCGTTTGAGGTTTTCTGCGACTGCAGCAGGTGCCCCAGCACATCCCGCTGTACTAGGAAGATGAAAATACTGTATTGAATGAATAATATAGTATTTTTATAGTTTACTTGTGTTCTAGAGGATAAAAAACTGCATTTGTATGCTATTTAGTACGTTTTAATCAGTGGCGCGCAGATATCGTGTTCAATTCCCAGGCAAGTTCATATTGCTTCTGGATCGGTGTCAGAACTTTGTCTATTTCTAACTCTTAAAAAGTTATAAGTATACGCACGATGACATAATTTTCATTCCAGTATAAGTGAGATGAGAGGTCATTTTGTACGAAAAGCCTATACAATGTGAGGTCAGCTAAAACTGGAACCGTATAGCTCGATATTTCGTCGGGCATTAATACTATTGGTAAACTATGTAGGGGTTGTAAAGTTTCACACTCGCACGCGCCGTGCCGGAATCCAACCAACCGTATGCTAGTGACGTCATAAACTCACTCACCCGAGCACAATGCGTTGTTGATTGTGAACTATGCCTTCTATACTTTACGAGTAATGCTAAATACACATGCATTTATCTGGCATCCACTAGGAACTTAGCTGTTCTGTTAGAAAATTATACGTACTATGGAAATGATAAGCTGAGTAATGATGTTATAAGGCAACGGTGCGGTTTCAAAGACGATGTGAATGATGAATGAAATACGAATAACAAAATATATTTACAAGGTAGAGGTGAATGGAAATGCTGGAAGCGGACGCTCTAAAAGGACATACAACAGTGACCTTACTGGTGATGTTCTTCAGAAAGGTGCATGCAAAGACCAGTGGGGTAGTTGTGTAACAAACTAAAAGTAGGAAAGGCATTCATTTTGACAGTTCAATAATATTCATTGAGTTATTTACGTCATTGAGCAGACATATTTTTCAATGGATTAGCAATATGCTTCAAAATTATTTAGATTGTGTTTGATAGTGTGTTACGCGATTAGGGTGCAGATGTGTGAACGTAAAGGAAGCAGAAGGAGTATGTGGCGACCATAGCAGGTGGCGTTGTGTATTTTCTGTTTACCCCTATGGGAAGAAGGCATGGAAATATGTTTTTTTTTTTTTTAATCCGATGCGCAGCAACCCTACGTCCAATAAAAAGCCGATGGGCCACACTCTGCATTTTTAACGAGAAACGTGACAAAGTTATGCGAGGGCCAAGATAATGACTTTGCACGCCACACTGGTCCTCAATAGCGCGGTTTTTCGCAATACCTAAAAATCTTCATTTTAAATTAGACGAGTCTTTTGATGTTGAATTTGCATTAGAAAGACTTTACTGATTGAGAAGCAAACGATCTCTGCTCGTACAATGTGCTTGTACAACTTGTGGTTCTGTAGCTTCTGCAAATAATTATGTATCTATTTAGAAAAATCTCGAGAGTTTTTGTTGAAATCTATGCGTACACGTGTTCTTATATTTAAAAATGATTTGATAGATGTATCTTAAATTATATACCAAAGTTGTCGACATAGCTCATAGAATAAACAAGCTGACGTGGCAATGGGCCGTCCATATTAGCCCTAGAACCGATGACCGTTGGATAGATGTGGTCTTGAGTGGAGACCGCGAATCGGAAAACGTAAAGTAGGACGCTCTCAGGCTCATTGACGATCTTCGTAGAGTGGCTGGTAGCAGCGGATGAGAGTTGCCGAGAATCGAGCTGAATGGCGTGTAATTGGAGAGGCCTATGTCCAGCAGTGGACTGTAGGCTGATGATGATAAAATAATATAAGTCTAAAATCACCAACCCGTTTTCAGCATGCCAGGTATCAATGATCGTGTCTTCTCCGTATGACAAGGCACGAGCCTTTGTCCTGCAGTAGGACAATAACAGGCAGGTATTATTATTTATTTATAAGGGCTGATTTTTCAGTCGACGGATAATTTTTATTCTTTGAATAAAACTGACGTCTGACAGTTTTGGTATTGAAGAACTGTCAAAAATTCAAAATTATTCCTCGGATAAAATTATCTGGCCTTGGAAAAATTAGCCCTTAAAGATAGGGTAGAAGATGTACCAAAGGGGTTTTTAAACCTTTAGTATATTCTCCCTCGTTGCTCATTGGGAATAGAGGCCCTAAAGACATTAAACATCAAAAAAGAAAGATTGATTCAACAAAAAGTACCAGACTTGTAAATCAATTTTCGAACGCAAACTCGGTGAACTTTCAAAAATGTCAGAAGGCAAAGTCGAATCCATCAGGGTAGAAGAAACTATTGATGATACGAGTACAACAAAGCTAGGGACCCGAGAGACTGTAGTTTTGGGGGACAAACTTTATTATCTTGAAGTACAAGATATTTGATGTTATTCGTGGGACGTGGACGGCATTGAACGTGTCTATCATTGTCCCAAGTTTGAAGTGGTTTCGGTTAGGTTCAGTTTAATAGTTACATTGGACGACGTTTACTTTGGCAAAGACGACGAAGATTGATCATAAGTTTTATCATTTCTTTTTTTAAACTATTACGTACTAGATAAACTTGATATACTCGCGATTTGTTTTTTACTTCATGCAAAAAATTGGCTTATTCTGCGAGTTTTCTCTTTTTACGTTAATCAAAGTTATTCATGGGAGGAGGAATGCAATGCAATTTTGGGAGTCATTATTTAGTTATTTTATTCGCCTTTATAATTTCTTAAAAAAAAACCCCAGTCAGCATCTAGCAATCCAAAATTTTGCTACATTTTGTTCCACGCAACAATCTCTTGCAAAATCTACGAAAGAAAGAAAGAAAATACGTTTATTTGCGGTAAACATGACGCAAAAAAGAACATGAAACACAAAAAAAAAATAAGAAAGGGTTGGGGGAAACATGCGTCACTATGGAATCGCACTTGTGTTACAATTCCAGAAACCTATCTGGACCAAATGTTTCCACGTTGCAATTTCCGATTCGAAAGAACATTTATGATTAGGTACAACACAAACCACATTGTGTTGCCAATATCGCTTGAGAACCTATTCAATTCTTTAATAGGTCCCAATATGTATTGTTACATATTTAGAATCCACTCCGAAAGGCAAAAAGGTTTTTGTATTTTTACTTCAAGTAGCTTATTAGGCAGGTTCTTTTTTGGGTCGTTTTAGAATTTATTTTAGCAAAACGTTGCTTTTATAACTTGGCTTAGAAATTCAAGTGATTTGGCAAAAGGGGCCCTTATTTTTCCTGCGGGATTTTCGGTGAATATCGAATAATTTCATAGTTGGAAAGACTAAATTGGATAAGCTGCTGTACTTTGTATTTTAGCTTCAAATCATCACCATCTTTTTATGAATTCCGGCTCGCAGCAAGTCGATAGACTGCTCCGAAACCTAGCTAAGTAATTATATGTATCAAAAAAAAAAAAAAACAATTCTATTCTATTCTGCTGTTCATTCCATTCTATTCTGCTGTTTTAAAAGTGTCAGTCCTTGCTGTGCTACGTAAATAGATTTTTTAAAGTCAGAAAATAATGTATATCTATATATATAAAATTCAAAGTCCTGACTTCAGATGTTATACCTTTATATTAAACTTAATTAAAATTAAAACAATCTCTCGTTGTTTTGTCATGTCAAAAACCAGGAAGAAGCAGGGGCAGGTTTCTAGCTAGGTAAGTCAAAGCTACATTAATAAAAACAATAACTGTTACTATATTTCATAAGTGAAATTCTTCCGTCCGCTGGCCGCTTATTTCCCAAGAGGTCTCAATAAACTCACAGTTGGAAGCTAGAGAACAGATGGGCACTTGTAGCCAAGTTTAGGTACCTACCACGATAATAATAAATAATGTGCGGGAAAATGTTTTATTTTACCAATGAAATAAAAAAAAATGATGGAATGGATGGATTTTTTTGCTGACATGTATCAGTAATTAATCTTCATTTAAACATAACTCTACCCAGCCAGTCACTCACTTCATAAAATAGAACGCCATTAAACCTCAATGTTGCGATTAACAATTTACGTAATCTTAAAATTATAAATTCGCCTTCCTTATGAATATTTGCGACCACATTAATTTTTCTTTTGCGGGTGGATTGAAAAGTTTTAAGTTTTGTATTCGTCAATGTATTTTGCGTACGAAGTGAAATGTTATTACGTAAATGATTTAGTTGTAAAGGAAAACAATAGCTGCTTAGTTTGCGTGTCAAAGTTTTTATAATAAAAGTTTTCAAAAGGTTCTCAAGTACTCGTAAGTGAAATTTTTGTAATATCTTAATAAGAAATATTTTTTTTAACGACCACAGTTATCAAAATGTTCTCAAGTACTCGTTAGTGAAATCTTTGTAATTTCTTATTGCGAAATAAATTTCTTAAACCATAAGTTACTCAATATACATTCCTTTTTCGAATTAAGTACATTATTAAAATGGAAATGAGTGTCACACTAACAGTCTTATTAAAATAATAATTATGTACCTACCTACATGTATATAAAAAAGGAGAGGAAACAAGAATAGGTCGTTAAAAAATTCGTCCGCATGAAACAGGAACAGGAACAGGAAAAGTGCCCAAAAGAGTGGCAGCACTGTCACGATGTACGGCAATGCTGATTTTTTTGCCAAAAAATAGGCCAGCCCTCTGGTCAGGCGAGGAGTCGATCGCTTGGCGATGTCTCGAAAAACTAATTGGGCACTCGGACCCCATGGCCCCGGTGTTTTAACCCTAAACGACTCTAACATACAGAGTTGATATGACAGAGGGGCACTAAATTACACTACGTATACTATACGTGTTTAGTATTAATTCGATACGTTATCAAAGTAAAAAGCGCCACAATTTTTTTTTTTTTTGAAACTAAATAGCTTACAAATCAGAATAAAACGTAACCACCCTATGTAAATACATTTGACTGACCTTAGATACCTAGATAACAAAGTGGCAACGTCTTTATCGTTGTAAGGTGCATGACCTATGCTTAGACATAATCAGCTGTTAGGAAAGATACATCGTGTTCAAACGGTGCAAAAACTTAAAAAATCATTTGCGACTAAACTACTGCTCCTATTTAATTGATTTTTGGTACAGAGCTTGAAAATGGTACCTAGTATATAGGCAGCTTAAAGGAAAGCCCCTCTGCAGTATCAACTTTGTATAACATGGAAATTGATTAATTTCATTGAAGATAGTTCTAATTTCAGGTAGCGTATGTAATTTAAAGGGTTACGAGTTACGAATAGTGTACCTGCTATAGAATTCATTAGATCTCAATAGTTCTGGCGGCTGACCTTTGTCCGCGGCGTGGAGGCGTAGACCACGAAAATGTTCAATTAATTTAATTTAAAATGTTCCTGAATATTTGAACTAAAACTGCTTTGAGTTACATCAGAAATTCAAATGCTGCACGGCTTAAAGATACGATTAGAGGTTGATTTTTAGGGTTCCTTACCCAATAGGGCTTTTTACAGAGTGTGTAGGTACTACTATAACCACTATAGCAACAAATAATAAAAATATGTAGTGTTAAAATATTGTACGCCGGTACGAAACCCTTCCTGTGTGAGTTCTACTCGCACTTGGCCGCATTTTTCACATTGGTCTAATGACGCTGGAGCAGCCATTACTCAATTAGCAGCTTATCTAGCTCTGGATACTCGGACTGGATTTAAATTTTATTTTAAACCCTTATAGGATCACTTTGTTGTCCGTTCGTCCGTCCGTCTGTCTGTCTGTCAAAAACCTTCTTCTCAAAAACGCGTGGAGGTATCAAGCTGGAATTTATAGGTAATTATCAAATACTCAAGTCTACTGACCCTTGGAGCTGTGAAAAAATCAAACTTCTAAACCAACGCAATCAAAAGATTTTCCACACTTGCAAGGGAATCAAAACCTACAGGGTACCTACTTCCCGTGAACTCAAAATCTTGAAATTTGGTACGAAGCAACGTCTTATAGCACAGATAAAGGAAAAAATGCGAAAACCGTAAATTTTTAGTTACATCATATAATAAAAATATTTTTAATAATTTTAAATTGTACGGAACCCTCGGTGCGTGAGTCCGACTCGCACTTGGCCGGTTTTTCACTTTATGTTCAGGGATACACACGATTTTGTCATTCGAAAAATGCTGATTCTCAGCCTAATTTGAATAAATGACTTTCTATTTTGATTTACCTCTTGAATATTCATATTTCAGCACTTGAACTCCAGTTTGGAACTCATGGAATTCCAATCAGCTCAGCCTATTGCAGTCGACAACTGGACATAGGCCTCTCTCAGGCTGCACCACAACAGCCTGTCGTCCGCCTTCCACATTCAGTCTGTCCCAGTCACCTTCATAAGGTCATCGGACCATCTAGCTGGAGGGCTGGAATTCCAATAAACTTCCATTAACACAGAGTCTATAAGATGTCAAATTATTTAGACAGATGGAAGAGAGGTACACATGAATATACAATGAGATATAAATGAGATCATTAGAAACTCACGTGGTGTTGAATAGGTCCTAATACTATATTAATTGTCTCTGGAATGATTAATATTGGTAGGTGGGAAATGAACATTCTACACACGGTTCTCTATTCAAAAGCGAATTTATCTATACAAAATAACATAGAAGTGTCTCGGTGTAATGTCAAAATAACAGCTTTTTACTAAATCCATAATCTATCTCTATAATATAAAAATGAATCGCTGAATGTGTTGCTAAGCGCAAATCTCGAGAACAGCTGATTTCGCTAATTTTTGTTTTTAGAATATTCCTTGAAGTACGAGGATGGTTCTTATGGAAAAAAAAATGTAAGAAAGTTGCATCACGCGGACGAGTCGCGGAGTCGCGGGCAAAAGCTAGTTACTTAAGAAAGTATAAAAGGAAAGTATACTGTTACTGTTCCAGCTAGCCTGCATCATCTGGGCAAAAGCATCTCCTCATGACTTCCAGCTCTTGCGATCCAGGGCTAAAGTAGACCGCTGGTCGTTTACTGAAAGTATATACAACAAAAATCTTAAAAATTTGTCTGTCTGTCTGTTTCGGCTAATCTCTGAAACGGCTGCTGGACCGATTTTGAGTAACTTAAGCTAAAGGAAAACAAGAGGCATTAATGTTACGCGAACGAAGTCGCGGACCAAAGCTTGTATCAAATAATAATACCTATTTTAAGAAGTGACTGTCGAACAATAGATGAAAGACACAATCTTAGAACAAAAATCCCAGAAAATTCCCGAAAGAATCATTATCGTAACTATTGAGTATAACCCGGGTCCCTTCTGTGCAATTCATTCCAAATGCTACTAAAACTAGGATAAAGCCTACGCGAATAAAATACGTCTATAAAACCGACGATGAAATAAATGCTTGTTGAAAGCATTTTCTCACTTCGAATTTTCTTGAATAAAAGTCTAGCTGCAAATATAGATGAGTGTCCAGAGATCAAAGAATTTGCTCAATTTCTTTCTCTAGTAGAGATATACGAGTATCTATCTATCTATAACGTGTTTTTGTTTTGATATCCCATAGCTCTAGGGGGTCATTGTACTAATCATTATGAACAACTTTCACTATGGGACCAAACCTGAAAGCGCGAAAAAAAAAAAATCAGCTGTTCCCTACATTTATGTTCGTATAACTCGTCAAAATGTAGGGAACACCCAGATTTTTGTTTCGCGATTTCGGGTTTGGTCCCATAGTAAAAGCTGTTCATAATGATTAGTACAATGACCCCCTATAGTAATGGGATATAAAAAAAACACGTTGTATACTTATATCACGGAGACTTATATTAACAATATATACTTATACTAATAAAAACCTGAAGAGTTGGTCGGTTTTGAACGCGCTAATCTCGGAAACTACCAGTCGGAGTTGAAAAAATCTTTTTGCATTTGATAGGCAGACGAGGAAGGCAAAAAGAAAAAAATAAGAAAGGACGCTAAACGAAAACGAAGTTATAGATAGCGCAGGCGATGCGATGCGATGGGACCTGACCTATCAGGGGAACAATTTTCACATGAATGAAGTCGCCGGCAGACGCTAGTAAATAAAATAAAGATCATTCTACTGCAGTACTCTAACTAAGTAAGTTTATTAAGTTTATTAAGTGTCTCTGGACAGTTTCGTGAACGAAAATGTCTGCAACAATAATTGTATTTATTTCTGCTTAGTGCTGAATGAATGATAGAAGCTACTTACTTATTCTTAAATTGTGTTAGGTGTAGGTCTTTATTTAGGAAAAGTTGTAAACCCTGGTAAAAGACTGTAATATGGCACTGCGTAAATTCTTATTTAATTGGAATATGGTTGATAAAAAAAAAACAACGTTGCGGATTTTGTATTTGAAATAAGTATGCGCAGTCAATGAAAAAAAATAATAGAATAGAATATAGATTTTTAGTAACAGATGATCGTCGTGATTGTTGTAGATTGTTGTTGTTGATTGGTAGTATTACCTGTTCCTGATTCCGATGGGCTACCATTTTTAACTATCTTTTTTATGATTTTATATAACTTATTACATGAAATGGAAATTCCACCATGTTTCGAATTGTGAAAAAGAGCCATAAGGAAATTCAAATACTTAACAATTTATCTTCTTAAAGCCGAAAGTTTCATTTAGCTAAGCCGCCAAAGGGTCCATATGGTATCACTACGGAACAGAAAGAGGCATAAGGCAGGACACGTGACGAAACACGAGAATTTATCCACATAAAGGACTTCTTTTCTAAAAATAAACCTAATTTGACCCAAGCACTTACCTACGGGTAAAATCGATGCCACGAGTATCCCCGATCATCTCTAGTTACCAACCCTTAGTAAAAAAATGGCATATAAGGTCAAAATAATGTCAGATACAAAGACAAACATGAAACTATAACCTAAGCCTACATGATCATCAGGATTGACCTTTGTGGATCGTTTGTGCTGGAAAATAAAAGGGTCTCATTCTACCCCTGAGACTTCAGATAAAATCCTTTTTCGCAACCGAATCCAACAACTATCCCAATATCTATTTGGCGAAGGCAATAAAAAAATTCCTCCCTTCGCTTTTTCGCCGTCCCAAATATTTGTCTTGTATGCCAAAATGTTCGGGATAATGGGACCCAATATGCCCATTGCATAAGTGGTTCGGTATGATTTTATTTACCCGGGTATTGCTCCAGATGATGGTACTGAGTTACTTTAGAGGGTTCTTTGAATGAATAAACAAATGGAATATTTTGCTCTTGCAGAAGTTACGTTCTTTTAAAAGAAAAAAGTTTCCGAACAGTTTCATTTTCTATTAACTCTTCAAAAGGCTTTAAAACATGAAAAAAGTTAAAAGGTTTGATGTTGGTGGGTAATGAATATAAGGTACACTTGCTGACCCTTCGGGGATAACGGGTTCCAATGATTTGTTCTTTTTTTTTCATAAATACCTTCTCCCGTTTCGCTAGTATTTTTTTTCTAAAACAGGCCGCTAAAATCTCTTAACCTACATCACTCTATACATTTTTCACTTAGCATAGGCATAAACAGCCTATAATGTTACTGCTGAAACACACGTCTCCTCTCTATAAGAGGGAGTTGGGCCGCAATCACCCACGCGGGACCAGTGCGGGTTGGTAGATGTCACATATCTTCGAATTTTCCTCGCGTTTTTTTCCTTCACCGTTGCTACTCTCAAAACAGCGAAGGGTATCACTTATTCGAACTCGTAGGAGCTCGTATGCGTACTTCGAGCACGTTTTTCTAACTGAACAGACAGCTGAGCTGTTGGGGAGTTTGTTGCGCCACTTCTTCTTCCCAGCGAAAGCACTAGGAAGTGGTGAAGGGCGGGCGTTTTAGGGGACTGTCTTATGTAATTTTGACGTTCGTCAAGTGCTGATTCTCAGCCATACAGCTAGGGTGGCAGGGACATCGACACGCAAACTGTAACCATGAATTCAGCACATGATTTTAGACCCCATAGCGTCAAAATTGTTCGTCGGTTATTAAAAAAATATATTGCGGTTTCATACATTTTGAACGCGTAGGTATTGCACTTTTCTATGAATCAGAAGATTTTATTTTTGATAACCGACGAAAAATTTCTACTCTACGGGGTCTAAACTCATGTGCTGAATTCATGGTTACAGTTTGCGCGTCGATGTCCCTGCCACCCTATGTATATAAATAAAACCTGTGAAATATATGCCAAGCAATCCATCTGTCTCAGGAAGGCTCTACTGAATGAATGATCTCACAATAACTACAAATGGTACCATTACTGTCACCTACAGAGCCTCGCAAGCCTACCAATGAATAGTAATTGCTAATCTATGGTATAACACATATTAAGTTAGCTGCCTAGACTTGGGAGCTATATAGAATAAGCCGGTTGTGTCTTAACGGATGATATATACAAGATTAATAAAGGACTGACACCTGGGACTGAAACTGATAATTTTGTAGCACCTGAATTTGGATATTCAGAATTTATGGTTTCTTAGTTAACGGTAAAACGGGGTGAATAGGGATGCAGGGGTGAATCGGGACGAAACTTTAAAATGGATTTGAACTTTAAAATAATATAGTTTGTTGTAAACAAGGACACTTAATCTTTAATTAAAAAACGGTAAACACGTTAGAGTCTTTTCTGGCAACAAACTATATTATTTCAGCGCTAAAATCCATTTTAAAGTTTCGTCCCGATTCACCCCGTTTTACGGTACTATCTGGATAACCTATCCCGACCGATCTGTATATCTCGCCAGGTGGTTGCGTAACACTCACAATCCTAATGCCAAAGATTTTAATACCTCATGTACCTTTGTATAATTATTATCTATACAAAGGGGTAAGTTCGCACTAGTGCGAATTTACACCTATACCCTGTCCATTAGGTTAACAGTTTTTTGACAGCTGTAGTAGAACGTACATATTCCAGATTACGTAAAAGTTAACTTTAAAATGCGTGTATCCGTGTATCAATGTGTTGTGTGTTGCTGCAATAACTAGTTCCATCTGTATATACATCATTAATACACATCTTTGTTTTGACAATATTGAACAATACTCACTGTGTTATTTGCGTCGTTGAGCAGACGAATTTTTCAAACAACAGTAATGGAATAGGAATTTCCTTCAAAATCCTTTGCACCCAAATTATGCTAAGCAATTGGGATGTAGGTCCGCGGTATCTCTTGTTATGACATGTTGTTTAAATACCAATTTATCGTAAAATTGAAAAGACGAATTCTTTGTTGATGGTTTTCTGATGAATCTTTACCTAACGCATTAGCCGTCAAGTGTATCCTAATGTAATTGCACTTTTCTTTGTTCCAGACTTAACCCAAAGTCAGATGCTATGCCGTGGCGTGTCGGGCCACAAAGTGGGAGGGTTCCGAGCGCACGCGCCCCGAATCTCGTTCACCAGTAAGGATGAGCCGGACCCGCACGAACTGCGGCGGAAATCCGCGAGCAGCCGCCTCGGAAGCTCGCCGAGGAGTAGTATCGCTAGTGAGGATAGAGCCGATGGCATTGCACTTAGGTAAGTACCTACCTGTCATTTTAGAAAATGATTTTGTTATGAGTTGGTTATTTGTAAGAACGGTCTCATCAATTTTCCAGTTCGACATAGTTTACGAAGTCACTACCTACATTACCTATCCATTTAGTTTTAGAAGACGTTTCATTCGACAAAGAAGTCGAGGATTTTCTGTGTTTGTTATTTTTTTCACCTTGCTCTTCGGACAAGAAGAAAAAATTTGAAAGAAGTCACAAGAAAAATAGGTATTATAATAGGTAGGTAGGTAGGTAGGTATAGGTGGGTTGATCTACACCACCTGCAGAAAATATATTCTCGTACCTTCACATAGTGCAGAGACTTTAAAAAAGAAGCTTCTGCAAAAATTGCGGAGCATTCGCCTGGGGAGTGCACCGCAAATATTACTAGGGAATCCCTTGGCGCAATCCTATCTGCTCCATTCAGACTGTGTAGAATATTGTATACGTCATTGCAAGATGAATTTATGTAGATGCATTAGATGGAACATGTTTAATCGGCTGTGGTACTCAGCATAGCCTTCCTAAACGCAGTTGGGATCGCATTCTAGTTTCAATTGCTGAATCCAGCTGAAACATAATGTAAGTTTTGAAGAAAGAAAGAAAGTAGAAAAGGTATTTATTGTGACTCGCACAGAAAGATCTCAAACTAAAAAAAAAACGCATTATAATAAAATAAATTTAAATAAATTTCTTTATTGCCATAAAATCAGGTTACAGAAAAATTAGAGACCCTGGCTCCAGAGCTGGGTTAGAGTACCTGTATTTCAGGAGCCAGTGACTTCTTCCATTTATGTTACAATTATGCAAGTTTTATGCAGCAAAAGGTTACTTAAAATTAAGTTTAATAGCAAACATTTAATTTATGCACTAAAAATATAATTATATTGAAAGCAAGCTAAAAATATTCTCACACTTACATTCATAAACATATAAAAAACAAAATTATACAAAAAGGTTTCCCAACTATGTTGGGGTTGGGTTCCAGTGTAACCAGATCCAGCTGAATACCCAATTCGTTTGCTTAATTAATTTGAACGTGATGTTGTTAATAATATTTTTTAAAAGAAATTAAAAAAAACTTTATTTTGTTACTTATGGCTAAGCTCCCAACTGACAAGGCACAATTCGGGTAAACAGTATAAGCACCGATAGTCCACCAAGGTTATGTTGGTTTTAGTCTTCGCCTCATACAGTTTTTCAGGAAAGGAAGGGAGCAGTGGTGGCCAAGAGGTAACGGCCGCGGCTTACGAGTTGTAGTTCGCAGGTTTGAACCCAGACAGGCGCTTTACTTTGTGTAAATTATTTCGTCACCACTGCTCTCAAAACGGTGCAGGAAAACATCGTGAGGAAACCGGCATCCTAGAACCACAAATTCGAAGACATGTGACATGTAACAACCCGCACTGGGCCCGCGTGGTGGATTATGGCCCACTCCCTCTCACAGAGAGGAGGCCTGTGTCCCAGCAGTGGGAACATTATAGTCTGATCATGATAGTCTGTCTTAAAGGCTACTGCAGTTTATAACATTCACTGTAAAGTTCACGCCGCTGACGCTATATGACACTCATAAAATTTAATAGGAGAATTCAGCCTCGCAGAGTCACAGTCGACCCAATTAAAAGAATGGCAAAACAAAAATGTAAAATTTGCTTTTATCACAGTCCTTTTTGGCAGACACGTGTTTCTTTCACTGCCAAGGTCAAATCTGAGCGGCAACCTCGGAACTCAGAAGTTGGCAAGCCGCCTCGAATGGCTGCCTTTTCAAAACCAACTTGCTCGTAATCTATAGGCGGTTGCTATGCAAAAGTATACAAAACATCTCGTTAACATTACCATATAACATCTTTTTATAAGCTTTTATTTTGGTTTAGTATGAGTAATAAATTCTTATGGGCTTATTTCGTCATTCCATGTTTCCGCATCTACATATTTTTCCCCGTTATTCCAAGCAGAATAACATGAGAGGTAGCGTTCTCTCTGTCTTTTTTTCTTTTTGCTGGGCCCCTAAGGCACGTAGCGTGATGTTAAAAGCCTAATAGTCTTCCTCGAGAATTGGGCTATGAAATTCAAAAAAAATTGCAGTGGTGACCCAATGGCAAAGGCCGCGAGTTAGGAGTTGTAGGTTGTAGGTTCGAACCCAGACAGGCGCATTACTTTGTGAAAATTATTCCATCACAACTGCTCTCAAAACGGTGAAGGAAAACCTCGTGAGGAAACCGTCATGTCCTAGAACCAAAAATTTGAAGACACATAATTGAGTAGCCTTTAATAAGAGTTTCCCTATTTCATAGATTTCTCATTTTTATCTAATCATCTGCCTAGCCTGCCTGCTTATCTAACCTTCACAACCCGGTTGCTGGGTGTTCGAAGACATGTGACATCTACCAACCCGCATTAGGCCGCGTGGTGGATTACAGCCCTCTCCCTCTCACTGAGAGGAGGCCTGTGTCCCAGCAGTGGGAACGCTGAAGGCTGTTTATGTATGTTATGACTGTTGGTTCCGAAAAGAGCACGTTCAAATAAACAAAAAAATAAACAAATTCTTTATTATTACTATACATTACAAAGGAAACATACAAATTGAATCCTTGTCATACATCCGTCGATACTCTGATATGATCACATAGCCGTGGGCGTCTTTCCCGTATCGCTACGTTTTCCCTGTATTTCCCAAATCCCTTTGTAACCTTTCCCATGAAAATAAAATTTGCTTTAGTAAGCTGATATCGATTTTTTCCTAATCCTGTATTCGTTTGAAGCCTTTTATGTAATGTTTACTTACGGAGAGAGTAGGTTCTTTCATCATTATTTCAGCCAAAAGACGTCCACTGTTGGACATAGGCCTCCCCCAAGGACCTCCACTTCGACCGGTTCTGTGCGTCTCGCATCCAACGGGTTCCTGCGGCCTTCACAAGGTCGTCGGTCCACCTTGTGGGAGGCCTTCCAACGCTACGTCTTCCGGTACGCGGTCGCCACTCCAGAACCACAACAAGTATTATAAGTAGCCACTATAAGTAGCCATTAATGCTAAGTAAATTTTCGCAATCTGAGGTAGTACGGGCCCTTAATAGGTTAGGGGTGGGTTTGGGTTAGGTAAGTGGTGCGTTTGCTTAGTAGGTTCTTTACAGAAGGTGGTTTCGGAATGTTTGAACAAATATTTTTAACTCGACTTCATATTTCACTAGATTTTTAATTTATTCAAGGGTTTATATGTCTTCTCTTAATTTTACACATACATTTAATACACACTACATAATAATAATAATACAGAGTGGTAGGAACATCGACGCGCAATTTGTTACCATGGATTTTGAAAACCGACGAAATATTTCTATCTCTAATCATGTGCTGAATTTACGGTTACAGTTTGCGCGTCGATGTCCCCATTACAAAAAAAAAAATTCGTCCGCATCGCTTTTAACGGCAAAAGTACCCAAAGGCTGACAGTATTGCTACGTTGTATGGCAATTCTGATTCTATAGCCAAAAAATAGGCCAGCGAGAGTCACGTGAAGAGTCCACGAACCAAAAAAAAAATCGAAAAATCATTTTTTTATTTATATTACTGTAGCGGTATCTGCAACGCCACATGCGAACTTTACACCCTGTTCCTCATACCTCTATTTGGTACAGGTATAAGGAACAGGGTGTAAAGTTCACTCATTTTCCATAGAAAAGGGGGGATCCTCCGACCAGACGGGTGTTGTGTCTGTCGGCAACTGCCCAACGATTGATGTTGAGAAGTTGTATATATGCTAATTGCGCGGTAAACTGTGCTTGGGAGATGCAGGATTTGCGTGACGTCAGTATGACGCGGTGTTCGCATGTGGCGTTGTAGATACCGCTCCATTACTACTACAGGTATGTAGGTTTAGTAAATATAATCATACTGTTTTACTTCCTCAAGGAAATAAATACAAACTAACAAATATTGTTTGCCCAAAACAAATAATTTAGTAACTTGTTCAATATGACATGTTTACTATTAATTTCGAACAATCATGAATCAGGAAAACAGTTCTTATTCACTGAACGTCTTTACAAAAAATGAATTGATTCTAGTCGCCCCTTCCAAAAGGTACTTTTTTAAAGAGAAGAATGGGCAAGAAATTCCACCGTTTCTCTTTTAAAATCTTTTAAAATATTTTGCATACATTGATTATACAACGTGTTTCTTTATCCCATAACTCTAGGGGGTCATTGTACTCATCATTATGAACAACTTTTACTATGGGAACAAACCCGAAATCGCGAAATAAAAAACTGGCGTTCCCTACATTTTTAAATCAATCAATCATTACTTATTTGTGAACACAAGTATTACAATAAGGTCTTAAATATACATTTTGGTCGAGCTCTATATTCTACCAGTAAAATTGGTGTACAAATATTAGTTTTTTCATTAATAACGAGTTATACGAACATAAATCCAGGGAACAGCTGATTTTTTTTCGCGCTTTCAGGTTTGGTCTCGGATATCCCATAACTCTAGGGGGTCACCCCTAGAGTTGTATAATTATAATGTAATTATATGTAAAGACGATGCACCTAGAATTAAATTACTATACCTACCACTAGGTTAGGGGTTATTAAGAGTTATGAACTTTCTCCTGGATTGAAATTATTTCCTGGAAAATAAAATAAAAAAAACATGAAAAAAGAATACATAAAAAAAAACATAATTTTTGGAATTTCTCAGTAGCATCCCGGAGTCTCGATTTGTGCGCGGTTGATAGCACTAATGGGGTCGCTCCCTATTACATGGGATTAAACATAACTGGCGAAATGTGGGTGTACTGTAGGTACACCTCTACTTAACCCTTTGGGGTTTACAGGCGTGATACCGAACTGTGTAACCAAAAAGGACAATATTTATTTCGATTTAATTAACTATTTTCACTAGGTAATAAATTAAAAGACTATCTAACTAACTATATAAATAAATACAAAAACAAAAGGATATTTAGGCGTCGAAGTACTCGTCCGTATCGCTGTCGAGAAGCCTGGCAACATTGCCACGTTGAATGGCAATGCTAATTCTTTGACCAAAGAACGACTTAGCCAGTCACGTGATCAGCGGGCGAGAAATTTCCTTAAAAAAGAGACGAGCACTCGGGCCTCATGACCCGAGCGTTTGGACCCAAAACGGCTCAAAGCTGTAGTTACCCATAAGGTTACAGTATTTGCGCCGCTTGATGGTCTCGGTTGGTTCTTGTATACTACATATCTGAGGGGCAATTCTCGTAATTTTAAGAACGTGCACAGTCTGATCTCAGTCTCAATCTGTCAAAAATACCTCTAATTTCTCTACATTTTGACAAGCTTTTGACATTTGTTTGTCGCCAAAATCTAGTCGCAGTCTCAGCGACTAGATTTTGAACGTTTTAAATTGGCGATACGAGAATTGGCCTTCTGATCTTTAATACATAAATATGTCTGCGTCAAAACTTGTAACCTATATGTTAAAGTAAACTTCAAAGCATTCGAACATCGAGGAGTTACCGGCAAATCCCAGGATTAACTGCTTAGCCTAAGCTCAGGGCAAAAGTTAAGGTATAAAGTTTTTATATGATTTAGATAAGTTACCGAAACTGATTTACGGAAGAAGACTTACTAATTCTATCTTAAGTTCTTACAAACCTGCTAAGTCTTATTGGTATTACTAGCGACCCCTGGCCCCTGGGGGCCGTCTCTCTAAGTCCGTCAACGAAGATACGGGCTCGTCTGAAAGTATCGAAAATACCTTCAAAATAAAAATAAAATATTTCACATAAACCAACATGGGCACTTATGAAACATCAGAAGCTAGGTGCACGGTTCCAATTGGTCGTTTCCTATAGAGAAGAGCCGGCAAGACTCCACGGTTACTCTTTTAAAAATAATTGGCTTTTACAATGGTTTCAAATTACAGTAGGTATAGGAGGACAGTGTAGGCCTGTCAACAAGTACAACTGTAAAAAATGGTCTACTGATTCGACTTTCCTTCTACAAAGTATTAGAAAACTTTAAAAAAAAAGATGGATGAAATCAGTAAAGTCATCCTCAAGTTATGACGTCATTCATCATTTTCCTGCCCTTATCCCATGTTACTTGGGGTCGTATGACGTGACCAAGGTAAATAGGGATTCATCTATCTATCTATATATATAAAATTGAAAGTCCTGACTGACTGACTGACTGAGACATCAACGCACAGCCTAAACCGCTGGTCCTAGAAACATGAAATTTAGAGGGTGTATTCTTCGTAAAGAGTAGGTATCCACTAAGAAGGGGTTTTTCGAAATTCCACCCCTAAGAGGGTGAAATGGGGGGATTTTGTTTGTATGAAAAATCTTATTCCATGAGTTAATAAACTTGAAACTTGGCACGAATACTTATCTAAGTAAATTATGAAGTTGGGATTTTTTTGTTTTTATAAACTACCCCTAAAAGGGGATTGGGGGGTTTCAAAGTTTGTATGGAAGAATTTTAGCGCGCGGTCCGATTTAATCGAAACTCAGTATTTATACCTAAAATTGAAAGGAAAGAATAATGTGTATCAGGGTTTTTCGAAAATCTACCCCTGACGGCCTGAAAAGGGGTAGTCAATTTTACAGGGGATTATTTTACAGCGTGGCTTGATCAACTCGAAAATTGGTATAAATAATCTTTGAGTCAAGTTATGAACACATCCCAAATGATTTTTCAAAATTCCACCCCTGTGGGGGTGAAAAGCGGGGATACAGTTTATATGAAAAATCTTATTCGTTAGGTTAATACTCTTAAAAATTGGCATGAATACTCGCCTAAGTAAGCACTACTAGTAGTACTTTATCATTATTAGTTTTTCAAAACTACCCCTCAAAGGGGGATATAGGGGTGTTGAAGTTTGTGTGGAAGAAATTAAATGCGCGATCCGATTAACTCGAAACTCAGTATTGATACTTTCGACAGAAAATAATTAATAATAAGTATGTAAAGTTGTCGAAAATTGACCCCTGACGGGACAAAAAGGGGTAATTCGGTTTTTAGGGGAGGATTTGAACTTGAAACTGTATGTTACATTTTCACGCCTAAACCACTGAACTTCTGATTTGGCAAAGAGATAGATGGCATCCTGGGGAAGCACATACTTTTTATCCTGGTAGCACGTTCCCGTGGGATAACTTCCGACACCTACGCGGGCGAAGCCGCGGGCAGAAGCTAGTTTTTATATATTTAGACTTTTGCCCGCGACTTCGTCCGCGTGAAGCAACTTTCTTAATTTTTTTCCGTAAGAACCTTCTACAAAGTATTAGAAAACTTAAAAAAAAGATGGATGAAATCGGTACAGTCGTTCTCAAGTTATGACGTGACCAAGGAAAATAGGGATTCATCTTCTATAGACGTGATCAAGGAAAATAGGGATTCATCTTCTATATATAAATAAAAATGGATCTTCGAAATGTATGTACGCCCATAACTTTCGAACGACTGCATCAAATTGGATGATTCTTGGTTTTATGTATTCGTTATTGTTAGGACAAGGATTGCAATTAACGTTAATGTTAAGACAAGGACCCGGTAGGTGGTGGTAGAAGTAGGGTAGGAATAGGGTAGGAGTAGGGTAGGAGTAGTGTAGGAGTAGGGTAGGAGTTGGGTAGGAGTAGTGTAGGAGTAGGGTAGAAGTAGGGTAGAAGTAGTGTAGGAGTAGGGTAGGAGTAGTGTAGGAGTACGGTAGGAGTTGGGTAGGAGTAGTGTAGGAGTAGGGTAGAAGTAGGGTAGAAGTAGGGTAGGAATAGGGTAGGAATAGGGTAGGAGTAGGGTAGGAGTAGTGTAGGAGTAGGGTAGGAGTAGTGTAGGAGTAGGGTTGAAGTAGGGTAGAAGTAGGGTAGGAGTACGGTAGGAGTAGGGTAGGAGTAATATAGGAGTAGGGAAGGAGTAGGGTAGGAGTACGGTAGGAGTACGGTAGGAGTACGGTAGGAGTACGGTAGGAGTAGGGTAGAAGTAGGGTAGGAGAAGGGTAGAAATAGGGTAGGAGTAGGGTAGGAGTACGGTAGGAGTAGGGTAGGAGTAATATAGGAGTAGGGAAGGAGTAGGGTAGGAGTACGGTAGGAGTACGGTAGGAGTACGGTAGGAGTAGGGTAGAAGTAGGGTAGGAGTAGGGTAGGAGTACGGTAGGAGTACGGTAGGAGTAGGGTAGGAGTAGTGAAGGAGTAGGGTAGGGGTTGGGTAGGGGTAGAACACCACGCGAACGAAGTAGCGCCGGGCAGCTAGAAATATTTTAAATGGCAAAACAACGTTTGCCGGGTCAGCTAGTTTATATATATATATATATAGATAGATTATATATGACAATATTTTGAATGAAAATGACAGTTCAAATAGATATCATGCGTCCGCTATATGGGAAAGAAATTTCTTGGGGATTGGTTAGCATTTTTGCTACATGACCGTCCATTTCCTTAAGTAGTCTGCGAAAACACCGACAAAAGCCTTTACAGTGAGGTTAATAAACAACCCTGTCTCATGAGGGTTGTTAAATTAATTGGTAAGTAATAATTACTTGGTAATCAAATAGCTTTAATCGTTGGGGAAGCCATTTAACCCAAATTAGATTCCCTTAGGAAACTTGTGTCGATCAGAAATTAAGCCAGTCATGTGGAAACTGTATGTTGGAGTTGAACTAAAAGGTTTAATTAACGCGAAGTAAAGACTTTTCTCGTATAGTATTTTTTTATCTCACAAAGTATAGCGCGCTTTACTTGTGGTAACTAAGTGTACAAACACGCTGTGAATGTGTGCGTGAAGACGAGTAGCGTCAGCACAACACACTCACACTTCCGACTTTGCCCATGTCTCATATGATACCGAGAGCTCTTGCGCTTACACACACATTCACAGCGTGTTCGTACACTTTGTTACCACAAGTAAAGCGCGTGTCGCTTGGTGAGATAAAAATACTGTTTTAGATGAACCAGTCATTATGTGTACTTAAATAAGAGTGATTTGAATGTGAAAAACTCATAGAAGACATCTCGTTTCGAGTTTGATAATCTTTAAAGAATTCTGCAGTTACTGACACTAGAGTTGGGTACTGAAACTAAAAACCTACAATATGGCGATATTGTAGGCCTTTACCACAAACTTTCTGTCCAGCTAATGATACCTATATTTCCTACTCTAAACAAACTATTTTCATTGCAGACACAAATATAGCTAAATTATTGGCATTAGAACACAACCATCAGTATAAACTTATCCTTGTTCAGTGATGTTCAGTACAATTGATTCAAATCGTATTCACATACAATCTGGTTTCCCTCGGTCGTGGATGATCTGTTGTATTACTGCGGTAATAGCTTACACGACTGACTTGCATGCCGTGGGGAAATTCGTATACAGGTTTGATACTCCCTTCCTAGAGTATGTCAAAACTTATTCAAAATTATTCAAAAAGATTAGTGCTTTTGCTAAATCAAAATTTTTAGGCGATACAATAAAAAATTCTACTAATAAAGTAAAAACCACTTGGAAAATTATTAATAATGAAACGGGAAAATCGGTTAAACAAGAAAAACTACTTGAGATTATGGTCGACAACAAATTAGTTAATAAAGCAGCTGACGTAGCTGAGGCATTTAATGAGTTTTTTGCCAACATACCGATAACTACGACTCGCTCCTTAAATTCGTCCTCGTCTAAAGCTGAAAACCTTTTGCACAGTAGTGTACCTAAATGTAGTCCCTTATTTAGTTTCGAACATGTAACCCCGCGTGATGTAGTTAATGTTTTTAATACACTTAAGTCTAAAAACACCGGTGATTATTGGGGCATCTCCACTAAACTTATAAGTAATATAATAGACATCGTAGCCCCCTATCTAGCTGTTACTTTTAATAAGTGTGTTGATTTAGGAACTTTTCCTGACCTCATGAAGAGTAGTAAAGTCATACCATTATTTAAATCAGGTAATAAGAATGACGTTGGCAATTTCAGGCCTATTTCTATCTTACCTGCATTTAGCAAAATATTTGAAAAGTTAATACTCAAGCAGCTGCTAAGACATTTTAATTTAAATAGCCTCCTCCATAATGAGCAATATGGCTTTACAAAAGGTCGTTCAACTACAGATGCGGGTGTTGCTCTGTTGAGACACATATTTGACGCATGGGAGAAATCACAGAATGCTATTGGAGTTTTCTGTGATCTCTCCAAAGCCTTTGATTGCGTGCACCATGACACGCTTTTGCGTAAATTACGTCATTACGGTGTCCAAAACGAAGCTCTCAACGTAATTATTTCGTATTTACATAATAGGGTCCAATGTGTAGATGTTAATGGTGTGAAGTCATCCGGGCTACCAGTTCAGTTAGGTGTTCCGCAAGGCTCAATACTGGGTCCATTCTTGTTCTTAGTTTACATTAATGATTTACCATTCCATTTGACGGGCATCTGTGATGTTGTACTGTTTGCAGATGATACCTCTCTTATTTTTAAAGTAGACAGGAATAGGCAAGATTTTGACGACGTAAACAGTGCACTCTCAATAGTTACAGATTGGTTTACGTCAAATAACTTAGTTCTCAATGCCAAGAAAACCAAATGTGTAAAGTTCGCCTTACCGAATGTTAGAAACCTAGGACCCAACATCGTCTTAGATAAAGAGGTGCTTGAAACTGTAGGCTCGGCAATTTTTCTAGGACTAACAGTAGATGCCAAACTTCAGTGGGGACCTCATATATCAAGTCTAGCAGGAAGGCTCAGTTCGGCTGCCTACGCCGTCAGGAAAGTAAGACAATACACTGACGTTGATACAGCTCGTTTAGTCTATTTTAGTTATTTTCACAGCGTTATGTCCTACGGTATTCTGCTGTGGGGCAAAGCCGCTGATATACAAAATATATTTGTCCTTCAAAAGCGAGCTGTTCGAGCAATTTACCAGCTAGGTGCCAGAGTTTCTCTAAGAGATTTCTTTAAAGATATTGGTATTCTCACGGTTGCATCACAATTCATCCTTGCCAACATTTTATATATTAGGCAAAATTTACACTTGTACACTAAAAATAGTGATATTCACAGTGTTAACACTAGAAATAAGGACAAACTACGTGCCCCCTTTCACCGGCTTCATAAGGTTCATAACTCATTTGTTGGGCTTGGTATAACCTTTTATAACAAGATACCCTCTTCTTTTCTAGACTTGCCTTTTAATGCGTTTAAAGCTCAACTAAAATCAAACCTTTGTTCAAAGGCATACTATTCCATCAACGACTACTTAGACGATAAGAATAGTTGGTCACCCTAGTTTAACGCAAGACAATGTTTATGTTCCTTCTCCAGAATTAGCTTACTGTCAGGTCTTAGAACCCAGCAATGCATAAATGTGTAAGCTGTCACGCCCTTTATGCCTGGAGGCTTTTATTTGGCTAGTAAGTTTTTTTATTTACATTTTAATTAATTATTTTTTAGCTTGAGTACGTATAGTTTTTATTATATTTGTTGGTATATTGGCGTGGCTAGCTGACATATTATGGCAAATAATTAAATTTTATGTTCTGTTTTGTAATGTTAATTACCGAACATCTAGGTAACCTAGTATTGTATCCAATCACGTATTTTCTTTTTAATTGAACAGACAGCTGTGCTGCTGGGGAGTTTGTTGCGCCACTTCTTCTTCCCAGCGATAGCACTAGGAAGTGGTGAAGGGCGGGCGTTTTTGGGGGACTGTCTTTTGTAATTTTGACGTTCAAAAAGTGCTGATTCTCAGCCTAATTTGAATAAATGACTTTTGATTTTGATTTTGATTTTGATTTTGATTGCATTCGTTATCGGTTTCCAACAACTTAAAATCGACCTTAAACTAAGAACCAGAAAGTTGCATTTTGAAGAGTTTTAATACAGAGCCTTCGAATCTATGTATCTGTTAAAAACAACTTTAAGCGGTGTTTCATAAGGTTCAATTTTATAAAGCTGGATAACTGAGACTGCAAATCGCTGTTTCTAGTCCAACGGGATAGGTCTGCTTATTCTGGTTCTATTTCACATTATTTATGCAACCATGTTACTGTGACACCTGAGTTAACGAAATTCCTTCCGAATGTCCTGCGACGTGAGGAAACGCATCCGGTGGTGCTCACAGACATCTCAATTTGAACTTTATTTCTGTGCAGGTAAAGTTGGAAATGGATTTTGAGTGAGGAAAGGTTGGGTATGATGAAGCTTACTTCACTGCGACGGTTTAAATGGAAAATGAGATCTTTTAGCTTCGCCAGCGAAATATAAATACCTACTTTCCTATTTCTATAGGTTGTATACTTTCCTCTTTGACTTATGATCTGTATGTGGAGGTGAAGGTGAAGGACGGGCGTTTTTGGGGGACTGTCTTTTGTAATTTTGACGTTCGAAAAGTGCTGATTCTCAGCCTAATTTGAATAAATGACTTGATTTTATGAAAGTGCAGAGCTACTATCTGTGAACTAGTGAAAATAATATCGGGTATTTTTAGGGTTCCGTAGCCAAAGGGTGCAAACGGGTACCCCGTTATTAAGCCTCCGCTGTCCATCCGTCCGTCTGTCTGCCAGCGCGCTGTATCTCATGAACCGTACTAGGTAGATAGTTGAATTTTTCACAGTGTGTATTTCTATTGCTGCGACTCGCATTCGGCCGTTTTTTTTTAATTAAAATACTAGCTTACCTAACAGACGTTGTGCTGTCCAATAATTCATACAAACATTCCATAGAAAAAAACACTTTCAGTTAATCCCGAATTTGAACATGTTCCGGGAAACCTTCCCCAGTTTTTATTTCCATAAAAACTTAATTTAGACTACTTACGAACATTTTAAAACAAATGTAAGTAGTCAAATTAGTCCAGCCGTATTCAAGTGATGGACCAACGAACAGCATTTCACTTTCTCTGGACTGTGGATTTGTGCCCGGCAGTTGATAGCAATAGGCTCGCTTCCTATTACATGGGACTTAAACATAATATGCAAAGTGTGGGTGTACTAAGGCTCAATTTACGCTGAAGTGGAACGGAATGGAAGTGTTTTTTTTTTGTACAAATCATAATAAACTTTATTCCAAAAGTGTAACGCACAAATTAGATACACACATACGCACAGGTCGCGCATCTCCTGGATAATTTTCGCGCATTCTCGGGAATTCTCGCAGTAATAAGCTCGTATGTAGTTTGTACGTTGGACCATTGCCATAAAGTTAATTTTGCTATGTACGAGTACGAAAACTCGATTCCACTCCGTTCCGCGGCGGTGTAAATTGAGCCTAAAGGTACACCTCTGTCCAACTCTTCGGGGATTACAGGCGTGTTGTTATGTTAGATAATGTGTATACCTACCAATAAAAATATTTTTGAGTATCATTTGAAAAGAGGTTGAATATGATTATGTATTCTGAGTCAGATTCGAATCAAATACAATAGCAAAACTTTTTTTTTCTATTTGAGGTCACTAAGATCGTTGTTATTTTCAATGTGAGGCACTTTGATAACCCTAACGTAGTACAAATTACAGTGAACTGCCTGCCATAAACTTTGTTATTGCATAACGTTTGAAGCGGTGCTCCAGACAGTACGGTCTGATTGGCTAACAGGTGCTTGATAACAATATCGCACACAATGGCAGAATCATTTGTTGTTTACGTTGTTGAATAAAAACAACTTTTAAACCAAAAACGAAAGTTATAATTTTCGATTCCAAAATCGTTCGAATTTACGTTACGTTTACTTCGCGTGTTCGTGGTAGGGCCTTCGGTTTTGATCTTCGGAGGAGTATTTTTTAACCTTCACCTTCCACCACCACCTTCTGGTTACGGAGATTGAAGGTTAAAACTCCAACTTTTCCAACATCTTTTTACGAAAACAAGTTTTTAATATTATTACATAACTTTAAATACCTCACGACCCCTGAACCATTGCATGCACTCATAAGCACAATGTTTGGCGTGCGTTACATTGCGCACTACAGCAAATATAAAATTTTCACACCAAAATTAAAGTCGTTTCCCAGCAATTATTTTTGTGCAATGTTACTTAGGTTGATGTACAGAATGCGTAAATATAAAGAAATTTATTTATTTATTTATTTATCACATGTTTCCTTTGCCATTACAGATAAATCTAATGCGACAAAGTAACTTAAAAATATACTTAACCTTACTTACTTTACCTTACATGCTACACAATACGTGGCCCTTGTGAACTCACCCAGTGTACAGGCGAATAAGTCTATGGCATCCGCCACCGTGTTGAGAGTGCGCAGCGCACGAGTCACCGGTGCGCGCTCCAGCAGGTAAGTGCGCGCACTCGGCACCACCAGCAGCTGCGGCCTGCGCCGCCGCGCCACGTACCTATCCGGTAAATTAAACCCTATTTCTGATCTGAGTTTTGTATACTACCTCTTAAAATATGTTAGATAGTGTTAAAATCGGTAAAATTTTTACATAAAGACTTAGAAATAATTTACAAAGGTATAATAATGTAAAATGCCTGTACTAGCTTAAACCAGCCGATCGATTCTGTAAAAATCTCACCGTGAAAAGTTAGGGGAAGTGAGCTTAGAGTGAGCTGTCAATAGTGTCAATCCCTAGCATTAGTTGGAATGACAGCTCACTCCACGCTCACTTCACCTAAGTTTTCACGGTGATACGGTTACAGAATCGCACTGCTGTAACACACGCGGCTATGACGATAGACAAGATGACAGTTGACGGCTCTACACCACCCTGTATATAAATTGCTTATCGTACCTTCCACTCTCATACACTTTTCTACATTATACAAGGCATCAAGAAACCTCAGTGATTGAGTTATCCAATCACAATCCATCATTGTGTTGCGCACACAAATCAGCTAATCTTTACCTACAGCGAAATGATCGATTATGGTAAAGTATCGATATTGGCATCCTTCTGTGTCGGGGATTATAATACATTATTTTTATACGTGACGTATGTCTGGGCGCCAAATCTATTAATTTAGATTTTGTTTTCTTCTGGGTAAGTAAGAGACAAGAGAGAGAGTGTTTTTTTTTTTGTAAAAAGAGAAAATCATTTCTTATGATGTGAAAAATGAAACATTAGAAATGTATCGTACTTATTTATACAGTAAAAAACAAATGTAAGCCAATGTTTGATGATGAAATCTTTCAAGCGCAAACAAAATTCTCAGTAAAAGTCTGGGTTTTATGCCAGGTGAATGCCAAGAGAATGACCTCATTCGGCCGTGAGGGTATTTTGCCAAAACCTCCGAGGAAAACGCGTGAAAAAACAAGAGTTCTAGTAACGTGTTTGTAAGGTTCTATATCCCTTTTTTGTTCCACTTTGATTTACTTCGTGATAAATAAAAATTACTGCCTCGCAGGTCGTCGCAAGCTCTACTGCTGAGCATGATGTCCTGGTTTCGATTCCCAGGTCGGGCAAAGTGTTATTGCGGTTTACTAACAGGAATTTCTCTGTAGCAGTCCGGAGTCTTTATTTGCGCCCGTTTAATCACAATAAGCTCGCCCCTATTACATGGAACTTAAACATAACCAGCGAATTATGAGTGTACAAGTGTACATGCTAAGAAGATTTTAAAATTCTATTTTTGCATTATATAAATTAAATCTCCTAGTATTGTATAATTGTATAGCACATGTGTGAGTACTATGTACATACTATAAAGCTACCATTTACTGTGTACGTCTTTCATTGACTTGAATGTGCCCTGGCGGCTGAGAGTATGTCATGCTCACTCAAATGTCTCGCTGGTGGTGGCGTGGTTCCCTTCAAAATGGTTGAGCTGAATGGTGCTGATCCATACGTGATGTTTGTGAACGGGCGCCGTCAGTAGGGTCTGGTCATCTCTTTGCTGCCATGGCTTATTTTAATTTAATTTAATATTTGTATTGTTTTTCCCGCCGAGACACGGCGGGGTCTTGTTATGTACCGATGGTCACCCATCCAAGGAACAACCGCGGCAAGCGTAGCTTAACCTGATCGATCGACCGTGTGGCTGTTATTACCTAGCTACAAGCTCCTCCACTGTATGCCCACTATATGTATAACACTATTTAAGATAGATATATAGTCTGGGTGTTTTTCTATCTATAATATGTATGTATTTACAAAAAAAAAATGTATATAAGTAGTTTATCAGCCATCTTGTTACCATAACACAAGCATTAGGTTGCTTAGCTTGGGACAAATGGTGCTGTGTGAAATGTCCAGGGATATATTATATTATATTATATATACCTAACTACCCAGAGACGGTCATTAGGTACTGAACTTCGGTGTCCCTACAGACCAACACCAAACTATTTGGGCGAGACTAATTTGTAATTAATGTACACTATTTAGTTTAAACAACCAACTGTCTTGTTGTATATTGTTTCCTAAAATATTACTCAATAGGTACCTAGAATTTTAATCAGTATTATTGTAAGTAAGTTTACAACTATTTATTTATTTAATTAAAATATCTTGCATACAGGGTCAAAATAAATTAGCTAGCGAAACTCCGCAGACGTGATGGGTAGCAAAAAGCAATTTATAAAAAAAAAATGTTGTTTTTTATAGGGTCAACGACTGCAGTTAGTGTAGTCACTTGAAATATGAGATTTTTCATAAAAAAGTGCAATACCTACGCGGTCAAAATATATAGAACTGCAAGTTGTTTTTAATAACCCAAGAAAATTTTCAACGCATGGTGTTCAAAATCATGTACTGAATCCATGGTAACAGGTTCCGCGTCCATATCCCTGCCACCTTTTATATCCTACCCGGGACGTCGAACTTATGTTTTATGAATAAACATACATAACAACTAAGGCGTACCGCGTCGATGGTGAATTAATTACCGCACGTAAGTGTGAAAGGGTTAGACGCAGATTAAGTTCCCTTATCAAACCACGTAATCAGCTTGTGGTCATGTAGCGTAGGTACGTACGTAACCATACATGCATAGTACTGAAGTACATTATACAGAGAGTAGAAGAAAATTGATCCTCTACTTTGACTGACGACGCAATTCAACATATTATTGTACAACTAATCAGTGGTGTTTCATGAGGTCATGCCCTTGAGAAATTACGATAATATAAAGTATTAAATAAGACTGAAGAGATGACGCTGCAAGGTTTTTGTTGAACAACTTCTTGTCTTTATGTTACAAATTCGTGATTTTTTCATCCTGCGATTCTTTATTCTTTAAATATGAATAAAACCTTTAACTGTATTATGACTTGACCTTGGTACAACTTTAATTCGGCAGCATTATATTTCTCGGACAGACGGTACCTTCCAGGGACAACGGCTGGCGCCAGAAACTACCATTTTAATTCGGCAGCATTGTATTTCTCGGAGAAACGGTACCTTCCAGGGACTACGGCTGGCGCCAGAAACTACCATTTTAATTCGGCAGTATTGTATTTCTCGGAGAAACGGTACCTTCCAGGGATTACGGCTGGCGCCAGAAACTACCATTTTAATTCGGCAGCATTGTATTTGTCGGAGGGACCACGGGTCATGAAAATCCCCGTGGTACCTCCCAGGGACTACGGGAGGGACCACGGGCCACACACGGATAATACTTTTTATAGGTGGGGCAAAAGTAATGGCATAATGTTAATTGATTGCCAGTTGGTTGGAAATTAATAAAAAAAATGGGCTCTGTTTTCACGGAAAATTTATTAAAAAATGATGATGCGCACACTATACAGCCTGCCCCTTAATACGTTGGTGATTGACAAATCTTTTCACTACAGAAAAGTAGAAAACTTGAGTACTTCTACTTTTCTTGTAGTGCAAAGATTTGCCCGAATATCTAAATTAACGCCTAGATATTATTGGTTAAGGGATTCACTTAGGTGTCATCTAGTGTTTGTTAGAACGGGCATCAGACGTACGTTGGTTATTTAGTACCTACCTTCAGACTTATCAAACCCAATCAAGCTTCAGCAGGTTCAGGAGACATTTAACAATTTCCCTGTTTTCACAGTCAGTGAAAACAGCAGTGAGAGCTGTGACTGTGGCCTAATCGCCATCATACACTATAGAGCCCTCTTATACAGACATGAGCGCAAATAAAATGTACCATAACACTTGTATATTTGACAAAGCACTCCGGACAGCCGTAAAACTGTATAACAGCCACGTTAAACGGAATCGTAAAATTTTGTGCTTATTTGTTCAGCAAATGTATTGGTACTGGATGGAAATGGGTCTGTAATGGACATTTAGAATTTAGACATCATCATCTGCCTAGCCTTTTCCCAACCATGTTGGGGTCGGTTTCCAGTCTAACCGGATGCAGCTGAATACCAGTATTAAAGTACTGGAGTGACTGCCTATCTGACCTCCACAACCTAGGTACTGGATAATACGATACCCCTTGGTAAGACTGGTTGTCAGACTTTCGGGCTACTGACGACCCTTAACAACTGTCAAAGATGCATGATGGACAGCCGGGACCACGGAGCAAATACAAAGGCCGGGACCAACGGTTCTTGGTATGTGAAGATGGTAAACAAACCATGGACCAGCCGTGGCAAGCGTAGCTTAACCTGACCGATCGACCCGTGCGGATGTTATTACATAGCCAAAAGATCATGTGAGTATATGATAAGGCATAATCTTCAATGTCTCAAAGATGTCCCAAAATTTATGTGTAGACAATGATCAAGCTTTTTAGTTTGACAGTTCAACAACATTCATTGCGTTATTTACGTTACTGAGCAGACGAATTTTTCAAACATATATGAAGCAATGGATTAGCAATTCGCTTCAAAATGTTTCGGATTGTAATTGAAAGTGTTTTAATGAAATTAATGCTCGTTACTTCATGTCAGAAATTAACGCTGACAAAGTGACTGAGCAAAGATAATAAATTGACATATGGGTATAGGTGTTGCTGTGACCTCGTGTGTCTACCTATCTACCTGTTATATGTGAAGTTAATCTGATTCAGTAAACCTCTACCGTACTGTCAATAGGATACCTGGTATTGTTCGAACGCGTATACGATATTATCGATACAATGGTTTCAATGATACCTACTAGTAGGTGTCTAGTAGGTATATCTACTACATTGTTCTTTGATCTACGTCGTGCTACGATGTGAAACGATTATTATGGGAAATTGTCCAGGCTACACTGGATTGTATGATGATACGGACCTTAACCCGAAGGAAACAGGAAATTTGCTAGACCTAACATACGATGGGTCCACGATATCACCCAAATAGCAGGCAAAGGATGGATGGAAATAGGAAAAGACCCAATCTTCATCCAAGTATTATTTTTTCTTACGTAGTGAGGAGAAGCCGGATCAGAAAGAGTTTAAAATTAAACACCCCAGCATTTCGGCGTAATTTTCCTCGAGATTTTATCAAGTGGAGATAACGGGGTTATATTGCTAGTCAATTACTTATTGCTTTTACCGGAAATGATTATCGGGTTGCCCTATAATTCTTGACCAATCCTCCTGCGTATTTCGAACCCTAATATTTTGTCCAGTGGATCGTTGAACCGATGGTCTAATGCTGTCAATTCGTTATCGACCTTTTGTAGGTATACAGTGGATCTAATGTTTTATTCATGCACCATCGATTCTCTTTTGTTTACGAGTGCTACACGCACTGAAATAAACGCGGCGTAGTATTTTTAATTCTGATATGGAAAGTAGGAATGGAAAAAGGTTTATAATATGGAAATGCCCAATGATGATCATGAGTATAATCACCTTATCACTACTTGGACACAGGCCTTCTCTCTGTGAGAGGGAGTGGGCTATAATCCACCCGCGGTCCCAGTGCAGGTTGGTAGACGTCACAATGTCTTCAGATTTTTGATTCTAGGACAGGCCGGTTTCCTCATAATGCTTTTCTGCACCATTAAGAGAGCAGTGGTAATACACAAGAACAAGTAAAGTGACTGCCTGGGGTCGAACCCACGACCTAGTCGGGGCCGGGTTCGGTCGGTTCCAATCCTACACTCCTACACTCTTTCGCGTACCTATTGACTATGGTCCCGACCCAACTGAGCCGATCCGAACATTTTTCGCATTTTTCAATAATATTCGGTTCGGCCATGTGTCGGTCCGATCCGAACATTCGCACTTTGCACTTCGGAGTAGACACCCTGGATCCTAAGCCACTTATCTCTATAATATAAAAATGAATCGCTGAATGTGTTGCTAAGCGCAAATCTCGAGAATAGCTGTACCGATTTCGCTAATTCTTTTTTTGGAATATTCCTTGAAGTACGAGGATGGTTCTTACGCAGACAAAAATTTAAAAAATTTGCCTGAAAAAGTCTTAAAACAACACTTTTCTATACTCCCATACAAACGAATACAAATTTCGTTTCGGGGTGGGTCGGGGGTACAAGAAATTTCACGCGAACAAAGTCGCGGGCAAAATCTAGTAATAATTAATAATTACTATCTGGGCTGTTATTACTGCTTAATCAAAGGGCTTAACACCGAGCAACATCGTGTAGTTTGCGGTTGGTTGACGGCAAACCAGCAATTAATGCTACAAGCAACAATAGCTATGGATTTGAGAACTAAGCTTGCTTCGACACAGTCATAATTAATAACAAACAACAATCTCTAGGAAACGTTGATTAATCTGTAGGTGTTTTGAAATTAATAATTGTAATATTACATAACATCTCGGCTATAATCCTCAAAGGGTTAAGCAGAGGTGTTATGTACCTACATCTACTCTCTACATCTAATTATTCCCGCTGCTGAGACACTGACTCTGTAAAAGAGAATGGGCCATAATCCACCACGCAGGCCCAGTGGTTGGTAAAGAGTATATATAATACCTAAATATAAAAATAATCCTAATATATTCTTCTCTAGGACGTCACATTAAGCTATGCTATCATTCTTTTAGATGTTGTAACTGTTTTTCTTATGTCATTTTGAAATGGAATGACTAACAAGTCTGGGGGACATGGCACTAATTCTTCTTTTTAATTTAATTTCACACCAGTTTTATTTAGAGAGACAGTGCTTATCTGAAATTTCGATCGATTCGTGTGTAGACTAGCTACTTATCATTTTTGTTCTACGATTGAGTTTGATATACTATAAGCACAACTAGCACCCCACGGTTTACCCGCATAAGTCTCGATCCCGTGAGAATATAGTGGTTAAAAGGATCCTATTTTTTTTTTTGTTTTAAAAACGTTGCCCCACACTAGGAATTTCTCCTGTGTCGTGGGTGCGTTAACATACATATAAACTAACATACACAAACAGCCAGACCCGGAACAACTAACTGTAGGTCATACAAATATTTGTTCCGTGCGGGAATCGAACCCGCGACACGCAGCGCAGCAGTCAATCGATTAACCACTGCGCCAACCGTGCCGTCAGATTTCCTTATCCCAGTCTACCCACGTGCCAAATTTCATTCAAATCCGTTCAGCCCTTTTGTCATGCCATCATTCTTAAAACCTTCTTCGCGTAAAGTAGTTTTTAGGCTACATAATAATCGATATCACATTTACTTATCATTACGCCTTTTATCATAGCATCATAAATAAGTTGGTCGTCAACAAGTCCAGCCTGAATAAATAATTCAGGACATATCGGGGGTGGTGTAAGATATCGCAGATGAGCGGTTCCTTTGTAAAAAGAATAGCTAAGAATCTTACGGAGTATCTAGAACAGAATAGAATACTCTCTATTATGCACCCCATATAAATTACAGACATAAGTATAGAAATTTTACAAAGGGTGATACAATGGGCGGTCTTATCGCTAAGAGCGATCTTTTAAAGACAACCTTTGGATGGATTAAAAAGGGGAAGCAGAGACAAATAATGTAGGTAGTCTGTGGTGTAGCACTTACATAATACAATAAATACAGTTATTTATATATCTATATAATGCTCACTCAAATGTGCCGCTGATGGTGGCGCATATGTTGAGATGCATGCATTTGCTTCCCTTCGAAATGGTTCAAGATGCTGATCAATGCGTCGTGTTCGTCAATGAGCGCTATGATGTAGATATGAATGAGAAAGGGGTATAGAAAATAACATACATAATCAACCTATAATGTTCCCACTACTGGGACACAGGCCTCCTCTCAGTGAGAGGGAGATATATTTAGCTGTAAAAAAAAAGGTTTCTTTTGCGGGATCTATTTTAGCAGGACTTGAGGCATATAAGGTTAACATTTCTAAGTATATGTCTCATTATTTGATTGACTAGCCGTTACTAGGAGTTTCCCTAATTATAAAGAAAAGAAAGAAAGAAAAAAGTTTATTTGTACACAGTTCGTGAAACACATAATACAAAAATAGATCAGAGATTTCTCATTCATATTTTATCATTATCATCTGCCTAGCCTACTTGCCTATCTGACCTTCACAACCCTCACTAGTGAGCTGTAGATTACAGCTCACTAGTGAGCTGTAATCTACAACGCGAGCCCAGTGCTGGTTGGTAGATGTCACATGTCTTCGAATAGGGGTATATTATTACCCAGCAACCGGGTTGTGAAGGTCAGATAGGCAAGTAGGCTAGGCAGATGATAATGATAAAATATGAATGAGAAATCTCTGATCTATTTTTGTATTTTGTGTTTCACGAACTGTGTACAAATAAACTTTTTTCTTTCTTTCTTTTCTTTATATAGGGAAACTCCTAGTAACGGCTAGTCAATCAAATAATGAGACATATACTTGGAAATGTTAACCTTATATGCCTCAAGTCCTGCTAAAATAGATCCCGCAAAAGAAACCTTTTTTTTACAGCTAAATATTGTAACTTAATCCAATCATAAATGTGTCATCTCACAAATAGTGACGAAATTGCTTCAGTCATACAAGGTGGCAGGAATATCGACGCGCAAACTGGAGCAATGAATTCAGCACATGATTAGCGTAGCGTAGTAATATGTAGTCAATTATCAAAAAAAAAAAAAAACTACTGCTTCATAGGAAAGTGCCATACCGTGGTCAAAATGTATAGCAGAGCTAATTTTATTTTAATAACCGACGTACTATTTCAACACAAGGGGGTTCAGAATCATGTACTGAGTCCATGGTAACGGGTTGTGGGTCGACGTCCCCTCCACCCTGTGTATGATTGATTCCATTGAGCAAGACCGTAATTTGGATGCTTTTACACGTAACCTAAATAGAAAAAAAAATACTGAAAGAAATCTGGCTTTTATTCATACATTCGTCTCATAAATAAGATTGTGGAAAATTATTCGGGTCGTTTAGACCTTTTGTGATATCTTGGTAGATAAACTTTCTTGGTCAAAATATATATGTACTTATATCAAGTAAAGTGCGAGATCGTGGTCTACATATATATTTTACTTTTACCAGTAAAAAAGAAAGTCAAAAGTTTCCTTTTCTATCTCGGTAGTTTGATTGCAAATCTACATACTTAACGGGGCACCGAGCTTTTTATACACAAAAACGTGATTTTATAACGGTTGTTTGAAGTAGTAAACAATTAAATTAAAATCTAAGAAAATAAATTGGTATTATTGACCATATATACTAGGCAGTATACACGGTGGAAACACGATTTGATAAAGTTGGCTCGATAGAATAAATTCACAAAGTTATCTCTAAAAAACACAATAAAACCTTAGTACGGCGTGAATACTTCGCGGAAGGTCATCAGTTTTTTAATAATAACAAAACTACATGTTTTCTAGAACTTATACACTTTACATTTTCAAAATGTGTATTTGTTTAACAATAAGAAGGAAATACCTAAAGTCGCGCGAGTTTCGCCCATCTTATGGAGAGCTACCGCGCCGCCCTCCTGTCCGCTTTAGTCCGGCTACGGCCATCGGACGGGGAGCTTGTGTCGCTTGCGCTTACGCACGGATTTAACACCGTAACGAAGAAAATTGTGTGAAAATTAATTGTAGCGTATTTGAAATGGGGAACAAAGTAAAGAAATCAAGACAGAGAAGGGGTTGGCGAAAAACCAATGCTAAACGCTTGCATGAAGAAATGAAGTAAGTAAAACTCGTATAGTTACCTACTTATTTACTAATTGCCTTACTGTGGTGTTATTCTTTTTTAATGGGGTATTTTAAAAACAATTGAATTTATCTTTTAGAGCAAGAAAAGTACAGGCTGAGAATGTTGAAGACAAAGAGAATAGGTACTCCTGTTGCTTCATAAGTATAGGTACTCAGTACAGTACCTACCTACTTTCTAGTACCTATCTGGTGACACTAACTCATGCAGCCAAATTCATACTGAAGACTCGGTAAGTGCTCAGTATCAAGGTTCGATGACCGTCTTTGTGAATTTCGTATTTTTTTTTCTATTAATTTCGAAATTTGGAAAATATGTTTATATACTAATATGTACATATTTTTCAAATCACGGATCACGGATTAAATCTACTATGATTTGAATCATTCTGTATTATTTTTCTCTATTTATAGGGTAAATGTACCAGTTGTTGACATTTCACTGCAAAATAAATTTAAATCATATGACGCCGAGAGAGAAAGACAACTACAGATAGAACATTTTGAGGATATAGAGAATACTGTGGCTTCGTAAGTATAATCTTCCTACCTACTTATTATACCCAGTTATTAAAATAAGTACATAGTTGTCACTTATCTATCTATTTACGATATTTTAACAAATAGTTACGCTGGAAAATTCTATCTTTTTCTGTTTATAGGGTAAATGTACCAGTTGTTGGCACCTCACTACAAAACAAAAACACCGGATTTTAATGAAGGAGCAATGTTAGCCAACGAGAATGTGAGAAAAAACAAACTAAATTTTTAAATGTCAATAAGGTCGAAAATCGCTTGAACCTGTTTTTTTTGACTTGCTTAACGATAGCAAGTTAAAAAACAGGTTCAAGCGATTTTCGACCTTATTGACATTTATGCAAACACCGGATTTTAATGAAGGAGCAATGTTAGCCAACGAGAATGCGAGAAAAAACAAACTAAATTTTAAATGTCAATAAGGTCGAAAATCGCTTGACCCTGTTTTTTTTGACTTGCTTAACGATAGCAAGTTAAAAAGTGTCGTGACAACGTTTCGTAAGAATTTTTTCCGTCTAGCCCCCTTTCACAACGCGCGAAAAGTCGTCTGATGAACTGGTGAGGTAAGCGTAAAAATAATAGGATGTGTCTAAGAAAACATTATAATAAATTAAGTATTTATAAATTAAGTACCACATTATCTTTATAACTTTCAATTTATAAAGATAATGTGGTATGGCATCCATGAAATTTACCCTGAGTAAATTTCATGGATGACACCGACAAATGTAACAGCAGAGATTCACTGAAAAGTTTAAAATAACTATATACGAGGGTGAATCAAAAAATTCTTGGAATCAATATAAAAAAATGCAAAGATTTCATCAAAAATATTTTATTTTTCTACTTCTCTCAATGCATTTAGAATAACGCGTTTCTAACTTCCTTATTCCTTGTGAAAAAAATGTTTATCTTGACTCTCGAAAAAATCCTCTACGGCAGCCATAACCGCGTCACTATCGTAAAATTTTGTTCCAGGAATGTCCTCTTTTAATTTTGGGAATAAGTGAAAATCACTCGGGGCTAAGTTCGGAGAATATGGTGGGTGGTCAAGGAGATTGAAGCCAGCACAGGGGATTGCGTTGAGCGCAACTTCCGATCGATGAGCAGGAGCGTTATCTTGAAGAAACAACACGCCCAACGATAGTTTTCCACGACGTTTTTCTTTAATCGCTTCACGCACTTTCGGGATTAAATTTGCATAATAGGGTCCAGTAATCGGCTGGCCTTTTGGCATGTAATCAATAAAAAGGATTCCTTCACTATCCCAGAACACTGAGGCCATAACTTTGCCAGCGGTAGGAGCAACTCGAAATTTCTTAATGGATGGAGAGGATGGTTGTTTCCAAGACTTGCTTTGTCTCTTAGTTTCAGGATCGAAATGGTAGACCCACGTTTCAATCCATGGTGACAAGACGACGGCAAAAATTATCCGAATCAAGCTGGAACGTCGCTTTTAGTTTGCGTCGGTTAACATTCGTGGCACCCACCTTGCCAACACTTTTTCGAACCCCAGTGAATCAATTAAAATGGATTGAACGCTACCAAATTATATCTTTAGGATCTCAGCTATATGTTTTATAATTATTCTTCTGTCTTCCAAAACCAGATTCTCAACCTTTTTGACATCTTCTTCCGTAACGGACGTTGAAGGCCGCCCAGAACGCGGGTCATCTCTACAGCTTGATCTACCTCTTTTAAATTCAGCCACCCAGTATGCAACCGTAGAATAGGGTACAGCATCATCTCCTAATGTCTGCTGAATGTCCGAAAAAAATTCCTTCGTAGACATTTTTTTCAAACTGAGATATTTTATTACCGCATGTAACTCACTTTTATCCATAATTTTGGGTTTAGCAACTCGTTGCACAAAACAATTTATTACGTGCGAACGAACTGACAAAAACAAGTGACAGTTTGCATAAATATTGTGTGATTGACACTCTTTAATTTGAATATCGAACTTCTCCCAAAAAGGTTTCATTTATATGCAATTCTAAGAACTTTTCGATTCATCCTCGTACTAACCGTTGGTATCGTAAATAACAATTTTGCTGGCTTCTTTATTCCTGAAACATGTTATCCAGAAGTCGGCGCTATCACATTAGTTTTCGTAGGGAATGCATCTTTATGTGGCTATGTGACGTCTTGCCATAACGAACAAAGTACTTACCGTGTAACTTCATTATCAGAAATTCAATAGAATCTGCCTGCAAAAACTTACTATACTTCGACTTTTAATTCCATTCTTGACACTTGACAGTTCAAAGAAAAATAATGTTAAGTACGTGTTTTGAAGACAACTTAATAAATTTAAAATATAAAATTTGCTTATTAGTACATTTGTGAAGTTCATTGAATTTCGTTTATTCTTACACCAACTCAAATAGCTGTTTTTATTAAAACCTGTCAAATTAACTGTCAAGTTACTGAATGGAATTAAAAGTCGAACCTTACGTACTAACAAAAGTAGTTTACTGAATCTACTTTGAAGAATAAATAATTTGAAATTGAAAATAAAAGGACGACTACTGGGATTTTCACCCTACTTATTTAGCTGATAAGTTATTTTACGTTATTGAAATCGCTTTTAAGTTTCTCTCCTACTTAGACATTAGAATATTATCATAAAATTTAACTAATTGAGTATTATTCGACTAAATACCTAATATTAATTTTTTATTGATCAGATCATAGATACCCACCTAACGACGGTAAATTATAAATTAAAAAATTGTATATTTCCAATAAAAGTATTTGAAATCTTTTCTTTTGTTTAATTTTGTAAATATTGGTAGCACCTCGCTGACCTCGCTAGTCGACCGACGCACGGCTCGGCGCGGCGGTTCGCTCTCTTGCCGGTGTGCCTCACGCACACATACACGGAGCGCACAGAATACCTAAAATCGATTAGCGCTAGAAACTCGGTGCCCCCTTAAGGAGGATACTAAGGTATGATTCGTGGCCGTAAAACCTTTATTTATCCGTATATTACTCGTATCTTCCTACTAATATTATAAACGCGAAAGTTTGTGAGAATGGATCTCTGTTACGGTTTCACGCAAAAATTATTTACTTTGTTTATAACCAGGATTAACACATAAGATACTTTTTATCCCCAATTTCTACGGGGACGAAATTTAGAATTATAATCATAAAAATCATCAATACTACTTACTCTATAAGTTCACATTACCATATTGAATGACTAGTTCATGAAATCATGACATTTGAGGCCAATTCTAACTTAAAAAGTTATATTGCTGATTCTAATGATTATAATTTCATATTAGTTACGGTCGCGAATCATATTTAAACCAACATACAACCTGACCCTGACTTGCAAATTGCATGAAACGTAAGAAAATTTGAATTTCGCGGGCTTCCCTGACGCTTTCCATTCCCATTACAATTAAAAAAAAAAAAACGTTGCCCCACACTAGGAATTTCTCCTGTTGGGTGCGTTTACAAACATTTAAACTCACATACACAAACAGCCAGACTCGGAACAACTACATGTACGTCATACAAATATTTGTTCCGTGCGGGAAACGCACCCGCGACACGCAGCGCAGCAGTCAATCGCTTAACCACTGCCCCAACCGTGCCGTCAAATATTGTTGGATACATCTACCCGGCCCAGGAACGTGGGGGGTGCCGTCACAATAAAACTACCGCAGGCGGCAGGTCAGAGGCGGTACAGACTATCTAACTGATTGCCCTTAAAATTTAAGGGTATGGTACAGACTATTTAACTGATTGCCCTTAAAATTTAAGGGTATGGGACAGACTATTTAACTAATTGCCCTTAAAATTTAAGTATAATTACCTAAATAATCATATATTATTATCATCATCATTATCAGGCTACAGCAGGACATAGGCCTCTCCTATTGCATGCCATTCAAATCGACTTTTAAAATATTTATACATAATTATAATAAAATAGTAACAAAGGCAAAACTGAACAATGAATATTTAAAAAAAAAAGTAATTGCTTCGAGGTCGAACGCGTCTAATGCCGTTTGTCTGGATGCATGTTCCAGATTGGCGCAAAAGCGGCTGAACGGATTTGAATTTGGCACACAGCTAGACCATGACTTGAGTTAGGACATAAGATACTTTTTATACCAGTAGTAACAACCGGTGGGAGTTTTCAACTACCACTCGGGCGAAGCCGTGGGTACAAGCTAAGTTGTAGTAAATAAAGTAAAATCGTAATTGTAGTAAATTTTTTCTCTATCCATCTGATAGAGAAAAAAATATATCAATGGTTTACTGCCCCACGGAACAAATACCGAAACAACAAACAAATTGATTGACCTACATTTTGCTAGTTCAATTACTACACTTGAATAGCGTTGCTGTACACAATACTGCTTTAATTATTATCAAAACATATGGAATCAAATGGAATTCTGTCATTTATTTCAATTGTACCATTTACAGGCACTTTTTAATGGTCAAGGCGTCGGTCATTCAGAAATATGAAGCTGCCCATTCGACTGCGTAGTAGGTTAGATGGACAGTCCACACACTCTTTTAAAAATTATATTTTTACAAAATCGAGGAGCTTGTAGCTAATTAATAACAGCCGTGCAAGTTGATCGATCAGGTTAAGCTCCTCTTGTCGCAGTTGGTCGTTGAATGGGTGACCATCTTTACATATCTAGACCCATCCGTGTCTCGGAAAGCACGTTAAGCCATTGACTGTCAATCGTGGTTCTATGGCAGTCGTTCGGTCGTCAGAAGCCCGAAAGTCTACCAAGGGGTATCGTATTACCCACTAACTGGGTTGTGAAGGTCAGATAGGTAGTCGCTTCATGTAAAATACTGGTATTCAGCTGCATCCGGTCAGACTAGAAGCCGACCCCAACATAGTTGGAAAAAGGCTAGGCAGATGATTGTTACAAAATATGTATTTATTACATCACTAGTGTTGAATTTATATTTTGTACCTATAGGAGTAAGTGAAAACGATGCAGAAGAAAGATGAGATTTCATTACTTTCTTTTAGTCGGGGTTTTTTTAGAAAATGTTATATAATACTTTTTCGATTCTGTTAAATTGGTATTATATATGTATATGCCTTACTGTATTTCATTGAATCCTGATTGATCCACACACAAATTAATTATTAAGGTTAAGTAAAGCGATATAGTCTCGACTATGGAAGTCCCCACTATACAGTATTATGGAGGACTTATTACTCATTTATTACCAAGCCTACGTCCATCAATAATGTAGTTCACCCTAACTGAATTAGTTTGACAGTGCGAGCGGGATAGAGCGATACATGACGCGGAGTAGTGCGAGAAAAATATGAATTTCAGCTGAACTATTTACAAGCCCTTAATGGACATTCTCCAAAGATCTTTGGTCAATTTAATCTTGATTTGCTTAAAAGCTTTTATTACTGTTTTGTTTTGGGGTATATGCTTAAACTTTAATTCAATGAGGTAGACTGAAACCATAGCCATTACTAAATCAAAAGAGAGTGAGGGTGAACAATTTAAGGTAGTTATAAATCCAATGTTTGAAATTGATTGATTTATAAGCGGTATGATTTGATTTGACGGCCCCGTTGGTCTTGTGGTTGCAAGCGCGACTGCTGAGCGTGGGGTCCTAGATTTGATTCCCAGGTCGGACGAAGTGCTATTAGGTTTTCCATTAGGAATTTCTTAGTAATAGCCTGGAGGTTTGGAAGTTGGCGGTTTAATATCCGCGTGGCTCGAGAAGCACGTAAATCTGTTGGTCCTACGCCTGCCGATCGATTCTGTAAAAATCTCACCGTGAAAAATTAGGTGAAGTGAGCTTAGAGTGAGCTTTCAATAGTGTCAATCCCTAGCATTTGTTGGAATGACAGCTCACTCCACGCTCCGAGCTCCACGCTCAGCTACGAAGACTGCGAGCACAAGATCATAGTATGTTCTTTCACGAGTCTCTTAAATACAGGCAACGATTGCGCGCGTTTTATTTGAACTGGCAATGCATTCAGGTCAATCAGGTCCCGGCTAACATTCGCTGATCTTTGACAGTTGTTACGGGTAATCAGAAGCCCGATAGTCTGCCAATCGCAGTCTTACCAATAAGATTAAAATAAAGCTGTAAAAACACACATCTAAACACAAGTATCGATACTTGAATTCGACCTCAATATCGTACTAGATCATATCGCAATCGCTCTCATCCGGAATTAGTTTATCGCGTTGGCTCTGAGCGATTTCCACGGTTACATCGTGTCTGTCAACTACAAGGCATGTTTGTTGGAGATAGACGCTAATACGGTTAGCTGAGAATTCAGTCAGCATAACCATTATATTACCTATGTGATTCTGGTAAATGATTACTACTACTCGTAAATATGTAATATTAAGAAAGCTGTTTATTTGTTTGTTTGAACGCGCTAATCTCTTGAACTACCAGTCGGATTTGAAAATTTATTTTTGCATTTGATAGCACAATTCTTCCGTACAATTTAAAATTATTAAAAACAACGTACAATTTAAAGTTACATCATATAATAAAAATATATTATATGATGTAACTAATTTACGGTTTTCGCAATGTTTACTTTATCCTGTGCTTTAAGACGTTGCTTCGTACCAAATTTCAAGATTCTGAGTTCACAGGAAGTACCCTGTAGGTTTTGATTCCCTTGCGAGTGGCGGAAAGCGGCATAAACGGCTGTATCTTTTGATTGCGTTGGATTAGAAGTTTGATTTTTTCACAGTAGACCTGAGTATTTGATATAAATTCCAGCTTGATACCTCCACGCGATCCTGAGAAAAACTTGTCTTGACAGACAGACAGACGGACGGACGGACAACAAGGTGATCCTGTAAGGGTTCCGTATTTCCTTTCGAGGTACGGAACCCTAACGAGACAGATAGAATGCTAAGCGAAAACGAATAGAGGGCAGGCGATGCGACACGACGGGGTGGATTGGGAACCAAGAATTTCACACGGACGAAGTCGCAGGCGGAAGCTAGTTGATAGATATTTGAATTAGTACCGAATGCTTTTGCACTTTCATGCTCTTTTTATGCATGCTTTTCTTTTCGTCTTCTGCGACGATGTAACTGGCGAAATGTGGGAGTACAATGGTGCACCTCTGCCTGGCCCTTCGGGGGATGCGCATTTAGCGGTAAATAAAATAAATAATTTATTTTGTGTGACTTGTACAAATTTCATAAGCCTGCCAAACTGTATGACAGTTTTTCAGCAGGATTAGCGCTCGTCTTAAAACATTTGGTATTAATAATGTGACTAAATCAAAGTAGGTAGATACAGATATTTTAATTGGACGGTAAGAAGAATATAATTACAACAGTGCTATTAATTACTGTCGCATTTTGCGACAGTTTCATGAAGCAGTTCAGTTTTTAATTCAATCTTTAGTGTTCGCTTACTAATTCCACTATTATCTTTTCTTAGCCAGTTGATATTATTAAAGTGTAGTAGTCAAATACTTATTGGTTCTTTTGCTATAATATTTTTTTACTGGTGGTCGAACGAATAAACACTAAACTCTAAAGTAATTGATCCAAAACTTGAACAACGCTTTTAATTCCTTTGAATAATACTCAGTGAGTTAAATCAGCCATCCCCGTCATTCAAGGGTCACAAAACATTTTGTAATGCACTGCTGATCAAAGATAGAATTCTGTTTTTAGACTCTAGAAGCGTCACACGCTTGACTTGTCAATTTCGAGCGTAGTCTCCAGTTAAGTGTTTCTAAAGTGCATGTTTATATACTCGTATGTACGTGGTTTTAAGTTCACTGCACTTAGTTGGCAATGACATTGGTGTCAGCCTCATATATATATTATAATGCTGAAAGCCTGATAATATTAGGCTGTGTATTCACTTAGCAACAAGTGTGTTTAGAAAACTTGGATATTGTTTTGTGATCTTGCAAGGTTGAATGTAACTTGGTGGGCGCCTTGTCGTTGAACAGACAATATCGCAAACAATAGTTGACCTTTGTTGCGTTTCATGTTGCGCAACTTTCGACTGGTTTCAAACGTATAAATATATAAATGTTGGCAAAATGAATTTCGTTAACGATAAACCTAATTGATATCTTGAGAATATAAATAAACCATCTTTATTTCATAAATAGTAAAATGTTTATCCTATTCCTATTCGTTAATTCAACATATATACATAGATATATATTATATTATAATATTATAACCGTGAAAGTTAGTATGGATGGATGGATAGGGATGGATGTTTGTTACTCTTTCACGCACCAACTACTTAACGGATTTGGATGAAATTTGGCACACAGATGGTTTAAACCAGGATTAACATATAGGATACTTTATATCTAGATATTCCCAAGGGATCGAAACCTCTTTTCTCTTCTCTTTCTCTCCTTACCATTTTTAATCCATAAAAGGTTGTCTTTAAAAGATCGTTCTTAGCGATAAGACCGCCCATGCATTGTGTCAGTCACCCTTTGTAAAATTTCTACAATTTTTTTTTATTTTTTATAAATAATATAAAAATTAATTTTATTAATTGAATAATAAATTATCTCAATATTTATTTATGAAAGGGTTAATAATAAAATAAGAGAAGTAAAAAATAGTTAATAATATAAATAACGCAACTAATTATTTACACTAGATATTAAAATAAATTAATGACTCAACACAAATAAATACCTCCTTCCTTTTGCTTTTTGGTCACTTAGGCGTCGAAGTACTTGTCCGCGTCGCCGTCATCATTTAAATAAACCCATTAATTCATGGTAGGTATATAAATATGTATAAGAACTAAAGCCTCTTTCTTAGCTTAAGATACTTACTCAGTAAAAACACAACTTGAAAAAGAACATCTAAAATAATAGTACCAGGAGACCCTCGCAATCTTTGTACTAACGAAGTGAAACGAAAAAACCCGACTCATATTTCTTTTCCTCCCAAGTGTCTCCTGAATGTATAATAAATCCACCGAGAATTTTCCTACTAAAATATAAAGTAAGTTAGGTAACAACAACAAGCAAAGCGTTTGAATTTCCGTACGTACGTAAGCTGTATTTATGGAAAAACATTTTCTTGTACAACTTAGTTACTGAACTGACTTCTAGTAAGTTTTAAGTGTTTTATTTCTAGTTTTGTGTTTCAAATCGAGTGGATTTGCATGTTAGTGTGCATACACACGTCGACGTGGCCACTGCAACCGTCGACGCGTCGGCGACAGCCTTCCACGCGTGCCTTTCATGTGTATGCACAATTAGGAAAATTCTTTGTTGGAGATAATAAACAGGAGCAGTGGTGGCGTAGTGGTAACGACCGCAAGTTACGTAGGTTAGAACCCAAGCAGGCACTTTACTTTGCGTAAATTATTTCATCACCACTGCTCTCAAAACGGTGAAGGAAAACATCGTGAGGAAACCGGCATGTCCTAGAACCAAAAATTCGAAGACATGTGACATCTACCAACCCGCACTGGGCCCGCATGGTGGATTACGACCCAGTCCCTCTCGCAGAGGAGGAGAGCCACACACAGGCACACATACACAGCACAGTAGAGGAGGCCTGTGTCCCAGCAGTAGGAACATTATACGCTGATTATGTTGTTTTTTATTTATTTTTTTATAATTCACAAAACTAATGTACAATCACAAATGCATTAAAACCTTTACAACACAATATTTCTGATGGACATCTACTAGATGTGAATCTAGCATGCATAATTTAAGTAAAACAATTATATAGTATTTAAAAACAAACTTACAAAATTTGAACATTTCCATAGATAATGAAAAAGTTTTGGGAAAAAACAATTAAGTATAATTTTTTTTTTTCTATATAATAATATAATATACAACTATGACTAAGTTTAGTCCTGACTGAGGCTACAGAACCAGCAAAGACATCTATTTCATCACGAATGGAATTGGCAAGAGAAAGCATGCGGCAAATGGGTGAAAAATTACCAATATTAGTCCGACTATGAGGTAGGACGAAAGTCTTTCGGTTTAGTAAGCGATGTTATGTAGATGATAAACAATTAAGTTTTCAATTTTGATTTACCTGCCAACCTGTACCTGTGTGTAGGCTTTTCCGTCAGGAAATTTTGCTTTTTTTTTTCGGAAGTCTGCATTTGTGCCCGGTTAATGGCAATAAGCTCGCCCCCTATTAAATGTGACTTTAGTGGCTATTTATGTGGGTGTACCTTCGGGAAATGCTAGGTTGTTATGTTTTTTGTAGAAAATATATTTTAGAGAGAGTTTCTATCGAGAGAAAATCAAGGTTTATAGCAAACAAGAAAATAAAGACAGGTTAATTCTTCGCAGTTTCGTACAGTGAGTAAAACTTATTTATTACCAGAAAGCGGGTAGTACAAATAAACAGTAGTTTCCGGCTAAACTTTCCTTAGTTGTCGAGTAACGAAGTTTAAATGGCTACAAGTAAAGTGTTGAATAAAGGCGTGCCCCAAGTGAAATAAATTGAAAACAGCGTTCTAGGAAATGTTGGCAGTATGTGCGATTAATTTTAAGTTACTGTAAAAAACGTTTTTTTTTCGTTCACAGCTGTCTTTTTAGAAGAAGTTTGTTCTTCTTTAAGTCGTTTTAGATAAACGTAAATGAAGCAAAAGGAGGTAAGGTAAACTATGTTCATAGCAGATGGCGTTCTTTAGTTTCTGCCTATCTCCTTAAGGATAAAGCGTGAGTTTATGTATACAATGTATGTGTAAAAGTCTTTTAGGAAAGATTTGTTATTTCTGTATAGAAATTTTTGGGCAATTGCCCGCCAGACACAACACCCGTCTGGTCGGAGGATCCTCCCTTTTCTATGGAGGATGAGTGAACTTTACACACTGTTCCTCATACCTCCAAATTTGTAAAAGGGTAACCGTGGAGTTTCTTGCCGGCTCTTCTCCATTGGAAGCGACCAATTGCAACCATGCACCTAGCCTCTGACATTTCATAAGTGCCCTTAAAGGTTTATGTGAAATAAAATGTTTTGATTTTGATTTGTTTATGTCTAAGTATATATTGTTTATGTCTGTCTGTGTTTATCTGTGTAAATTCCGAAATAATTTCTTCATAGAAAATGTTAATACTTTCTTGAAACTACAATTATGTTATTTTCAAAAAGTTCATACAAAAGTATCACCACATTGTCCACAAGGCAGAATATAATTTTTCCTTTGAAAGACATTGTGTGGGCATAAAGTCTTTGTCAAAGAAGTTATAATTTTCAGAAAAGATTTTGTATTCACCTTGGACTCTAGCCAGAATTCCTCTGTATGGCAGACTGTTACACGTATGATGTATGGAACTACCCTACATTGTATGATTCTACCTATTGTGAAGAATGCTGAGAGGAATATAGATGAATTCAAACTGATTCTTATATTCCTTTGTGACTATTTTTATCTTTGAGGTTTTTTGTTTTTGGTAATTTGAGAAGGGAGAAATCGTCACGTAACGAAAAAGCATTATGCCCCCTCCATGCGACTTTTCTTTAATGTAATGCAAAGAGACAGAGAGAGAGATGGTTTAAGTAATTTTCGAGGGTGCTGAAGCCAATAGTCAGGTCAAAATGAAAATCCAAGATGGCAGCTGCACAAATTTTTTTTTTTTTTGTCATGGGTGTCTTAATTGAGGGTGCCAAAGCCGATATTGTAGTCAAAATGAAAATCCAAGATGATTGGCTGCATAAATCTACAAAATTTTCGACATATTGAAATTTTTGCAGCCGCCATCTTGGATTTTAACTTCTTAGAAGATCTTTCTTCTTCTTCTTTCGTCACAGTTATCCTTTTTAGAGCTGCTATAAGTTTTAACATAGTTGGGCTTGGCAGATTTACTCACTTCAAATTACAAATAATTGCATCACTGGCATCCGTATTTAAATAAATAAAAATACGCTTGAAACTGGCTTGAAGCACCGCACAGTCAATTATTTTTAATTCAACCGACTGTTCCACAGATAAATAATTTTACCGAATACAACCTCTCTCCCTTTCAATACGTAATCAAATAAAAAAGTTTTCACCGGAAGTTCCACGAGGATATTAAGGAAAGTATGTCAATTTTGTTAAATCTTTTAGACAATAACCCAAAACGATGACGTCACATCAACTTGGCTTGTGACTGAGAAATGCTAAGTCATTCCATTCTGAAAAGTTTTCCTTGTAAAACGTTGATTAATAATGGTATGAGTTCGAAAGTCAGAAGATTATTTTTTTGTGATGAAGGAAAATTTGTGGCTTTACCAACAAAACATCCTGTTTCTTGAAGGGTACCTATAGCACTCACATTTGATATGGTTGTTGTCAGACTTTTGGGCTCCTGGCTACCCGTAACGACTGTCAAAGACCCACGAATGACAGCCGGGACCAACGGTTTAACGTGCTTTCGGAGACACGGAGTGGTCTTGGTATGTAAAGATGGTCACCTATCCACGGACCGACCAGGGCAAGCGTAGCTTAACCTGATCGATCGACCCGTGTGGCTGTTATTACTTAGCCAGAAGCCCCTCTGAAGGTTATGTGATAGGTAAAGTGTGGATACAGTTAACGACACCATCAGTAGTAATCCTATTACTACCTAAATCACTCATAGGTACTTCTACGATCTGAAATTGAACCTTTATGGCCAAATTCCCCGCGCGTAAGCGCTTTTTTATTGAATTTGTATGTAAAAAATCACGCGCAGGGGCGCGTTATATCAGTGCCCCGTCGCGTGGCGCATTGGAGTGTGTGATCCTAAGTATCACAAGTTTGGAACTGTATCCGATTACGTAGATTTTTATAATCTCTTAACTAACTATTTACACTAGGCACTAAAATAAAATACTAACTATAAGTCCGCGTGGAACTAGTTGGCCGCGCCTTAGGTACCTATGTGAGCGGTGGGACGGAGGGGCCCCACGCACTACGTACGTCCGTTGCAACCCGCCGCCTCACCCCCGCTGTCCCTCCCGTCCATAACACAAGCATTAGGTTGCTTAGCTTGGGACTAATGGTGCTGTGTGAAATGTCCAGGGATATTATTTATTATTATTTATTTAACTAGTTCCGCGCGGACTATAACTACCTATATCGCCGTAATCGTCCGCATCGCTGTCATCCGGAAACTTCTCCAGAAGACTGGCAGCATTGTCCCGTTGAATGGCAATGCTAATTCTTTGACCAAAGAACGACTCAGCCCTCTGGTCACGTGAAGTGTCGATCAGCCAGCGAGAAATTTCCTTAAAAAGGAGACGCGCACTCGGGCCCCAAGACTTACGTTACATTACGTAGATATAAAAAAAATATATTTGTATTGCCTACATATAGTTGTTCCGGGTCTGGCTGTTTGTGTATGTGAGTTTAACTGTTTGTAAACGCACCCACGATACAAGAGAATTCCTAGTGTGGGGCAGTGTTAAAAAAAAAAAAAAATTACCAGTTGTTTAACGTTTTCATATGTATTGTATGAAGGATTATGTATGTATACTTCAAGCTTTATTCTCTTTTCATAAGCGCGCAGAACTCGCATTAATTAGTTGTAACTCTACCTTCACGCAAAGGTAGGTGCTCTTCAAATTATTTCATGGACTTATCTCTTTCGTCTCCATTTTAGTTTTCTAGAGTACCACGTCAGAGACGTCTAACTAAGTATTCAAGTTATTTACTTAATTAAGTCTTCACTCAGGAATTTCTGTGCTGTGCGCTTTAACTTAGCTAATTCGGCGAGTTTTCCTTCGTGCATAGCAATGTAGTACTTAACATTCACCTTAGGACAGTGCAGCTCACTGCAATAAGATAAAACAGATCTTAAATACACCGAATACCCACCCTCCTTTAAAGGTTTTAATCCTACTAATATTATAAACGTGAAAGTTTATATGGATGGATGCATGGATGTGTGTTACTCTTTCACGCAAAAACTACTAAACGGATTTGGATGTTTAGCACACAGATGGCTTATTACCAGGATTAACATAATATAGGATACTTTTTATCCCGATATTCCCACGGGATCGAAAGTTGTGCGGGTGATACCGCGAGGTGCAGCTGGTCAAAAATAAATGTGAACTTACTCTTTAGTTTCTTCTTAGCCGCATCGTTATATCAGATTAGCTACGTCATCATCATTCATTTGGGATCGGCGCAACATGACTTTTTCTTCCTACTTCGGACATCGAACTTCACACTTTTATTTAATCTTTTTTTATTGTTTGTTTTATCTGATGTATGTATCTGATGTATTGTGTGTCTTTTGGTTTGTGCCAAATAAATGTATTTTCTTTCTTTATTTCTTACTTCTCTATTAGTCGTCACCTCGGTAGTCACTCCCATTCCAGCCATATCATCTTTAACACAGTCCATCTTTAATTTCTTTGGTCTTTCCCTACTCTTATAAAAAAACTCAAAACTCGCCCTCAAGACATTTTCTCTGTTCTTCCGCATCAGATACCATGACCACATTCGATTACAACTGTACAACTTTTCAGTCACCTTTCATACTTCCCCTTATAACGGGTGTAAACAGACAACAAAACCGAGAATCAGTTGCACTCACCGTCATTGTTATCATTTTTTTCATACTGGACCATACCTGGGAACCTTCTGATTACGGAGATATTGAAGGTCAAAATTCCAACGTTTTTTTTTGTTTTTAATCTTATAACACCACTTTAAATACCACCACAACCCCTGTACCGTTGCATGCACCCATAAGCACAATGTTTTGCGTGTGCACTACCGCAGCAAGTTTTCAAACCTAAAACAAAAGTCGTTTCCTAGGAATTAATGTTGTGCAATGTTACTTAATTTGCTGTACAGGATGACGGCTATTTGACGTGCCTTTTTACAGCCTGTATATACTCATTTCTTAAATTATCCATATGTTTAACACCCCATATCCCTCTCATCATTCTCATCTCAGCCTTTTGTCCCTTTTGTGGCTCAACATACAAGGCAGCAAGTCTTACCGTTATTGTTATAAAAATCTTCTCCTTAAGTTTAAGGGAAATGCGGTGATCGCACATTGTTCCTGTAACCTACCGTCATTTCAACAAAGGAGTGAAAGACAGCGATATTTCATACCCAATGGGCCAGACTGACGGAGTTCCGTCTGTCATTATATTAATAGCAAACGAAGCTTTAGTGAAACAAAAATGCTTGTCAGTAAATTTTTGAAGATAGCAAACCAATTCTGACATAATTATAAGGTAAATGGGTAACCGCATTGTAATCAAATTATTAATGGCCAAACCAAACTGCATGTAATTGGGTCATAACCCATAGGTCTCGTCAGTAATCAAATTATTGAACCAACGGGATCAATTGGAGCGTCAATTAACACGTTATTATGCCCTTTTGAACATGGTTTTGACTACAATGTTTATTTTAACTTTAACGTAACTAAATAAACTGACTGATGTTTGCACGTGGTTACTTACTTGTAAACGGAACTACCTACTCAATATTTTCGCCTTGGGTCTGATTTTTCCAACGCCAGATAATTTTATCGGAGGAATAGTTTTGAATTTTTGACAGTTCTTCCACACAAAAACTATCAGACTTCTCCTCTTCTTTTCTTTTCTTCTTCTTTCTTCTTCTCTTCCTCTTCTCGTCTTCTCTTCTTTTTCTTTCTTCTTCTTCTTCTTTCTTCTTTGAGATTTTTATTCGACGAATAAAAATTATTCTCTGTTTTATGCTCTGTTCCAAACGTTAAAATCTGTTCAGTAGTTGAGGCGTGAAGCAGTAACAAACAAACAAATTAACACACTTTCAGATCGGTAATACATAAATAAAATCATGCTTTCTTACCATGGGGGTAGGTAAAAACTGCAGAAGGCGACTTGCAAGGATCCTAACATAATCCTTTTGCTTCCTAAGAGCATGAATTAAATGTAAACCTACCCATGATGCTTGCCGATCGAAAAGTTCTACGTTTTCTGGGGTCAAAGGTTCGTTATTACTAATGCATGGGATATTTCAAAATAGTTTCGAGCATCGCGTGTGAAATGGGATCTACATACTTGATAGATGTCTTTTATATCAGAGTTTTAGTCACAGCAGACATGAAAAAAACGCAATAAACGAAATACACACAAACACACACACACACACACACCCCCACACACAAATACACACCCCCACACACATTAACTGAAATAATTGCAACATGAATGATTTAACCAATATTTTGATTAAAATAGTTTCCATGGAGAACTCCATGGAAACTATTTTAATCAACTTGGCCGTTCTTCTCCGTAGGTTTACTCATAACTAGCTTCATTTTTCTGGCTGACCGACTCCTTGAGAATTCGTAAGCACCTGTAAATGATTTAATTGAAATAGATGCTTTGAGTTAGACCGGAGGACATAGAGGCTGGAAGCCTCCAGTGCAATTTTGTTTACACATTTGCTAGCCTATTAAAAATATAATTTTCACGATTGCTTAGTCATTGAAATTCTCAAGTTGACACGCACTGACGTCACTGACATAGTCTTAAGAAACATAGACACAATGCTTCCATGATTTAATAACTATGTAGCCATGGTAGACGATGCTAATTGGGTTTTCAATTATGGATGGTTCTAGCAACTAGCACAACGTAACAATTACAAATTCATTGCCCATGGGAGTATTTAGTTCATGGAAAACAGTACTTTATGTAGAATGACTTAGGTATAGTTGACGACGTAGAACTCTTGATACGATTGCGTTTGCTGTATGTTTTATGAACAAAAACTGACAAAAGTCTTCTTGCTCAATATAGCCTATGAGAGTTTATACAGAATTAAAATGTAAGGTCCATATACATGGTGACAGGGATATCGACACGCTAACTGTAACCATGAATTCACTACATGATTCGAAAACAAAGAAATCTAAGGTTATCAAAAAAAAAAAAAAAAACAACTGTGTCATAGAAAAGTGCATTACCTACGCGGTATGGAAAAGCTGTTTTTTTAATTAATTTTTACAGTTTGCGCGTCGATGTCTGTATAACTACTTAAGCCTAATTAATGAATAAAATAAAAATATAATATAACTTAACTAAAGCTATTAACAAATTAAAATATGGCATCGCTGTCGACTGGTAATGTACCCAAGAGACTGGCGTGGCGGCATTGCCACGTTGTATGCAGGCTGGTTATGGCCAAGGTAAAAGCCAGCCCTCGGGTCACGGGATACATTAACCAGCCATTTGGAAATTTCTTTAAACAGACCTTTGCCTATTACTCCATAATGTGCATAACGATTTTTATCAAATATTAACAGTCAGCGAATGAGTTATCCACCAAGCTACTTTGGACCCGTGTGAATTGTTTTCCACTCCCTCTTACAGAGAGGAGTTCTTTGTCCCAGCAGTAGAAATATTGCAGGCTGATTATGTGTAATGAGATGGGCGGACAACATTGTTACCATCGCCGGTACAACTTGGGGGCCCCAGGGGGGGATTGGCATATGAAAAGAGAGGCCTTTGCTCAGCACTGGGTGAAGTATAAAGAATGAGATTTAAAACAATAGTTAGTATTAGCACCCTTTTCTACGTAGCCATACACCACATTTTTCCAGAATTGAAACAGGGCTACCCGATGCGTCCACATACAACGTCTATAGAAATCAAGTCGAGCACAGCGGACGCTTTGAGTCGGAACCAGCGACAAATTGTTACAGATAGGGTTGCCGCGGAGAAAACTGGAAATAAAGAAACTGTCAACACGTATTGTTCTACAAAATTTAGACCATACGGCGATAGAGAGACAGACGGCGTGGCTAGTGCATTATCTGAAAGAGCGGCTTTTGTGTTACCTACCTACTACGTTTTTACGGGGCTTTCCATTGTTGTAAACAATTCAATTTCTTGGTGTTTCTGTGCCTATGGGAAATCTAGTAGTTTTTTTTAAATGTGGATTTTTCTAGCTTGGCTTTTGGTTCAATTCAATATTACCCGAAATCAGGGAAGCATGGTAAAACAGGGAGGAGGTTTATAGCAGCGGGTGAAACAAGGCTGGCCTTGATGATGATAATTATTCGAAACCCGGGATCATGTACAGACTATCGCTGACTGTTTTCCGAAAAAGAAAATAATGAGCTTAAAATATTTACTCAGTATCTTCAGGGAAATATAATTCTTAAGGCTTAGGTAAGTGACACTCGCTTTTGACGACTTTCAACAGGATTGACAATAATAAATAATGTTTTCGGTTCTTAAGTCATAAGTCATAAGTCATTTATTAATTTGTTGAACATAGGTACAATAATGATGTTACATAAAGATAGAATAGTGCGCTATGTTAAGCCAGAGGGCGTACAAATGTTTGTGATTAATCAAGCAGCCAAGCCTCGACAAGAAAGTAAATAATATAAAAGTAAGCCTGGACTATAAAAAAATAATTGTAAAGAACATTTTGACAAATTAATTAATAATAAATAGCAATAGCAATAAATGTCAAAAAACAGAAAAAATAAAATACAAAATAAATGAAAACTAATAATAAGACTATGTCAATATACAATACTTATGTCAATATACAATACTTATGTCAATATACAATACAGATGTCAAAATTACAATAATAATGATGTCAATATACAGATGTCAACATATAATCCTAATGTCAATATACAAAAACAAAAAAAACCTTATGTCAAGGACAACAATAGATATAATTTATTAGCATGTCAACATTCTGTCATTAGGTTTTTATCTGTTATGAACTCCGAAATACTGTAATATGCTTTGTTCACAAGTAAAGATTTTAGCCGTTTCTTAAATAAGTTCACATTTAATTCTTTGATTGACGACGGTAAGTGGTTAAATATAACTGGCGCCATGCAAAAAACACTTTTGTACATTAGAGCTGTGTGAGACCTTCTTACACATAAGCTATTATTATCCCGGCAACTTCGATTATTAATGTCCGACATTTTTTTAAACCACTTTGGATTGGTCTTTACAAATACAGCAACCTCAAAAATATATAAAGATGGAAGAGTCAAAATTTTAAACTTAATAAACAATGGTTTGCATGTATCTATGACCTGCAATCCAAACATTGTCCTAATACACTTTTTTTGGGCTTTAAAGATAATTTCCCTATTGGTTGAATTCCCCCAAAAGATAACACCATATCTTAACACTGAACCCACCAAGCCATGATATGCTATGACTAAAGCGTCCACAGTCATCACTGAGGTAAGTTTATATAGGGCATATGCAGACTTACTTATACGTTTGGTCAACTCCTCCGTGTGTGTCTTCCAATCTAATTTATTGTCAATTGTTAGACCTAGGAATTTAGATGTGTTTACTTGCGTTATGCGTTGGCTGTCATAGTATATGCTCATATTTGTGTTTGAACGTTGGCTAAACATCATTAATTTTGTCTTTTCAATATTAATTTTTAGATTATTATTATCTAACCATTGTACTATGGAGGTTATTGTCTTTGTAATTTCGTCGTTATAGTTTTGAGCGTTTGTGCTTTTAATGGTTACAGTGCTGTCATCGGCAAATAGTGACATGGGGTGACTAGTAACTTTCGGCATATCATTTATATAGATTATAAATAGAAGAGGCCCTAAAACACTGCCCTGGGGTACGCCATATGTAATCGTTCGATGATCAGACTTGTATATTCGTTGACATTTGGTTTTATAATCTATTTCAGATACTTCAACGTACTGTTTCCTGTTCATTAAATAAGATTCTATTAACTTCAAGACATTACCTCTAATGCCGTAGGCGTCCAGTTTACTTAGCAAAATATTATGGTCCACATAGTCAAAGGCTTGAGTCATGTCACAATATATTGAGCACACAGGTATTCTTTGGTCAACATTCGTATAAACATTATTTAGAAAGTCATAGATGGCCATATTGATGGTTTTACTTTTCCGGAAGCCTTTTTGTTCCTCTGTCAAAATATTTTGTTTGTCAAGGTATTTATAAATATGTGCATAAATGTATTTTTCAAATACCTTGGATATTATTGGGACGAGCGCAATGGGCCTATAAGACTCCATGCATTCTTTGTTATTTTTTTTAAATAATGGTTTAACCACAGTTGTTTTTAGGTTAGTTGGATATGTACCATGTGTTATGCACAGATTGAGAATATAGCTCAAATGTCCACTAATGTAGTCTGAGACGTACTTAATCACTTTGGTAGAAATTCCATCATTGCCTACACTACCGGTATTTTTTAAAGACTTAATTATGGCTTTGATGTCTTGTTCACTACTTGGTGCCATAAACATCGAATTACTCGAACTTGAAATATTTGATGTCACCTGTACACCTCTATTAGCGATTGATTTTATCTTATCGACAAAAAAGTTGTTAAAGGCTTTCGCTATCTCGTACGGGTGTGTTACTTTTTTATTTCCTATTTTAATGCTTCCAATTGAGTTTTTACTAGGCATATTCATCTTCGTTCGATTAATTATATCCCATGTCGTTTTTGACTTGTTAGATGATGATTTGATGTTATAGCTGTTCTGAGCACGTTGTGTTAATTTAATTATTTTTTTATAGATTGCAGTATATTTTTTAAATTCCTGTTTGTTTTGTTCTGTTCGTTCCAGTCGGTAACGCCACAGAAGTGTTCTTTTATTTTTACTACATGTTTTGATTCCCCGCGAAACCCATTGTGGTCTCTTGTGTATGGTTATTTTTATACGTTTTAAAGGAAAACACAAATTATACATTAGAACGAAACTCTCCAGAAATAGATTATAGGCTGTATTCGGATCGTCTAATTGATAAATCTCCGATAGAGAAACATTTTGCAAACATTCCCTGAATTTATCCGTATTTTCCTTATTATAGTCGCGGCGTTTAATGTACCAATGCTTTAAAACACATATCCTTTTCACCGGACACTTGAGAATTTGACAGGTATGATCAGATAAAGCAAAATCGAGTACGTCATATTTACATTTTTTACACAGATTATGAGCAAAATTGTCTATGCATGTTTTACTAGAGAGTCTGGTTGGCTGATTAATTACTAATTTAAAATTAAAGTTAAGCAAAATACATTCTAGATCTAGTGTAGTATTATTACGCTTCAAAGTATCAATGTTAAGATCACCGCATATTACAATATTTCGTTTATTTTTCTTAGTTATAAACTGGCATAATTTATATAGCCGCTCGAAAAAAGTTGTTAAATTATTTGCATTTGGGACTCTATAAATGCAGATTACAACGGTGTCAGTATGAATTAGTTCAATAGCACAACATTCAAATGTGCTACTTATTGCTAAGTTCCTAACTTCAGGAATTTCCTTCCAATGGTATCCTTTTTTTATCAAGATACATGCTCCACCTCTTTTACTGTCTCTTCTACTGAAACATGTAGCTAGATCGTAGTTAGAGATTGACAGATACTGTTCATATCCAGCCATCATGAAATGCTCGGTTATGCAAATTACGTCAATGCTAATATTCTCCACCATGAGTTCTTCTAGGCATACACAAAGTGCGTCAGATTTATTTAACAGTCCTGCAATGTTTTGATGTAGTATATTTATATAGTTATCATAGAAAAAACCGGTTGTCCGATTGTTCATTAGGTGTTGTATCGATGTCTAAAGTCAATAAGTCGTATTTTTTAACACCACAGATAAAATCGTCAATATCTTTGAAAATTGTTTGCATTCCAAAATTGTTTATTAGTCCTGTTTGTTTCGTAAACATTGTATAATCATTTGCCAGATTCTTGTTCGAGTCCAAGAGATACGCATGTTGATGAGACATTATATCAAGATACAGTAAATTATTAAAGTGTTCTATTCTCCAGTTATACATATTTGTGTTGTAATTATACTTATAAATCGGCGTGCAGACTATTATGTTCGTATGATTAAATTTTTGTAGGGTTGTTCTGATGTGTAGTGTCAGTTGGATGTAGTCGTTCGTAGTTTTAAAGTCTTCCTCTCCTAACAGAATTATACAAAAGTCTTTCATTGTAAATGTTTCTAATTTAGTTTCTATATTGCACAGTAGTTGTTCTGTTTTACAGTTTGTCCGTATATAATGGCATATGTTTTCCGAATGTTTGTGAAGAGTACTTTCGGCAATCTTTCCGATGTCATTTTTGTTGTTAGTACTCAAAATACATATTTTACTCTGCTTTTTATGTTGTTGTATTTGCGCTGCAATTGTCTTAACACTACTAGCACGACTACTAGTTTTATTTTTAATGTCAGATGGCGTTATCATAACTGGTTTCTGATTAGAAATCAATAGAGGCTCTGTTTGTGTCTGTTTGTTATCTTTCGGAAGTTTCTTAATTGGAGTTGACTTTTTGTATTTTTTAACGGGACTATAAGTAAGTTCTTTGAGAAGGTCGTTTTTGGTTTGTAAATCAATATTTATTTGCTTAAGGTCATGGTTCTCCAAAGACAGTGACTCAATTTCCTTATGTGCACTGTTTAATTCCAACACAAGCTTGTCAATTTGTTCTTTTAATTTAGTTATCTGTTGTTGTTGTGCATCATTAACATCATCATTTGATAAATCGGGTAGACTGTTAACGGTATCTTCGAATGTGTCATTTTGTGATTGGTTGATGACGGTAGTTGAATCCGATTTAGTACGCGTACGACGCATAGTGATGTTTTCGAAGAAATTCATTTTTGGATTTTATTGCTCTGGTTGAGCAAATTCGATGGAATAATGATAAAGAGAATTTATGAATTCACAAAAAGACTCCTGGGGTCGGTGGGATTCGATCCAGCGACCTACTACGTAGTAGTCTGTACGTCTCCCAATAGAGCCAATTGGGCTCTAATTAGTTGACATAAAATGATGTATCCGTTTCTAGCGGTATGGATTTGATAAAAGTTCGTTATGACTTAAGATTGAATCGATATTCAAAAGTTCGACAGATAGTTTTTATTTGTTTTTTAACTTTTTGTTTTGAGTTTATTGAGGAAATGTTTTGTTACACTTTATCATTTATGTTTCCACTATAGTATTTTTGACCTTTATTGCGTTTTTAGATCACCAAAACACTGAATTAACATATATTTGACAGGGTTTACTGTTCAATTAAATATTTCACTAAAACATATATATTAATGCGAGTTTTTGTTAGATAACACTTTCACTTCTTATATACAATGTATTTTTTAATATTTACACGAATACACTATGAAATAACTTTATTTTATATTTTTTGTCAAGATTAGTAACAGAGCACAATGTTTACTTCTACCTCTACCCTCTCTCGATCGAAGTTTACATGGTAATGTACATCATATATCCTCCTTTCCAAAGTATTTTGTTCGTACATGTACAGTAAACAATCCGGTGTGTCGCCCACAATATCGTCGTTCTTAAATGTTTATGTTTTTTTTTTTTACTTTTCCAGTGTCGTTATCGCTGGCAATGGCACTCTAGCCATTAATTGTATTATTTTCATTAAAACACAATTACTAGTATGTTTGTAATAATTGGTTATAATCCGGCTTATGCAAAATTATTTTTTGTAAAATATCGATCTTCAGAGAGTTTTTCTTGTATCAACCCTAGCTCACAAATCTAGACCGCGTCCGATAGCCTGTACACTAGATAGGCTAGACTGAAAGGCTCTTCATCGGCTTTAGTTGGTCAAGTAGTCACAAGGCTTCCGGAAAAGGTTGCAACTAAACGTTACTTTTGCGTTTTACTGAAGACAAGTAACCAGAAATGAACGTAGTGTATTTTGTAATATAGTTAGGTTTCAAAAGGTGTTTGAACCGTGGCTTTGAAGGTCCGTGGCATACCTACCGGTCGGCCATTTTGTTTTTATTTTTTAAAATGGCGGCCACGCATGTAACATAATATAAATCGATATTTTATAATTGAGGTTTGATCTTACTATTTTTTCTATTTGCATTGATCTCACCTATCGATTTATATAGGTTTCATGCGCAGCCGCCATTTTGAAAACACAATAGCGGACAGGTCTGCAGGCTCCATGTAAATAATGTCAATCCCCTTTTTGTACAATCACGAGCATCTTACGAGCACCTCACACTTAAGCAAGATTCATTACCGATTTTCTCCTAAAGTACTGATAGATACTTTATACGAACATGATTATGAAAGTTTTTTAACTGCCCCCTTGGGTTCGCGGTCTACAGTGCAATTCTGTAAACATCTCACCGTGAAAACTTAGGTGAAGTGAGCGTGGAGTGAGCTATCATTCCAACTAGTACTATGTGATTGACACTATTGACAGCTCACTCTAAAGTCACTTCACATCTTTTCACGGTGAGATTTTTACAGAATCGATTAGCTGGTCTGTCTGTCTGCGCACACTCTTTTGCACTATAATATCTCGTGCACCGAAGGCTAGTCTCGAAACAACACAACTGCAAAAGTAACTGCGTTAACAATCTATCCTTACTAACCAACCGTACAGTCACGAGCACCAATATGTCAACACTTGACAACTTTCAATTGCGATTTTTTCGTGAAATAACGAATGCAACGTTGAAATACGACACATTACATAAACCTATGGGTTTGAAAATGCTATGTTCGTAACAACATAAAATTTCATCTATACTTATAATAAATCTGTAGAGAGGTCAATTCTGTACATGAAATATATTTCCAAAATAACTATCAGGGGGTGATTAGGGATCGATACTGATGCCAAAAATGCAATCAGTAAAATTTTTGTCTGTCTGTCTGTCTGTCTGTCTGTCTGTATAACCGTTATAGAAACAAAAACTACTCGACGGATTTTAATGAAACTTGGTACAATTATTTTTCATACTCCTGAGCTGGTTATAGTATACTTTTCATCACGCTACAATCAATAGGAGCAGAGCAGTGAAGGGAAATGTTGGGAAAACGGGAGAAGTTACTCCATTTTTTACGCTTCCGTCGCGTGTGCAACCTTAATGGTTAAAGCTACACAGAAATCATGTATGACGGAAATGTTCTCCTTAAAATTATATAAAAAATATCCCACGACAGCATATGTCTATCTTTTATGGTTGACTCACAATAACACGTGTAACTCCCGATAGCTTAGCAGTTCGAAGCACTGACTAAAACCCACCCGTGTTCCTTCCTTAGCCCTTTATGTTCCAGGGCAGCGGTAACCCTTTCGGACGATCCCGCTACCCCTTCTATAGGTACTTAAGCCTCATGTGAACGTGATCTAAACAATATTACCAATACATTAACTTAATAACACACAAGGAGTTACACGCTGACGGAGTCGCGGGCACAGCTATTAACAATAATATAGTGCGGTTCCGTATTGCGATGTTTTTCAACAGTATTGTAGATTGACATATTATATTTCCGTACTAAAATACGAAAGTTAATCTGTCTGTTAGGTACATCAAAACCACTGAACCGTGAGGAAGGACATAGGCTACTTTTTTTTACGAAAAACGGCGGAAACGTGGACGAAGTCGCGGGCAACAGCTATAGGTACTATATAAAATTATATATTCTGTCTGTAGGTATGTTACATTTTCACGCCTAAATCACTGAACGGATTTCGATAAAATTGCCTGCCAGCAGATGCCAAAGAGATAGATGGCATCCTGGGGAAGGACATACTTCTTATCCTTTCCGACATTCACGCGGGCGAAGCCGCGGGCAGAAGCTAGTTCAAAAATAAAGGAGTAAATCGCTTTTGAATAAAGCCGAGTGTTTACTTACTTTTGCTCGTGACTGTACCTACAATTTATAAAGCATATTAAAACGTTTTCAGAGAACGTTTTCCTGAACGTAAATATATTGTACAAACTTTCCATTCCATATTGCATTTGCTGTCAAAAGTAAACACATTTGTTTGCTAGCACTCTCCTACACTTTGTGGATTTATGCATTTGTGCATTTCTAAAGTTTAAGTTGTGTTTAAAATCGAGCTGACGAAACCAAAAAGAACTGGTAAGAAAGTAATGCATTTATTTATCGATCTTCATCCGAAATGTTTTAGATAATTATCTAAATAACATAGTGATTAGAGCCTTTTTCAGCGAATTCTGGTTGTGTAGATTATCATAATGTTCAAGAAAAGAGAAACTGCGTCATTGGTCTAGTGGTTGCAAGCGCTACTGCTGAGCATGAGGTCTCAGGTTCGATTCCCAGGGACCTGGGAATCAAAGTGCTTATAGAGGTATGAGGAACAGAGTGTAAAGTTCACTCATCCTCCATAGAAAAGGGAGGATCCTCCGACCAGATGGATGTCGTGTCTGGCGGGCAACTGCCCAATGATTCATATCGGGGCGTTTGTATATGCTAGTTGTGCGTTAAACTCTGCTTGCGAGATGTGGGATTTTGCGTGACGTCAGTAAGACGCGTAGTTCGCATGTCGCGTTGTTCATACCGCTACATGTTATTGAGTTTTTCCATCAGTAATTCCTTAGTAGCAGCACGGAATCTGGAAAAATCCCGGTTGCTGGCAATAAGCTCGCCCCTTAATAAATCTCGACTCAAGCATAACTGTGGGTGGTCGCATATTTCATGTGGGTACTACTACTACTACTTATTACATCTCTGCCTTTCCCTTCAAGGAAACAGGCGTTATGTTATGTTACTAAGGAAACAATGGCATGCATTTTCCCCTAAATAGGACCAAGTTTATGTTTAATATTATGTTGCTACAAGCAGTACAAGCCCGTAATAGAATCGAAATAGTTTTCATTAAAGCTGTGTAGCATCACTTTGCTACAACAACGGTAGTTGTAGGCTAGAATAATCCGTTTAAACGATCGAGGTGTGCTATATTAAACAATGTGGATGCCCTTAGTTTTACTTGAATGTTGTAGGTTCTTGGAGGGATATTAAGGGATTTAGGAGCTTGATCTAGAGCTCAAAAGGATATATTTCGAAGAGAATTTAGGTGTATTTGTCTATTAAGGCATATTTTTATTATCTTGTACCTACTACATAGATCATATTATCGTACAGCAAATTGTCAGTATTTGTCTGGCATTAGTGCCGGAATGAACATTTTTGGTGCAGTTGTGCTTGTGAGGTACGCACTATTGTTGTGATTGCCAAGTATTTTTTTTTATTATTAGTATAGATATTTACATTATATACGCTAATATTTAAAATAATGATATATATACAAAAAATAAGCAAAATAATCATAGGACATCAAAAAATTCGCCCGCATCGCTGTCAAAATTACAATTGTTGTTAAAACATTATTTTCATATTTCTTTCTTTCTTTCATTTGGGTGATTACCCGCACTGAGTCCGCGGGGTGGATTACGGCACAAACTTACCCATCTCTCTCATGAGGTCTGTGTCCCAGCAGTGGGAATGTTATAGGCTGATTATGCTATTGGATGTTTCAAACAACGATCTTACCTTTTCTCTCTTTCTAAGTTTACATACAACATAGTATTGTGTTCCTAAATTCCCCATAATTTAATTTTCCAAAAATATCTGAAGTAACATTCGCCTTCCAAATAAAAATATAATTATGTAAAGTGATTCATTGACACGACTCGAGTTCTTGTGTAGGTGTCAAATATGAAATGATGTCACTTACTCAATTTCAAAAAGTTAATATACGTAGCTATTTTTATTAAAAATATAGATCATAACATAATAATATCACGCCTATAAACCCCGAAGGGTTAGACAGAGGTGTACCTACAAGTTGTTGTTTTGCCTCCTCATCAAATTTCAGGAGGCTGTTGTGATGAGAGACATAAATAATCTAATCTAAATTTTTTTAGTTATTTAAGTTTAACAGTATTTCAGAATTCACCACTTTCAAAGAACAGAATCGCTTTATGGTATCGTATAAGCGGCCGCGTTTTTATGTGTGTGTGAAAGGGCAGTTACAGTGCGGTCTCACACAGGCCGCGTTTTAAAATGCGTGTCCAATTTCCAAAAATTAGAGAATAAAAAATATCTGCTTATTTTATTATTGATTTGTGTCGAGAATCAGTAGCATATTAACCTCCTTGAATTTGACTAGGATGCAAAACGACACCCACATGAAAAGTTGGATCACCCACAGTTATGCTTAAGTCGCGGTCGCGGTGTGTCCAAATAAACTTTTTTCTTTCTTTTCGACGTACTACTACGAGTATGTAATACTACGCAAAACAATTACACTTTTTTTATGTAAAATGTTGTAAAAGTTTGAATGCCAGCCCAGACCAATGGCTTAACGTGCTTTCCGAAGCACGGAGGGGTCTTGGTATGTAAAGATGGTCAGCCATCCACGGACCAACCGCGGCAAGCGTAGCTTAACCTCATCGATCGACACGTGCGGCTGTTATTACTTAGCCTCAGCCACAAGATGTTATAAACACACGTGGGTATTAAATGCTCAGTAACAATTCAATAACAAAAAGATTACACATGCTCCAACAGCCTATTCACACTTACACAACTACACTCGAGAGCAATGAATCCGGGTCACTTGAAGAATCCTAAAAATCTCGGAAACTAAAAATGCTAGGTTAATGCAATAAATTGTATTTAATAGACAATGTAATACTCCTTAAATGAAGTTATTAAAACTTCTTAGTTATAGTAAAGTTATATCATAAAAAAATCAAATTTGAAAAAGGGCCACTTTCGAAGAGGGAACTACGAAATTACAGCATTTGGTTTTGCTTTTGTTTGTAATCTGTCATTTATGTGGGTACATAAACCATGTTGATAGTGCTCTATATTCATTATTCAAGCTGAAATTATGTCGCTTACGCCTGAAGAATGCACCAGAATACTTACAATGCTGGAAACCGGCCGGAGTCAGCGCGATACAGCCAGGACTGTCGGTGTGTCGCTGTCAACAGTACAAAGAGTTCTCCGACGTTACGAAGAAACTGGTTCTAACCTACGCAGACCAGGAATGGGCAGAACCAGGTGTACCACAGCACGAGAAGACCGATACTTGGTGAACACCATGCTTCGAAATCGCTTTCTCACAGGAACTGAACTCACAAATCAGTTTCGACGCCTCGGAGGAAGTAACCCAAGTGCATGGACAGTAAGACGTCGGCTTGCTGAATCTAACTTAAAACCCCTTAGACCTGCAAACGGCCCTAAACTGGAGCGTGGGCATCGTATTTCAAGACTAAGATATGCCCAGAGCCACGTAAATTGGAGTATTGAAGATTGGTCAAAAGTTATGTTCTCCGACGAATCAAAATTTATGCTCTACAAGCACGATGGAAGACACAGAGTGTATCGAAGACCAGGGGAAAGATTCAAGCAAGCATGCATCGAAGAAAGAGTAGCCTACGGTGGTGGGTCTGTACTTGTGCGGGCCGGAATTTCTTCTGAAAGTCGCACAGAGCTGGTGATCATAGAAAACGGCTCTTTAACTAGCGTAAGATATGTGGAAGAAATCCTCAATGATCACGTTGGTCCATTTATGGTCAATTTAGGTGAGGATGCTATATTTATGCATGACAATGCCCGACCTCATACAGGCAGGATTGTGAATGACTACCTTCAAGAGATGAACATTACTCGTATGGAGTGGCCAGCGCGCAGCCCGGATATCACCCCGATCGAGCATGCTTGGGACGAGCTAGGCAGATGCGTAAAACAACGAAACCCTCCCCCAATCACGCTTCGTGAGCTCAAAATTGCTCTCACAGAGGAATGGGAGAATATTCCCCAAAATCGTATAAGGAACTTGGTGTACAGCATGCCAAACCGCGTAAACGCAGTAATGGAAGCACGAGGAGGCAATACGAAGTATTAAAATTCAAGAAAATCGTAATAAAGTTCAAAAATTTCATGTTTCCTATTTTTGTTTTAAGGAGAGATCAGCAGTTTTTTTCTTTATGTAATTTTGTGTTAATAAAATGTATGGTGACTCATATTTTTTTTACTTTCATTTAAGGAGTATTACATTGTCTATTAAATACAATTTATTGCATTAACCTATCATTTTTAGTTTCCGACATTTTTAACATTCTTTAAGTGACCCGGATTCATTGCTCTCGAGTGTATCTCCAAAGATTCGGCAGTCTGACAACTTAATAAGTGTGTCACGTCGGTAGGCTGTGTATTAAAACTTTTCTTCATTAACAGTGGTACCTTATGGAACTCGGCAAGTCCCAGACTTGACTTCGGCAATATTCGGCTCTTGGTAAACAACTGATCTAAGGATTTATGGTCATTGCTGTTAATAAAACTAGGGAACGGATTGGTTTGTGTCTAAAATGCGAGACTAGGCCTGAGATAGGTAGACAGACGGAGATATATAATTATGGAGTTGGGTTCTGCCTTTTGAATTACCGGTGAACCCACATATGAGTATTTGCATAAGAGAAATCACAGATACATCATTATTATGTTTTTAATATACAAGTACAATACAGATACAGTCTGCCTAGCCTTTTCTTGGGTGCAGCTGAATACCAGTATTTTACATGGAGCGACTGCCTATCTGACCTCCACAACCCAGTTATTGGGTAACACTATACCCCTTGGTAAGACTGTTGGTCAGACTTTCGGGCTTCTGAATACCCGTAACGACTGTCAAGGATCTGCGAATGACAGCCGAGAACAACGGCTTAACGTGCTTTCCGAGGAACAGATAGGTATCATTTTGTAATGGATTGTCACCCATCCACAAACCAACCACGGCCCTATGGCCCACGCACAATGGTCCAGTTGAAGAACTAAGTGCGGAAACCAAACTAAACATACACAGAACATAGAACCAACTGCGGAAGCGTAGTTTAACCTTAGATCAACCCCTGCAGCTGTTATCATTTAGCCAAGAGCCCCTCAGGTCATGTCCGTGTCATGACCTATCAAAAAAAGACTTTACAAAGTTATTGACTAACCTACACATATAACTCAAGTTCAATCAAGGACGAACATGTCCCAGTTTGCCCATATCATCGGGTTGTCACAGGCGCTTGATAAGGGTCCATTTCGCGATAGTTGCAACCCATTTCTATCGAACTGGTGACGGAGTAGTTGAGACAAAAACCAGGAATTTATTTTGTTTCACAGATTTATTTGTGTTCGCTGTCAAGCCTTTTATTTATTGTAGAAAGTGACTTGTAAATATAAAATGGATATTTTGGCTATGGAATAATGTAAAAAAGTGACTCCATTGAAGAATTGTACCCTTGGGCCTGCATTCATCATCATCATAATCAGCCAATAATGTTCCCACTGTTGGGAGACAGGGTTCCTCTCGGTGAGAGGCATTGGGCCGTAATCCATCACGCGGAACCAGTGCGGGTTGGTAGATGTCACATGTTTTCGAAATCTTGGTTCTAGGTTATGCCGGTTTCGATGTTTTTCTTAACCTTTTTGAGAGTAGTGGTGATGAAATAATTACTTCTATTATTAACCTTGCCAAATTAGCTGGTGTTTTAATCAAATATCACTAGAAGAAGAACAAAGCATGTGTTTTACGGAAGGTCGAAAATAAATTATTATTGTCAATTTCAGAGAGAATAAATAATAATTCAATAAAGAAAATAATTCGAAGGACTTATGGGGGATTTACACCAGGTCGATTTTCGCCGTGCGGCTGTTTGTTTACTAAATCGCCTCACAAGCCGAATCGCCACCCCATTTATACAGGGTCGATAAAAATCGCAGACAACTTTTGCATCTAAATGTCGACCAAAATGCAGCGGGCGATCGCCTGCGACTGAGCATTTCCACGGGCGATTTTAGTCACCAGACATGCGACCGACCGCCATGCCGCCGCACGACAAAGTCGAAACCTACTCTGCATTGGAACTTGCGATTTTAATCGCTTGCGGTCTAGTCGAAATGCCATTTAGACAGTCGATTTTGCCGTGCGGTGAAAATCATGCGGGTATAGTTTCCTATGTAAAACCTATATTATGGGATAATATTCCGTTTATTTTGATTTAAAGTGACATCAGCGACCGTCCTATTACAAGACGACTTATAACGCCAGTCTAAGCTAAAACCATCAAGCCAATTAATAGTTATTGTATTTTGAACTTTGTTTCAAACAACGTCAGGTTTTTAATGCAAAACTAACAACAGTAGAACTCATTTTTAAAGTCAGTTTTTGTAATTAGAACTTTGGCTTTGTCGGATTAAAGTTCAAAATTGAAAAATGGCTCGATGGCTTAAGCTTGGCTCTATAGACAAGCCTTTTTTTGTAATAAGGCAGTGAAAGCTTAGAACAGTGTTTAAATATGAATATCGGCGTAAAATAATAATTATCTTACCTTCTTTTTATCATGAATCTAATTCTGTTCATCTTTTGTTACAGAGTCCCAACACCTCGCGGCTCAGTGTCAAGCACAGGCAGTACAAGCACCGGGTCCAGGTTGGCCAGGTTACTGACACAAGGAGTCCGGGGAACTCCCGAGGACATGGCCATCGACACGCCAAGGAGACTCAGTTGGGAACGGTGAGTGGCATTACACTTTATGATTATGTAGGATATCAAAATCATAGTTTGGCATCACACCGATGCGCAACCTGTTACCCCATGGTAACAGGTTTTTTTTATTTAGCTGTTCCATACATTTTGGCCGCGTATATATTGCACTAGTCTGTGCATGAAATTTATTTATTTATTTACTCTAAACATGCAAATATCCTTACAGGCTAGACCCAATGCGATATTGTAGCACACAATTAACACACATAGTTCAAGTTAGTAGTTTTTAGCATAGCAAATTCTATACGTAGCTGTTCTTGTAAATTCACCCAAAGCGATGCAACAGAATATATGTATATAAGTCCTCAGCAATGAGGTTGAGAGTGCGGAGCGCGCTCGAATAATATGTCTAGGTATGTGCATAAAATGTGTACAAGAAACAGTAGTTTTTTTTTTTTTTTTGATAACCGACGGAAACTGTCTACGCTAGTGGTCTAGAATCATTTGCTGAATTCAAATAATAATAATAATAATGTTTTATTCACAACCCTTATTACAATTGGTCTTATTCTAAGGTGTACATCGTAGTGACTGATTCATGGTTACAGTTTTCGCATCGATGTCCTTGCCACCCTGCATAATAATTATAGAGTTTCAATGTTACGCGTGGATGTATTAATGAAAGAGTAGTAAGTAGCAAGAATGAATCGTTTTGACGTAAGCTTTCTAAGGTCTTCACAGTAGGTACGGTTAGCAGTGTCGCGCAGCAGGTCCATCTATCGTAATAAAGCGTCGAGTTACTCGCGCCCTAATTCCACTCAATGTAGTCGCCGAAAGGATTGAATTTGTCTTTTCCCTGTTCCTTGGACGAATTCGTAATCGAATTCGGGTTCGAATAACCGTAAAACTATAAATTGTAATTTTTATTTCACGAGTATATTGTATGTATACACTTGGCTTTATTCAAAAGCGATTAACTCCTTTGTTTTTGAATGAAATTTTATGTTGCTACGAACATAATATTTTCGAACCCATAGGTTTTTGCAATGTATTTCGTTGTTGTTTTCGTTATTTCACGCAGAAATCGCTATTGAAAGTTTCCAAGTGTTGACATATTAGTGCTCGTGACTGTACCTTCACAGATAAGAACCAGGCTAACGCCTTGGGATATCCGGTAATGACAGTTTGTGTTAAAATCAGTAGTTTTTGAGAAAATCGCGGTCTTACAAATATACACACATACATACGGGTCGAATACAGAACCTCCTTTTCTTGAAGTAGGTAAAAGTTATTATTTATTTCCGGAAATCGGAGCGTTTTTTCGTAGAATATAGAAATAACATTCCAAATGGGTTGTACTGAACGATACAGATTTGAAAGGAAAATCCAATAGGATTGGTACGGCACACCTTTACCCTTTATTGACCTCACCTTTCTTTATCAGGTTCGGACAGAAAATGCTATTTATGAATAGATAGAGTTTTATTGACGGAATAGGCCGAGATAACATCTTATCTCCTCTTTTCAGAAGTAGTATAAAGTCGCCCTTGTAATTGACACTGTAAGGTTGAATTTCACTTGCACGTCACAAAACCACAAGGTCTAGGTATTTGCTGATGTGACAGTTAGATAGTTTCAATTTAAGTGAGATTTCAATATATTGGAAATTATTGTCAAAAGCGATAAAACAATTACGAAGTCTATACCTACTTACAGCCCTACAGCACCTTGCGTAACATACTTTCGATCCGAATCCAAGAGGTTTGAAGAATATTGGTAATCCATTGCTTCATAGTTTGGAAAGAATCGTCTGCTCAACAACGTAAATAACACAATGAACGTTACTGAACTGTCAAAATGACAGTCATTGAGACAAAATGTCAGTTTATGTGGTTTGATTATCCCGCGGGAGGGAGGAATCCCGTATGGTAACTATTTTTGGTATTTGTTAAAGGCGTAAGTGACGAAACAAAGGCTCTTAAAATCCGACAAAGAATTACTCTAACTCTTAAGACGTCAAAGAAAATGTTAAAACAAAATGGTTACCTACCTACAAACACTTCAGACCCTACTCATTCTTCACTGCCGACATATTCATTCCGTCTACAAGATAACACCAGGTCTAGACGATACGTATGTATTATGCTAACTAGAACACCCGGCACTAGTCAGGTCACTTACTTATACATAGAATATTTATGCTCCTACGTAATAGTTACTCCAGTGATATACAGTGACAGTTACAAAATGCTTGTTATCATAAACTTGGAAAAATGTTATTAGGTGAAGGTAAGAAGAATCGTTATTCATTTGTTTACTCGGTCCATTTATTTGCACGGATTATGCTCGGTTCCTTAAAACAAAATCGAATCGTTTTTCTTACCGACTATGGTAGCATTCGAGATAAAGAAAGAGAGACAAGATTCGTAAGCTTTTATAGCTACTTCCACATGGGAGGGTCGAATATGCAAAGATATGAGGTATTTGCTTCATTATCTTGAATCTAAGGTAGATGCTGGAACTTTTTTGTATGTATAGATAACTAACTATTTACACTAGGTACTAAATTAGATGACTAACTAACCAAATATACAAATAAATACAAAAACAAAAGGATACTTAGGTGTTGAAGTACTCGTCCGCATCGCTGTCATCTGGAAACGTGTTCAGAAGACTGGCAGCATTGCCACGTTGCATGGCAATTCTAATTCTTTGGCCAAAGAGCGACCCAGCCCTCTGGTCTCGTGAAGTGTCGACTAGTCGGCGAGTTTCCTTGAAAAGGCGACGCGCACTCGGGCCCCATGACCGAAGCGTTCAATAATGGTAAAGATCAGGTGGTCAGGTGGTGGAGTCTTAATTTTAACCAATAAAGGTTTGTAAATTATAGGAATCGGCAGATCCTTTTTTTTTTTTTTTTTAATATCTTTATTGATTTAATTGGGGTTTTTATCCCAATGGATACGCCAACCCCATCATGCCTTATACAGACTTACAGACTACCACAAAACAATGCTTTAAACTTAAATTAAATGGAGAATCTTAATCAATATGGTACACCAACTCGCTAAATCTTTTCACCACATCTGACTTGGGTTGTGCTAAAATTGATTGAATTAAACCTACCTGTGATATATTTAAATTAAATTCATTGACTAAAATTCTCCTTTCCTCTTGGTTCTTGACGCAATCCATCAGCAAATGATATACATCCTCAAGCACATTGCACGTGTCGCAGTTGGGAGAACTTACTTTCTTCATGAGAAATGCAAACCTAGATCCTATTTGGCACAGGTACCTAAGAAACGTGATTCATTTGTTTACTCGCTCCATTTATTTGCACGGACTGGTGACTAGTTTGTCATAAAGTTGTTATTCGGGAAAAGTTTACCTCTTACTATGCCCTGGTGACACGAGGCCAGTTTTTCAAGGCTAGTTTTTGCGTGGATACGTACTATAAGAAGAAGGCCAATATTATGGTCATAAAGTAATAATGTGACATACATTGATGTAGGGTTTATTATATAAATAGTGACATAATTGGTAGCGGCTCGAAAAACTTTCATTTAGGAAACTGAGAAAACAGTTAAACAAAAAAAACGGGTTGCACTCCGGGAGTGCCGGCAGAAGTGAAAACTGGAATATTAACGTTGTGCATTTTTGATATTTTGGAATGCGGTCTACTCTCCCTCCGTCTTACGAATTTTCGATCAGGTCACGTGTCCTGACGCGAGCTCCGTCTTTCGAATTTTCGATCAGGTCACGGGTCCTGACGCGAGTTTAACATTTTTTACCTATCACAACAAAAGTGCACAACGCCGCCAAAGAAGTTTTCACTTCAAAAATGCATTATCAAAAATGATTTTTGATGATGGGAATTTTATTATAGCCGTAGAACTTAATACAAACATTTTGTACCCTTGTGAAATAATGAATGATTGATAGGAAAAGGACGAAACCGATCCGACCGTTATGTGGCTTAGTTTGATCCTCTTCAACAGTAAGACCTATTATAGACTAAATTGGTACTGACACGGGGTGTGTATTATGTGTTTGCTTAAATTAAACTAAAAACCATAGAGTTAGAAGTTACTTGTAATAAAACCCTACTACCAACGCTTAACTAACTACAATCTCCTTAGTCTTTCACGGTGAGCTGAGCCAGTAAGTACCTAAGCCGTGCTAGGTAAGAGCTACGCGCCGTAATCAGCTAGGTACTACAATTCTCTTGAAATCATTCCCTGGACTGCATCCAAATATTATTTAAAATGCGTTTTAATTATAACATTTATTTTTTATATTTTTAATCATCATTATTAATTTATGAGGAATAAATGAATCCGAATTAATTGGTATCGTATTACCCAGTAACTATGGGTTGTGGAGGTCAGATAGGCAGTCGCTCCATGTAAAATACTGGTATTCAGCTGCATCCGGATATGTATGATATGTGGTATAGTAATTTTATTTTAGGTGCATCGTCTTCACATATAATTATATAATTAATGTATGCAAAATATTGGAAAACATTTTAAAAGAGTAACGGTGGAGTTTTTTGCCCATTCTTCTCCATACGAAAACTACCTTCAATCCAAGAATCAATCTTATTTTAATTTAATTTTTGACGTTCAATGGTGCCTTATGTGCCTATTTGAAATAAATAATTTGACTTTGACTTAGACTGGAAGCTGACCCCAACATAGTTGGGAAAAGTCTAGGCAGATGCTGATGATGATCAAGTATCAGGGAAGGACTTAATTTGGAAATATGTAAATTAAAATAAAATAACCATTCTATTAACTTACTGATTAAAAGCTTAAGATAAATCGCCAATCTTCTTCAGCCAGTTCCAATTCCTTCGAAATGAGAATCGAGTAAAGAGGAAAACTATCAAAACCAGCATTATGTAATCAAATATTTCGCGAAAACATGGCAGATATTCAGAAACGGGTACCTGTACGCAAATATTACAAGCAAACACTTTTATTTATCCTTCCGAAGGTTTCTTAGAACGAATGATATTGGAATTATTAAAACAAATAGCGTATAAATTTAATATTCCATTCAATAAACAATATCCTGAAAATGTCATGCAAATATGAAAACAGACTAAAAATAACTGGAATATGTAACGAACTAGTTTTCATGTGTGACTCCGCCTCTTATGGAGTAATTTTGTACATCATTAGTGTTAGCTTGGATTCCTATTCAGTATTCAAAGCTTTTGCGTAATTATGAGACTTTTATTTTAGCATTTATTATGATTACTAGCTGCGCCCCGCGGTTTCACGCACATAAGTTTCGATCCCGTGGGAATATCGGGATAAAAAGTATCCTTTATGTTAATCCTGGTTATAAACCATCTGTGTGCCAAATTTCATCCAAAACCGTTCAGTACTTTTTGCGTGAAAGAGTAACAAACATCCAACCATAAAAACTTTCACGTTTATAATATTAGTACGATTTTTAGAAAATGGGAGATATAAATGAGCCAACGAAAGTGAAAGGGAAAGTTGGTATTTTAAAGGCGAGTATACACTATAGCATTTTGTCGAGCATTTCGTTTTTACGCATGCTCGACACGGTGGTCGAAGTAGGTAATGCTCACAGCGAGTGAGCATTTACCTGTAAAATTCCTTCCTATTTTGCGTTCACTGTTCGTTGAAACATCGTATCTGCAGGCTCGAGTATTTACTCGATGAAATGTTACACAAATTCCCTCGTTTGTTTGCAAAATCAAGTTGCGCGTCGTGTTCATTGTTCGTGAAATGGTGACACATTAAAAAGCCACTATAAAATTATTTACCTGTGATCTGTTTGCAGTTATTGCTAGTACCTGAAATCTAAGTGACATTTAACTGGTGATTATTTAAAATATTCTTAAACAAAGCCTTCTTTCTTGACTTACCCGTAGGCAATTTTGGTTAGCATGTCTACCTTTATAGGCAGACCGTCCATGTAAAATAAATGTGCATCCAGTGAGACTGGGCAGGCTAAAAGGCTAGGCAGATAATGATGAAAAAAAAAAACAAAGATTTTAATACAGAATCTTTAAATAACTGCCTCCTAGAAGTTATTTCATCTTCTTCTTCAAGTTAAAAATTACTTACCTTATCACAATACAACTTCACTGAAGCCAAGCTCTACAAACTCACAGTTAATCTCGTAAATCTTCTCGACAGCCTAATAAAACAGAACCGGTGTATACAAGACAACATACAACGTCCACAGAGTAAACAAACAATATAAACAAACGTGGAACTACTGACGCATGGTTTGTGTGCTGTGCCTTGCTTGTGTTAGTCTGTGCATGGGGCACAATTGTCGGACGACAACGACGTTACCTCCTGGGTTTATCGACTTTCAATTTTTTCGTAGGGTTTGTAACAGCGATTATACTTATCGATAAATCTCTGGGCGTCCATTGAATTTAACTACCAATAAAAATATAAATTTTCCGTCTGACTTAATTCACGATGAGAATTTGTTTTCTCTGCAACCTACCTACAAAGTCAAAGTCAAGGCAATTATTTCAAAAAGGCACATAAAAGGCACTTTTGAACGTCAAAAATTACAGAAAAATAGAATTGATTCTAGTCGCCCCTTCCAAATGGTAGTTTTCGTATGGAGAAGAATGGGCAAGAAACTCCACCGTTACTCCTACACAGTGAAAACGAACGAATGTTTTAAAATAGCCAGAAAGTGAACCAAGTAAACGAGTCAACATAACGCTCTTTATGTCATTAAGTATAATAATAGTCCTCCAGGTCAATTTCAATTTCGGCCATGGCAGCCTATCTCAGTGGAGACTATGCTTCGGCGCGGGCGATATTATAGTGCACAAGCGTGTGCACAGACACAGGTGCACTCGCTCTTCCCTCACTCTCATAGTCATTCACTCATTGACTTTAAAATAGTACATTATTGACTTGCAATAATTTATTATCTCTCTCCGTCTAATATTACTCACTTACAAAGAACAAAAAAATAAACTTGCGAGTTTCGATCTAGAAAAATCCAACTGAACTAAATGAAATATATGTGGGTTCGTGCAGTTACTTACGCGCTAGAAAATATAAATTGATTGCATTTAGTCTTTACTTCTCAGGACTCTTCTCAGGAGGGTCTTTTTTTTCAGGACGGTCATCTGAGTGACTTTAGAGCTGTGCCCTCGCTTTGTAATCATTTTGATACATTTAAAACTACCCACGTAGTTACATTCCAATTAAAGTTTCTACTCTGCGCCCAGCGAACTTTTAATTTATGTTCATTTGCAAAAGACTTCGTTAGTGTTAACCGTAAGGGCGGGCACACACGTACTAAGAAGTTTAAATAAATGTAATGCGACTTTTTAGTTAAACCCAAGATTAATCGGTTAATGACTGCTAGTAAACACTAGAAATCATTGACCGTTTACTCAAAAACTCGATTGAAAAGTATCTCTGTCTCCAGTACCCTAATTGCGTTTTACCTCTTTAAATCACAATCTGAATCATTTTGGAGAACATTGCTAATGCATTGCTACATATGTTCGAAGAAAATTGCTACTCAACAATGTAAATAACGCAATGAATGTTGTTGTACTGTCAAAATTAAAGCCACTGCTACTACTGCAGCTGCTGCTGCTGCTGTTGCTACTGTTCGTGTGTCACGCATTACTCCGCACGTTCCAGGCTACGCAACTGTCAAATTTCATTACAATCGGTTCAGTGGTTTACGCGTGAAAAGGTGACAGGCAGACAGCATGTACGCAAATTCATCTATATAGGTACTCGTATATAAAAATCAATGCCACTTTTCGTTGTAATTTTATAACTCAAGAACGGCTGGGCCGATATAGCTGATTTTGGTTTTGAAATGTTTGTCGTAGTCCAGGGAAGGTTTAAACGGTCAGAAAATATGGAAAAAGGAGTAGGGTAGGAGTAGTGTAGGAGTAGGGTAGGAGTAGGGTAGGACTAGGGTAGGAGTAGTGTAGGAGTAGGGTAGGGGGTAAGGTAGGAGTAGGGTAGGAGTAGGGTAGGAGTAGTGTAGAAGTAGGGTAGGAGTAGGGTAGGGGGTAGGACACCACGCGAACGAAGTAGCCCTGGGCAGCTAGAAATAATTTATATGGCAAAACAACATTTGCCGGGTCAGCTAGTTACATTATAAGGATAACTTACTGCAGTTATTTTAATGATAAAAAAATAGTAAATCATATCAATTAGTCACTCCATACATGTTACATTATCAAATTCAATTCATCTACTTAGTAAAATATTGAATTAATTCACTGACAGACAACGTACGAAACTTTTACGACACGACGACAGTACGAAATTTTTAACTATACAGGCTGGCAGGAATGCGCAATCTGTTACCATGGTTACAGTACATGATTCTGAAACTTTACACGCCTACGTTGAAACTACGAAGATTATTAAATAAAACTTGCTGTTCATATGTGTTAAAATTTATCATAAAACAACATCATTTGATTTTCTTTGAAAACTTCTACAATTCTTGATGAAAATCTTCTGAAAATCCATCCCCTAGCGGCGTTAAATAGGGAATAGAGGTCGTATGGAAATTCATTATTTTTGCCGATGGGAAATCCCATCGCATTGGGCGCACGTCTACTTCATAAATCAGTACATTCATCTGCTTAACCTTTTCCCAAATATGTTGGGGTCGGCTTCCAGCCTTACCGGATGCAACTGAATACCAGTATTTTTCATGGAACGACTGCCTATCTGACCTCCACAACCCAGTTACTGGGTAATACGATACCCCTTGGTAAGGCTGGTTGTCAGACTTTCGGGCTTCTGACGACCCGTAACGACTGTTAAAGATTCACGAATGACAGCCGGGACCAACGGCTTAACGTGCTTTCCAATGGTCTTGATATATGCAGATGGTCACCCATCCACAGACCAACCGCGGCAAGCGTAGCTTAACCTGATCGATCGACCCGTGAGACTGTTAATACTTAGCCACAAGCTCCAAATCAAATCTGTACTCGCACGAACACAACCTTATCTACACCATCAGTTAATCAAGAAAGCGGTCGTGTGACTTTACAAAGTAAGTGACAAGTCCTGGAAACTCAAACATTTTGACTAGCTGCGACACGCTGGGAGTAACTTTATTAGTTTTCATAACAACAATTGGGCCGGAAATTTTATTTTATGTGATTCAGAATGGGCCCGAATGAATCTCCCTTAACAAACTAGGTTCAAGGAGATTCTCTCAGGCCCATTGTTAATAACATAACGTCTGTATTCCCCTGTGGATAGTATAGCCACACATTTTGTCAGTTGTGTCCAGGTCACATGTTAGCGGCGACCCTCAATAGGGTCCGGAATTTTTATGCATATTCCCGGCTGTAATTTTTAAGTTTCCATAAAAAAAATATAAACATTCGTATTGAGAACCTACTCCTTTTTTGAAGCAAAAACAAAGTGAAAAATAACTTTAATTTCGGAAGTCGGTGGCAAGAAACGGAAAAATAAAACCAACAACACTGACTTTCTAAACAAAATGTAATTTTTCACTTTGTAGTGTTTTGTTGGAAGACGGTTTTTTTTTTTTTTTTTTTCACTTTTTAATTTTGGTTCCTACTTCACACAAATTCGTATACCACCGCTTGCTATGTAAATAACTATCTAATAATCAACATACACTAAGTGAAAAACACCCTTCTGAAAATATATATACAATATGCAGACGAATTGAGAACCTCCTTTTTAAGAAGTCGTTTAAAAATACTCAATTATACTTTACCCAACCCAGCTAGATCAACTGAGAGTACCTCCGCCTACGACACTTTTCTTACCTTGGAGAATTCGTCTTTTGGAGGCTTACCCAAAGTTTTGTTTAGTTTCACTTTTAACTAAAGTGCGCCCGTCACCCACATACGAAGTAAGTAGGTACTCGAAATGAACTTCATCCAATATTTTAACAGTTCAAGAACCTATTGATATAGCCACTTTAAGTGTAAATAAGGCCAGGCTATAATACATCATTGTCACAACACAACCACACATTCACACTTTCTTCAGTCCCTCTGGTCACATTCAGCCGCTACGATTAATGCTGGCTATTTATTTATCGCTACGGGCTACGAAACTACGTGGCTACGACGCTACGTGTGCTACGCTTTGCTACTTAAACAAGTGCTACGGCGTAGCTTACAGCTATTCGAAGTACGTGACTCAGTTTTTGTGACGTGTTTGAAAACGTGGAGTTTATTTTATTGATGTGGGACACGTGGGTAGTTTCAGGAATTATACGGTTAGGTCTTTTATAGATAATTTATTCGCTGTCCCTTCTGTAAGCGGCATTTTTTATTAACTTTATAAGATAATTTACATTTTTGTTGAAGCTGATTCGGCAAGTTAGATACATTTGACCAACGAGGAAGTTTACTTACTTTTTTTTTAATGGATTTGAAAGAGAAGGGATTGGATGATAGCGTGATGGTTGACAGGGGAGAGTGGAAGAAGAAAGCGTGTTGTGCCGACCCCAAGTGACATGGGAAGATGATGTCGCATCATAATCTGCCTAGCCTTCGGCTTCCAGTCTAACCGGATGCAGCTGAATACCAGTATTTTACCTGGAGTGACTGCCTATCTGAACTCCACAACCCAGTTACTGGGTAATACGATACCCCTTGGTAAAACTGGTGGTCAGACTTGGGAAGATGATGACTATCTGTTTTTATAAAAAAAATACCCATTACTACGTAATTTATTCAGTCAGAACCTAAAACCACAGTATAGCAAGTCTTGCCTGAACTGAAGTTATCACTTACAAACATTCCAAGACATTGGAACCCTGCCAAGTTTCGTACTCCACCTGGTTTCGCCTTCGCTGTGAAATAACAGTCGCATTCAGAAATGAATTACCCGTCACAGTTGTTCAAATGTGTTTCTATAGCCGGATGAGGGTAATGAAGCATCAAATAATATGTTGATCCTTTTGTTTTCTTAGAAAAAGTTACCTAATTGTGGGAATTTATTTAGAAGGATAAAATATATACGTATATATCGTCGCTTATATATAGTATATGGTATCTATTAGATCTATGTAAAATTATGCCATTTTGTCACTCCTGTAAAGTTGATATTTTTGACTTACATGGTGTTAGTACTTATGCAGCGATATGTTGAAGGGTGGACGTTTTGGAGGACTGTGTTTTGTAATTTTGACGTTCGAAAAGTGCTAATTCTCAGCCTAGTTTGAATAAATAAGTTTTGATTTGATTTGATACACTGGGTAAACTTTTACCGTCTTATTACAAAACGAAACCTAACTTTAGTTCTAGCCTAAACTATCGAGCCAGTACTTGTATTTCGAACTTTATTTCGATTTAGGCAAAGTTCTAAATACTAAAATGACAACTTAGCACCGAACTAAGCTGTCATTTTTGTATAAAGAACTGCATTTCTCTATCAGTTGGGTTCTTAATTCAATAATTGGGTCAGTGGTTTAAACCTGATCGAAAGAAAAACCTTGTTTTGTAATAAGGGGGCTAATGTATATCTATCTACACTAATAATAAAGATGAAGACTGTTTGTTTTTTTGTTTGAACAGACGCCAGCACATCAAGCTACTACAATCTGTCAATTTTCTTTAATACATTTTCAACTTTATCGCTAAAGCATTAAGGTTCATGGTTGATTGGGAAAATTTTACAGTTTCGGGTAGCTTGACTTGCTGGCGTCTGTACGTTTGTTTAAACGCGTTAATCTTTAAAAGTACCGGTTGGATTTAAAAAAATATTTTAGTATTTAATATTCTTGAGGAAGGCTATTTATCATCACGCTATGTCCTTTAGGAGCCGAGCAAAAAGAAAAAAAATCGGAAAGATCGCTAAGCAAAAACTAATACATACTAAATAAACTAACTAACTTGAATTTGACGGCGCGGTTGGCGCAGTGGTTAAGCGCTTGACTGCTGCGCTGCGTGTCGCGGGTTCGATTCCCGCACGGAACAAATATTTGTATGACCTACAATTAGTTGTTCCGGGTCTGGCAGTTTGTGTATGTGAGTTTACATGTCTGTAAACGCACCCACAACACACGAGAAATTCCTAGTGTGGGGCAACGTTTAAAAAAAAATCCTTAACCATTGTGGGAATTGCACACTCACACCACCACCACACTTCACGTGCACATTCACTACGGGGCCCGTATGTCCTAGAGGTAAGGGCGGTTTTCGTAGTTTTGGTATGGGTGACCATTTATTACATATCGAGACCCCACCTTGCCTCGGAAAGCACGTTGAACCGTTTATCATGGCTGTCATTTGTAGATCTTTGACAGTCGCTACGAGCACGTAGCCAAAAGCCTAAAAGTACGACAACTTATATGACTAAGGGGTATCGTATTACCCAGTAACTGGGTTGTGGAGGCCAGATAGACAGGTTCACCATGAAAAATACTGGTATTCAGCTACGTCCGGTTAGACTGGAAGCCGTCCCCAAGATAGGCTGGACAGATGATTTTTGATTAAGAAGCCGTTTTTTTTAATAAACATAATAGGTAATCATTTTTGTGGTGCAACGCAACTTAGAAGAGGTATATACCTACTATCCAAGAACTTTAATTAATTCCTTAGTTGTAAGGAGCAATATTTTCCCAATCGTAGAACACACTTCCTAAACAAACAAACCCGCAGCCCGCTAGTATAGTTTCACAAACTTAAACAAACGTGCACTCTACTCGCTTCCATCTTAGATCCGATACGTACAGACAGCGCCAAAATTCTTTGATTATTGCGGAATTTTTATTATTAAAATATCATGAAGCCTAATTTTTGGTTCAAGTTTTCTTTCTATTCTTCCATTCATTGATTATTGGTTTATCTACTATCTTTAATTGTTTATTTAATACTTTAAACACACATATGTACAGAGGCAGACTTAATGCCATAGACATTTTCTACCAGTCAACCTTTGGTTGGTACAGAGACAAACAGTGGTAGGTGCAATAATGAAAATTGAGGAATAAATATTTTTAACTTTTCGTAGTGACTGTACAAGATGGCGCTTGCGCGAAGTGAAGTTGACAGTTTTATTACATTATCCGCCATTGAGATACACGACAGAGAAATAATGTCACTTGCTTCCTGAATGTGCCTGAAACATACAATAATGTATTGAATTAAACTGTATTGGTAGAAAATTGAAGTGGTATGTAAAGATAGTAGCAGATGGCGTTCTGTATTTTCTGCCTCCCAAGGAAATAAGGCATTAGTTTATGAATATATATGAATAATAATATTGAAATGGGATTAACTCAACGGTTAAAGTGTAGGATAGCTAGTGAGATGGATTGAGGTCAAATCTAATGTATTATTGACGACACTCAGTCTTAGCGTAATGATATTTATTTTACCTAGTTTTATAGGTTAACCGGAATACTAACGTATGTATGGTTAGGGAAATTAATTGTTAAGCAAATTGACTCATCGTCATCTGCCTAGTCTTTTCCCAACTATGTTGGGGTCGGCTTCCAGTCTAACTGGATGCAGCCGAATACCAGTATTTCACATGGAGCGACTGCCTATCTGACCTCCACAACCCAGTTACTGGGTAATACGCCCCTTGGCCCTTGTTATGACTGGTTGTCAGACTTCCGGGCTTCTGACGACCCGTAACGACTGTCAAAGATCCGACAGGTGAAACATTCTAGGCTGATTATGCCAAGCCAATTTTTGCACAAAATTCCTCGATTACAAAAAGTTGACAAGTATTAAAAACTTTTCCTCATTGATCGGCAAACGCAACTTTTATACAGCGAAACGGAACGAGCATTTATCAATGTTTTATAAAGTTAAAAAACAATCCTTTCCCGCCAACTCATCTGTCAGACAGGGTACCTACCTACCCTCGTAATTTATTCATACGAGTTAAAGTCAGCCATATCAGACGTCTGGCCTTCCAAGACGGAATGATGAAGTGCTAGCGAGCTTGCCGCTGAAAAAAGTTGATAATATTATGTAAAATAAGTTACAAGGCCTGAAAATATTTAGGGGAAAAATTACTAAGTAGGGGCACAGATTACTGAATAGTTACTACGTAGGGGGTGCTCTTTATTAAACTTCTTTACATTACCTTTACTATCCCTAATACAACAGAGTTATTTTATAATATATTTAACTAGCGCTTGGGGCTGTGACTTTTGCTCGCGTGAAAAGCAGGGTTTATCAAATTTGTTTTTATTTAGCCTATTATTAATATAAACTTGCAATAAAGTAGCTTCCAATTAATGAAAATAATTTCGGAATCGGATTAATAGTGCCGAAGATTACATACCCCTACATACACAGTCAGTTCAACGTAAAAATAATATGTATTATTTTATATGAAACGAGATGTCATTCGGTGACGCCTTATCCCCGAAGAGTCAGGCAGAGTTGCACCTATAGGATACCAGTATATTTCACCAGTTATTAAATCCTATTTAACATCACACAAATAGGGCACTAATCCTATGTAACATGACACAAATAGGGCACAAATCCTATGTAACATGACACAAATAGGGCACAAATCCGGACTCCGGGTTGCAACCAAAAAAATCCTGATGGTAAAACCCAATAACACTTAGCCCGACCTGGGAATCTAACCCAGGACCTCATACTCTGCAGTATCAACTAGAAACTAGACACTATTCAATATTTTTACCATCTTCCAAAAGGGAAATACACACATTTCAGCCGAAGCGAAGTCAAAATTATATTTAGGTTGGTAATATATTGACTTAACGTGTGTCGTGCACCCTACTCGTGTCGAGTTGATTGAAGGTGAAGCCGACGTCGGCAACGCCGCGTCAATTGACGTTACGCGCGTGACTAGAAACGTGGCGGAAATGTGTTACACGCTTTATATTGGTGCGTTAATCGATAAGGTAATGTCATTTGGTATGAAACTAGGTGAGGCCGCGGTTTGGCAACGTAAGTACTTATAGTTTTGGTATGAACCTAGAGATTCTAGTAAGTTTTAGGGTACCTTTACCTACCTCCTGTCGACTAAATAGTTACGGCATTTTCTTAAAAAAAAAAAAAAATTGTATATAAGTAGTTTATCAGCCATCTTGTTACCATAACACAAGCATTAGGTTGCTTAGCTTGGGACAAATGGTGCTGTGTGAAATGTCCAGGGACATATATATTTTTTTTTTCCTTAACAGGTTCTGGCACGGTAAACGAGACACAATAGAAGTTTTATTGTAATGACGGCTACAGCCGTATAGTTCTTTATTAGTGGTTGTAATGGCAATCATATCATAATGATGATATTTAAAGGATAAATAAAATATAAAATCCTAGTAAAACCAAATGTGGTTTTAATAGGATTTTATATTATATTAATTATCCTTTTGATAAATTATTTTATATTTTTTTAAATGTGAGGCTGGCCATGTAGACTTTAGATCTGTAGACTATTTTTTATTTTATTAAGTAGCAGGTACTTGTTGACACGCCTACGCTGTCCTCCCATACCTATTGTAATTTGAAAACATTATAAAAACCAATTATTTTTAAAACCATGTAGTTTTTTGCCGGCTCTTTCTCAACTAAATGAAAAGAAATTTAAAACATGCATTAAATATACATAAAGTGCCCTTGAAAGTGTTAACTTTTTTTTTGACTGACCCACGGCTGGTCAAGTTTATAAGTCTTCCTCAAAGCTTTCCACTGATCACTGTGCATTGCATTCTCCGGGCAATTTCCCATAAATGCATCTGTCACGCTGGCGTTTCCTGACTGGACAGGTCCACTCAATCTGTGTGGTTCTTTCCTCAAAAGACCATTTCAGACATCGATCTACATGGTCTTCACATGATCTAACCAAGATTATGTCCGGACTTTAAAAGAGACTGTGACCTCTGAGTTTGTTTCGGCCTTTCTTCTCAGAGTAGTCAGATAGGAAACGTCGACCTCATGTAGTTTTAAAAATAACTTTTTAATGATATACCTACCTACTATTTGAAAATTATGAATTATATACTTCGTGTGTGTGGAGAAGAAGGCTAAGAGTGCTCTAATACTCGTATTTATGAATATAAATAATATATAATATGTATTTTTTCCAACTCCACCGGCTAATTGAGTTGAAGTTTGTTCGTGAACAAAGCCATGGGTATCAAGTTTTATAAAAGAGATCGCCATATTTATAGCTACAATTTTCTTTCCTTAAATTGTCCAAAAATATACAAATCCCTTTAAACTTAAGACGAAAACCCTTGGCGTGTTCACCTTAATTTTGAAGGGATTTGTATATTTTGATTTGTTTTTAGGGTTCCTTATAAGATCATTTCGTTATCCGTGTGTTTGTCCATGAGTCACGTCACGTCAACGCCGGCTGCCGCTGAAAACTAGCGCTAGGGCTCTGTCTCGTATAGAGTCTTAGCCTTATGCTGAGCGATGGCCGTTTTGCGTGGATGTGACGTATGTTTACCCCCAACTTGTTATTTTTTTTTTTGTGTGTTTGTTCTTTTTTATGCGTCATGTTTTCCGCAAATAAATGTATTTTCTTTCTTTCTTTCAAGACTCTTTTTCTCAGGAACGCGTGAAGTTATCAAATTGAAATTAATAGCAAATACTCAAGGCTGCAATTTCTTAAAGCAGTGAAAAAATCAAACATCTAAGTCAACGCAATCAAAAGATACGGGCGTTTGTGTTCCGAAATCAAAACCTATAGGGTACTTCCCGTTGACCTAGAATCATGAAGAAAAAGCAATGTCGTGTCATGTAGCACAAGTAAAGGAAAGAATCCGAAAAACAATTTTGTAGTTACATATTTTGTAGTTTGTATATACATAAAATAAAAGAAATTTAATACTATTTACCTACCAACAAATTTCTATCGAGCCCTCACGACTTGACCGGTTTTCGGTCACGCGAAATTCAAATTATCTTATGTTTTCCATGTTAGTATCAAGTTGTGCGTTGATTAAAATATGATTCGCGACCGTAACAAAGGGATTGAAGATTTTTATATGGAGCATGGCATACCTACCTGACCGCTATTTTGAAAAATATGGATGTCACGTGATCAACTTTGCACGTTAATGTTAATATCTCGGAAACGTGGCACTTTAAGGGATTTGGTATTTTTATATTTTCTGTTTGCATTGATGTCAGCTATCAATTTATATAGATATCATCCGAGGCCGCCATTTTGAAAAAAAAAACAAAATTGTGGTCAGGAAGTTATGCCACGAACCTTCAAAGCCCTTCGTATTTACAGAATCATTATCATTAAAATGCCCAAAACAACTCTCTAACTATGATAGTTAGATTCGCAAATCGATGGCAATTGAAACCACGTAAATTCAAATTCAACGCTTTTAATTTTCTGTGTCCATCCAAACAGAACAGTGAATGTTTAGGTGGCAATATATCGACAAGTATTGGACAGTTAGTCGTGTCCATGTGTCCGTGTGGACGTGACATCGGATGCGTGTCCGAATTCCGGCGTGACGTCAAATCACGTTAAACATGTGACTTCACTCGGAATGTTGCGATTAGGAAGGTAATTTATATTAGGGATATAAACTTATATACAGTTTTAGTTTAGATTGTTTCTCGATCGTAAATTAATGACAGTTTTAAACACTCATAAAACTGTATGTTCCTTTAACTTTTATGGGAGGAAATGGGGTCGGATTAATTTTAGAAACAAATAATTTATACAAAAAAGTTGAAAAAATAGTATAGCACCACCATAAAAGAAAGAATAATTGTTTATTCTGCACAAAAAAACGCACATTATATAAAAAAAAGACAAGATACACATACGCCACATACGCCACAAGTTATAATGTCAGTACCAACGCACCTTTCTTCAGGAATTAAAAACGTGTAAATTAAACTAGCTTTTCTAGGAGTATTTATGCCAATTTGTTAATATACGCAAAATACGCGCATTGTCGTGGAGTTGCGGACACCAGCCCGTTGTACCTATTACCTAACTTGGTAGTACTAAGTACCTATTTATAAGTCTGTAAATGTGTTACTTTGTAAAAGGACCTAAATATTTTTTTTTATTTTACAAAGTAGTCAAAGTACGCATTCGTAGGTATGGAATGAACGCCGACCGCATTTCCTACAGCAAAATATTCTGAAAGCAGTTGTCCGAAACTCAGACCTAGCTATACCACTACAAGGTCATTTTGACGAGTGGTTAAAATTGGAACTAACGGCGCCATCTTGTTTTTTAATACATTTCAAGTGATATTCACAAAAAGCAATTGTACACATTTAGGGGTTTATTCATAAACGATGACTAAAGTTAAGTAACGTTTAAACGTCAAAAATGTATGGTTAAATAGTCGCTAATCACTGCTTAACTTTAAGCAACGTTTATGAATAAGGGGGTTAATGCGTGCTGCTTACAAAAAAATTGCATTAGAGTTTACCAACCCTACAATTGCGTCCTGCAATTTCTACATTTATATACATAGTGTATATATTAAGGAATATTTTATTCCCTCCAGTCAACGACATTCGAGTGTCAAAATATTCGCTATAGCAGAGAAAATACAAATGCAATAAAATAACAAAGCAAAACACAACTACAATTTTTCCAATGTGACATTAATCGTCCTCAATCTTATTACCAGCGTGTAACCCTTATAAAACCTACATGTTTCATGCAAATAATACATTTTACTTAACAACCATCTGATATCGAAAGCTTTCAAGACTTTATTACTTAAAAGAGGGTAGTATGGGGAAATGCATTCTCAAGGCAAATTATCGGTCTTATGACGTCATTGAAGGTCAAGGTCGATTTTTATGGTCAATAGTTTGTAGTGGTGTATACAAGGTTTATGGTGTTTCGAAAATAAATAGTGGATGTGAGGCTATTTTAATGTTCTGAGTGGTTTGACCTTTAAGCATGTAGTTTTTGTTTCTTTTTTTTTGAGAGCCGCTGTTTTTTCGCATACACTTGTGTACTATAATTTCTCCCGCACACGTTAAGCCGTTGGTCCTGCGCCTGATCTCTCTTCGGTCGTGTCGGATTGCCATCCCATCGGACTATGAGAGTGAGGGAAGAGGGAGTGCATCTGAGTCTGCGCGCACACTTTTGCATATAATATCCCGCGACAAAGACTATTCTCCGTTGAGATTGGCCGCCGTAGATGAAATACTGTCTGGAGGACTTTTTATCTTCCGCGCCGAAGGTTAGTCTCTGAGATTGGCCGTCATGGCAGAGTTTCGGTCTTGAGGACTGTTTTATAAATTGTATAGCACCATTCTCTACTGTGACGAGGCGACATGTGTGAATAAATAATTGGCTTACCGCTTTTCGTAATACCGTTTTATCCTTACATCATTATAAATTCCGTGAGACTCACGATTATCTACCGTTCCTTCGCACGTGCCTGTTTCGGGATTGCCCCAGGACCGTAATTGTACGTAACTCACTCGTAATAAAGATGTTGTTGGGTTTTTTTATCAGGAATTTCCCAGTAGCTGTCTGGAGCCTGGCGGTCTACTCCAAAGTGCAAAGTGCGAATGTTCGGATCGGACCGACACATGGCCGAACCGAATATTATTGAAAAATGCGCAAAAAGTTCGGATCGGCTCAGTTGGGTCGGGACCATAGTCAATATTCGAAAGAGTGTAGGAGAACCGACCAAACCGACCGAACCAAATAGTAACTTCGTAGCAGGAAACGGCCGAACATTCGGTCGATACTACTTCGGAGTAGACCTCTGGATTTGTGCCTGATTGATGCTAATAAGCTCGCCACCTATTATTTACGACTTTATCGTAACTGGCGAAATGGGAGTGTTCTATCTATAGGTACACCTCTGCCTAGCACTTCCGGTATTACAGGCGTGATGTTATGTTATGTCGTAATAAAAATATTTAGATTTGACAATTCAACAACATCTATTCAACAACACCTTTTTCTTAAGGGGCTTGTGGCTAAGTAATAACAGCCGCACGATCCGGTCGATTAGGTTAAGCTGCGCTTGCCGTGGTTGGGTCGTGGATGGGTGACCATCTTGACATAACGAGACCTCTCCGTGCCTCGGAAAGCATGTTAAGCCGTTGGGCCCGGTTGTCATTCGTGGATCTTTGATAGTTGTTGCGGGTCGTCAGAAGTCCGAAAGTCTGACAACCAGTCTTACCAAGGGGTATCGTATTACCCAGTCACTGGGTTATGGAGGTCAGTTAGGCAGTCGCTCCATGTAAAATACTGGTACTCAGCTCAGCAGCTGCATCCGGTTAGACTGGAAGCTAACCCCAACATAGTTGGGAAAAGGCTGCGCAGATATTACCTTCTTCTTGTACTCGCGTGTCCATCAAAACTGTCACTCACAATAATAAACCGATTCATTAAACTCTTAAGATGTTTATCTGATAATGGTGCCAGAAGGTCATGAGGGGACAACACATGCGGAGGTGACGTCACCCCCATTAGCCGCGACCTGTTTATCTGAAGACTGCTATTGTTCCGCCACAGGATATCCGGTGCTCGGGTTACCGTCACAATAGCCGGTCAATCCGGACATGTCTTCGGTGACGGTCAACATGTCTATGGATTATGCTTGACGGATTATTAGTTGTTATATTGACGAATTGTAGGTGTAATGTTATTTACTTAATTTTGATGTGTGATGGCGGATAAACTAATGATGGCAGAAACGGAAAAGACTAGAAGTATAATTTTATTATGAAAGTGACAACGTCATTAAAGATAGATAAAAGTGACACGCACACGTTCTTGGAGAATGTGAAAAATGTTTGGTCAACAGAACTTAGAATTCATGTGAGTCAAATAATTAATGAGATGTGAGTCGAGAAAACCTTATTGTAACCTTATTGTTAGCCGAGCTGACTTTGTTTGCATGCATGTCGGAAAACAAATTGGATTTCATGGGTTTTCATTTTTTTGCGCGGAACTCTGATTCTTTTTCTAAAATAATAGTAGCCTAAGTTACTGCTCATAACATCGGTTATCTGCCAGTGACGTCCCGTCAAAATCAGTCCAGCCGTTTCAGAGATTAGCCGGAACAAACAGATAGACAGAAAAAATTGAATTTATGTTATTTATGTAGGAGTAGGTACCGTATATACTTTCATATGCATTTAGTAAAAAGCTCTTATTTTGACATTACAAACAGGCTCTTCAATTTTATTTATTTATATACATTCCCCTTTATTCATAAACGTTGCTTAAAGTTAAGTAGTGATTAGCGACTGTTTAACCATACATTTTTGACGTTTAAACGTTACTTAACTTTAGTCATCGTTTATGAATAAACCCCATTGTGTGTAGTGGCGTTAAATTGCCACAGCATTTAGTTTCAATAAAATATAGACAAAGCGGCATGCTTTGTGTATTTAGAAATAAAATACGTTTATTTGCGGCAAACATGACGCATAAAAAAAACACAAACACAAAAAAATAATAACAAGATGCGTCACATCCACGCAAAAACGGCCATCGCCCTTGCATTTATTTCTTGTATAAGTTTAATAGAAAACGGTACGTTCCATTGTTTATTCCATTATTCAAGCACACAAATCAAGCTCAGCTGCTTCCTTCCAATTTAACCCATTTTTTGCAACTCAGGTCAAACCTAGAACTTCCCTGAGCTAGATTGTAGGTCACCTAAATAACGGGCACTGCATTTGTGACGTAATTCTAAGAAAAAAGCCTTCGAGGGACTTTATGCTCGAGTGCTTTTAATTCTACCTTGTTTTCTTGAATGTTGGTTGTTTTAAAATGTTAGTAAGAAAGGCAAAAATATGGTTTCCTACATAAAGTGGAATTAAACAAGCTTTACACATTTTATAACACCGAAATCCGTCACAGCCAAAAGTCAAAGCCAAATCTACGACGTCGGGGACAGAGTGATGCGCCTCAAGTGAAATTGGGCAGGGCATCTAGCCAGACGAAGAGATGGCCAAGGTTAGGCAAAAGAAACCAGGGCCGTCCAAAAGCGCGCTGGGTTGACGATATCGTCAAAGCCGCGGGAAACACCTAAATGAGAGACGCACAGAACAGGGAAGTATAGCAGAAGAAAGGGAAGGAGCCACGCAGGAGGGAAGGAGGGGAGGAGTCAGAGGTTCAGGGCTGATTCTGGGCTGAAATGATGATGTTGATGAAACAATCTATTTCGTCCAAGGAACTGGGTAAGAAAATACTCGAAAAAAAAATTATTGTTAAAGTTTGCATATTACTACTAGCGACGCGCCCTTGTTTTGGACGATTTTTTAAAGGATTAGTGGAGCTTTGCGAAAGCTTACGAATTTCCATCTAGCCTTTTAAACGCTATTCCAAATGAATTGAATGAATTTCTATCCAATAATAGTATACAGGGTGGCAGGGACATCGACAAACAAACTGTAATCATGAATTCAGCACATGATTCTAGATCCCCTAGCGTAGAAATTTTTCGTCGGCTATAAAAAAAAAACAGCCGTTATATAGAAAAGCGCAATAACTACCCGGTCAAAATGTATGGAAGAGCACTTTTTTTTTTAAATTACCGACGAAAAATTTCAACGCTAGTGGGTCTAGAATCTTGTGCTGAATTCATGGTTAAAGTTTGTGCGTCGATGTCTTGGCCACCCTCTATAATTATATCAATATATAGCTTTTGCTCGCGACTTAATTATTACGACGACGACGTAATTTCTAGTTACCCAACCCCGGGTGGGTTGGGTAACAATAAATTCGCAAAAAATTTAATTAATTAATAATTCGCAGAAACTCGCATCGCCTCGATTGCGTTCTTTCTAACATTTTTTGCTTTTGCTCGGCTCCTAGCGTGATGTTAAGTAGCCTTTCCCAAAACATGGGCTATCAAATGAATAAATAATTTTTCAAATCCGACTTGCGGTTCCAGAGATGAGCGCGTTCAAACAAACAAACTCTTCAGCTTTATTATTAGTACAAATGACTAAAATATTACTATATCCACACCCGCATTATCATCGCATAAAAAAACAACAGTTCACAAATCAAGTTCACTTCATGAAAGCTCGAAGTTATGACTACTTCTTTCAGGCCAAAATTCCTATAAAAAAGTTCATGATCTACATAAAACTGCAAGTAATGCTGACGATACTGAAACTTCCTGAATCCGATATTGAAAAGATGACTCGGTGAATTAAACTTGAGGTATGGAGTCGAACTCTATCGACTAAGTAGATGACTGATCGGCTCGGGGACGTGGAAGTTTGAAATGTCGGTAGTTACTGGTAGTTACCTATGTGTGTAATATATTATATAGGGTTAAATTAAATTAGCTAGCGAAACTCTGCAGACGTGATGGTTATATATTTATCTACATGATAAAACAAAAATAAAAAACATATTTTTTTTCTTGGGGGTCAACGACCTCTAGTAGTGTTGTACTTGAAGTATCAGTTGAGAAAACGTGTGTTAGTATCGCAGCCAAATTGAGCACCGAATCAACTTTTTAGGCCCCTACCCACTATGTAAAATGAACGAAGGAGTTTCGTACCTCAGAAAATAAAATAATAATAGAAAATATAATATTTTTTTTGGTTCGTTTAAGTATCTCGTTCCTTGGTGCACCTGCTAGAACCACACATTTCGAATGCAATTTAAACTTGGAACGCTTTACTGGGAATGACAGTATTTTTGGCGGGAACTTTTTCAATTTCGCGTGGAATAAGCTGGTTGAGATAGAACTGGACGGCAATAAGCCATAAGCATAAGGCTATGGAAACGACGGATACTGACGTGATTGGTTTGTAGAGTTTGCAGAGATTTTAGGAAAGAATCCTCTAGCTGTAGCTCTACTGTATCTGTGGTTGTGGAGAAAAGGAAATAGACATTAGAGAAATCCTACGCTGACATTTGCAATCGAAACTGCAGAATAATGCAACTACAATAGTTTGCAAGAAGTACCTAAGGCTGATTTTCAATAAATATACATATACTTTTGTTAAGCCGAAACCAATAAAACATTGAAAATTCCAAAGAACATATTTTATTAAATATCACACAACATGTCACACACTTCATTTTTACAACTTTGGAGGCATGAGGAACAGGGTGTAAAGTGTTCACTCATCCTCCATTGAAAAGGGAGGATCCTCCGACCAGACGGGTGTTATGTCTGGCGGGCAATTGCCCAACGATTGATATTGGGAAATTGTATCTATGCTAATTGCACGGTAAACTCTGCTTGCGAGATGCAGGATTTGCGTGACGTCAGTATGACGCGTTGTTCGCATGTGGCGTTGTAGATACCGCTACACATAGTGTTCTGTGCCGCTACACAACGAATTAGTAAACTTAGGTCGGCTAATAATTCACAAACGTTGCAAAGATCTCGCCGTTGTAAGTTTTTGACAGTTTTTTTTTTTTTTGTTTGGCTTTTGTTAGTACGTACAATCTGTCATAAATTCACAATGGCAACGTTTGTTAATTATTGGATCTTTTTTTTTAATGTATTATATAATCCATAATGTTACAGTTTTATATTCACATAACACCTGCCAAACTGCAAAGCAATTGGTCGGCAGTAGGTTCTCGTGGATTTTGCACCTCTTTTTGCTTGACTAAACATTAAGGTTAAATCTAAGTTAGAATAGAACCATTGTTCTGTAGGCAAAGATTCCGCATGTGACTACCTACCCCCCTAACATAGCCCCCTGGTTAATAGGTTTTAGTGACCATAATATAAACAAGACCATAAGCAAGACACCTACTGCATCCTGGGTAGACGCACTCAGAAAACATTACAACAAATACGAACGAGATCAGGAAAGGCGCAGTAAGAGGTCGCATTTTGAATTTACGTTTAGAGAATTACTAAGTACGAGGAAGTCGCAAAGAGTTCTGCTTACATTAGTTTTGATTCCGTATTCAAATGTGGGCATGAGCCGGTTCATGAGAAGTCTTTTCATTACAACTTGTTCAAGCGCAGTCGCCGTAAGCCGTGTTTCATGCTTCTAGGAAAATAAGTGAGAGGACATATTCATACATTTGTAACGAAGTGTGAACGTTGATGAATGTGGAACTGTAGCCATAATTATGTTTTATAATTAAAATTTAAATGCATCAGTAATTTCAGTAAGCAGAAATTGCAGAGTTATTTTCCCTTAATTTAGTAGATATATACAGGTTGGCAGGGACATCGACGCGCAAACTGTAACCATGGATTCAGCACATGAGTTTAGACCCCATAGCGTCGAAATTTTCGTCGGTTATAAAAAAAAAACTTCTGATTTATAATAAAAGTGCAATACTTACGCGGTCAAAACGTATGGAACAGCAATATTTTTATTTAATAACCATCTAATCTCTTCACCCCCCTTGGCTGACTGCTAGCCTAAGGCATTAAGTCCGCCTTTGTACCATTTTGTGCGAAAAGTTTAAATAAATAAATAATTTATCTATGGTCGCTGGCCTTGTCATTGACAATTTTGACTTGCAATAGACAAACTTGTCAAACTTTTTTTGTTCTAACAAAAAAAGTTTGGCAAGTTTGGCAAAAAAAAAACACACATACAAAGTACCCAAAAGCCTAGTATTCTAATAATTAAGATTTTCCATTATATAATAAAGCTGAAAAAATACATGTCCTTATAAATGTGTTTTGTGACAGTACGGGGTATATTCATTTTTACATTGTTTTTGTTTTTGTAAAAACGTTGCCCCACACTAGGAATTTCTCCTGTATCGTGGGTGCGTTTACAAACATTAAAACCCACATACACAAACAGCCAGACCCGGAACAACTACTTGTACGTCATACATAAAATTCACATGAAAGAGAATTAATTTTATACTTATAAACTGGCTGCGCCCCGCGGTTTCACCCGCATAAGTCTCGATCCCGTGGGAATATCGGGATAAAAAGTACCCTATGTCCTAATCATGGTCTATCCATGTGCAAAATTTCATCAAATCCGTTCAGCCGTTTTAGCGTGAAAGCGTAACAAACACACACACAAAAAATCATATATTTTCTCTTTATAAAATAAAAATAAATAGTTTAGCTAAAAATTATTCGACCCAAAGCCAACCTCGTCCAGCAGTGATTTATGTGCTTTATTTATTTTTATTTTATTTATCCATTTATTTCAGGCATCAAGGCCCATATAAAACACATACCATACAATATTAATATAACTTAAAAATACTATAATATACAACATTATAACCACACTAAAAACTAACTAACGCACACGGAGTGTCTGCGTCGTGTTTCGCTGACTGGTGTCATGTAGCCGGCCACGAAACCGGCGGTACACAACACCCTTCGGCCAGAACTCTACCTTGAGGAACTTCTCGAGATGATTTGTCGGAACACGCACCACGAACGACTTGAAGTTCGTGTTGTGACGTGACTCCAACTTCTAGACCCTCAAAGTCCAGTTGGCCTTCACATACATATACTCCACGATCTCCTCAACCTTCGTGGAGTGGTGCAGTCTGGACACGTACAGCTGCGTCGTCGGGATTGCTGGTCGCAGCAGCATGTTGGGTCCTGCCAGCGCGGTGCCGCACTGGTCCTGACAAGGAGGCTTCTTCTTCTTCTTCTTCTCTACCTTGATGAAACCATCCTTGTCGCTCGTGTCCTTCTCTGGACCCTGCCTTTTCAAAACCTTGTTGGGTTTCCACCGGCTCCGTTTACCCCTTTTAGTTGTCCCGCTAGTTTTACCTGCGAGTTTGGCGACTCAGCAGGCTTGTTAGCGGCTACTATTGCTGCGTAGGCTCGTTTGGGGGTCGACGAACCTACACACGTCGTTGTCTCCACCTGTTTCGACGAAGGGACGGCTACGGCGCATTCGTGCCCGCCGACTCGAAACTGCAGATGGAGGCGTTTTGTGCCCCGCGACGCGTGTTCACATTTACGGCGTCAGCGTCGGTAGGTGACCTACTTGCAGAAATTGCGTTACGCAAGAGCACTACTTCTGCCCGTGGATCACTGATGGTATTGTTGGACACCTCCAGCTTATACTGCATCTCGACCTGGCTTTGCTTCAGAAATGTAATGTCCTTCAGCAGCCTGGTGACGTCTACGTGGTCGAACAAGACGGGAGGCAGCTTGTGCAGATCCTTCGCCACGAATTCAGGCACGTCATTCGGGTCGGTCTCCTTCATCAGCGTTATGATGTCCTGGAGACTCTTCTCTGTACCGTCCCTTCGACGAGACGGCATCTGGCTGACTTTGCCGAGCGTTGTGAACAGCAGCAACTTGGCACTGCTAATCTCTTCCTCCTTGTACGATGACTTGCAGATCTGCAAGATGCTGATCTCGTCCATGCAGTTGATGGCATGTTTGATGAATGCCAATACTTCGTTGGCTATGAGAGTTTGGGAACTCATAAAGGAATACGGGCAGCGGCTATAGCCGCGCAATTCGCGAATATAATATTCGTACTGTGCAGCGCAAACGCGACCGTACTCAACCGCACATCGCACCGCATACGACGCTTTGTATTAAACCCTATGTTAGTGTGATTAATTGAACTTAAACCTTAATTATAAAGTTATAATGTCCGTCTGAGGCCAGTGTTGATCGTTGTTAATAAGTTTTGATTTTAGTTTGTAATCAGAGCTCAACTAATTAGACACATTAATATTGTGGCAGTTCATTTATGTTATCCTCGACAAACTTAAATGAATAAACAAATATTGTTTTGATCACAAAAGCACAAACGCACGTTTTAGGCACGTGGCTAACTAAAACTTCTGACAACAGCTTAAAAACAAAACAATTTTACTTATAAAAAATAAAAGTCACTTTTTCTTTAATCTTCAATTATAACTAAGCGAAATCTGGAACCAATAGATAAAAAAAAAACCTATAATCTGTGCCACAAAATCTTCATACACTAAAAACTTTCAAAGCGGGACACGTAAATTAATTTACAATGAAAGCGACCAAAACTAGGAAAGTCCGGGACATATGGAACTCAGCCAAAACATAGACAAACATTACTTTCTTCTGTTGTAACAGCGGAAGAATAGTTTCATGCAGCATGTCATCTCACAGAGATTGTAGGCACGCTGCCAGGTCTCGTATTAAGATTTTTGTGAATAGTGTACTTAGTAATATCTCTGCTTTGTGTAGCCAAGTCTATTGTGTAGGTTTGTTTGGCTATAAGATTATATGCAACTTTCTTAAAAGTTGTATACAATAAGGCTCGCCCCCTATTAAATGGGACTAACAGCGCCCCGCGGTTTCACCCGCATAAGTATCGATCCCGTGCGAATATCGGGATGAAAAGTATCCTATATGTTAATCCTGGTTATAAACTATCTGTGTGTCAAATTTCATCCTATTTGGATGAAATTTGACACACAGATAGTTTTCGTTCACGTTCAGTGGCTTTTGCGTGAAAGAGTAAAAAATATCCATCCATCCATTCATACAAACTTTCGCGTTTATAATATTATTAGTAGGATAGTTAGAACATAGTTGACGAAATTTAGGTGTACTATTAAAAAAAAACAGTTTTTTAAATAAACTAATTTATTTGAATGTTTTTTTAACACGCTTTTATTAGGTCGAGCTGTATGTAACTAACTATGCAATGGAATCTAAGGTAACTAATTTAACCATCTTCCAAGGGTCGTAGCGTAATGAAAATTGGCAGCTGTATGTAGTTCTGATGACAATACAATAATATGGTACTGTCGAACTGATCTGATGATGGAGCCGGAAGATATGAACTGGAACTTCATGGTGGAAAATCGTATCATAGCTGTTTTGGATTTCTTAGAAAAGTCTTGTAACGAACTTTGACCACGATTAGGTTTCAAGGTCTGATAATGAAGCCGGAAGACAGGCACTGGCATCGTGCATTTAGAAAAGCGTGTTTTTCTAGTGTTTTTAATACTATTAATTAATTTTTGTTAGCCTCTTACTGTCCCATTGGTGGACATCTCTTTCTGGGTGCAAAATTATTAGTGAATCTTACAGAAAGTGAATGTAAATATATGAAGTAATCACGGAGCAGAACAGCCGGTCGATTCTGTAAAAATCTCACCGTGAAAACTCAAGTGAAGTGAGCTTGATGTGAGTTGTCAGTATTGACAATCTCTAGCATTATTTGGAATGACAGCTCACTCCACGCTCACTTCACCCAAGTTTTCACGGTGAGATGGTTACTTCATAATATATTTTCATTCACTTTCTTTCTTTTCTACGGATTACTTAAGTATCCGTAGAAGTAATCCGTAGAATCACACTTCGAACTAGAACTCTAACCAAGCATTGTTTTGCTGTAATCACGCGTACTCAGCAACGGATTTATCGACTCGATATTAGGAAAGTTTTAGCCGGCAACAATCAAAGTTGATTACCAGGAAACTGTAATGTACTTTGTACGACTTCCTAAAGTATGTACGAGTATGTAGGTACTTACTCACGTTTATAAAGATTTGGTGGTAGTTCGTGAGAACACATTTATTCAGTACACATAAAAACACAATTAAATGCTAACAAATTACAAGAATATATAAAAACAAGGTGCCAATATACATAGAATAAAAAATAAAAACATACTAAAATAAATTAGGTACCTAAGTGACACTATGAAGACATAATTATGACACTTCGAATCAAAATAATAAACGAATATTTTTAGAATCAAACGTTTGGATTGAGAACATCATGTTTTTTTTTATAATTTATAGTGGAATTATGGAATTACTGTCCATTCACAGTCATTTTACCTGAGAAGATCAATTCTCGTAATTTAAAACGTTCAAAATCTAGTCGCAGTCTCATCTCGGCGACAAACAAATGTCAAAAATTTGTCAAAATGTAGGAAAATTAGAAGTATTTTTGACAGATTGAGACTGAGATCAGACTGTGAACGTTCTTAAAATTACGAGAATTGCCTCCTAATATTGCATCACTGTCAACATTACAGTGATCTTTAACCTCGTGACAATAAGGTTGCTGTTGGGAAGCTGCCACTAATAAGTTTGTCAAAATCACCGTGATCTTTTTTGTTGTTTTAATAAGTTTGCTGTTGGGTTGCAACTATCAGAGGTAAAAAAAATGTAAAAGGAGTGTAGTATGCACTCTTAGCTGAACATATATAATTATCCTTGGCTATTGTAAATGACTTGTTGTTGGTTGCCAGTTAGAGTTATTGTGCTATCTTCGGCAGATCATAAATAATTGCTATGAGACCTAAAAGACAGATCTACATCAAAACAAAGCAAACATTTATCGTAACACTAGCTGCGCCCTGCGCTTTCACCCGTATGAGTTTCGATCCAGTGGGAATATCGGGATAAAAAGTATCCTATGTGTTAATCCTGGTTATAAACTATTTGTGTTTAAAATTTCATCCAAATCCGTTCAGTAGTAGTTTTTGCGAGAAAGAGTAACAAACATCCATCCATCCATCCACCCATACAAACTTTTGCGTTTATAATATTAGTAGGATAAACACACAGAAAATTCAGTTGAACTAAGATAGTTCAACTGTTTTTTTATGTTCTTCGTTTTTTCGTAGCGAGTTTAAAAATGTAAAAAGCTTTTCATTATCTAGAAGTGTTGAAACGAGTAATGAAGTTTCTTTTTGATTAGGCAAGCGGAAACGAAAGCGTCCAACTCTTGGTAGAATGGAAATAATGATGCCTCGGGGAATGTGTAGCGAATTCTTTAAATAACTTTGTTGTACTACCCCAATGAAAGGATAGGGTAGGAAAATGGACTCTGCATGGAGGGAAATTCTGCTTCAATCAGAGGAAAATTCATTCTAAGTTTTTTTTTTTATGCCAGCCTACGCTGTCCCACTCCTGGGAAAAGGCCTCCCTCCACTCCTTCCATCTATCGCCAGCCCGCGATCACTGTCTCAGGGCACCAGTTCTGTGTTATTTGGGCCCACAGTTTATCCGGCATGCGGCAGACATGTCCTGCGCAGTCCCATTTAAGTTGGGCAGCTTTTTGAGCCACTCTAAGCCATTCTAAGTTCAAATGAAAAAAAAACGATCTTTTGAAAGACTGTTCAAACTGTGTCGATTGTTTATTTTGTTATGGGCGTGTATAGCTTTTCTTTTAACCTTGTAATCTGATCATCATCATCTAAGGCTTTACAGCCGTGGGTGGCCTTAGCCTGGTCTAGTATATTTCTCCAACGTGACCTGTTTCCGGCTATTTCAGACTATTTCCAGCTATTTCTCTCCAACAGTTACATATCTTGTTTAAGCCTTCCAACCATCTGAGCTTGGGCCACCCTCGACTTCTCCGGCCATCCAGTTTACTATCCAGTAAATGTTGGGGTGCTCTGATCTCGTCCATTCTTGCGACATGTCCCTTCGAAGACGTCCTACTTTGATGGGTTCAATTACATTAGGCTTACAGTTTGAAGGTCAATTCTCGTAATTTAAAACGTTCAAAATCTAGTCGCAGTCTCGTCTCAGCGACAATCAAAGTCAAAAATGTATGTAGATTGATTGTATTTTTGACAGATTGCGACTGAGATTATTAAGCGAACGTTCTTAAAATTACGAGAATTGCCCCTCTGACATTGAGCTGCAAATTGCAAAAAAACTAAAGAGAAATTGAATTTTGCAGGCTACCTTTATCACTTCTATGCTACCCTTTTAACAAAAAATGCACTATCCTCAATGTGACTTATTAGGTGCTTTCACGAAGAAATGATAAGATCTGTCAGATTCAATGCTGGACGGATATAACATCGCTATCTGCGACGGGTGACGGGCAGACATTCATGTCACGATCAGATTAATTGGACAGATTGCCTCCTACATTCAGAAGATTATTTTCACATCTAAAGTATTTTTAGAAAAATATATTTTTGTTGTGAAAGAAACGACCAAATAACCAGGCGAGATCTAAATTGCCAATCATCATCATCTGCCTAGCCTTTTCCCAAGTTTGTTTCAGTCTAACCGGATGCAGCTGAGTACCTGTATTTTACATGGAGCGACTGCCTATCTGACCTTCACAACCCAGTTACTAGGTAATAATACGATACCCCTCGGTAAGACTGGTTGTCAGACTTTTGGGGCTCCTGACTACCCGTAACGACTGTCAAAGATCCACGAATGACAGCCGGGACAGGAGGCGTCTCGGTATCTAAATTGCCAATAACAAACATAACTATTTTCCAAGCGTCGTCCGATATTCGTCACAACGAAAACTCATATACACTGCCCACATTTAAAAACACTAAATAAAATAAATAAATGTAACACATGTAAATAAATTACTTTTATGAGACGATTTTGATTGCATCGGGGGTGTTCAATTGCGGACATACTTAATTTCTCATCTTTGAGTTTTGCAGAAACCCATTTATTTAAATGGATTCAAAGATTTACCTACATTTTTTTTCTCTTCTTTTCCTTTTTTACATCTAAGAAACAGCGAGGAAAATTCGCAGAAAAAGATTAGAAGAATTGCTAATAAAATAAAAATATATTTCTTTGAGATTGTTAAAGTAATTTGTCAAACCATTTGGCAATGTTACGGGATTTCAGGAGACTGGAATTATTGAAATGAACGGTAATTGCTCTCATATAGCAATGAACTTCGTTTTTAAATGTTTTCTTTCAAAGAAAATTCATATTTGTTAGTTATTATCCTATGTAGCTTTGCTACGTTATTTTTACATTAATTATAACGTATAAGGTCTTTTACGGCACGGTTTCTTTACGGTGCGGCGTGTAAACCGCGCCTAACTTGAGAAAAACGTGTTTGTCAACAAGCTTCCATAGTGATCCATGCAACACTGACGATAGTGGCTACACACGGCGTATAAACCGCGCCATAGAAAAAAACGTGTCTGTCAACAAGCTTCCATGCTGATCCATACGACACTGACTACCGTGTCTACACACGGTGTAGGTTACACCGTGCCTACACCGTGCCGTAGAAAAACCGTATCTGTCTAAAAGCTTCCATAGCGGTATTGTATAGTGTATTCCATAGTATTGTCCATAACAAATATGATCGAAATATCCAATAAGTTATGTTACCTTGTTCCAAGAACAGTAGTGCGTAGACAGGCGCGCCCATACCGTTTACTGTCTACTAAGACCAGCCAAGTCTGTCGCTCTAATGCTGGTTCTCAAGCTCCTCTGCGTCAACTTGTGGACTCTTACAACAATACATTTGAGAGCATTGACGTATTTAATCTCTCCGCTAACAAATTTAGGGAATTTGTAGTTGAATGTTTACTAGCTTCGTAATTTTGTTTTCTTTGTATAATGTTTTTTTTTTTATTTTTGTTCATCTTAATTCTGTCATTTTACTTGAACGTCCGTAATCGCTGTTTATTTTTTATTTTTTTTTATGAATTTAACTCACGTAGCATTAATCTTAAAGCTAGTGATCAATGGATAATAGTGTTGGTAGTGCAATTAGTGTTATTATTTTAAGTTTATATACAGTGTACCTATAACATGTGATTGTACTACTGTTTTTTATCCCTAGTAAATAAATAAATAGTGATCCATACAACACCGACGACCGTGCGTACACACGGCGAATAAACCGTAGCTTTTCACGGCAAGGAAAACTTGTGTGTACAAAGGGCCTTATAACACAATATCCTAACCACTTGTACCGTTTTCCCAACAAGCCAGCACACCCTGTTATGTTCCTCTGAAACTTCGTGAAGTACAGAAGCCACTTGATGTCAGTACCTACAAGACACTAACTCGCTGAATTTACACTGATTTACGAAGCGAATAATCCTGAAACGTAAAGGCTCAACACTACGTTGTTTTTATTGTGATTGGAACATAACATCACGCCTTGTTTCCTCAAGAGATTAGGCAGAAGTGTACCTATAGTACACCGACATTTTGCCAGTTATGTTTCAGTCTTATTTAATAGGGGGCGAGCCTATTGCCATCAAACGATTTCATACTCAAGACTGCTAATGAGACATTCGTGATGGAGAACCCCCTACCCTCTACCCTACTCCTATTCCTACACTAGTCCTACCCTACTCCTATCCTACTCCTACCCTACTTCTACACTACTCCTACCCTACTCCTACCCTACTCCTACCCTACTCCTACACTACTCCTACCCTACTCCTACCCTACTCCTACCCTACTCCTACACTACTCCTAGCCTACTCCTATCCTACTCCTACCCTACTCCTACCCTACTCCTACACTACTCCTACCCTACTCCCACCCTATTTTTTTAATTTTCTCTGCGTAAGAACCATTCTCGTACTTCAATGAATATTCAAAAAAAAAGAATTATCGAAATCGGTTCAGCTGTTCTCGAGATTTGCGCTTAGTAACACATTCAGCGATTCATTTTTATATTATAGAAGATGATGAAGATATCGCCCGTTAAAGTTCCGCGTGACGATCACTTGCTTGCGACACTTTTGCAAGCAAGTGACGTCACGACCCCCACTCCCAAATTTTGACGCGCTTTTCTTTGTCATTTTTCGGGTGATTGACAAAATAAAAAATACGTGTCCATTATTTTTCGATAATCTAACTGACGGACTAAATAAAATTATTATTTTTTTTACCCAGGAAACTACCCTATAACGTTACACTATAAATCTTAATCTGAATGATTTTGAAGGATATTGCTAATCCATTGCTTCACATGTTCGATAAAATTATCTGCTCAACAACGTAAATAACGCAATGAATGTTGTTGAACTGTCAAAATGAAACTGATAGTGTGTTACGCAAGTACCGCTGGGCTCGAAACCCCTCATGCTCAGCAGTAGCAGTTGAGATTGTGAGTGTGGTCATTAATGGTTTGCTTTAAATAACAAACCATTCTTATAAAAGCTGAGTTGCTTAGTGTTATTTTAACTTCATACCTTATCTACGATAATTTTCTCTACCATCAATAATGTATTCAATCCATATATTTCAGTGCTAACGATACATATATTATGGCTCTTATCAAATGAGGTGTCAAATAAATAATGTAGGTATATAATAATCATTTATTTCGTGCTCATGTCTTCGTAATAATCTAGCTGTGCCACTATTTTTCATGATAACAATAACTTGCCCCTGCATTTAGATAGTTGTTCATACTTAAAGTAAATAATATATAAAAATAATGAATGAAAATGCAGTGCTTAGGATAACATCATAAAAATGTTTTTTTAATTCTTAGGAAATAATAATTGTTTTTATTTATTATTATTATTAATTATTATATATTTATTATTAATTAAATATTTATGAAGAAACCATACCACGGAACAGTGAAGAGGAGCATGTAAAGAAAATATTTAAACACTTCACTTCCTCTTATTGTTTTATCCGGATTTTAAATGAATGCAATTTGCATTTTATAGCTAACTGTAATATAAACTAACCCATGAGTCAGTTTCGGCACCAGCAACTATAAAATGCAATGTATTTAAAAAAACGTGCAAAAGTGCCTCAAAGATCTTCTTAGGAAAATAAATATCTACGTAATTTTAACATTTCACTTTTGGCAGTCTTTCAAACTTGCTGCAGTCTAATTTATCGCCTACAATAATATAACATAACATCACGCTTGTAACCCCCAAAGTAGGGTTAGGTAAAGGTACTATAGAGAACTTCCAGTCGGAAGAGTCCTCTAGGAATCGGGAGGAATCAAACAATTTATATGACTCCTTTTAGATTATATTGGGCGAACGACTTTACATATTTCTCAATAAATTACCACTGACAGTTCTAAACCAAAATCCTAATTAAAATCTTTGACACTAGCTTGAACGTTCGAATGGAACGCACGCATAATTATAGCCGGCCTGCAACAAATGAAGTCGCCTTCGGCAGACAACCTCTACAGTACCTACCTACCATCACCAATGCTTTACACAATATTGAGTATTGTTTATGTTATTGTATTGTAAAGCTCAAAATTATCATCACACATTCTTATCCTCATAATCACATCTCCCATACTAACATCATTAACATTTAAAGACGAAACCGTCTCTCGGAATACAAATAGAGTTTGCCAGCTCCGAGGAATGCTCTCAAAAATCTTGAACGATGCAATTTTAACAGCTTTCTAATGGAAAATGTTTTCAGAATGCTTTTCAACGCTTTTGTAGAAAATGAAGTCGGAGTTAGTTTATCTGTGCAATGCTACTCGACATTACTAGATAAAAAAAAAATTGTGCTTTTGTCTTTTAACGTAAATCATCATCATCATCTTAATAGCCGAAAGACGTCCACTGCCAGCAGTGGATGTCTTTCGGCTATTAACCGGAACCTGTCGAAGTGGTGGTGCTTGGGGGAGACTTATATCCAGACATAAGTCACCCCCAAGCACCATCGAACCCCAACGTTTAAACAAAAAACTTCCAGGATCTCTTTTCACCCGCCACCTCGAACCACCCCGTCGCGTGTGCGGAGTTAGCTAGCTAATTTTAAAATAACCCTGTATGAGACAACACAAGAGCAGCACCTGGGTTGTGGAGCTCCTAAGGCTATGTTTAAGAGTACGGCCAACCAATTAAACTCAACTTTAACCATCCCAAACAATTAATTGGTTTATAGCTGTACACCAAAAGCAATGCCTATTAAGTTAATAACTAACAAAATATTATTAAGCCCGATGTCAAATGCACAGTAATAAAATAAATTGAACCGGTAGGTAACACTTGGGCTTGTAAACCCTCGTTCCGATTAATGTGGCGCCATCTGGTGGATGTATATGACATGAATATAGTTGCGAAACTGAACAATGGCTTGGGTGAAGTTTAACTATTTATATGGTTTTTTTTAGCAGGGGACTTAACTTATTTACCTTATTCTCTACTCTCTCTTACTTTAACTTTATGACACAGTGAACGAAACCGCGCGAAATGAACACGAGATTGGAGGGATTAGCTAAGGAAAATGAATTGACGTGGTTTCGAGTAAGAAATCGTTAAGTGGTCATAGTAAAATAGGGCCCTGGTTGCGTAATGGAAATCGTAGGACGTTAAAAATATAGTAGTGTGTAATTCTGGACCGAAACCCCGTCTGCATCATGTAAGGCAGGCGGGAATTTGGGGTCGCGGGTGATTAGAGTGGGGACTCTGTCGGCCCACTGAGTGACCTCAGGGAAGACGGCGCACATGCGTTGCACACTTGCACAGTTAGGATTCGGGGAGACCCCTTTAAAGTCTCCCCAGAGATGCAGTTCCATGTGCAGATGGTGACCACCGAGGTGGTTTAGTGAGGACATCTTAAAGACTCCTTAACAGCAGAAGGATTTTCGAAGTGGATATTTCATAATCCTATAAAACCAACGGTACTTTTTAATAAGGTTAGGTAAGAGCCATACAACTAATGCAGAAAAACCGAGAAATCGAAATAAAAATTAATCTGCTATAACATTTTTATGTGATTAACTGCAAAACAAACAATTAAAAAAAGCATAAACAGACCACACATACATAATGACCTATGGAGCGTTTACATAAGGCAAGTAACTATTATAGCAAGTATTTTCAACTAACCAGTCCAACTTCATACATAAACTCCGCTGTCGCTAGTCAGTCGTTGGTAGCGTCCAATCCTGCAGTGCGATTCTGTAACCATCTCACCGTGAAATCTAAGTGAAGTGAGCGTGAAGTGAGCAGTCATTTCAAATAATGCTATGGATTGACACTACTGACAACTCACATCAAGCTCACTTCACTTGAGTTTTCACGGTGAAATTTTCACAGAATCGACCGGCTGGTCAAGTTATTTGCATTATTTCCTAGACTCATGTAAACAAATCATAAACTACTTGGGCACGTATAGCAAGTACCTACAACTAACCAGTCCAGTGCCTCCTCATGTTCAAACTTGTCTGTCGCTAGTCAAACTCAAACTCAAACTCAAACTCAAATCATTTAATTCAACTAAACCAATTACAGGCACTTTTGAATTGTCAAAGGGTCGGTCAGTCAGAAAGATGAAGCTAGTTGCCCATTCCAAAGCGTAGGTACCTATGGAGAAGAACGGGCAAGAAACTCCATGGACACTCTTTTAAATCATAAAATTCTTACAAAATATTTGATTACATCATTCGTGTTGAAATTAACCATGTGAGAACGATGTAGAAAAGACGTGCACGTTAAAAGCGTCCGTTATAGAAAACATAAAAACAATTCAGAAATTAAAAATTACAATAAGCCGTGGCAGCTAAGAGATGACCAGTCCCTACTGACGGCGCCCGTTCACGAACATGACGTATGGATCAGCACCATTCAGCTCAACCATTTTGAAGGGAACTTAATGATCCAATACACACGCCACCACCAGCGAGACATTAGAGTGAGCATGACATACTCTCAGCCGCCAGGGCACATTTAAGTCAATGAAAGACGTACCCAGTAAATGGTAGCTTGATATAAAGTACATAGTCAATAGTTAGTAGAAGTATGTACTAGCCTGATCTCTCTCCGGTCGTGTCGGATTGCCCTTCCATCAAATTATGAGAGTCGAAGAGAGAGTACATCTGTGTCTGCATAGACAATTGTACAGTACAGGGTGGGAGCCATCGACGCGAAACTTGTTACTATGGATTGAGTATATGATTATAGACCCCCTGCTGTTGGAGTTTTGTGCAAAATTCATGGTTACAGTTTGCGCGTCGATGGCCCTGCCACTCTGTATCATATCTCCCGTGTCAAAGGTTAGTCTCCGCTGAGATTGGCCCCATGGCCGGTCGGTCTGAAGGACTCTTATTACTAGCCTGTTCAAGTAACTTGCTCCAGTTACTAGATCCATGTGAACAAACCGCAACCTCTCTGGCACGTATAGTGTTCCTAAGCTACAGATTTGTTACCATGATACAAAGTAATCCAATATTCATAAGCACTTTCTATGTGCCGGAACAATACAATTTGTATTTATCAACTGATGCATAGGTTGTGTTGTCTAAAGAAATATAAATTCTAGGTTCTATTTTCCAGTAGTGTAGCTTTTGCATTTACACGGAAAACTTTATGAATTGTATTGCATGGTAATCTTCTTCCTCTTTGTGTCGCGCACAACTGTATATTAAATCTTATTTTCCCAAAACTTTGACACTTCCACGGCGTTGTCGGTGGTAATGACAATCTATATAAATAAAAATGGATCTTCGAAATGTACATTATGTACGTCCATAACTTTCGAACGACTGCACCAAATTGGATGATTCTTGGTTTTATGTATTCGTTATTGTTAGGACAAGGTTTGTATAATAGGACCCGGTAGGTGGCGCTGGAGTAGGGTAGAAGTACTGTAGGAGTAGGATAGGAGTAGGGTAGGTATTCCTACCCTACTCCTACACCCCTACTGGGTTGGAGTAGGGTAGGAGAAGTGTAGGAGTAGTGTAGGAGTAGGGTAGGAGTGGGGTAGGAGTAGGGTAGGAGTAGGGTAGGAGTAGGGTAGGAATAGTGTAGGAGTAGGGTAGGAGTAGGGTAGGAGTAGGGTAGGAGTAGTGTAGGAGTAGGGTAAAATTAGGGTAGGAGTAGTGTAGCAGCAGGGTAGAAGTAGGGTAGGAATAGGGTAGGAGTAGGGTAGGAATAGTGTAGGAGTAGGGTAGGAGTGGGGTAGGAGTAGGGTAGGAGTAGGGTAGGAGTAGGGTAGGAATAGTGTAGGAGTAGTGTAGGAGTAGGGTAGGAGTAGGTAGGAGTAGTGTAGGAGTAGGGTAGGGGTAGGGTAGGGGGTAGTACACCACGCGAACGAAGTAGTAGAAGTAGCGCCGGGCAGCTAGAAATAATTTAAATGTCCAAACAACGTTTGCCGGGTCAGCTCGTATTCAATAAAATTCAGAAATATTTGCAAATACTAGAGACAGTATACCTACTACTACTACCTTTCTTTCAAGATATGGGATTTTCCTAGTTAAGAACAGGGGTCTTACTCATCTGTCATAGCCATATCCTTAATGAAACAACACTGATGTTACTTAAGCTTAGTTTTTTTATAAGTAAGTGATTACTTACATACTAACTTACCTACCCATCTTAGCGTGATCTTAGCACATAAAGGACTCGTAGATCATCATCATCTGCCAAGCCTTTTCCCAACTATCAGGTTGGCTTCCAGTCTAACTGGATGCAGCTGAATATCATTATTTTACATGGAGCGACTGCCTATCTAACCTCCACAACCCAGTTACTGGGTAATACGAAACCCCTTGGTAAGACTGGTTGTCATCATTTCGGCCTTCTGACGACCTGTAACGACTGTCAAAGATGCTCGAATGACCGGCGGGACCAACGGCTTAACGTGCTTTCCGAGACACGGCAGACACACTTTACATTTTCAGCTTATACCGGAAAATGGTATGTAAAGATGGTCACCCATCCACGGACCAACCGCGGCAAGCGTCGCTTAACCTGATCGATCGACCCGTGCGGCTGTTATTACTTAGCCACAAGCCCCTCTGTAAAGGACTCGTAGGTACATGCTTGAAAGTGCTGCATTTTGGCTGATCGATGCATAACATAACATAATTAGCCTATAATGTTCGTACACAGTTAGGACACAGGCCTCCTCTTTTCGAGAGGGAGTGGGATGTGGATCTATATTCCACCACGCGGGCCCAGTTCGGGTTGCATAGATATCCGACAGTTCCGCCTTCAATGCATATTTGTTCAAGATCAAGTGTCGTCACCATTGATAGTTGGTAGTATCACATGCGCATTATGCTGAGCGATGGCCTTTTTGCGTGGATGTTTTCCCCCCCATTTTTTTTTGTGTTTGTGTCCTTTTTTTTGTACATTTCTGCCGAGCAATGAAAAAGTTCCACCCACAAAATGCCGATAAAGGACGATGCCGATGCATTTGCCGTAATTTAAAATTTGAACACAATATTTACGTTTTTAGTTGGTAATATTCTGATGCGCTGTTAAATGTAGTTCAATATTGCAGATGGCGTCGTTAAGCTAGCCTTTCCCGTTTAGGAGTAATTTGGTGTTATGTCACTGGAACTTTTTCATTGCTCGCGAGTGTATTTTCTTTCTTTTACATGTCTTTGCATTTTTGTTTCAAGGACATGCCGGTTTCCTCTCGATGTCTTCGTTCACCGTTTTGGGAGTAGTGGCAGTGAAATAATGTACACAAAGTAAAGCGCCTGCGTAAGTTCGAACCTACGTCACGGTTGATACTGGGCCATCATGATTGCTCTCCACCCGATCCGTGCATAGTTTTCCTGTAATGTGGGCACTTTAAATATCTGTCCATCAGGTTTTAAAATATTGACCAACAAAATATCTTTCCATCAGGTTTTAAAATATTGACCAACAAAATATCTTTCCATCAGGTTTTAAAATACCTATTGACCAACAAAATATCTTTCCATCAGGTTTATTTTATTTTTATTTTTATTTCTTTAGGACAACAAACAATTGCGTAATGATGCTTAATACTAGTACAATTAGATTTTAGGACATTTGAGTAATAACGCAACCAGCACCGTTATCCGCATAGTAATACAATAAAGAAAATTAGGTATAAGCAAACTTAAGTAAACAAGGGATTAACTATTACAATGTGATTTACACAACACTTAGTAAAAGGTGAGAACTTTTAACAGTAGGTATATTGTACAATATAACTCAATGCTGCGAAACTCATCATCAGATCTTAACATAATTGAAATGTGCATGCATTTCAATTATGTTAAGATCCGATGAACAGAAAATAATTTGCAAATACGTCTATACGTATATGACGGAATTAAGTCCGAACATACAGAATAAAACACATAAAAATAAAGTTAAATGACATAAACATCCAAATTGAGAAACTCCACCTTCTTTTGAAGTCAGTTAAAATATAAACGTAGGAATCTGTAAAATGTGGACATTATGAGGAAGTATGATCAATTTTTACACAGATACATTTCTTGAATTGGGCAAGTGACAAAACAAACAAGTCGATATCAGCGAAATTATCGTTGTAACTCTTCATAATACGGCGTAAAGGAGCTCGTTCGCCTGCGTTAGTCCTGCACGGCTTGGGGGCAAATAGACTATGAGTATAAGTATCGCGAATACGTTGGGAGCGACTAGGTATGCGAATATAAATCTGATTAATTAGGTTAATGCAATCAAATTCATTACGACAGACTTTATATAAGAATGTTTGGTCAAGATACAGTCTCCTTGATTTAAGAGTTGACAAAGAGAACTTTTCTAGGAGAGTATGATAAGAAGAACGTTTCTTAGAAAATTTGTAGTTTAGAAAACGAAGATATTTACGTTGAACCGATTCAAGCTGGTCACTGTATTTATCATAAAGTGGATTCCACACACATGTGGCATGGTTTTAAAATATTGACCAACAAAATATCTTTCCATTAGGTTTTAAAATATTGACCAACAAAATATTGACGTGTAAAAGTGTCTTAAAAGATCTACTTACAGAAATAAATATTTCATTTCATTTAAGATAGTTATTTGACTATACAAAAAAGATTACAAAAGAAATGGTTTTTATTGTATAAAAAAAAATTAATGACATTTTCATAAGATAATAATATAATAAGTTTTTTTCTTGCTAACGATCCTGTTATCAGTCTAATGTCGTTCAGTTCCCAGGCAGAAAAGTGGCGCCTACCAGCGTCTGACCTTCGGCAGCCCTTTACAAAGCCCACGCTAATGACATCGATAGCCTTTTACAGTAAAGAATATCTAAATACACATACTTACTGAAGAAGGGGGAGCCTGCCGTTTTGCCAAAATTATTTTGACCAAATTTCATTTTCCAAACAGATTTTAGCATTTTTTTTATTCCAATGCAATATTTGGAATGATTTTAGTACGCATATTTTAATTTGGTAAAATTTTTACTCGGCTGAATATTACCAAGGATAATATAATCAGGGCATTCGGTCTTTAATAAAATGATTTATTACTGCAAACAATCTTTAGACAATAAACATTTAGTCAAATGATTTGTTATGAAAAAAAAAATAAAGACAAAAATAAGATTTTTTGGGAATTATATATTAAAATATGTACTTTTATTTGATGTAAAAAACTTCACGGTTACTCTTTTAAAAATTTAATTAATAAAAGCTAATTAGCTTTTACAATGTTTTCAAATTACAGTAGGTATGGGAGGACAGCGTAGACCTGTCAACCAGATTACCAGGTAGGTACTTGATAAAATAAAAAAATGGTCTACAGATCTAAAGTCTACAAGGCCTACAAAGTCCAAAGGCCTTCCTATCTGACCTCCAAAACCCAGATACTGGGTATACCTCTTGGTAAGACTGATTATCAGACTTTTGGGTTTCTGACTACCTGTAACGACACCCATCCGGATCCAACCGGTCAGCAAATGTTGAATGTAGATCCCGAAGACAACATAGATAGTTTTCTGTTTGTTTGGTTACTGCCACAAATATAAAAACAGACTCCGTTTTCGCACAAGGAAAACTGCCGCCCTATGAAGACTCATCGAGAAACATGTTTTTTTATGTCCTATATATACATACATAGCATTTAAATCACAAGCAAAGCCATGAGCATAACTTGTACTAGATTAAGTAGGTACTCTACTTCTGTATGTAGGTGGCTCTTATATTTATTTCTTACACATTATTGTTAGTAACGAGTTAGTGATTATTAGGATTTTGGTGAGAAAGTTGTTGCGTAGGTGGTTTCATTATCTTTAGGCGCTACAGTGTATCTGAAGGATCTAGGTGGAAGTAATTTATCTTATACAAAAACGGTTTATTTTCCATATTATGTATCGCTTTTATCGTGCTTGGCTCTTCCTTTTTATCACAATAGCTAAGTAGTCAAACTCAAACTCAAAGCATTTATCACAATTAAACCATTTACAGGCACTTTTGAATTTTCAAAATTAAATAGTCGGTCTCTCAGAAAGTCAAAGCCAGTTGCCCATTCCAAAACGTAGATCTCTATGGAGAAGAACGGGCAATAAACTCCAAGAACACTCTTTTAAATCAAGATATTACAAAATCCTGGGTACATTATTCTTGTAGCTTCTATATGTGAGAACAATGTAAAAAAACAAAAGTTAGTAAAGACTAAACCTTGAAGGACACGTCGAGGATTGATCATCATGTTCATCATTTCTTGCGGTAAGGCAAACAGCCGATCGATTCGAGCTGCCAATAGTGTCAATGCCTAGCATTAGTTGGAATGACAGCTCACTCCACGCTCAATTCTCCTAAGTTTTCACGGTTAGATGGTTACAGAATCGAACTGCAGTTTTATCATAACATAACATCACGCCTGCAATCCCCGAAGGGTTTAAGTCTCATGTAATCCGAGCCGCCTCCATGTATGGCGAGCCTGATGCCACCAACTGGGCACAAATCCATACTCTGGACTGCTAATGAGAAATTCCTGATAAAAAACACAATAACACTTTGCCCGACCTGTAAAACGAACCCAGAACCTCGTGCTTTGCAGTAGTGCTTGCGACCACTAGTCCAACGAGACGGTCATCAACTTCAGATTAATTCCAATACCATATGTAACTATTTAAGGGGCTTGTGGCTAAGTAATAACAGCCACATGGGTCGATCGATAAGGTTAAGCCACACTTGCCGCGGTTGGTCCGTGGATGGGTGACATACCAAGACCTCTTCGTGCCTCGGAAAGTACGTTAAGCCGTTGGTCCCGGCCGTCATTCGTGGATCTTTGACAGTCTTTACGGGTCGTTAGAAGCCCGAAAGTGTTGCAACCAGTCTTACCAAGAGCTGCATACGGTTAGACTGGAAGCCGACCCCAATATAGTTGGGAAAAGTCTAGGCAGATGATGGTATAACTATAGGTAAGCAATTGAATTAAACTAAAACATTTTCGTATTTTACTGATTTTCTTTGCACTTTTTCTTCCTTCCTTTCCTTCGGTTACTAATCGTTACTTAGTTTACAAAACATTCAACTTTATTGCATTCCAATGGGGGAAAGCAATCGCGTTTGTAATTGCGGTGTTCAATGTTTATTGTTACTTGATAGTAATTGCAGACTTGTGACTTTAAACGGCAATCGTTAAGTAGAATTTATTTCTTTGCAATGTCATTGTTAGTGCGTTGAACTGAAAAAGAAAATGGCGCGTCAACGCACGAAAAATCCAGAAAAATCATGATGATCATGATGTCATTTCACTATTTGTTGAGTTCAGCCAATTGTAGTCAACGTAAGCTCTTTTATTGTTACGACACCAGAATAACTTCTTCACCTTCATTCTTCAGTCTTCGTCAGCTACTTTATTTGGCTAGTTCATCAAATCGCTTCCCGTTTTGGCTTTAATTACATTATTTTGTCTTAGCCTTTATTGTATTCCACTGCTGCACAAAGGCATGCCCTTTTTGCTTCCAAACCTTGCCTTGCCAGGGTGGCAGGGACATCGACGCAAACTGTAACCATGAATTCAGCACATGATTCCTGACCCCTTAGTGACGTCACGTTGCAGAATAAAACTGATTTACATCCGTCACCCCACACATCAGGTCCAGTTGAAAACCAGCGTCAGGCACTAGTTGTCTGGCATTTTTGCTGACTGGGTTTTTTTGTCGCAGCCGTGAGACACTTTACACTTTTTATTTAATATTATTACGTATATTATTTTATTATTTATTTAAATCGAACACAAATGATTCATATTGTTGTTAGTAACACTTATAAGCTGTGTAGTAACATTCTCATTAAAATAAACTAAAATAAAAAATTTCATTAAAATAAAATAATAATTAATTCAAACACCTATAACAATAACTAAGTTCGCCTCCCGCTGCACCAGACCTGCAGCTGTGTATACAGGTCCGGTGCCTCAAGAACGGGCTGTCAGGCTTATCCACTATCACCTTTAAAATGCGGTTGGTGCTCTCCCCAAGGCTATTTGATATTTTATATGTTTTTATCTGCTGTATGTATCTGGTGTAATGTGTGTCTTTTAGTCTGGGCTAAATAAATGTATTTTCTTTAAAAGTGCAATATTTACGCGATCAAAATATGTGGAACATTTTTTTTAATTACGAGTACATACGACACGTTCCAACGTTTTCAGGGGTGTTGAGAATCATGTACTGAAGCCACGTTCATGTACTGAACAGGCTGCGTGTCGATGTGTCTGCCAGCCTGTAAATTGCAAAAAAACAACACGATCGTGAACAATATTTCCATTAGCACTGCCTGAGCTTTGCATGCGTAATTGCAGCATGATTTTGATTAGAGCAGAAGAGAAATAAATATAAAACAAACAGTTAAACTGAATTGAATAGTCTCATTCTTAATCCCAAAGAAGTGAACAAAATAACTGAAACATGTTTTAAACATGAAGTCAAGATGTCAAGAAACGAGAAAACAATTAAGTTCAAAAGTTTTACTTAATAAGTTCGTCTAGTTTTAGTTTTGTTTTATTTTTATTAAAACAGCTGCTGACACCACGTCAATAGATAGGGATGGCAATGCTGCAATTCCTTGACACAAAACAGCATAATATATTTCTTTAAATTAAATTATTAAAGAGCAATGCACCGGACTATATCAAATTAGAATTATGGAGATCCGCTTCAGGTGAACCAAGGTAGACGACATAGCCCTAAAAATTGGCAAACTTAAAGAGCATTCGACGGGGCACATTGCTAATCCAAAAATGTCATCATCTGCCGAGCCTTTTCCCCAACTATGTTGGGGTCGGCTTCCAGTCAAACCGGATGCAACTGAATACCCATGGAGCGACTGCCTATCTGACCTCCACAGCCCGACGTTACTGGGTAATACGATAGGGTGAACTCATCTAATTCTGTGACTCGCCTAATTCGGTGATATTTGGTTTTGAATTTGAACTTTATCACAGAGGCTTAAGGTTGTATTTCAAACCATTGATTTCACTCGTATAGCCCTATGATAGCGCTCAAACCAAATATCACCGAATTAGGCGAGTCACAGAATTAGATGAGTTTACTATACCCCTTGGTAAGACTGGTTGTCAGACTTTCGGGCTTCTGATGACCCGTAACGACTGCCAAAGATCTACAAATAACGGCCGGGACCAACGGCGGGTCTTGATATGTAAGATGGTCACCCATCCACGGATCAACCGCGGCAAGCGTAGCTTAACCTGATTGATCGACCCGTGCGGCTGTTATTACTTAGCCACAAGCCCCTCCTTAGCCACAAGCCTCTCTAATGCTAATCTAAAAATCTACAATGGTAATGGTGAAAAGAAGGTATAAGTCTCTATGCGGAAAACCCCAAGCGGCGTAAATATAATAACCTTATCGATAATTATATTTTCGAGCCGTTTGGGGTTAAAACCCTCGGGCCGTTGGGACCGAGGGCTCATGGTTTGCTCAACGAAATCTCCAAACGACTGGTTGACACTTCCCGTGTCCCAAGGGCTGGCTTTTACCTTTGCTTGGCTAGGCATTGCCAAACAACGTGGCAATGCCGCCAGTCTCTTGGGTACATTACCAGTCGACAGCGATACGGTGGAATTTTTAGACGCCATCTTTTAGTTTGGTAGTAGTTTTAGTTAGGTTAGGTTATTTATATTTTAATTTTAATAGTTTGTTAGTTAATTTAGTAAGTATAAGCAGTTTATCTAGTGTATATGTTTTTATTCAAAAAACAATAAATAAATTATTCTCTATGTTCACTGACAATTTAATATATTAATAGAATCTTAACGTAATAATTTCTACAGCATCTAATTATCTTAGAAAATCAAAGATTGTGGAGTGGATTTAAACGGTGAAAAGGTTGTTGGAGCACATTCCAGAAGGGGCCTACCTGTGTCCAAAAGATATCTGGAGTTAATTTGTCTCAAATCTTATTAAAAATATATGCCAAAAACCCGTCAACCCTAGGGAAGAAAGTTTTAGTTCGATTAAAATGCAAATGGGGCGGTAAACATGGGGAGCGACGCGACGCCGCCACGCCGCGGCGCCTACGGCTGCAAATAATAAAAGTATATCATTAATTTTAATTTAGACCTGATGATGGGTGGGGGGTGGAGGATTGAGCTATTAAGCAAGAATAACTATGTCTGCATACCTAGCCTAAATCCATGAGTTTTTGTTGTCAACTTGGACTATCGTTGCCAAGGTAACAGAGTGAAATATTGTAAGCCTTAAGCTCACTCTCTTCACTCCTAGGTAAGCACCATCAGCCTATAATGTTCCCACTGCTAGGATGCAGGCCTCCTCTTTGCTTTTTCGGCCGCAATCCACCACGCAAGCCCAGTGCGGGTTGGCGGATGTCACATGTCTTCGATTGCCTCGAACCTGTGTTGGTTTGGTTCTAGGACATGCCGGTTTCCTCACGATGTTTCCCTTCTCCGTTTTGAGAGCAGTGGTGATGAAATAATGTACACAAAGTAAAGCGCCTGCCTGGCTTCGAACCTACGATCTACTATTCGTAAATCGCGGCCGTTACCATTGGGCCACCACTGCTCTAACCTAAACCATACAAAATTTTATTAACTATAGAATAATAACATTGTTACATGAATGAGTCTACTCAAATTCCGTTATAAACTCCAAACTTTATCCAAAGATACTGTGAAGGCTTTGTTAATGCAAGAGTAAAGTTCCCTTACACAAAGTTATTGTTGTAATCATGCTAAGTTACCAAGACACCAACTTGTCGCTTTGTGGCTTATGTGCTAAATTATGAATTAATGTTAGCATAGGACGAACCGAAATGAAGGCGAATATGAATTGTAGACTATACAATATATTGTACATAAACAGGGACGCAGAGGATTCACAATTTTGTACTGGATTCATGGTAACAGGTTTCGCGTCGATGTCCCTGCCACCCGATACATTTTTGAGAAGCTTGTAATAACCAACATTTAAAGATGCAAAGAGAGATAAGAATGCAGAATTAAATTTTATTGTATGTGTGAAAAGCTTAGCATTTAAAGATGCGATAAAGTCATCTATGAATTGCCTATAACATTTCCACTGCTGGGGACACAGGCCTCCTCTCTGTGAGACGGAGTGGGCCATAATCCACCACGCAGTTCCAGTGCAAGTTGGTAGATGTCACAATGTCGTCAATTTTTTGTTCTAACACATGCTGGTTTGCTCACGATGTTTTTCTTCACCGTTTTGAGAGCAGTGGTGATGAAATAATTTACACAGAGTAAAGCGCCTGTCTAAAGTAAAAATTTGAAGACATGTGACATCTACCAACCCGCACTGGGCCCGTGTGGTGGATTATGGCCCGCTCCCTCTCACCGAGAGGAGGCCTGTGTCCCAGCAGTGGGAACATTATAGGCTGATTATATATGTATCTTATGTTTGTGTTAGGTACGATAAGATCAAGCTAATATCAGCATTACAACACCATCACCGACAGCCTCAACTAAGAATAAGCAAATTCTTAATAGCCATACTAATTGTTTCAGCCGGGAATCAGCAGGTCAGCTGCCCCGTTCAGCCAGCATCGACTCGGTCGTGGAGGCCGCGATCTGCGCGCGCCACTCCGAGCCGAGCCAGCCAACGACGCTGCAGCTGCCGAGGGCTGACCGGGCCTTCAGCCTCGCTTCACCAGTCGTCGGCAGGAGGGCCAAGACTCAGAGGGGACAAGCTGGTAAGTTGGAGCGATATTTAGAAGTGGAGCGGAGGGAGAGGCTGAATATTTTCATTTAACCTAATGCACTAATGGTGCTGTGGTACTCATAAACACAAGGCGGGTAACATTATCTACCAGCCATCCAAAAACGCATTTTTTTTCCACGAAGCGAATTTTACTGAATGCATGACCTTTTTTGTTTTTTTTGCTATTTTATTCTGCAGATTTTGGTTTCTTTTATATATTAATCTCAGATCAATAGCAATATTAAAACTGCATACACGCTAGAGAAATTAGAAGGAGCAAGACAACAATCATTGTACTTTGTGCTACGCAAAATGAGTCGCCAAAATTACGTTAGATCGAGGTCATCGTTTACTTTGGTCGAACGCAAATATGTTGGTAATAAGCTCTTCTAGCAGATGTCAACGGAGCTCCCTTAATACCTTCTAGGCTAGAACGTAATTTTAAATTAGGTGGTTTAACATAGCGACTCTTATTACCCACGTAAGTAGATATATTATATGTAGGTATAATAAAATAGTATGAAACCATTTATTAAGTTCACTTGACCTGACCGACACGCTTCGCACAACAAATTTCCTCTGGACGGTGGAAAGGTTAAATGTTAAACAAAATTACGTAATCATTCGAGTATATTAAATTAAACGTAACTCTACTAATAAAACGGTAGGCCTACACTATACCGCTTAGAGCTGTCTGACAGTCACAGGCAGATAGCACTTGATACTTGACTTGGCCGGTGATAGCACCTTCTCTTTCTCTTTACATAATTTTCTTGCTCTAGTGCCTTATCAGTAAACCACAGGGGTAGAACACTCATAGACTAAAAAGATACAATTAATCGGTACAATTAGCTGGTATTAATCGTATGCTACACTGCTTGACGTCATCACGTCAACGCCGGGTGTCGCTAAAAACCAGCGCTGAAGCTCTATCTCTCGATGTTGCATGTTTTCCCTCAACTTGTTATTTTGTTTTGTGTTCTTTTTATGCGTCATGTTTAGGCACCGCAAATAAACGTATTTTCTTTCTTTTTTTTTCGTTCTCTCTTTCAACTTGGTGGTAAATTAACTATCTATTATGGGCCAGCTCCTTAACCACCCCAAAGGTAACTCACGACCTTAACTTTTTGCGTGCCGAGAATTCAATGAAACATGCTTTTTATTACGAAAATATTAACACCAAAAGGCGCTATGCAAATTGACAAAAATTGCCTCAAATATAGCACTTAACTTAAAAATAAATTTCACCACAAGCAATGTAAATTACTCGCCTCAGTGCCCATATAACGTAATTGACAAAAAAGCTCTGACAAAGTTGTGATAGCTCAGAATCTAGCTCTGCGGTCGCAAAGTTTGTAAGTTAAGCACATGTCGGAGCAACATAGAACACGCTAACTTAAAAGTTAAAGTTGTTCCAAGCCACCAACTAGTTTAACAGCATAATAATATTCTTTGAGAAAGTGCAGAAGCTCTCACATATTATTATGAACTCAGAGTTTTGGTTTTAACTTAGGAACCCACCTCCATGACGAACTAAATGTAACTAAAAATAAACGAAGACGCCGAGAGGGGTCGCCCTTGAAGGGCATAATTATAGTGACCTTATATGTAATGTTCTTCAGAACAGTCAAATACTCACAACCGCCGTGCGTGTATGTCGAAGTAGGAGTATATAAGGTAGCAGGGGTAATCGTACCAGGTGGCGTTCTATAGTTTCTACCTACCCCCACGGGAAGATAGCGTAAGTTTAGGTGTGCAAACATAAATGCAGTTGCTAAAGCAGTAAAAAATTAAATAAGCGGTTTACGTAGGAGGAACTCCTGCCCTGATCCTGTGTTGTTACGAATGATGAACCCAATAGTGTTCATGCAGATCAAAAATGTTCATGTACAGACGCCAGCATATCAAGCTACTACAATCTGTCAAATTTGTTTAGTAGATTTTCAATTTTATCGTTAAAGCATAAGGTTCAAAGTTGCTTGGGAAAATTTGACAGTTTCGGGTAGCTTGATGTGCTGGCGTCTGTACTTAGTACTAGATAATAATTATTATCATTGTTTCCGACGGAAAACTAGAATTTAAATACTTCGCAGATATGTAATGCCAATTCAAATATGTGGAAGTAGGGAATTATAACCAAAATTCTCAGAGGTGACTTGTAATTGAGTTGCCTGTCAGAATTTCAGGATAATTCATGGTGTTATCGGAGGGATAAGTGCCCACAAACAAGGGTACAATTTAACTGCTACTGTGGTCAGCGATCCGCCTGCTATGCATGGCGATTATGGTAAACCCATCGGCTATTCAGGGTAAACCTCTTCCGGGACCGTTCATTACAGGGATTTATGGGACGCACGCTTTGGAGAAGAGATATTCTAACTAATTTCAGGGGTAAAGTAAACTATCGATTAATAAGTGGGTGTGTTAGCATAAGAGTGCCTGCATTCTAAGAGGTAGCAAGCGGCCCAGAGTATATATATAGAGACACATATTTAAAGAAAAAAGCAGGTGCGAGTCGCACTCGCACACGAAGGGTTCCTTACCACCGTACAATTGTTTTATTTTTATTATTTGATGTTATAGCCGCAATATAAATACACACTTTGTAGAAATATCAACTGTCTACCTATTACAGTTTATGAGATACAGCCCGCTGACAGACAGACAGACGGACGTACAGCTGAGGCTTAGTAATAGGGTCTCGTTAGCACCCTTTGGGTACGGAATCCTAAAAAAATATTATTCGACATTGATTTATTACAAAATCACACAGTCCTTGAATATTTCTGTTACAAAAATAAAACTGTTTTCTTTTTACTACTTTTACATAATTTATTAGAAACTGCCAGCAAACCGTAAAAGAAAAAAGAAATACCGTATTTATTTCATTATAATCCCACAGGCCCAATAACCTCGATATATCTCCCTCAAAAACTGTCTACGGTACTAAGTGACAGAGAAAGATTTCTACATTTGGATAACACGGCATATATTTTGCTTGAATAATGTGCAAAAATGTGAGCACTCGGGAATCTTGTTTAGTCACTCCCGCACACCGCATGGGGAATAATGAAGAGGCTGTGTAGGTAGATAGAAGGTATAAAATAAATAAAATAAATAAAAATAAAAAAGCCTTTTATTTCCTACTAATTACATTGGTTTTGAGTTACTTAACTAATAATTAATTTATTTCGCATCTAGTTTTTCTTTAAATTGTCTTTAGATTGTTTGTTTTCCCTATTGCTAACTTATATTACGCTTAACTAGTTTGTGTCCGTGCTGCTTTGCTTATTAACTATTAACTATTATAATATAACCTAATTTTAGTTTGATATGGGAATATCTGTAGGAACCCCATATTGGGTGAAGGCCTCCTCCAAAGATGCCCATTTGTCTCTGTCCTGTGCGATCTGTTTCCAGCTTGGGCCGGCTGTCCTTGCAATCTCTTCTTCCCAACGTGTCAACGGTCTTCCTCTTCTCCTTTTACCTGGAGGACCTTCCCAAAATGTCACTTTTATGGTCCATCTCTGATCTTTAAGCCTCGCGACATGCCCTGCCCATTTCCACTTGAGTTTTTGTGCATAGTCCAATGCATTTGTTGCTTTGGTTATTGACCTTATTTTTGTGTGCCGTATTTTATGTAATTTATTTATTTTGAGCATGCTGCGCTCGAGGCCTCGTTGACAGGTTGTAATTTTATTTTTCAGTTTTGAGGTGAATTTCCACGTCTGGCATCCGTACGTCAAGCATGGTAGGAGACTGGAGTTCATAACTTTCGTTTTGATGTTTATAGGGAGGTTACTTTTAAAGATTTCCCTTAAACTCCAGTATTTGTTCCATGTTTGTTGTACTCTTCTTTCGACTTCAAGTTCGTTGTTTTTTCTGTCAAAACTAATTTGTTTCCCCAGATAGATGTATTTATCTGTGTATTCGAGTGGCTCTCCATTAATTGTTATTAAACTTCTCCCCCTATTAGTCATTGCCATAGTTTTATTTAGATTCATTTGCAATCCTACCTTGACACTAGCTAGATGTAGAGTTTCGATCATGAGCTGTAGCTGGGAGCTGGACTCTGATAACAGGTATACATATGCTGAGGTATGAGCTGATAGAAGGTATACATGGGGGAAAACACGCAACAGTGGCTTAGATCATTATGACGATTTTTTTTGACCTGGTAAACCTCTTTCTGAGGGATCAACTACGCAACGAGGTGATCCGGCAGAGAACCAAAGTTGTTGACATAGCTTACAGAATAAACATGATTAAGCGGCAATGGCCGGCCATATTAGCCGTAGAACCGATGACCGTTGGGGCAGACGTATTATTGAGTGGGGACCGTGAATTGGCAAGCGTAAGATAAGACGCCCTCAGGCTAGATGGAGCGACGATCTTCGCAGGGTGGCCGGTAGCAGCTGGATGAGAGTTGCCGAAAATCGTGTTGAATGGCGTGCAATAGGAGAGGCTTATGTCCAGCAGTAGACTGCTGTAGGCTGTTAATGATGATGCAATCTCCGTCTAATGATGACGAATTTTGGTTAATCATAGAAGACCTCCAATGTTAGCGGAATTATAGCAGAAATTAGGATCTTATACTTGTAATTTGTCACTTTGGTTTCATAATGAGCTTAACTAACGCAACAGTGTAGGAATTTTTAAACTTGTTTTATATTAGTAAAGGCGCATTCAACCAAACTTTTATACCTAGAATAAATCTTATACTGAGAATAAATTTGGAATGGCTGACATTTTCTTCCATACAGAATAATTGTCAGAAGTCAATTTACTACGGCTGACTTTTTTTGGTTAGGGCTAATTTTACCAAAGTCAAATAAGTATTATCTTTTAGACTCGAAATAAAATTGACGTCTGACAGCTCTAGTAAGGAAAAACTGTCAAAAGTTCATAATTTATTGTCAGGATAAGACTTATTCTAAGTATAAAAGTTAGGTGAAATTAATCCTTTTTTTTCGGATGGGAAATCATCAAATGACCTCTCCCGCTCTGGGCTGAGCGGAAGGCCGTGTCAGACTTTTACTGACTAAAACCCACCCGTGTTCCTTCAGTTGCCTGTGGTGCCAGGGGCCACGGTATCTCTTTCGAACAACCCGTGTCCCTGGCAGGCATCGGCCCTAGCGGACCCCGTCAGTTCGTGCTGACACCTCTATGAGGCGCGCGTGGAACACAACGCGCCGTCGACCCGGGCCTGGTCCTTACAGAGCAATGGGCAGCTCGCCGCCCGCAAGCCCACGCCTAATGTGGCCAGGTGAAATTCATCCTTAGTGGAATAAAATTGACCTCTGACAGATTTTGTATGGAAGAACTGTCAACAATTCAAAATTATTCCTCGGATAAAATTATCTGGCGTTGGAAAAATCAGCCCGAAGTCGTATTTTGGTTGTCACTTCAGTTTCATAATTACCTAACTAACCCAATAGGACAAGAATTCTAAACTTTGTTACAATGCGTTCATTTTATATTACTATACACAACAAATCTAGCAAAATAGCTTTGTAATTGCGACCCACCACTTATAAAACGTATAAAAAAATAATTGTCAACCATTTTAAAGGAGTAACTATGAAGTTTCATACTTATTCTTCTCCATACGTAACTACCTTTTGGAAGGGGCGACTAGAATCAATTCTATTTTCTTTGAAATTGGGACGTTTAAAGTTGCATTTGAAATAAATGATTTGAATTTGACTTTGTCATTTAAAAGTCAGAAAATATTAAAAGAGTACATTCTAACTGAAATACAGATATAAATTATGTAGAGGACGACCAACCTTCAATCCTACCCTTCTGATAAATTGGAATCGCAAATCTTTCTCCTCAGTTAACCAGAGATCGCAACATTTTTTTTTAAATCCCCTCACGTCCCCAGAGTACCCACGTTGCTCGTAAATTGAAATTTCCAATCGGAATACATTCGAAACAGTTTTACGGTTTGGTTCACACCGATTTTTGTCTCAGTGGAGCAAAAACCGTATTCGCCCGTGATTCGTGTTGATTAGTTCGGTTTTTTTTTATGATTAGGTGTCTGGCTTAAGAAAGACATGTGAGATATTGAAGGAAAATGGTCTTTACGTGTTAGGGAAAAATCTGTGGCTTGATTTTCCAGTACATTCATTCAATATTTGATATCATAAGTTAGATACGAATGACTGGAATCGCTAGTCGCGCAACTGACTATACAGGGTGCATCGACAGACGACGGACATCGACGCGCAAACGGTAACCAAGGATTCAGCACATGAGTTTACACCCCATAGCGTCAAAATTTTGGTCGTTTAAAAAAAAATATTGCTGTTCCATACGTTTTGACCGCGTAGGTATTGCACTTTTCTATGAAAAAGAAGATTTTTTTTGATACCCGACGAAAAATTTCAACGCTATGGGGTCTAAACTCATGTGCTGAATCCATGGTTACAGTTTGCGCGTCGATGTCCCTGCCACCCTGTATTATTATTATTAAAAGCTTGTGATGTCCCACTAAAATCAAGGTCGCTAAGCGAGCTATGGAACGAGCTATGCTTGGAGTCTCTCTGAGGGATCGAATCCGCAACGTGGTGATCCGGCAGAGAACCAAAGTGGTCGACATAGCTCACAGAATAAGCAAGCTGAAGTGGCTAATACGAATGACTGGAAGTAGGAACACTCGGTGCGCGAGTCCGTTTTTTCTAGTCTACAAGGTCGGTTAAAATAACTGGTAGATTAAATTGCAATTTAATTTCTTTTCTCTTAAGTTTTCAAGCGAAACCGTAAGCTACATTGCAATATTAATCTTTTTTTAAGTCAACACAAAATATAAAACGCTGTTGGAGCGGGTCGGCGGCGCCTTTGATATGATAACGAGGTCTCGGCTGCACTGGACGCCAGTCGGTAGCGCTAGTGATGTGCGTCACTATTAAACTTGCAAGGAAAGTGAATATTTAAGTTTTGAGTCAAGGATAGTGGTTATTAGAAAATAAGGTTCGTTTAAAAAGTTTTATGTTAAATCCAAAGACGTAAATTGATCATGGTAGAGTTTACAAAAGTTCTTGTAAGTTGCCACAAAAAATACATATTATTTAGCTAACGAAACAGAAACATAGGTACTATTAAGTATATGTATATATAACTAAGGATTAACAAGGCTTATCTATGTATACAAATAAATAAAATTGAAGTTTGTTATATCAAATAACAGCTTTTTACTAAATGCATATGAAAGTATATACGCTATTTATAACAAAAAAAAAACCTTTTTTATTTATTTTTTCTGTCTGTCTGTTTGTTCCGGCTAATCTGCGAAACGGCTGGACAGATTTCGACAGGACTTTCACTGGCAGATGTTATGGAGTAACATATAGGTTACTTTTTATCCTGGTATCACTTTCCCGTGGGATAATTTGCGACATCCACGCGGGCGAAGTCGCGATTAGAAGAAAAAATTAAGACATAAAAACGAAATGAAACCACAATGTCTCATCCCTAAACAAAATGGAGGAAGATATCTAGTTGCTTTGTTTTTCCCTCGTTACGGTGGATAAGAGGCCATCTTAGCAGAATTATGTAGGGGCAGAATGACCCTTGAGTTTATACCGCTAATCAATTGACTTAGGTAGCTTCCCACAACGGATGTTTGAGTTTAACCCTTAAAAAAAGCATTTTCGTAAAATTGGATTTTCTTCGGCTATGGCAGAAAAATTAATTTGAATAAAATTCTTCAAGAGGTTTTTCGGGAAAAATGAAGGGCCACAGCGAACTTCATTAACTTCCATCTTGCTTGTTTTTGTGATTAAATTAGAATTGTGGTAGCTGATGGCGAGGCGTTTTGGGAATCTTCATTTCAGCCGAAAGTCGTCGACGGTTGGACATGGTAGTTTTGTGCTGTCGCATCCAACTGGTTCCTGCAGCCTACACAAGGTCGTCAGTCCACCTTGTGGGAGGCCTTCCAATGCTACGTCTTCCGGTACGCGGTCGCCACTCCAGAACCTTTCAGCCCCATCGGCCATCATTCTGTTCTGCGAGCAATGTGCCCTGCCCACTTCTACTTAAATTTGAAGAATTTTGCTTATATACCTCTTGCTATATAAGTTACACATACAGTTAAGAAAACGCAAAACAACTATACTAAAAAACGACGACACAATTCAATATGTATTTTATCAACATTTCCAGTGCAGCTCAGTGAAGGAGTTATTTATGTAAATATAGGTAGGTATAATATTATTATCATAGACGTCAAAACGCAAGTGCCTCTGGGTGATTTACTTAAAATATGGCATAATTTAGTCTGTGGTGCTACCTGTTAATGGAACCGCACCATCGCAACTTACGAGTACCTTAGTGTTGTTTCGAAGAATTCATGTCAGAAAAATAGTTTTATTAAACATTAAGAAAATACTATTAAAGTTGGAGAGATTAGGGTTGAGTTTGAAGTGTAACTGACTCAATTTGTGGCACATAATTGAACATGAAATAGTTGAGCTGAAACAATTGCCCTTCATTATGAAACTTCATCTTGGATTATGAAAGCTTGGCTATTTAGTCGTGAAATTATCGCAAGTTTTGAAAATGCTTTCATATCCTATTCCTTCTGTAAGTTCCTACAAGTAAGTTATGTTAATTCAAAACGCCTGTTTTCATCGACTGTACATCGACTTGACTAATAGCGTATTTGGCAAATTTTCTAATTGGACAAAATAACGATTTGACCAGTATCAAATTTGACGAATTGCTGATTTGTCAAATTTGATACTGGTCAGTCAGTAATATCAGACTTGCCCAATGTCGTTCAACCCCTATTAAGTTACCTAGAACTTCAGACGTTATTATTATATGTATCTGGGTATCAATCACTCCTACACCTTAAATCAAGTAACAAAAGGTACATCATGATCAGCCTATATCAGTCAATTGCTGGACATAGGCCTCTCCTATTGCACGCCATTCAACTCGATTTTCGGCAACTGTCATGCTGATAAAGGTACAACCTAAAGGTACAACCTACATTCAAAAATTAGAATGTTTTTATCCAATGGCATACCTATTAAACATATGTTACCACAAAGTTTACTGCATGCAAACTAAATACACAGCGTGATTTAACTGCACTGCCATAAATCAGGAGTTCGTCGTACTCGTAGTCTCTACAGACGCCTGCACTAAACGCCTGCATGTGTTAATTGCTAACAATATATACGTTTACACAACATGCTGCTATAAGCAAAGTTGCGGCGCTTAATTATTTCCATTCAACTTAGTTTATGTTAGTTTGTTTCCTATTACTGGTACACAATCAAATAAGTGTTTGTTTTAGCACAATTTTGATTAAAGTCATGCAATTGCTACTAGATGAAGAACATGAGTGACTCATTATACAGTTTGCTAGCTGTAGGTACATGGAACAAGGCAATGATGGAATAATGTAACTAATAGTAAGATTAATTGTCATAATACCAATAGGAGGGTAGGTGTTATTGGACCGCAAACATAGAATAGAATACTCTTTACTAATCTAAAATCGCGACATATTTGCCAAAAATGTAAACAAATATGACTTTATGGAAAAATAACTTTAATTCCTACACAATAAAGTTTAGTTTAGTAAAGTTATAAAAATGTTTGAAGTTGTATTCAAACATTTTTATAACTTTTTCAATAGTGCTAGTCACTCTGAAATCAACATAATTACTATTAAAATAAAGTTGATATTTGTTTAACTTGAAATAACGTCAATTTGAAACATAAATAAAATTTGAATATTTGTGTTGTTTATATTTCTAAAATATCATACCTCCTGAATTTTCATCGAAACAATACTCTTTTAATGCAATTATTGCACGGGTTTACTCGAAGGGCAAATGGTAATTTTCAGTCTACAATTGTATGAATCGTAAGTAGGTAAGGACCTACATAATTGAATGAAGGTTTTCGAAAACTTTTGTGGTAAATAATGAAAACAATAATATTTTTTTATTCCGAGCTATTTTGATGTTACTGAAACTGCACTTAAAACTGCCGAAAAGTCGGCTAACAAAAAATAAAATTGTACAGCAGGCCAAAAATGAAAGTTTTCTTCTATATGTTTTCGAGTGGAAATGTGGAAAATTGCGATACGAATCCTACCTTTTCATTAAAGTTGAAACAACTTTTGTGCCACAGTCCACAGTGTATAAAATATTCATACATTCAGCGAAATTAACAAGTGAATTTTACTACATAATAGTCACTGAGATCCTTGTCCAGATAGTAATCAGCTGTATTCAAATTTTGCCTTAAATTTTGGTCTCGTGATCGTAAGCCACTACTGAGCATGAGGTCCTGCGGGGTAAATGCGTAACACATTTTGACAGTTCAACAACATTCATTGCGTTATTTAAATTGTTGAGCAGGCACATTTATCGAACATATGAAGCAATGGATTAGCAATATCCTTCAAAATGATTCAGATTGAGATTGATTGTGTGTTATGCAATTAGGGTGCGGGTTTTATTTACCTACACACATACAAAATGTGTCTGTACACAGCTCTACGACGAAGAAGAAAAAAGGAGTGGTCAGCATCGCATTCTACTAGTATAGTCTGCCTTATCCAAACAGTTAATACTTTTAGTATGCTTTTCCAATTTCCGTAGGCTTTCCTGCGAGGTAAAAGCAACAAAACAAAAGAACAAGGACAACAAAACACTCAAAAACAATTTAAAAAGATTTTCTACAAAGCGAGAATTCTTCAAAGCTGTCACACCAAACTGATTGCTTCACAGACATTGATTGACACAGATAATTGCGTAACACACTACCAGTAGCAATTGCTTTCATTTTGACAGTTCAACAACATTCATTGCGTTATTTAAATTGTTGAGCAGGCACATTTTTCGAACATATGAAGGAATGGATTAGCAATATCCTTCGAAATTATTCTGATTGAGATTGATAGTGTGTACGTGTACGCAGTTAAGGTGCTAGGTTCGATTTGTGGGTCGGACAAAGTGTTATTGGGATTTTTCATCTAGAATTTCTCAGTAGCAGTTCGGAGCCTAGAGTTGTGCCCGGTTCATGGCAACATTCTCGCCCCTGTTACATGGGACTTAAATATAACTGGCGAAATGTGGGTGTACTATAGGTACACCTCTGCGCAACCCTTCGGGCAATACAGACGTGGTGTTATGTTTGGTGTTATGTGTAAAATTTTATATAACCTACCTATCTAATAATAACAAAAAGTTTTGCAACGTATAGGTGAATTGAATTCTTTAACGGAAAATCACACGAAAAATAAACACATAATTTTTCAGCTTATCAGAGACCATGACCGTTACAGTTTCAGGAGACATGCAGAGCTATAAAATAAGTTTCTTTGTAACCTCGATAAACATTATTGATAAGCTTGCAATTTTGTTTTAGTTTTTGAAGTGAAAACTCTTTGTACGGTGAACGGAACTGAACCGTCACCCTCGAGTCGGGGACGCTGAATAGGCTATACTCGGCTCCAGACGGTCGTTGACGCCGAATCCCGTTTACTCGGCGCTTGAATCGCGTATTCTCGGCTCCAGTCATGAGTTTTCACTTCTATCGTATGGTCAAAAGCACACACACTCTTTTTCCTGTACGAAATAGTCGTAGAGGATGCTGCTGATGAGGGTCATTTATATTGCCAGCTTAAAAACTTCTAGCGGGTGTAAAAATAGTTCCTCAAATTATAAATAAAGACAAAGCTGAGTAATATCAAAGCGATCCAGGCCCTTCAACAATTAAAAGACACGAGACATAATAAGATATCGTGCAAGTGGAAGAAGTCTGATCTTCCTGACCTTCCTTCACCAGAAAGAGAGAGAGGGTCTGCTGCTAGGCAGTTTGTTGTCACCACTTCTTCTTCCCAGCTAAAGCACTAGGAAGTTTTACTGAGTAGGGTGGTCCGTGGTAGATTGTTCATGTTGGAAATAGCCTAAAAGGATGCTGAGGCTGTAGCGGTATCTACAACGCCACATGCAAACAACGCGTCATACTGACGTCACGCAAATCCTGCATCTCGCAAGCAGAGTTTACCGCGCTATTAGCATAGATACAATTTCCCGATATCAATCGTTGGGCAATTGCCCGCCAGACACAACACCCGTCTGGTCGGAGGATCCTCCCTTTTCTATGGAGGATGAGTGAACTTTACACCCTGTTCCTCATACCGCCAAAAGGCTAAGACAAGTATTTTCCTAACACAAGAGCATGTTTTATCAATCATGTTTGCAGGTTTTGGTTAAAATACTCTTTTCAGGTTGCTTTTGAGGCACGAAATCCATGGTTTTTCTCGGAAAACGCGCAGTAACACCATTCTAAGTACTTAGGTCGTGAAAACCAAAGGAAACGTAATATCAAATGAAAGTATAAGGGATAGCAACACTCCTGCGCTCATTAACATGTCAAAGGCCCTTTTGACTCACGCGAGTCTCACCGCAAAGGGAAACCTTGTTATTTACACTTGTCTACTTCTTATGTTAAAATAATACTTTTGGAAGCAATCAGTTTGGTGTGACAGCTTTGAAGAATTCTCGCTTTGTAGAAAATCTTTTTAAATTGTTTTTGAGTGTTTTGTTGTCCTTGTCCTTTTGTTTTGTTGCCTTTACCTCCCAGGTATGCCTGCGGTAATAGAAAAAGCATATATATGTGTTAATTGTTTGGATAAGCCAGACTATACTAGTAGAATGCGATGCCGACCATTCCTTTTTTCTTCTTCGTCGTAGAGCTGTGTACAGACAAATCTTGTATGTGCGTGTGTAGGTACATAAAACCTGCACCCTAGTTGCGTACTACACTGAATCATTCTGAAGGATGTTGCTAATCCATTGCTTCGGATGTTTGAAAAATTTGTCTGCTCAACAACGTAAATAACGCAATGAATGTTGTTGAACTGTCAAAATGGAAACCGTTGCTACTGTTGGTGTGTTACGCAATTACCCCACAGAAGATACAATAGGTACATAAGGTTATTTGTTCGGTGCACCCTTGGCAATCAGTGTGCTATCAACATGGTTCTCTAGCCAATCTTCTCAGCACGGCACAAGCTATATTTCGATAACTCATAATTTATTTGTTTATTTAATTCGGGAAAACAAACAGTTACACAAACATCGTAACAAACATGTAGTAGGAAAAAAAGACATTACATATGTGTAGCTCACGGCGTTATCCACATCTTCAATACTACGAAATTATTATGCAACCATAATTATCGACATCATCATCCTTTCATCTGAAAGACTGCTGAACACTACTGGACAGGTCTTTCCCAGGCGTCACTACGGTGACCGGTCCTGTGCTACAGTTCACGCATCCAGCATATCCCTGCGGCCGTATCGACATACAGGCTGGCAGGGACATTGTCGTGCAAACTGTCAGCACATAAAAATCTGGACGTCTAGTGTAGAAATTTTTCGTCGCTCGTCAAAAAAAAACCTACCTACCTACGCGGTCAAAATGTATGGAACAGCAAATTTCAATGCAGGGCTTCAGAATCATGTGCTGAATTCATGGTTCCAGTTTGCGCTTCGATGTCCCTACCACCCTGTATACACAAAAGGAAGAACCGAACGCATGACCCAAATCGGAAACCAATTTAGGTACATAACCATCCCACCAAATAGGCCATAACTTCCACACTTCAGATAGATTCCCCATGATTCACATCACAAAACTGTAGCTAACTGTGAGGCTGTAATTTCCTGCCTCTCGTCTTCATTAGCTACAACAGGTTTATATCGCTTGCGGCCATGTTGCTAATAACGCGCCGGCTTAATATCGCATTAGTGTCGAGGAGGACAGGTGCTCATCGGTTTAGAGCTTATTTACTTCGAGTTTATTAACGCAGGGCTATCTAATAATGAATATGAGGCATGTGCCTTGTAGGGACAGTGTATTTTTTTAACTCCGGTTCCGAAAGAAGGTAAAGAAAGAAAATAGAAACAAAAATAGTTTTATTTGTCAGAGAAAGACGTGTATATAAAAAGATAATTAACTCTAATAAAGAAAAATAAAAACAAAATAGATCTATCACGAGCACAGAACAGAAATAGTAGACAGCTGTACGTCATGACCGTGACAAGAAGGCATATGGTATGTACGTCTTTGTCAAAGATCCACGAATGACAGCCGCGACCAACAGCGAGGCTCGGTATGAAAAGATTTACAGCACCCATCCACGGACCAACCGCAGCAAGCGTAGCTTAACCTGTTCGATCGACCCGTGCGGCAGTTATTACCTTACTTACAGCTACAGCTACAGCTTACAGCTTACAGAATACACAGTTTACATAAATAACTATGCACTGTGAAAAGTATATACATATATTATTCTTCTATGGAATAGGTTTAATAGTCTGTAATTTTTCGAGGTTACTGCGAAATAAACATGTAATTTTGCCATCCAACATTAAAGTTAATTAAGTAGGTAATTAATTACAGCGATTGACCTTTTGGTGCCGACCGCTGGCGACAAACAACAGAATAAACTTCGTGAAAGATTATTTTTATGTCAGACTCCATGTTCTTTTTTTTAAATTAGATATTAATTGGTTCAGCTTCTGCTATTACTTACTAACTTTAATGACATTAAAGCTACCTAACCTATCGAGTAAATTATTTCATCACCACTACTCTCAAAACAGTGAAGGAAAACATCGTGAGGAAACCGGTATGTCTTAGAACCAAAAATGCGAAGACATTTGTGACATCCACCAAATCGCACTGGGTCCGTGTGGTGAGTATGGGCTCCTATTACGGAGGCCTGTGTTTAATATTAAAAGCTGATATTGATTGATTTATCGTTAAAAATGTACGGTTTTTAATTACTTGTACAATGTTCATTTTAAATTGGGAAAATATCTGTGTGCGTATATCCTATAGAGTCAAGATCCAGACAGTCGTGCTGCTGGGGAGTTTGTTACGTCACTTTTTCTTATTCTTCCAGCTAAACCATTAGGAACTGGTGAAGGGTGGGCGTTTTGGGGGACTGTCTTATGTAATTTTACCGTTCAAAAAATGCTGTTTCTCAGTTCTTAAAATTATGAGAATCGCCACTCTGAACTGCATCAAAATCAAAAGTTATAATCAAATTAATAACTTTTGATTCTGATGCAGTTCAGAGGGGCAATTCACGTAATTTTAAGAACTTGACATTCTGACATGAACGTTCAACTTTTTGTTGTTTTGTTTACTTTTGGAAATTGTACGTCGCGTCGTACTAAAACCCAAGTTTCAAAGCCTAGACCAATACTTTTACTATGAAAACACAGAAAAGCTCTCTTCTCGAAAAGCGGTTTTCTCAATAATATATATAATGCGTCGGGAATCACTGGGCTAACGGTAACTATTTTCTATCAAATCAACTTGTAGCAGTTCCCAGCGGGGGACACAAGTCATAGATCACACTTTTTATCTTAACCATACCTAATTTAAAACCTGTAATCACTAGACAAATTACTGTGATTTTTAGCCTAGCACGCACGACTTCTGTAGTCAATACCGCTCGGTGATCTACTGACACCGAGCGTGCAAATAGGCGTGAAGATGACCGATCCGATATGCTACCATTATCTTCTGAGCACCTGGTACTTTTTTCCCATGAATGACATCTGGTGCTCGTTCGCTGCACGAAGTAAGTAATTATAATGCCCTGTATAACAGGGAATTAATACTAATAATATGATGGGACGTATGGTGAAGGGGCTAGTTGCTAAATAATAACTAAGCTACGCTTGCCGTGGTCGGTCAATTGATGGGTGACCATCCATTACATGTCGACAGACCTTCATGCCTCAGAAAGCACGTTAAGCCGTTTGGATCTTTGACAATCGTTACGGGTAACCAGAAGCCCGAAAATCTGACAACCAGTCTTACAAAGGGGTATCGTGTTCCCCAGTAACTGGTTTGTGAAATAGTAAGGGAAAAGGCTAGGCAGGTCTAACCATTGACAACATACGATTGGACATACGGGCGATGTTGCCTTTTTTGCAAACCCATAAAAGTGTACATGTTAATAATTAATATAGGAATAAACCACCGTTTTTTTTTCTTAAATTCCCATAATATGTAAGCTCTGAAATAAGGCAGACCAACACGTACACATGTTTCTTTTTCACTTTTTGTCTAACCCAATAAAACAACACGTGTTGCCAGGGCGGAAATTGTTTCCATTCTTTCGGTGAGAGTGGTCATTATTGCCTCAACATTGTGGTATTATTAACCCATTCAAACCCGTGGATAAGATTTACCGTTAATGTAACGAGTATTCAACGAAGAAGGTAGTAGAGATGTTGTACAGTCACGAGCAAAAGTATTTATACACTCGGCTTTATTCAAAAGCGATTTAATCCTTTATTTTTTAATGAAATTTTATGTTGTTACGAACATAGCATTTTCGAACCCATAGGTTTATGTAATATGTTGTATTTCAACGTTGCATTCGTTATTTCACGAAAAAATCGCATAATTATGAAAGTTGCCAAGCGTTGGCCATTGGTGGTCGTGACTGTACAGCCACATTTTGCCAGTATTTTTAGCATCGACAGCCGGAGGGAATAAATACTGATATGCGGCTCACATTGATTTGATTGAATGTGTTAATAATATATATTAACGAGTCTTTATTATTATAGCTAAAACAATTTGAATGCCTAAGTTAAGGTAGTTAATATAAGGATCATTTTAAACGTCACATCTTATAACCTGTGCCTACTTTCTGTGCAAATAAAGAACTATTCTATTCTGTTGTAAAATAATTATTTTTGACTCGATTTATGAATTAGCGCAGATATCATCATCAGCCTAGCCTTTTCCCAACTATGTTGGGGTTGGCTTCCAGTCTAACCGGATGCAGCTGAATAACAATATTTTACATGAAGCGACTGCCTATCTGACCTCCACAACCCAGTTAATGGGTAATACGATACCCCTTGGTAAGACTGGTTGTCAGACTTATAAATATAAATTACAGATATAAATGTAGGAATTTGACAAGGGGTGACACAATGGACGGTCTTATCGCTAAAAGCAATCTTTTAAAGACAACCTTTTAATGGATTGAGGGAGAAGGTTCGACATATTGGCCCGTGTTACCCTAAAAAACCAGCAGATCAGTGCCGAGATACAAAAACGTATAAGTACCAACAATCCAACGTATAAAAATAAATTTATTGAACCAATGTTTCAATTATTACCTTACTAGCAGCACCCCGCGGACCCCGCATAAGTGTCGATCACGTATGAATATCGGGATAAAAATTATACTATGTATTATTTTGATCTACTTATCTAAATATATGCAACTCAAAGGTGACTGACTGGCTGACATAGTGATCTATCAACGCACAGCCCAAACCACTGGACGGATCGGGCTGAAATTTGGCATGCAGGTAGATGTTATGACGTAGGCATCCGCTAAGAAAGGATTTTGATCAATTCTACCCCCAAGGGGATAAAATAGGGGATGAAAGTTTATATGAAACTTTGTCAAACTATACTTCTTAACGCGAGCGAAGCCGCGGGCAAAAGCTAGTACACTATACTATCAATCAAAATAATATAGATATATCCGTCGCTAAATCGGCCGTATCAACTGGTGACGCAGGATAGTCGTCAGCTGCAACCTGTTTATCGGATACAGTTATATCACGGCCAATGGCTACCGTTGCGTTTCCTATATCCAGTTTTTCTTTACACAATTTACTTGACACTTCGTATACTTTAATTGGATTTATCTTGATTTTAGTGTATGTGTATCTTGCGGCCTGTTTTTACCACGTCCCGATAAGTTGCGGTTAAGTTATGTGGCTGTTCCACTTTTGTATTGATATAGTGGATAGTGCCTACCATCATTCTCCTGCTCTCATCGCAATTTATTTGAGATTCCGTGCCTCGGAAAGCACGTGAAGCCGTCCTGGTTGTCATTCGTGGATCTTTGACAGTCGTATTGCCCAATAACTGGGATGTGGCGGTCAGTTAGGCAGTTGCTCCATGTAAAATACTGGTATACAGCTGAATCCGGTTAGAATGGAAGCCGACCCCAATATAATTGGGAAAAGGCTAGGCAGATGATGACTACTCTATTAGTCGTCATCTATCGGTAGTCACCCCCTATCTAGCTATATCATATTTCTCCTTAGTCCATCCACAGCCTATCCGCCCGCTATATTTCAGAACCATAAATTACTATAAATTGGAGTTAACCAATTGATAATACCACCACCAAATCACACAATATTTGTGTCTTGGTGTAATGGCAATGGAAGGAATAACTTTAAACACCACCATGTGTGTAGATCGCACTAGCGCGAGCGTAGCGATACAATAAAAACCATAATGTATTGCCGCACATTTTTTATTTAAAAAAATTGCAGTCTGAGCCCCGATTTTGTGAGTTGTCTCAATTTTCGCTAGTAGAATGTTCTCCTGGCATTTCCATATAAAAGACAAAATTTAGATGTTGTATTGCCCAAACATTTTTTTCATATTTTTTACGTTCTTAATAGAAAGAAAAATGAAAGAAAGGAAATACATTTATTTAGCACAGACTAAAAACACACACAATACACCAATTTATTCTCGTAATTTAAAACGTTCAAAATCTAGTCGCAGTGTCATCTCGGCGACGAACAAATGTCAAAAACTTGTCAAAATGTAGGCAAATTAGAGATATTTTTTACTGGTTAAGACTGAGATCAGACCGTGAACGTTCTTAAAGACGATGAAGACGATGGATAAAATTAGCAGGAAAGTGTGCCTCACGGCTAAAAAGGCCCAGTTCAGCAAAAATGGCATAGGTACAACTAGTGCCTGACGCTGGTTTTCAACTGGATCAATGATGATACCTGTGATGATGCTATAGACTTTAAAACCTTGATTCTATGTCATGTACGAGTAAGTTATGAATTTATAATAAGTTTTCTTTCCGTTCTGGGTGTATTCATATTTTTTAAGCAAATGAATGAAATAACTTTGTTCTCACAACAATGCTCAATAAATTAGACCTTATCAAACCAACGGCACAGCAGTATGTCCGCTTTCCACGCTTCTACGCTTGTAGGTCGCGGGTTCGATTCCCGTATTGAGAAAAGTTATACAATGGCTTACGAATACCAGTTTCGAGTCTGGGTGACTCTAGAGTCTACACACTCTCTTACGTATAAGCATTTAGCGTAGTAGGTACTCCGTCTACTTTAGTTTGTTTTGACTGTACAGGGAAAGTATGACAGTAATTTATGTTTAGGCTTAGGATTGATTTCACCAAAGTCAGTTTTATTCCAAAGACAATTTTTTTGTCCGTGGAATAAAATTGAGGTCTGACAGTTTTTGTGTGGAAAAACTTTCATAATGTGCATTAATTCAGTTACACATTATATAGTAAAATAAAATGCTGCTTGTTGGTAACCGCACCATTTGAGAACGACTGGACCGATTTGGCATTTTTTTTAAATCAGGTTTATATGGAAAGAAAACTTGGAAACGTTTCCCGGAAAATTTTCAAATCCGGGATAAACTGAACGTTAAAGACGTTCAGTTAATCCCGAATTTGAAATGTTTTTGTATGATATTTGGACAGGACAGCATCATCGGGTGGGTCGGTCGGGTCGGGTACTAAGATCAAATACTACAACCAGTACGACTGTTCGTGTTCCACATTTAGAGCATGACTCTACACAACATAATACTAGGTTGTCTATATTACAGGTGAAAAAACGAATAAAATAGCCATATTAATTATTATTTGAAACTTGTTGAATGATAATAAAATCAAGATTTACTGGTATTCAGAATTAAATAGATATTAAAAGTTTACTAGAACCTTCGGTTGGTTTTCTCACTTCGTAAATTATATTGGCTATTAAATATACCAGTTTTCGCATTATGGAATAATATTTAACGTTTTTTAATCATTAATGTTATGTAGATGCATGGACGAAGCACAAAGAATTGTGTAAAGATCGTAGCGTGTTGGTTTTTTAGTTTCTACTAGCCCCCATACTGCCACATGTCAGACGATAAATGGGCCAAACTTACGACCCAGTGGGTTCCACTTAACACGTTTACTGCCAGACAACAGACACAATAGAAAATCTATTGTTGGCGGACACTGGTGAACGCGGTGGCAGTCAATGACTTAATGGTAAACGACATCGCGGCAGGCCCAGACGGAGATGGCGGGATGAGCTTGACTCCTTTAATAAAGATTGGTCCTTAGCAGCTCTGGACAGCGAAAGGTGGAAAGAGAGTAGGGAGACCTTTGCCCAGTCATAACTAGCACCCATGGGATAAAGCGTCGGTTTACGAAAACTATAGGAGTGGTACTCGTACGATCGCCAAAATCTATATCTGAGCACCGTAAGGACTATACCTGCTTGCAGCGCATATTATTAGTCGACCTAAAAAGGATCCTCTTTTGTTTTACTTACGGACGCAGCTGAGGTCATCATGTGCACGGGAATTTGTTTTCAAAATGGTCAGATATAGGTTTTGGCGATAGTACATATACACATAACATCACGCCGGTACTCCCCGAAGTGCTAGGCAGAGGTGTACCTATAGTACACCTACATTTTGCCAGTTATGTTGAAGTCCGATGGGGGCGAGCCCATTGCCATCAAACCATAAAGATCTATGATGACATCCTACTAATATTATAAACGTTAAAGTTTGTATGGATGGATGGATGGATGTTTGTTACTCTTTCACACAAAAACTACTGAACGACTGAAAATTGGCACACAGATGGTTTATAACCAGGATTAACATTATAGGATACTTTTTATCCCGATATTCCCACGGGATCGAAACTTATGTGGGTGAAACCGCGGGGCGCAGCTGGTTAATTTTTAAATACCACCTGCGTATATTTAAATAAGATTATATACCTAGGTAAATAAAGGAAATGGCCACACTCTTAATTTCTTTAACCAGTTTCCGTCATAACGTTGTGACGCGTTGCGTTATCAGTTGTCTCACTATCTTTATGTTATCTTTTATCTTAGACGTAGTTTATTTAATTTTATTTAAAACATAGACAAGGTTAGTGACGTCATAGAAAAAAACTTTGTTTGAAGTTTAATATAAAATACAATAAAAGGTAAAGTTGGAATCTAAAAACGTATAGGTCACTACGATTTATTACAAAAATTTAAATAATAGATAATTTTAGATTTAAAAACTTAAAAGATGATCCGAAACTGGTTATAAGTTTTTCCTTAAGACTCTACCATTTGTCATGTGCGATATTTTATCACCAAAGAAACATTTTAATCAAACCTATTAATATAATTATATACCTAAAAATAATACAGCTACAATAAAAACCAGTTTAAAACCGAGCTAGGTTACTCACTGCACTACAACTTTTACTAAAATGACCCTTAGTTTGAATGTACTTACTTATAGTAAGCACTTCGGCAAGTGACGCGAGCGGAAGTCTTGCAAATTCAACATAAATCAAAACAAAACCACTACGCCTACATTGCAGTGTGCATATTTTAATCCGGGCCAAAGTGGAGGCTCGGGTTAGAGCTTTTAAGGCTGCCACATCCCCCATCTCTTTCACACACAGACATAAAAACATCGCTGTCTTACTCTCCCCGCCGCGCACGCCAACTAGTGGTAACCCGGCGGACTAGTTGACAGTTGCCCAAGCGCATGCTCTTTGTATTGTGTCGCGTTCTTGTTATTACTACGTTAATTCGTTTTAAAGTGTATTTAAAAAAACGTTTTATTACAAAATGCATGAAAATGAGTGCGATTATGAAAGTGAACGGAACAAAAAAGTGAGTTTGTGTCAGTAAATGGGTGCCCGTGGTATTGTTGACATACCAGGATTGTTTTTTACTTGGAGTCCGAAGAACAGTATCAAAATAAAGCTCAAACGTATGTATCTCCTTTATTTTATATAAATAATTACACATAACATACTGCAATATGTTTCAGACGAACATAAATATTAACTCAAAACTCATTACCAACTTTAAAAATTTTGAACGTAAAACGTCCCTTAGTTGTCTAATTAAACCTAAAATATTTAATTAAAACTTTAATTTGGCGAACGCAAATGCGTTCATTAATATCTTTTGTAGTTAATTTAACCTACAATTAATTATTCATACTATAAAGTTTAAGTAATTATGAGTTACTCGATAATGACGAAGAAAGAATGTTACTAAACCGCAAATTAAATATTAGAATAAGTTTTGTCCAAAGAACTTAGGGCGAATACCATCAGTAGGTACCATCACACTTTTATACCAACAGAACAAGTCTTATCTTGAGAGAAAAAAATTGAGTTTTTGACAGCTTTTTCCATACTAGAACTGCAGAACGTCAATTTTACTCTACGGATAAAAGATTAAACTTTGGTAAACTCAACCCTCAGTTGAATTTTGTGGCCGCAAAAGAGAGGCTTAAAGCTGAGCCTATTGGTTACACTAACGTGTTTTTTCACTGCTGATTGTGGACTAAAATAAAACCATAACTCCACAAAAGACAACCTGCAAATGTCAGCCAGTTCCCGTCTGCTCTACTCTACTCTTTAAAAGCTCCTGGTGCATCCAAATGTTGGTACTCATTTCTGCACTGGTTCTTAGAATACCAAAAAAATAACAAATTCTCATGGTAAGTATGACGACAGTTCGAAGATCACTTCACTGTCTACAAGTATCAATAACTTACATGTAGAAGAACCTTCCTTGTATAGACCATGAAAGGTCACCAAAATTGCAAATAGGATAATCTTATGGCAACTTTAGTGACCTTCCTAGCTACTTAAAAATGCACTACAGTCCCCCAATTTTCCTCATATATAATACCTACCTTAATTTTTCCACAACCTCTATTCCGGCTTTATACATATATAAAATGCTTAGTTTTTTATTTGAAATTTTGCCAACGTCTGCGACAGCCGACGCAAATCGCGGCGCGCATTTTAAACAGTGGGCAACATTCGTTAGCAAATTCCTTATGCTATATTAGGTTTAGTTGAGAATAATAATCGTGTTGCAGCCAACGGGTTATGGTTCTAGGAAACTGATAAGGATATGGTAACATGTGTATATAGCTTTAATTGCACCGACCTGTGATATGGCGGTCACCGTAATCAGTAATTGTACTTGCGCTGCCATTTTTAGCGCGCATTTCCGAGCCAATTTGTGAATGTTAGTTACCAGTCTATCAGCTGATTGACAGTTCGCATTGGCAATTTAAAGAGACGTAAGTTTAAGATGTTTGTATTGGCCATTTGAGAAAAGGTCGCTCTTTTATTTAGAATGACAGGTTTTTCCCCGTTTCCTATATTTGCCGATGTTATTGGCAAACTCGTGTCGCAACAAACGAAGCAACGATAGTATCAAAACTATTTGTTTTCATATCCACACCTTTAAGAGGCATCTCCTAAAACAATACCTACTAAGAAAATAAGGAAGATATTAAGCCTAAAGCAACTTTGCATACCGACACTTAAAAATTTAGAATGGCTATAAACCAGGACCAAAAGTCACACCACAACGCGATAAAGTTGCCTCAGCACAGTTTTATCGCGCGTCAACCAATCGTTGTTATGAAATAAATGTTCAACAATGCAATAGCATTAAATAAATAAAGATTAGTGAGCTGACTAAGTACCTTGAAGCATTCCTTTGAGATAAAAATGTACTTAACTAATTTTAAGCTAGTAGGGTCATCAATATCAACATTGGCAGCATTGTTGTTCCCATTGCTGAGTATACGAATACTCCCTTTTAAGCCATGCTTCTCTGGTCTGTGCCATACAGGTCTTCCCACGATCTTCTGTAGCTCGTCCACCATCGATGCTTATGATCTGCCAACGCTAATTCTTCCGTTTCTCGGCAACCATTCCGTCAGGGTTCCACCTGCCATTACCTAGTCAAGTTCTGCCCACCCACTCGTTGCTAGGATGGTTGAGAATAATTTGCATGATTTGCTTGGGACACCAAGACTAGACGCAACTTGAATGGGAGTAATCTTAAAGAGACATAAATAAGGACACTTGGTATTCTTCAAACGTTGCATTGTTAATGCACCGAATGATTACATTACCTAGTCCCTGATACATAATACATTTTGATCGAGATCAACATTTCTAAGAGTACCTATTTACGGGAGCGCTCGATTTCATCTGAAAACATTTCCTAAAAAATCATACTAACAATAATTTGCGACACATAGACATAATTTTTGACACAAGTGTTGAGTGGTAATGCATAACACGGCTTAAAAATAGTCCTTCAAGTAATTACTCAGATAATTATTGGTTCCTTCCTGCCGACTATATCCCTATCTCGAAGTGTCTTCATCATACCAGCTGTATCTACATTCTCGAAACTTAGTACCAAGAATTACTGAGCTTGACATCCGGGGGTTTCTTTACTTTGCTCAAAGTTATCAAGATGATAAATATCAGCTTGCGCACTCGTACATTTTTGACGTTTATAGGGCTCTTAACTTGAAGCAACGTATATAAATAAACCCTCCGGTTTATACAGAACAACAATGCTGTTCCGGAACTGTCTCCAGTTTCGAATGCACGCAATGCAGTCTGACTAAGCACAAGCACGTCCAATCTGGCCACTCAGTCAATCGACCTTATACGTAGCGAAATGGCGCTTTCTCTAGAGTTTGGGGTCACATAACGGACGACACTTTAGTGCCCAAGTTATTGAATATATTATAACATCACGCATGTCTGTGGGTCAACGGTTGCGTGTCTTAGATCATGCTGTACTACGATACTAGGCCAGTGGTCTAGATAAAGTTTTTTAACATGTGATTGTGTCTAGCGTGAGATTCTGGTTGTAAAATTGGAATGAGGAAATGGTTTTTTTTTATGAACGCTACGCTACGCTACGCTACGCTACGCTACGCTACGCTATAGTGAATAATGGAAGAACAAAGTAACGAAAGATGGACTCTGTGAAAGACGATATGGCTTGAATGGTGACTAACGAGATGACGACAATTAGAAATAGGGAATGAAATATAGTATACCAATATCATATATTACCACCTGCACGATTCCTAGACGACATTTTAATTATAATAGAAGACGAATAGAACACTATATTATATGATTTTTTATTGTATTTTAGACATCCTTTCCTTGACTCCATACCTGTTACCTACCTATGACTTGAAGTCATTGACGTTCATTCATACGTATTTCAAACATTTTCTACTAAATATAATATCGATTAGTGCAAAAGAATATATTAATTTAATTTAATTTTTTATAGTAATTTGTTTAAATTGTTTGATGTTTCTTCTTCTTCTGAAGCCTCTTTTAGCCTTGTGTGGGATCACACGTCTCACGTAATATTAGTAAACACACCTTCCAATATATAAATATAAAAGGATAATAAACGTATTATATAAATCCTTATAACAAGTGTTTCCTTTGGTGCTCCTCCATTAACCCTAACAGTATTTTACACTTCAAGAATCAGCTGTTAGTTAAAGATTATAACATAACCTCACTTTTACTTAATCTCTTATATCTCTGTTCTAAGATTGACAAAATCCGCAGAATTTTCAGTGAAAGGGTTGATAATATATTATAAGCTATTAATTGACACCACTTTCATCTTATTACACCCAGGCCCAAGATTGTATGTAATCGTTTCAGTCTCCTTTGGATAAGGGCTAGAGAATGATGATGACTATAGTCATTAATGGAGGTGAGCACATTTAAGCCCAGTTTTGAGGACGCTCTCATCATCATCTGCTTAGCCTTTTCCCAACTATGTTGGAGTCGGCTTCCAGTCTAACCGGATGCAGCTGAGTACCAGTATTTTACATGGAGCGACTGCCTATCTGACCTCCACAACCCAGTTACTGGGTACCTAATACGATACCCCTTGGTAAGACTGGTTGTCAGACTTTCAGGCTACTGACGACCCGTAACGACTGTCAAAGATCTACGAATGACAGCCGGGACCAACAGCTTAACGTGCTTTTCGAGGCACGGAGGGGTCTTGGTATGTGAAGATGGTCACCCATCCACAGATCAACCGCGGCAAGCGTAGCTTTACTTGATCGATCGACCAGTGCGGCTGTTATTAGTTAGCCACAAGCCCCTTTTGAGGACGCCCTGAGTTTCTATAAAACACATATAATAATATAACAGATTAATATTCTAACAGTCAAGTATAACCAAAACAGAGCGACAAAGAGGCTAGCTAAGATTTAGTTAGCTAAGTTAAACTGGTTTTAATATTTAATACCTAATTTGTTTTGCAATAAATTTATCTTCAACAGTAGATATGTATCAAAAGATATATGTATCGTCTTATAAATCTCTCGTAAATGTCACGTTATTAAACCAAATGAATACTACAAGTCTCGTATAAGATAACGAAAAGGCGTTTGATAATTTAAAACGACCTCAAAATGTTCAAAGCAAGTAATTATAAGATTCTTATGTGAACAAATTGAAGGCATAATGACTCCGGCACACAATGGATTAATAATGGCGTGTTTTAACAAGATAATTGTCGGGTGTATTGTACATGTTTTATGCAATTATAATCTATGGAACGTATTGTTTGTTATTTTTTTAATCAAGATTTTATATAAAACGGAAGCAGCTTGCTGACGTTTCTGGATTCCGTGTCTTGGTGCATTATGCTGGTCTCACAACATACCTTGGACTAAGTAGTCTTTACAAGATCGTTTTTAGCGATAAGACCACCCATTGTGTCATCCTACATAAAGTTCTACTTGTATATCTATATCTAGCTGTCCCGGCGAACTTCGTACCGCCTTAATTAAATCCTATCCTATCCTACTTCTTACTATTCCTACTTTTCCTACTAATATTATAAACGTGAAAGTTTGTGTGGATGAATGGATTGGATGGATGTTAGTTACCCTTTCACGTAAAAACTACTGAACAGACTTGGATGAAATTTGGCACACATCAGACGGCTTATAACCAGGATTAACATATAGGATACTTTTTATCCCCACGGGATCGAAACTTATGAAACCGCGGGGTGCAGCTAGTTATCTTAATATTCTTTTAGTGAACTTTTCCCGTGTTTTTTTTTAATATTATTCTGCTATTCAGGGTGGGGACAAATCCAACAAATCAAAGATCATAAAAATGGATCCAGCCGCTCTCTCTCTCTCTTCATATGTGGTGTAATTAACCCGACTCTGTTTTACTTATAAAGATTCCATAAGCAGCCTATAATGTTCCCATTTCTGGGACACAGGCCTCCTTTCGGGTGGATTAGGCCATAATCCACAACGCGAGCCCACTGCGGGTTGGTAGATGTCACTTGTCTTCGAATTTTTTGTTCGAGGACATGCCGGTTTCCTTCGCCGTTTTGAGAGCAGTGGTAATGAAATAATTTACACAAAGTAAAGTGCCTGTCTGGGTTCGAACTCACGACCTATAACTCGTAAGTCGCGCCACTGCAGGCGCGGTCGCAGCCCAAGATTTTGGGGGGGTCATGACCCCCACGACCCCCCCCCCCCTCGAACCGTGCGCCTGCGCCACTGCTCCTCATCTGCATCTGTAATTTATTATGTATATTAGGTATAGGAGTATTCTATTCATAGATATATAAGAAAGAAGATTCTTCTCGCCGGTTTTCCCTGAAGGAATTGGCAAATGTGTATAGTCAACAGCAAAAGGAGATGTATGACACTGAGTCTGACATACTTTTGAATCACTTCGACGCCACACAGTTCTGACGCGAACTCCGTTAATTAGTATTGAATTTCTGATTTTGATCATCTACTTTTGCTGTTGACTGTACAGCTTACAACCATTTCAGCCATTTTCGCCCGATATTATGTTTAAGTCCCATGTAATAGGATCCCATAACCATCAACTGGGCACATATCTTGCTAACCTCATCACATTGCATGGGTCTTAAACATAACCGCTATAATGTGGGTGTACCCTTCTGTCGACCCGTTAGCGGAATAAAGGCGTAATGTTATCATTAATTTAGCTTCATATTACACCGCTAATTAGTAACATAACTAATACCGAGCCTATATTTTTGAATCAGCCAACTATGCTACAGCAATCATTATTATTAGTACTTACGTAACTACTATGTTATTAACAAGTATCAGTGATTTAGTCACAAGCAGAGATTCTTATTGCAAACATACCTAACATAAAATCGCGATATATTCGCCAAAAAGGTAAACAAATAGGTATGTGTTTATTGAAAAATAACTTTAATCCCTACACAATAAAGTTCAGTTTACGCTACAACTTCAAACATTTTTATAACTTTATCAATAGTGCTAGTCACTCTGAAATCAACTTAATTACTATTAAAATAAAGTTGATATTTGTTTAGCTTGAAATAACGTCAATTTGAAAGTGCGTTTTCATAACAACATAAACCTAAATTCCCTGAAGTGGTGGATAGAATTTAGTAGTACAGACGCCAGCTGCAGGTCTTGTTACCCGAAACTGTCAAATTTTCCCAATCAACCTTGACCCCTAATGCTTTAGCGATAAAGTTGAAAATCTATTAAAGAAATTTGACAGATTGTAGTAGCTTGAGGTGCTGGCATCTGTCCCTACTACATTTTGCTAGTATCTGATGTTTCAGTACCTTACACCTCATAGAAACCGAGGCTATTGCCATAAACCGGAAAAAAAGCCTGACCATTCTGCAAATATCTCACCGTGATAACTTAGGTGAAGTGAGCTGTCAATAGTGTCAATCCGTAAAATCTATATTACCAGATTATTCATTCAATCTATGTATACCTACAAATAAAGACAAATAATCCCTAGTATCAGGTGGAATAACAGCTCACTTCAGCTAAGTTTTCACAGTGAATTTTTTACAGAATAGTACAGTTGACTGTTGTTGAGAAATGTCTCATAGATAAACTAAATAACATGTTTCGACTGACCAGGGAAACGAACCCAACACCCCACCGAGTAGTTGCACTTGCGACCACTGGACCCAGACAGACCAACGAGTCAGATTTCACTTTCTTAATCATAATAAAAGTTTATCAAAATGCGATCTTACTTCCTCACATGTTTAACATTTTCAGTCATTTTATGGCTGGCTGGCTTCGTTGGTCTACTGCCTTTACTTAGCATGAGATCCTGGGTTCGATTCCGGGGTCGGGCAAAGTATTATTCGATTTTTTCGTTTAGAATTTCTCAGCAGCAGCCCGGAGTCTAGATTTGTGGCTGGTTATAACTGGCGAAATATGGGAAACACTATAGGTACACCTCTGCCGAACCCGTCAGGGAATACTGGTGTGATGTTTTATGGCTGCGGCGGCCATATCACAAATAATTTGTTTAGCTAGCAATAAAATCTAACGATTGGTTAATTGGTGTGTGTTGCCTTATATAACACCATTAGTATATGTGTGGGCTATTGTACTGCATGTTTAAGCACCTGGGAGAGGCCCTGTATCTGAAGGGAATGGCGCATCAGATTTTAGCTAAAGACAAACAAAATAAATCAGTTACAAAACATCGCAATTTTACTACACACATACATAAACTCACGCCGCGCCGACAAAATCGAATCATTTATTTCAAATAGGCACTTTTGAACGTCAAATTTGACAAAACGTAGAATTGATTCTAGTCGCCCCTTCCAAAAGGTAGTTTCGGAGAAGAATGGGCAAGAAACTCCCCCGTGACTCTTCTCTTCTTCCTATGGGGGTGGGCAGAAACTACAAAACGCCACCTGCTACGATTCTTACATACTCCCTTTTGCTTTGTTTACGTTTATATATTGGAAGGCCAATTCTCGTAATTTAAAACGTTCAAAAGTCGCAGTCTCATCTCGGCGCCAAAAAAATGTCAAAAACTTGTTAACTTGTAAGGAAATTAGAGGTATTTTTGACATATTGACACTGAGATCAGAGGGGCAATTCTCGTAATTTTAAGCACGTTCACAGTCTGATCTCAATCTCAATCTGTCCAAAATACCTCTAATTTCTCTACATTTTGACAAGTTTTTGACATTTGTTTGTCGCTGAGAGATTGCGACTAGATTTTGAACGTTTTATATTAAGAGAATTGGACATGTGATTGCGAACGTCCTTTAAATTGCGAGAATTACCGCTCTGGTCATATACGCAAGGCAGTTGCGAATACAACGCACCAGCACCCTAATTCCACACAATCAATCTCAATCTGAATCATTTTGAAGGATATTGCTAATCCATTGCTTCATATGTTCAAAAATGTGTCATGTGTCTGCTCAACAACGTAAATAACGCTAGCGTAAATGTTGTTGAACTGTCAAAATGAAACCGATTCCTATTGATCGTGTGTTACGCAATTAGGGTGCTGGCCTTTCTGAAGAACATCACCAATAAGGTCACTAATTATTATGTCCTCCTAGAGCGTCCCACTCCTTCTATGGCGTTTCTACACATTCAAAATATTGAAGGTAATTTTACACGAACATAGATACATTGTTTAAGCACATAAGGGTTTATTTTTAAACGATGATTAAAGTAAAGGGACGTTACGACGGAAAAAAACCTGATTCTATACAATAGTAGGTATACAAAGTAAAAAAAAATATTTGCCATATGTCAGCTAGCCACGCCAATATACCAACAAATACAATAAAAATTATTCTTACTCAAGCAAAAAATACTAACGAACAATTTAAACAATACTTAATACTAATAATAGAAGGCTTTCCCTACTTTTTCAGTAGGTAGGACTATTTCTGCTTGCAAAGATTTTTATCCTAAAGTGGTACTTAATCCTAATAAAATTATTTAATTTTATAAGCCGGGTTAAAGAAGTTTTTGTTGAAACCTAATCTTTTCAGTCGAAAAGATTTTATTTCTCGTAAACTTTTTAATGACTTGCTCGGGAAGACACAACTCACTGAATCTTGGTTTACTTACTTTGTATTTTACGATAAGATAATAATTATGGAGTCATGAAATTAACCATTTATTTCCTAGTGGGACCGAAATGATGACAAAGCTTACTCTGAATGAGAAAACACTAACTAGAAAAACAAGAAGAAAGAACAAAAATACGTTTATTTGCAGTAAACAGTCCGCAGAGAAAGAAAATAAAAATAACAAAGTCAACTAATGTATGTACGTAGGTATTCGCACGTACTAAAAAGTTTTCAGTCTTGCGTATCGATGGCAAAAACTTTAAACATTTTTGGCTCAAAATTCAGCTGCGCCAACTCCGCTCACTGACGTCACATCAAGTGCACAGGGCATGCGGCACAGAATGGAAGGTGGGCCATTGTCTGTGGGGAGGTGCCACATACGCACTTGAGATCACAGCCATCCGTGAACCCCCATCTGTGGAGATTGTCTTTGCTCCTGTTGACTTGTGTTCGAAGTCTTTTTAGACATTTCCAAGTCGGCCACGTAACGCATGTCCATGCGGAAGGCTCTCAAGCCTCGAAAAAATGGTCAGTCTTGTAGTCAACTACCAACATCCCTCTGCTCGACGAATGTCTTTCCCACAATTCACCCTCATCCTCATTCTCTTTTCCAAATCCCAATGTATTCAGGGTTGGCGCAATATGTCTTTTGAAGTGATAACTTCTTATGGGAGGGTAAACCGCTTCGTAACGTAACGCGTTACGGCGCCAGTCTGTCTGGCTTCCCTTTCTCTCACGCATACGGCAGCGGTAGGCAGGCTCTTCCTCTCTCACTCTAACCCACAGTGCTAGTAGTATTTCGGACAGACGCTTCCACCTCTCTCTACTCAGTTTAGTGTGCGTTAAACATATACCATAGATTAGTTTTTTTTTTTTTGTGGTTGGGAAATCATCAAATGACCCCTCCCGCTCTGGGTGGAGCGGAAGGGAGTGTCAGACTCTTACTGACTAAAACCTACGCGTGTTCCTTCCTTAGCCCTTTCTGTTCCAGGGCAGCGGTAGTAACCCTTTCGGACGATCCCGCTACCCACCATAGATTAGTTTACATAAGGTAACACTTCTGTCGGGCATTCCGAGACGCACATGTTTTTTTTTTCCATACTTCTTTACATAACATAAACGTACATAATCAGCCTATAATGTTCCCATTGCTGGGACGTAGGCCTGCACTCTTCGAGAGGTAACGGACTGCATTCTACGACATGGGCTCATTGTGGGTTGGATTTTTCGTTCTAGGAGATGCCTGTTTCCTCACGATGTTTTTCATCACCATTTTCGAAGCAGAGTTGATGAAATTGTTTACACAAAGTAAAGCCTGACTCGGTTTGAACCACGACCTACAACTCGTAACTCGGGGGCGTTACCACTGGGCCAAAATGACTGCTATTATACTTCTCTTATTCTCTATTAGGTGTTATTTCAGTAGTCACTACCTTTCTAGCCATGTCATCTTTAACACAGTCCATTCATAGTTACCTTGGCCTTCCCCTACTCTTACAGCAATAAATAAACGTCCAAAAACAAAAAAATTAGTCAATTTAAAACTTTGCGCGTGGGAATGCAACAACACAATTTTTCCCAAAATTATATACCATGTCGAAACATCCCCATCGATTTGGATGAACGAGCAAAACAGTTGGTCTGACATATGGTAACAAAACACCATGCTACCCATGATACGGTCAGCCACACTTTTGTGGTAATAATAATTTGATATTCACAGCGCGTTTATTGCGTAACAATAAGGGTTATTTTATGGGTTTTTTTAGTTCAAGTAACCCAGTTGTATGGTTGACTGTACCCATCATCTACCTAACTTTTTCCCAACTACGAGTATGTTGGTGTCGGTTTTCAGTGTAATGTAACCTAATGCAGCTGAAAAGTAGTAGTTTACATAGAGCGACTAGGCAGTCGCTCTATGTAAAATACTACTTTTCAGATAGGCATCTGACCTCCACAACCAGTTACTGTGTAACACGATACCCTGGTAAGACTGGTTATCAGATTTTCGGGCTTCCGACTATCCGCGTCCCAATTGCGTAACACACTTTCAATCATAATTCAAAAGATTTTTAAGGGAAATTGCTAATACATTGCTTCATGTTTGTAAGGTTCGTCTGCTCAACATAGTAAAACACGGAATGAATATTGTTCAATTGTCAAGATGAAAGGCATTGCCATTGTTAGTGTGTTACGCAACTACCCCGCAATAATAACTGTCAAAAATCTACGAATGATAGCCGCGGCGTTCTTTCCGAGGCACGGAGGGGTCTCGGTATAAAATGGTCAGGTTGACTGTGATAGGCTACTGGCCACAAATAATAATATGGCAGCCGTCATGCTCGCGTTGTCTTGGCTGATTCAACTTTCCTTTGCCGATAAGGATTGTCTATGAATGATGACGCCATCAGAACGTACGTGGTAGTATGCTGGTGTCGGGTTTGTTTTATTTCCTTACGTTGGCGAATGACAGGTGATAAGAGTAGTATGTGGCTGCTGGAAAATGTGCCTCAGAGCTTCTATATATTTTGTAGGTATCTAAGTATATCTTAAAATGCTCTGTATTTTATCTTAAAGGGGATGCGCTAGTTAGCCCGTGAAATTCAAATTTTCTTACGTTTTTTGCTAGACTATTTCATGAAATATCAATCAATGGGATTCTAATGAACTTAGAGGGTTATAGAATAGAACTCTTTATTATGTACACCATATAAATTACAGACATAAATATAGAAATTATACAAAGGGTGACACAATGGGCGGTCTTATCACTGAGAGCGATCTTATAAAGACAACCTTTGGATGGAAAGGAGAGACAAATACTGTACTGTGTGTGTGTTATATTAATGCTTTGAATAATTATCATTCTGTAAATACATACTTGCTCGCGAATCATATTTTGTTCAATATACAACCTGACACAGACCTGCAAATTGCAAAAAAAAACATAAGTCATTTGAATTTCGCGGCCTACCAGTTCTGTCCAAAATTTTTTTTTTTTGCCTCTATGAAATAAATATATTTCTGCAAAAGTAAATGATCAAGCAGCTCAGACATTGACCTCACTGTAAATGTCGATGTGTTCAGGTCGTGGTCCTATCTTGTTTGCGGTTTCCACTCAATAAACCCTCTACTCCAAAGACACTTCGATATCACTTTGGTATCAAAAGTAGCGTAAAAGTTTATTAGAACATTTCTAGACTAATATCCAACAAACCTAAAACTCTTGTATCTACCTCATTATAATCTCAGCATTTTCCAGTGATTACCCATGCATAGACAAGGGGGTCACGTTTGATTGGTTCTCTAATTTTAGCAAAGTCTCCAGGCGTAAAAATAGTATGTTTCTGTCAGTAAAAAATGCTTTGAATTGTTTTTCTATCTAGGTTGATTTTATCTTAACTTTATTATACATAATATTATAAAGAGGTAACATTGTATGTGTAAACTGATGAAATGTGGGTCTACTTCTGCCTTACCTCTCTGGGAATACGGGCGTGATGTTATGACATTTGTTTGTATAAAGAGGTAATCTCTGCAAATATTGATCCGTTTATAAAAAAATCTTTCACTGATGCCGAGTGCTATGTGATATATTTTTTTCGACGCGGACGAAGTCGCGCACTGAAAGTATAGTCATGGAATAAACAGACTTATTTCTTGCTCATTCCTTTAATTCTTCAAGAGACTGAGACCTCTCAACTTTGCTTTTAAAAAATATATATTTTTTCCTTCATAATATGAAGAATGAAATGAAGATAATAAATAGAGAAACACAGACAAAATTTTAGTCTGTCGTTTTCTATTTATTATCTAACAATATATTAATAAAACTAAGTAGTCTGGCCAGACACCTAAATATAGTGTACCTAAGTATTTGTTAAAAGGCGTGTACGAACTAAGCAAACTTATCGTAAAATTGTCCCTAGACTATCTAATGATAATGGAACCTGACCAACCACCACACCCATAGACGATAATTAAACCTGAAACTAAGTTAGGGTTAAAGGTGTCTCAAATTATGGGTGACAGTCAATTGTTTATCAAACGCATAATCAGCTCATAATGTTCCCACTACTGGGTCATAGGCTTCCTCTCGGTGAGAGGGAGTGGGCTGTAATCTACCACCCAAGTGCGGGTTGACAGATGTCACGTGTCTTTTATTGTTGGTTCACGATTTTTTCCTTTACGGTTTTAAGAGCAACGGTGATGAAATTATTTATACAAAGTAAGGCGCCTGCCTGGGTTAGAACCCACGACCGCGACTGTAAGTACCACTGGACCACCACTGAATGGATGGATGGATCTCAGTCCTGTCGGCCCTTCACTGTTATCAAACGTACTGATTAGTAAATTTATCCGCCTGCAGTGCAAATCTTCATCATTCTGTTGCCCTTATCCCAGTCTATTTGGGATCGACGCAACATGTCTTTTCTTCCATACTTCTCTATTAGTCGTCATCTCGGTAGACACCCCCTTTCTAGCCATATTATCTTTCACACCACAGTCACAGTCACAGTCATCGTTTCGTATCCGCCTGCAGTGCATACATAGGTATATCCTAGCAAAATAAATACTGACACTTGAACCTCTGCATAGTTGGTCTAGTAGTTGCGAGCACTACTGATGAGCATGAGGTCCTGGGTCGATTCCCGGGTCGGGCAAAGTGTTACTGGGTTTTTCCATCTGTAATTTTTCAGTAGCAGCCCGGAGCCTGGCACAGTGCCCAGTTCATGGCAAAACACTCGCCTCATGTTTTATTCTTACACGGGACTTCAACATAACTGGCGAAATGGGCGTGTGCTGTAGGTGCTCCTCTGCCTAACTCTTCGGAGTATACAGGCGTGTTGTTATACAGGTTGAATACCAGACGGGCAATTCTCGTTATTTTAAGAACGTTCACAGTCTGATCTCAGTCTCATTCTGTCAAAAATACCTCTAATTTCCCTACATTTTTGACAAGTACCTATTTGACATTTGTTGGTCGCCGAGATGAGACAGCGACTAGATTTTGAACGTTTTAAATTACGAGTATTGGCCTTCTGATCAACTTGAAATAACGAAATAACGAATGCAACGTAGAAATACGACACATTACATAAGCCTATAGGATCAAAAATGCTATGTTCGTAACAACATAAAATTTCATTAAAAAATAAAGGAGTAAATCGCTTTTCAATGAAGCCGAATGTATACATACTTTTGCTCGTGATTGTACGGCGGCGGTAAGAGGTTTCACTTTGAAAGCAATTTCAGATAGGACAAGTTTTCGTCGTATACAATGTATTCCCTAATGTCAATACCCTAACATTGTATAGTATCGTTCTTTGTACCTTGCTACCCTAAGTAACTAAAGTCGGTACCATACGTACTAGGTACCCTAAGGAAGACATATTTATTGAATGGTAAGAACCTACCTGCAGTTACACAATACACAAAGATATGTATTTGTTATATCAATTGAAATAGCTATAGCTTTGAGATCGATCAAAACACCTTATGTAAAGTGGTAAAGCCCAGTTGTATTGGTAGATAAAGCAAATATATAGTGCCGAGGTATTCTGAATTTTATGATAAGAAAACGGCTCTGTATCAATATGATACCTGGGTTGTTCTTTGGCCAAAGAATTAGCATTTCCATTCAACGTGGCAATGCTGCCGGCACGGGCGCGGTTCCGGATGACAGCGATGCGGGCGAGTACTTCGACGACCAAGTGTCCTTTTATTTATTTGTATAGTTTGGTTAGGTAACCCTTTATTCATAAACGTTACAGTTAAATAGTGATTAGCGACTGTTTAACCATACTTTTTTGACATTTAAACGCCACCTAACTTCAATCATCTATATATATAAAATTCAAAGTCCTGACTGACTGACTGACTGACTGACTGAGACATCAACGCACAGCCTAAGCCGCTGGTCCTAGAGACATGAAATTTGGAGGGTGTATTTTTCGTTAAGAGAAGGTATCCACTAAGAAAGGGTTTTTCGAAATTCCACCCCTAAGAGGGTGAAATGGGGGGATTTTGTTTGTATGAAAAATCTTATTCCTTGAGTTAATAAACTTGAAACTTGGCACGAATACTTATCTAAGTAAATTATGAAGTTGAGCATTTTTTGTTTTTATAAACTACCCCCTAAAAGGGGATTGGGGGGTTTCAAAGTTTGTATGGAAGAATTTTAGCGCGCGGTCCGATTTAATCGAAACTCAGTATTTATACCTAAAATTGAAAGGAAAGAATAATGTGTATCAGGGTTTTTCGAAAATCTACCCCTGACGGCCTGAAAAGGGGTAGTCAATTTTACAGGGGAGGATTTTACAACGTGGCTTGATTAACTCAAAAATTGGTATAAATAATCTTTGAGTCAAGTTATGAACACATCCCAAATGATTTTTCAAAATTCCACCCCTGTGGGGGTGAAAAGCGGGGATACAGTTTATATGAAAAATCTTATTCGTTAGGTTAATAATCTTGAAAATTGGCATGAAGACTCACCTCAATAAGCAATAAAGTTTATCATTATTAGTTTTTCAAAACTACCCGTCAAAAGGGATATAGGGGTGTTAAAGTTTGTGTAGAAGAATTTGAACGCGCGGTCCGATTAACTCGAAACTCAGTATTGATACTTTCGACAGAAAATAATTAATAATAAGTATGAGGGTTTTTCGAAAATCTACCCCTAACGGGGTGAAAAGGGGTAGTTAATTTTACAGGGGAGGATTATAATAAGTGGCTTGATTAATTATAAAATTGTTATAAATAATCTTTGAGTCAAGTTATGAATTTTTATGGTTTTTTTTAAATTCCACCCCTGTGGGGTTGAAAAGCGGGGATACAGTTTATGTGAAAAATCTTATTAATTTCGTTAATAAACTTGAAACTTGGCAACAATACTTGCCTAAGTAAGTAATAAAGTTTATCATTATAAGTTTTTCAAACTACCCCTCAAAGGGGGATATAGGGGTATTGAAGTTTATGTGGAAGAAATTGATTGCGCGGTCCGATTAACTCGAAACTCAGTATTGATACTTTCGACAGAAAATAATTAATAATAAGTATGTAAAGTTGTCGAAAATTGACCCCTGACGGGGCAAAAAGGGGTAATTCGGTTTTTAGGGGAGGATTTTAACTTGAAACTGTATGTTACATTTTCACGCCTAAACCACTGAACTTCTGATTTGGCAAAGAGATAGATGGCATTCTGGGGAAGCACATACTTTTTATCCTGGTAGCACGTTCCCGTGGGATAACTTCCGACATCCACGCGGGCGAAGCCGCGGGCAGAAGCTATTGTTTATAAAACAACCCCCTAATTTAGTACCTATACCCTGTCCATTAGGTAAACTGTTTTTTGACAGATGGAACTAGTGATTGCAGCAACACACACGATTGATACACGTACGGTATAATAATGTCTGTAAGAAGCCATAAATAAGATAATTCATAAAGATAAGGCAATTTTTATATTTATTTTATCACGCATTTAACTTTTACGTAATCTGGAATAGATACGTTCTAAAACAGCTGTCAAAAAACGGTTAATCTAGTCTACAGGGTATGGTGTAAATGGTTAATTGTGTTAAATATTGTAAAAGGTGCTTATATTTTTAATACATTTAACCGTTCATATCTTAATTCGAATAATCTGAAGTTTTCAGCTAATCAGTCAAAGTTCCACATCTGGCGATCCTAAAAGTTGGAGTAGGTACCCATAATGGTACCTTACGCTTAAATATTAAATAGGTAACACATGGCCGAGTGAAATTATAGAATAAGTTGAGAGAGGCACCTTGGGATGATCGACATAATTTAGATACGGAAAAGTTGGGAGTAGGTAAGTACTTACCCGGTCCCTAATGGTCATCTAACACACCTACGTTTTAATTAACATTATATTCCTACTCGATTTCCTCACATTTTCCTAGAGGAAAACGTGCAGCAAAAAGATCTACAGAAATATACATACATACATAAACCCACGCTTTCTTATTTCCATGGAGGCAGGCAGAAGCCTACCGCCATGGAACTACAGGGACACAACCTGCTACTATCCTTTAAATATACCAACTCGTTTATATAATACTAGCTGCGCCCCGCGGTTTTGATTCCGTGGGATTATCGGGATAAAAAGTATCCTATATGTTATTCCTGGTTATACCTAAACTATCTGGGTGCCAAAGTTCATCCAAATCCGTTCAGTACTTTTTGCGTGAAAGAGTAACAATCATCCATCCAACCATCCTTACAAACTTTCGCATTAATAATATTAGTAGGATCTATACTAATAATAAAGCTGGAGAGTTGGTTTGTTTTTGTTTGAACGTGCTAATCTCTGAAACTACCCGCCGGATTTGAAAAAAACTTTTCAGATTTGATAACCTAATTCTTGAGGAAGGCTACGCTCCTTCTGCGAAGCAGTAATGCTCGCGAAGGAGGAGGCGAAGCGCGTGAGGGAGAGGCAATCTCTGCGCCCTCACGGCCCTAGCAGCCGCAGGACACGCCCTGGACGGGAGTCAACAGCCGACTCCCGGTCACCGTAGGCGCAGGCTTGCGGACGGCGAGCAATGGGCAGCTCGCCGCCCGGTAAGGACCAGGCCCGCGTCGACGGCGCGTTGTGTTCCACGCGCGCCTCAAAGAGATGTCAGCACGAACTGACGGGGTCCGCCAGGGCCGATGCCGCCGGGGCTGCGGGTGATAGAAAAAGAGAATAGACGAAAGAGATACCGTGGTCCCTGGTACAGGCAACTGAAGGAACACGGGTGGGTTTTAGTCAGTAAAAGTCTGACACGTCCTTCCGCTCAGCCCAAAGCGGGAGAGGTCATTTGATGATTTCCCACCCAAAAAAAAAAAGGTTATAGGCTACATAAGATTACGCTAGGAAGCCGAGAAAAAAGACAAAAAACAGAAAGAACACGAAGCTAAAACGAAGTCAGTAGCGCGGGCGGGCGATGCGATGCGACGGGGTGGGTCGGGGAAAACAAGAAATTTCACGCGGACGAAACCGCGGGCAGAAGCTAGTACACTCATATCATATATCAGAAAGGCAATTCTCATCATTTTCAGAAAGGCAATTCTCATCATTTTCAGAAAGGCAATTCTCATCATTTTCAGAACGTTCACAGTCTGATCTCAGTCTCAATCTGTGAAAAATACCTCTAATTTCCCTACATTTTGCCAAGTTTTTGACATTTGTTTGTCACCGAGATGAGACTGCGACTAGACTTTGAACGTTTTAAATTACGGGAATTGGCCTTCTGGTCATAAACGCACACCGCATCGAGTTGGTCCGCATGATGTTAGGTAGGTGCCTAATATAAATTGTGTAAGACGACTTATTCACCTAAATTAGCTGTGGGATTACCCAATATTGCAACCGCAAAACCACAACAACATGGAAAATTCACTTCATACGCAAATTAAAATTCATACTATATAATGAAATATGCAAGACATAATGATATAATTTTTCAATAACTTATTGCAATAGGGTTTTTCCTATTGCAATAAGTTATTGAAAAATTACACATAATTATTTTAATCTTCCTTAGCACGCTAGTCGGTGATCTTAAGTCCTAACCTCGTATGTTATGTAAAAAAGTGGAAGTCTCCATCAATTAGGGCTATAATGACGTCAGTGCGCAGACGCAGAGTGAGTGAACACTGAACAAGCAACATTTGCATAATAGAATCACATCTTTGCCTTCGTTAGTCCTTCTTCGAACAAACTGTCGGAATAATTGGATAAATTATACTGCTATGTTCTCGAGAGTAAGTTATGTTTATTATCTGAGACAGTACGTAGAACTTAGGATTCTGCTCGGTTTGGGTTGAGCAGAAATTTTACTTAGTCTAGTTTCGAAATGCTAGATTCATGAATTTATAGCTCAAACTCAACGCACTTATCTTAATTAAACCAATTACAGGCAGTTCTAAATTGTCAAGGGTTCGGTCAGAAAGATGAAGCTAGTTGCCCTAAGTTCCTATGGAGAAGAACGGGCAAGCAATTCCACGGACATTCTTTTTAACCGAGTTCAAAAAAAGAGGAGGTTCTCAATTCGACTTTATTTATTTTTTATTTATATGTAAGGACTCCGTTATTTACAAAGCCGATTTGCAAAATTCTTTTTTTTATTTTTAAGGATATACTTTCAGATTGGTTCCATAGAAATTTCATCAAATACCTACGGAAATTTCATTAAAAAGTGAAAAATAAAAACTTTTTTTCAATAGAAAAAACAACCGACTTCCAAAAAAGACACTACAAAGTGAAAAATAACCTTAATTTCGGAAGTCGGTGGCAAACAACGAAAATGCGAACCCAACGACACCGACTTCTGGAAATTAAAGTAATTTTCCACTTTTTAATGTCTCTTTGTAGTGTGTTTTTAAATCAATATAATTATTATTAGAAAATATTTGTTAGATCATTCATTTTGAAATTATACATGTGAGAACGATATAGATACACGTGCACATTAAAAGCGTCCATAATAAAAAGGAAAAAAAAAACAATTCAAAACTTATAATTAATTAAAATAAGTCATGGCAGCTAAGCGATGACAAGTTCTTACTGACGGCGCCCGTTCACGAACATGACGTATGGATCAGCACCGTTCAGCTCAACCATTCTGAAGGGAACTTAATGATTTAACACATGTACCACCATCAGCGAGATATTTGAGTGAGCATGACATACTTTCAGCCGCCAGGGCACGTTCAAGTACCCAGTATATGGTAGCTTTGGTCCATACATGTAAATAAATAAATCTTTATTTCTCAATAAAAGCATTTACATTATGTTGGTCTAAAAATTGTTTAATTTAGTGTTCCAGAAAACCCTGAGTTCTAAACTAGGTTTATATACCTGTATCTTAGAAGCCAGTGTCCCTTCAAAGTGATGTGCAGATAGAAAATAGGACACAAATTATACACAATAATCCATTAGGGCAAGTCACAGAGAAATTATAAAAAAAGTAATTATTATACAATACCAAGAGCAGTAAATCACGATTAGTCTTAAATGTACCTTAAGTTTTCGTCCTTATATTAAAAGCTTCTATAAAACATGAATTCCTACAAGAAGGGGTTGTTGACCACAATATCACAGAAGACTAAGTAAAGCCACAATTTCCCAATTCAAGTTATATTCGTGCTCAAGACCGCAGATCTCGAACTTAAGCCCCAATTATCCTATTAAAGCCACAACTGTAGTGGCGCTGTGGCCAGGCCAAGGTAATTCATTGAATTTCGAGTTATCGCAAAGTCATAGTTAGTAGAGGTATTTACATAACATAAAATCACGGCTTGTTTCACTGAAGGCTTAGGCAGAGATATACCTATAGTACACCCACATTTCGCCAGTTATGTTAAAGAATCATGTTGTACAGTCACGAGCACTAATATTTCAACACCTGGCAACTTTCAATTACGATTTTTCGTGAAATAACGAATGTAGCGCTGAAATACGACACCTTACATAAACCTATGGGTTTGAAACTGCTATGTTCATAACAACATAAAATTTCATTCAAAAATAAAGGAGGAAATCGCTTTTGAATAAGGCCAAGTGTATACAAACTTATGCTCGTGACTGTACAGGGCGAGCCTAATGCCACCAACCCCGCAGAAATCCATACTCCAGCCTGTTATTGAGAAATTCCTGATAGAAAACTAAGAATCAAGCCCGGGACCCCAGCCTTAGCAATAGTACTAACGACTACTACACCAACGAGGCGATGAATTTCCTTAATCAATAATTTCCCTGCCTGTGTAAAGTAGATGTATACAATTATACATACGGGTAAGTATTTCAGATTTCCCAGAAATACATATATAGTTCGCGTTAACATTTTTCAGCTGAAATTTTGGTGCTAAAAACAGAACTTAAAAAAAATGGTACCATATTTCCATGTTGTGTTTTAACAGGAATTTCGAATATACGGGATCCATGCTTGTTACGAATTTCTCGTGTGCAAAATACTCAGTTTTCTGCAGCTATTGTTTTTCATAGGAACGTGTAAACTTTTTAGTTTTAAAATGCAACCAAAACAGGGACAAAGGTGCACTGAATTAAAAGACATTCCGTGTGTTAATTAATTATGGAGGCCTATGCCTCCTCTAACCACTTCCACTGGGTCCTATTTCTGGCAACTCTTCTATAATTTTAATCTTACTTTGTATAATTATGGATTTATTCTTTTAATGACCTCACTTTAAAAACGTTCACAGACTGATCTAAGTCTGTGAAAAATACCTCTAATTTCCAGACATTTTTGGCAAGTATTTGACATAGATGGTCGCTGAGATCAGATTGAGACTAGATTTTGAACGTTTTTAATTATAAGAATCGGCTTTCAGAATCAAAACCTTTGAGTATTTATCGTCGTTAAAATTAGCTACTTCGGGTCACCAACTCACTGCCGTAAATTAGCTTCGACCCTTCTCTGTTACAATAATCTGTCTAACCATTTCCAATAACGGTAATTTAAGAGCCAGGATAACAACATCACCCAATCAATTTGGTGTCTGATGGGTAATTTTTTTAATCGTCAAATAACATTTATCTACGGAAACAAAATGGCCGGTTTGACAACTTTTATATAGACAATATTTCAAACTGCCTGGACTGCCTCGTTGGTCTAGCTAGTGAACGCAAGCGCTACTACTGAGCATGAGGTCCTGGATTCGATTCCCAGGTCGGGCAAAGTGTTATTGTCTTTTTCAATCAGGAAAATCTCAGCCCGCAGTCTGGATTTGTGTCCGATTAATGGCAATAAGGCGATGGGATTACATGCCCATGGCCATTACATGGGACTTAAACTTAACTAGCAAAACAACCGACTTCCATAAAAACACTACAAAGTGAAAAATAACTTTAATTTCGGAAGTCGGTGTCTTTGCTTTTTTTATTTCTTTTTTCGACACCGACTTCCGAAATTAAAGTTATTTTTCACTTTGTAGTGTTTTTATGGAAGTCGGTTGTTTTTTTTTGTAAAAAAGTTTTTATTTTTCACTTTTTTGTTGGGATCATTTTTTTGCTTTTTGTTGATTTTTCAAAAACCACTTGTCCGATTTCGATAAAATTTTCATGGGACCATTTGGAAAGTACACCCAATCCAACAAAAAAAGAATTTTTCAAATCGGTTGGCAAGCGACGGAGCTATGCGCGAACAAACATAAAAAAAAAAAAAATACAAACATCTGAATTGAGAACCTCCTCCTTTTTTAGAAGTCGGTTAAAAATGCGGATGTCTCACCTCTGTCCTAACCCTTCGGCAAAAAACCGTGATGTTATGGTAAAAATTAGCCCCAAGTTCAATATAACCACTATGAAATTACATTAGTAAAATACATTATTCCTACTTAACATGTCACTTACTATGAAAACGACCACTTAATCTCATTCATAGCAGGTTTCTTGGCACAGGACCTCCCCTATTATGACGTTGTTATGCCTTACCAGCTTACCAGCTAACGCATTCATTGAGTCATAAGACCTCGATTATGGGCTTAGAAACAAGCTTGTTGCTTCTGTTATTGTGAGTCAGAGGATAGCGTCGAAATGTCTGCCTGTGTGTTTGGTCTTATTCTATTCGAAAAGGACTGTATGATATAATATTTTTGTATATAGGGTGGGAAGGACGCAGGCGCAAACTGCAACCATGAATTTAGCACATGATTCCATGAATATTGACCCCTTCGCGTAGAAAGTTTTCGTCGATTATTAAAAAAAACAGATGTTTCATAGAAAATACCAACAGCAGGAGCAGCTAATTTAATTTTCAACTAGCTGCGCCCCTCGGTTTCACCCGCATAAGTTTCAATCCCATGTGAATATCGGGATAAAAAGTTTCTATATGTTAATCCTGGTTATAAACCATCTGTGTGCCAAATTTCATCCAAATCCGTTCAGTAGTTTTTTCGTGAAAGAGTATCAAACATCCATCCATCCATACATACTAATTTTCGTGTTTATAATATTAGTAGGAAGGACAGGATTTTGATTGTGTATGTTTTAAATACGTAATATAGAATGTGCGGTTCCAATTAATGTGCTAACCATAACCTAACGCAACACTGTATATTATTTTCTCTCTGTCTTACTAATTTATACATTGACCCGGGCCTGCAAAATAAAGCAAAATTTAACAAAGCTTCATTTGTCTGACATTATGACAGGAAGCTTCCTGTGATTAATCAAACAAGGGAAATTGATTTGTGGCACTCATAACGCGTCGCTGCTTATGCACAGTCGTGACTGCACATCGTGATTAGCAATACTAATGCAACAGGTATTGGTTTTGTACATACATGGTGGAAATTATCATTACAATGTAACCATACACTTTTTTCAAACGAAAGGGCAGATTGAATGGTTTTATTTATTTAGCCTAATTTTCGTACTGCTGGGTCATCATTTTTAAAATGTCCCATTGCTGGGCAAAAGCGTCCTCTTTTCCTGATCCACCTAGAAACAGACCTTATAACCAACTTTCGAACAACTTCCGATTGACCCCTATATTCATAAACGTTGCTTACAGTTAAATAGTGGTTAGCGACTGTTTAAAAAATACATTGTTAACGTTTAGACGTCTCTTAACTTTAATCATCGTTTATAAATATTACCCCTTATTCTATTTTTTTTTAATACAAGATAAGTACCTACCTATCAGATATCAATTTTACTTCAGTATGTACCTACTGTCCATTGCCAGTTTAAAAATAAACCACGAGCATATATCAATTAAGACACTAGGCCGGTACCAATTATTAAATTTTTTCACAATACATAGTTAACACATTGAGAAATTACTAACCACAACACTGTTAACATTTCCACCAAACCTCTCCACACAGAAAAAGCTCAAACAATAAACTAACAAACCAAAACTCGACAAAAGCACTCATCTTCATTTTCAACAGTTACTGTGCTTCAGTTCTGCAATGAAGTGCCAAAAAAGCCAACAAAGTCGGTTGACCCACTTGGGCCGGATGCCTGGATCTCCTCATAAATATTAGACAGCAACGCTGGCTATATTTCTTCGGCGTGACCCGTAATGTCGTGAAGTATGAGCATGTTATGCTAACTAGGTAATAGGTACTGGAAAAGCGGTTAAAATTTTGTATAAAATTTTTAATTGTTGGTTACCTTAATATCTAAGCTGGCTGGTGACTGTTTTTGGGTGACTTTTATACATGTTTACAGTTACTTATTAAACCACGTTTAACTTGGATTGGGCACAATGTCGTCTTATTCCAATTTATCTCGATCAGCCATTGCATCGGTCGTTGCTTCTCCATTTTTTTATTCTATTTCCATTTTAATTTATCGCTAATGAGTGGTGTAAGCCAGCTGAAGTGGCAGTGCGATGGCCGGTGGAGCAGACGAGTCTTGAAGTGGAGACTGCGTATCGGCAAGTGTAGGACGCCAGCTAGATGGACCGACGATCTTAAAAAGCTGGCTGGGATAGACTGGATGCGGAAGGACAGGGTATTTTGGCGCAGTCTGGGAGAGGCATATGTTCATAAGTGGTGAGGTGACCTCTCAATGTTAAGTACCTAAAACAAAAATGAGTTCGGTTCACATCGGAAATTTTACAGGCACACTTTTCAATTGTTACACAATACAAAAACTCTTTTTAAAAGTCTACAAAAAAAGCTCTCTGTTTCAATTTATGAGCAGGTAAATTAAATTGTGAAAATAATTTCGTAAAACAGTGGCGTGTCCACGAACAGTCTAGAAATTAATTTTCAATTCCAGGCGAATCCTCCCGGATTTGAGAGATTAATCACCTGAAAAAGTACCTATAGTCTGTTGGTTGGGGCTATTTTTGTCTGTGGGTTGTATGTAAGTACAGGCTTATTTATATCCTTTTTTCAGTGCATAAGGAACCAGAAAACCAATTCTCGTAATTAAAAATCTAGTCGCAATCTTATCTCAGCGACATTAAATGACATAATCTTGTCAAATATGTAGGGATCTTAGAGGTATTTTTGACAGATTGAGACTGAGATCAGACTGTACACGTTCTTAAAATTACGAGAATTGCCTCTGGTCTGATTCACTATGGTACACTCGCCGTATCAATTCCGCAGGTGGACGGCAAGTCGAGAACCAACGTACCTTCCCGCCATGGCACTCTCGATTTGTTTTTATGCCTGTTAAACCATCATCGGTATCCCATTTGTAACAAGAGAGTATATATAAAGGCCAAAAACTAACAAGTCTGACAGCCAGAATACCCTATATCAGGTTGCGGAGTAAAATACTGACATTCAAAAGTTCCACTGAAAGTCGACCCCACCAAATTATGTTGTTAGCGAAAAGGTTATTCAGTTATAACTATATTTTCAGCTGTAACTTTGTCTGCAATTTTAGAAACTCCACATAAAATTACGCCGGTATTCCCTAACGGGTTACGCAGAGGTGTACCAAAGTACACACCTACATTTCGCTAGTTATGTAGGTGATAGGGAGCGATCCTACTCCCATTAAGCTGCCACAAATCAAATAAAAACTACTACATTTGTTACGATTCTGTACCATATCCAAATATTCCTACAGTACTTTTATCAATTGAATGTGACCAGCCGACAGCGATGCGAATAAATTTTTCGACGCCATATTTTAGTTGGTTAATAGTTTTAGTTATTATTAATATTGTTCTTTTTATTTGTATTGCCCACGACTTCGTCCGCGCGAAAAATTTTTTCCCCCTCCCACCCCATGGGGTCGCATTGCCTGCCCGCGGCTCTTAAAGACCATGCCGTGATGTTAATTCTTGAACAGCCTATATTTTTTTTTTTTTTCATTTCGACTGGTACTTCCAGAGATTAGCGCGTTCAAACAAACAAACCCATGAGCTTTATTATAGATAGATAAGATATATAAGTGGTTATTTATGTACATTTGTCATTTTAATTCTGAATAAAATTTAAATGAATGCTTTGACTTTTGTTACATGATAATTTTATTGTATTTTGAAATCTGTAGTTTTTCTGAAAAGAGCAGGTATTACCTTATTGTTTTCAGGAGTGTGAGCTACCTACTACATATTGCAATTCTATCGATTACTTAAATATCATGACAGACACGTGCGTCATTGTTCCAGAAGGTATTGTTTTATCGTAACGCAATTTTTCAGGTAATATCACAAGGCACTGTTAGCCCCTAATGGCATTACTTTATTCAAATTCTGTTACTTTTTAGGGTTCCGTACCCAAAAGTTGGCAACGAGACCATATTTCTAAGGCTCCGATGTACATGCGTCCGTCCGTCTGTCACAGGGCTGTATCTTTTGAACCGTAATAGGCAGACACTAGAATTTTTATATAATATACATAAAAGGTCAAGTGTCAGCCAAAGTGTGTACAGCTATGGACGCCCTAACAACAAATAATATTTATGTAGTGTTAAATATTGTAGGGTGGTACGCATGACCACATTAAGCTTTTTTCCGGTATAAGCTGAAAATGTAAAGTGTGTCTGCCGTGTCTCGGAAAGCACGTTAAGCCGTTGGTCTGGCTGTCAGTCGTGAATCTTTGACAGTCGTTAAGGGTCGTCAGTAGCCCGATAGTCTGACAACCAGTCTTACCAAGGGGTATCGTATTACCCAGTAACTGGGTTGTAGAGATCAGATAGGCAGTCACTCCATGTAAAATACTGGTACTGAGCTGCGGTTATGAATCCGGTTAGACTGGAAGCCGACCCCAACATAGTTGGGAAAAGGCTACGCAGATGATGATTTCCAGTATAAGCTGACTTTTCATTGTACGAAAAGCCTATACAATACAACACAGCAACCCTATGTGTGCGAGTCCGACTCGCACTTAGCCGATTATTATCTGGTAGGTAGATAGCGGCAAAGCTTTATAATGGTTTGATAAGTGCACGTAATATCTTACTTAACTAATGGCTTATCGCTGTACCAAATATAGTACCTCTATAAGTAATTTAAGCAACTGATATTATACATGTGAAAGTACCTCTGTCTGTCAGTCTCTCTATTACCTTTCCACGTCTAACGGCTGAACGGATTTCGATGAAATTTGTCACACAGGCAGTGCGTTAGGAGGTTAGGAGATATGATTAATTATCCCAATAGTACGTTCCCGCGTATTTTTTCCTTACCTCCACGCGGACGAAGTTCCTGGCAAAACCCTGGTAAGTAATCGAGAAATAAATAATACACCATTCTCTTTATATTAAAGCTTATTTGAATTATAAAAATAACTTTGTTAAGAGTCAATCATTGTTACAATTTGATACCTAACTTCCTAATCAAGCATAACTTTGCGGAAATCTATGAGAGTAAACTTTTAGCATTATATTTGACAGTAGAAAACCTGTCAAAAAGGTTCCTTCGACCTGACTGAGGATCAGAAAGTCAGTCCTTCATTTACATAAGTCGCAAACGGGGACATTTACGTGTACAAAGATTCATTGTTGGTGCTAAAAAAGGTCCCAAAAAGGTTTTAAATAAATGTTTACGAAATTCCGGATATTGGATTAAGAGCTTTCCACTTGGGGTTCATTAAAGAGGGCTGTGTCCTCAAATATTGGAAGGATCGAGGGTTTGCCGATTATAGACTGTTGCGTAGGAATTTTTGGTGCTTACGTTGGAGTACCACAAAGAGAAGAGTTTTCGACGAATTCCAACCTGCCGTAATCCACCACGCGGGCCATTGGGCCCGCGTAGTGGATTACGGCCCACTCGCTCTTACAGAGAGGAGGCCTGTGTCTCAGCATTAGTAACATTATAGTTTGTTATTATGCTATATTTTTAGAACGATTGTGTATATTTTTAGTAACTTGAATTTTTCATTGATAGAATAGAATAGAACATGTTATGACTGACAAATGCTTGCACTGACTGGACAGGTCCACTCGTGTGGTTCCTGGTTCCTTCCGCAAAAGCCGATTTCAGACACGGATTTACATGGTCCTTACACGATCTGATCAAGATTATGTCTGGACTTTAAAAGAGACTTTGACCCGTGAGTTTGTTTCGCCATTTCTTCTCAGGGGTACATTTTCATTCAACCATAAAACGTTATTCAAGAATTAAAGTGATAATGTTTAGATATTTACCAAAAACAGTGCATTACGTTACCTTACAGAAGCCGTTTCGTGGCGTCCTTGGGTGGTATTACCATATGAAATTGCGCATTACATTAATACTGATAGTGTCTTGATCTATATATATCAACATAACAATCTATGAGTAATAATTTAGTGCGCATTTTCATTTGGCATAGGTACCATCCAAAAAATGCTTTTGCGTCTTATTATTTTTTTAATGTAAACCTAGCTATTCGTTTGTTTGCAATGCAATGTTTTTGACGCTCTGGACGTTCAGCATGTTTTATAAAGGATTTCATAAATTGTTGGCATAGTATGGCTGCCAATTCATAAAGTTAGGTTTTTAGAAACCAATCGACCAGAAACTCTTCTACAACTAATTAATGGTGGCCAACGGGTTATTACTCGTATAAATATTTACAGTGGCAAGTTCCTTCAATAAAAGACTAATTGCACCGCTCGTTTGTGGCTCATTTGGAGCACCAATTATATTTCATAGCGGTCTGAGGCCCAGCTGGGACTTGCGAATTGGACTGGAAATTGGTGCAGATGTGGGATTCTGTCCTGAGTTTTATGACAAAAGCTATAAGACAATGGTGTTCCAGCTTAACTAGCGTTCCGCCCCTGCTTCTCACGGTTTTTAGATCTTGACAAAACATCAAAAGTTCTTCACTATCATCATCATCATCATCATATCATCATTCCCCTGCCCTTATCCCAATATATTTGTGGTCGGCGCAACATGTCTTTTTCTTCCATACTTCTCTATTAGTCGTCATCAAAGTAGTCACCACCTTTTTAATTATATAATTTCTTTACTATATACTATACTTTTGACGGCACGGTTGGCGCAGTGGTTAAGCGATTGACTGCTGCTCTGCGTGTCGCGGGTTCGATTCCCGCACGGAACAAATATTTGTATGACCTAGGTACATGTATTTGTTCCGAGTCTGGGTGTTTTTCTATCTATAATATGTATGTATTTACAAAAAAAAAATTGTATATAAGTAGTTTATCAGCCATCTTGTTACCATAACACAAACATTAGGTTGCTTAGCTTGGGACAAATGGTGCTGTGTGAAATGTCCAGGGATATTATTACTATTATTATATGTAAGTTTACACATAAACCTTTCGGAACAAATTCTATGATGGTGCAAACCCCATCAAAATTCGTTGCATACTTTACAAGAATAACGCGGTCACACAGACAGGCACCAAAGGTGACCTTTATTTATAATATTTGTATAGATATTAGATGGTTTACTTTGTTAAAAGTTGGCTCAAGGTGTTCTTTTATTTTTTCTGTGTGCTTCCCTAATTGGATCGTTAGATTTATATATTCCATCTTTTAAATCCATTAAATAATTACATTCTTCATCATATTATTTTACGGCTTTTCCTTTGAACATCTTTTTCCAGAAAATTATTTGGCACCCCCATTCCATATTTCGCCTGGTCTCATTAAAAATCTGCATCTATGAACAATCTCGACAGCATAGAATCATAGAAGAATACATAACCTCCAACAAAATTACAACAACAATTCACAGATTAATCAGAATCTAGAAATAGAAACCAACGGAAAACTACCGCATCCTTCAAAACGTTCGCCGTCATCATTACGAAACACAGGCTCATTAAAATTAAGCGGCAAATCGTCACAATCATGGCGGCGACCGTCACGGCGCGCCACGGTCTCGTTAGTGCTCCTTTCATTATGAACTCCTCGATCCCACTTGCAGACTGATATTTCTACTTCAATGCTCGTCTTTTTGTGGACCTCGCTTTTCTTTTGTGTCTATATTGGTTCTGAATAGAAATGCTGCTCTGAAAAACTGGGACTTGTAAAATTGGTAGTTGAAACAATATTCACTAATAAATAACCATTAAAATCTTTAAGAGCTGCCTCGTTGGTCGGTAAAAGTGTAATTGGGTTATAGTTGTAAGAAATTCTGAGTAGCAACTTGGACTCTGGACTCGTGTCCGGTTAATGGCAGCTCCTTCTAAACCATCACAGAGGCCATTTCCAGTTCCATAGACCCAACTACTGCTGGTCGAAATAAAATTCATAAAGCTACCTACTTACAAAATATGAGTGTCCAATAGTCACAATCATGGCTACCGTCAGCGGAGTCAGGGTCCCATCTCAGTATTGAACTCCCCGACTCCACTTGTAGACTGATATTTCTACTCTACTGCTCATCTTTTTGCCAACCTCATTTTTTTTTATGTTTCAATATTGATTCCGGATTCTAATGCTGTACTAGACAATGGGACTTATGAAAATTAGTTACAGATATAAATACTTTCAAAATGCATTGTATTCTTTTAGAAGACCGTTAATTGAAGCCTTCAGGGACTGGCTCTTTATGGCATTCGGGAACTATTAGTTCCTACTTATAGTTCCCGAATGCCTGTTCCTGACTTATTACTTGCTAATTTTGGTTTTTTTTTTTAGAAAATCGTCCACTTTTACGATGTTTGTAAATACCTATGTGAGCACCATGTATCTGTCACATAATTAATTTATATGTCATGGTTTCATTTTTAATTATTTTACCTATAATTGTGGTATAGTCAATTTATTTTATGCATAGTCCTCACATATTACTATTATATAATTAATGTATGCAAAATAATATAAGACATTTTAAAAGAATGTTTGGAGTTTCTTGCCCATTTTTCTCCATACGAAAACTGCCATTTGAAAGGGGCGACTAGAATCAATTCTATTTTACTGGAATTTTTGACGTTCGAAAGTGCCTTTTAGGTGCCTATTTGAAATAAATGCTTTGACTTTGAAAACTTTTTGGCCATAAAAAGCCAGTTCGAAGTCTGGATTTGTGGCCGATTAATGGCAATATGTAGTTTTTACAAAATATGGGTTGGTAAGGCAGACGTGTGGTCGTCTTACACACGTCTGCCTTGCCGGTTTGAGAATACCGATGTCATTTCATGATTACCGTGTCATCTTTTCTGAACAGAAAAACATGCATAAAATAACCCCACGCCTGGTTGCCATAGGGCAAAGGAATTTGTAAAGATGACGTTCTGCACCAGGTCGCGTTCTGTAGTTTCTGAACACAAATACTGCACTAAAAAACTTACTATTTTAGCCTCTCCAAATTGCACTGCATTCTTATAGAAGACCATTAAAGTGTTAACTATCTCTCAGTTGACTAATTGAAATTAGCAACTTCTCTTGAAAACTGCTGAATATTTTAAAACTTCGTAGTTTATCTCTTAGCGAGCGCTAAGTTTCTGAATTTTTCATCAGAGCTATGAAGGAAAACACTTAATTTGTTAGGTGTTTATCTTTAAATGACCAAATGAGACTTGCTCAGAGTCTTAAAACAGCTCGTCTATAAAGAATCCAAGATATTTTTCTGTAGGTAAGGTCTTTTCAGTTGTGTGTGCTTTTTATGAGCAAAAGTATTGCACCGCATTAACGAAGTAAGTAGTACCTAACTACTTCTACCCGTTACTTATGTGCAATGCCAAACATAAAGATGCGGGATTAAATTGAAATTTACTATAAGCCTTAGTATTAGAATAGAATTGGTACTCTTTAATTATGTACACCATATAAATTACAGACATAAATATAGAAATTATACAAAGGGTGACACAATGGGCGGTCCTATCGCTAAGAGCGATCTTTTAAAGACAACCTTTGGATGGATTAAAAGGGGAAGGAGAGACAAATGCTGTAGGTAGCTGTGGTGTAGCATTTACATAATATAATAAATACATACATAAATTATATTATACTAATCTAAATAAAAAAAAATACATCCAATTAATAAAATACATCCGATTAATAAAAAACATATACAGTCGCAGTACAGGAAGAATCAAATTAGAAAAGAAAAGCGCTCCTTTCAAAATAGAAAAAGGCGTTAGACAGGGGGATCCCCTATCTCCCAAACTTTTCTCCGCTGTACTAGAATCAATATTTAGAAGACTTAATTGGGAAAACCTCGGTATTAACGTCGATGGCGTATTGCTGTCGCATTTAAGGTTCGCCGATGATATAGTGCTATTTGCCAAAACACCAGATGATTTAAACAAAATGCTAGGAGAACTTGCGACAGAAAGTGCGAAAGTGGGACTGACACTGAATCCGGAAAAAACTAGAGTAATGACGAACGGAAGCAAGTACACTATTAAACTGGGGAACACTGAAATAGACTATACTGACGAGTACATCTATTTGGGACAGCTTATAACCCAAAAAGAACCCATGCAAAAAGAAACGGCGAGAAGAATTACGAACGGCTGGAAGAGATACTGGAGCCTGAGAGAGGCTATGAAGGATAAAAAACTCCACATAAACCTAAAAAGTAAACTGTTTAACACCTGTATTCTACCTGTTTTGACGTATGGATGCCAATCATGGGCGCTAAATCATGAAATACTAAACAAACTATCAACTTGCCAGTACGCAATGGAACGGAGTATGCTAAACATCAGAAGGTCTGACAGATTGAAAAACTCCGTCATCAGAAATAAAACAAAAACTAAAGATGTAACAACTAAAATCAAAAGACTGAAATGGAGGTGGGCTGGCCACGTGGTAAGAGGATGCAACAAATGGAGTCAAAGAGTGACCCACTGGTATCCCAGAGACGGCAAGAGGAAGAAAGGTAGACCGCAAAAAAGATGGGTCGATGACATTAGACAGGTAGCCGGAGTCACGTGGAACAGAGTGGCACAGGAAAGGAAAGAGTGGAAAAGGTTTGAGGAGGCCTTTGCCGATTGGCAAACGGATCTGGGAAAGATAACCAAGCAACAGATACTAGGTTAAATAGTTTAAGAGTTCAGTGCAACTAAAATAATATTATAAGTTTTAAAATGCATTGTAATCACATAAGAGATCTGAATAAAAAGGCTATATTATTATTATTATTATTATAATCTAAATAAATATATATATAATATAATAATAAACATGAAACAGTAGCAAAGAAAATATAATGATACTGTTCAAGGAGAGAGGAAGTGCTTTTTAACACGCTTTTATTTTTGTCATAAGTAATTACTATATTGACTTACCGCTTACACCATAAATCACTAAACTCGTTTAACACTAAGCTAATTGAAAACATTGGTCTATTTCTGTCAACCTCTTGAAGATAACAGAGACAGAATGAGGTTTCAAATGTTTGGCGTTAAACGTGTATAAATTCATAACTTATTTTTCCTAATTTCATCCTTTGAAAGGTTTAGAACGGATTATAATAGACAATAGTCTATTATGCATTGTACAGGGTTATTTTTAAAACACTAATAACCTCGCAAGACTATATTAGTAAACAACAACTTTTGGTCAATGACTTTTTAGAACACAACAAATTTACCAAAATAATGTCAACTTTTAGTTATAATAACGATTATTAGATCTGTATTTTGTAGAAATTACCGCCTCTGCATTTGCAACGCACTGTTTGTTTACTTAACTGGTGTTTTATTTTGGTACCGCTTAGAGTTGTTCACATTTAGAGCGATCATTTTTTTTTATTAGCCGTAGAACTGACGACCGTTGGGGTAGACGTGTTCTTGAGTGGAGACCACGAATCGGTAAAAGTATGGCGGGACGCCCTCAGGCTAGCTGGAGCGACGATCTTCACAGGATGGCTGGTAGCAGCTGGATGAGAGATGCCGAAAATCGAGTTGAATGGCGTGCAATAGGACAGGGCTATGTCCAGCAGTGGACTGCTATGGGCTGATGATGTAAGTGGGATTCATCGAATGTCCTCTGAGCTGTTCATACTATTTTGGGCCAACAAAATTTAAATAACTGTCGTGCAAGCAACAGAAAGAAGAAGAACATCGAATCTTCGTTAAACATTTCAGAACGGTCGGCTTTTTCTCCAACACCGTCTATTCCCCGCCTTTTTGGTTTCCAAGCGTTTTTTTAGGTAAATGAGGTCTTTGGTAGAATTAAGACCGAAATTAATATGCGAGGCGTATAATAAGTCAATCGTTTATTATTATTATCTTGGAGCTTGTCCAAATGCCTTCCTTTCCTCTTTACATTAAATTAATGAAGATAATTTAACACTGCATCTTACTATAATTTATTAGGCTATAAATTATTCATAGCTACCGTTTCGTAACCCTTCTTCTTGAGTCATAAATTACCTATTTATTAGAATACGAGCTTTGGCCCACGACTTCGTCCGCGTGAAGCAACTTTCTTACATTTTTTTCCGTAAGAACCATCCTCGTACTTCAAGGAATATTCTACAAAAAGAATTAGGGAAATCGGTTCAGCTGTTTGCGCTTAGATTCAGCGATTCATTTTTATATTATAGACTAGTTTCTGTCCGCGACTTCGTCTGAGTAAAATTCTTTGTTCTTCCGAACCACCCCGCCGCATTGCTTCGCCTAACCGCGTTATTATATACTTCGTTTTCGCTTAGCATCATTTCTGCCTTTTTTCTTTCTTTTTTGTTTTTTGCTCGGCTTCTAGGTGTCCTAGCGTGATCTTAATTAGCCAAAGCCTTACTGAAGAACAAGGCTAACAAATACAAAAAGATTTTTTTTAAAACGACTGGTAGTTCCAGAGATTAGCGCGTTCAAACAAACAAACAAACTCTTCAGCTTTATGATTAGTATACAGATTAAATATATTGAACGTAGAGCAATTTCCATTCAAAGAGGTGAACTCATTAATCAGTAATGATTTGCAGTAAGTAATTCACGAGTACAATTCACGCCATTTTCCTAATCGCTACAGTAATTACTCAATAATAATGACTGGATCGTTTGTATCGTGATAAACAATCATAAATGTCAGTCGCTCCGCTCCGAACTGATTCACTTCAGTAATTAAAAAATCAGTTGTTTAAGCGGTCGATAACTGTTCAGGTTTGGAATGTTGGCAGAACATTAACATTTCCTCAGAAAAGAGGAAATTGATTAATGAAATGCTTGAAATAGTTTGTATTTCAAGCATTTCATTAATCAATTTCATCCCGAAAGGAACTCTTAACTATAACTGCAACATCCCACTAGAATTTTAATTAGAATCATCTTACTGCCCAGCTAATTTCCCACTGCATAGCACTGCACCGAGCATTGATTGTTGAACATGGAAACACGTAATCAACATGGTATCTTCGTCAAAATGGAATCATCAACTCCATGTTTAAGAGAGCTTTTGTTATCATCAGGTAATATATCAGGCTACACCGATACTATTTACAGCACACTGATGTCTGTGGTGTGGGTGACATTTAAGTCGACGACAGCTCCAACAACCGTCGTCCCCTTGCAAGGGCGTTGTCTTGCCTAATTGATTTCTAAATAAAAATATTGCTATTACTGGTAATTCAAGTTTATGGCGACTACATTTGAATGCCAGGAATATCTAAAAAGCAATCTTCAAAGAGGGATAGTAGAAAAGAAGACTCATCCTAAGATCTTGTTACCGCTGCAATGCACTAGAAAAACGAGAGTTTTTCCCAACAGCCAGTAGCAAATTTCTTTACCTCCACGTGATACTTATCTGCCTCACAAGTACGTCTTAAACAATTACATAAAACACGTAATAACATACCCAGATAAGGAACGGTGGAAAGCTAATTGTGTAGGATGGGACCGAACGGAACAAAAGAACTGGTTGCGTAACTTTTAGGGTTTCCCTATTGTTCGAACGATTTGAGTAAAAGCGGTTCTTTGTGTCCGAATTTGTGGTAATGCGTGAGGAGGATTGGTATTTCCGTGATGAAGGCCTTTAGCGTAATTGGTGCAGAGTTGATGTGATTAAATTGGAAGGAATATAGTGCCCGGGCGATCGTATTATGATAGAGTAAGTTATCACTATTGATAATAATAATAAAGATTATGAAATTTATTTATCTCGGACTATATTAAATGGCAAATACTAAAAATAAAGCTGAAGAGTTTGTTTGTATGTTTGAACGCGCTAATCTCGGGAACTACCAGTCGGATTTGAAAAATATTTAGTATGCATTTGATAGCCTAATTCTTGAGGAAGGCTATAGGCTATTTAACATCACGCTAGAACCCCGAGGAGCCGAGCAAAAATAAAAAAAATCAGACAGAACGATAAGCGATAACGACGTTATAGCAGGCGATGCGATGCGACGGGCAGGGTAGGCGGAACAATAGATTTTACGCAGACGAAGTCGCAGGCACAAGCTAGTTTAGTATAAAACACTAGCATAAAGTTTCTTAATATAGTTGTGGGTGCCGTACTGAAAACATGAATCTATGATTCTCCTAGATAGGTTACAAACATAGAAATGTGAAAACCTTCTTCCCTATATCTCAGGTTACAAAGTTTGTAACCTCCTCCGCCATAACAATGTACTCATAATATTAATGGTTCAAAAAACCATATTCTTTGAATCTACCCTCATGTTTTCATTCAGAAGCTTGTTTTGTTCGAAGTCTTGACTAAACATCAATAACCACACTATCTCGGAACTAGTAATCACTCAAACCACTTCCTAAACGTTTCTCCCATCACCGTTATTACTGGGAGCATCAGCCGCATCGCATCGTATAACGTTCCATTATACTCAGTTAACGCCAACACTTTCACTATCGGTGCTACTCTAGCGCAACAGCACGTGTGTGTCAACGACTGTTAGTACTAATAGCTAGAGGTGGGAAGCGGGTTTGTTTGGGGAAATAATGTCAAATGGTTTTCTTGCAGACGAAAACTAAATATCAGAAGAATAAAAGAAAGAAAAATGTTTTTTTCCGCACAAACAAAATGCACATTACAAATAAAAAAGGCATAAAATATAAATAAATAAATAAAGTCCTCGGACCGTATTTCGGCCACGACGGCCAATCTCAACAGAGAACTAGCCATCGGCGCGGGAGATGTTGTAGATAAAATAGATTTCAAAAGTCAAAAGCTGGTTATCAGGATCCGCTGAGTAATTACATTATTATATATATATATAATACACTTACAGTAGTTCAACAATATTCATTGCGTTATTTACGTTGTTGGGTGGATGAATTTTTCAAACATAATAATAATAATAGTTTATTTATCACTCCCAAAATTACAAATTTCTCTTAGTCTATGAATAATGTTAATAATGTTAATGTTAATTATGAAACAATGGATTAGATATAGCCTTGAAAATTCAGACGGCCAATTCTCGTAATTAAAAACGTTCAAAATCTAGTCGCAGTCTCATCACAGCGACAATCAATGTCAAAAAATTGTCAAAAATATAGCGAAATTGGAGGTATTTTGACAGATAGAGACTGAGACCAGACGAGAATTGGCCCTCAGATTGTGATTGATAGTGTTACGCAATGAGGGTGCTGGTTTGAAACTTCAGAGATCGCTGACTTGACACTCTTTCGCCAATCTTCAATAATAAAGTTAACTTTATTTATTATAGACCAGCACCGCCCCGCGGTTTCACCCGCATATTAGATATGCCGTCGAATCTGTTCAGTAGTTTTTGCGTGAAAGAGTAACAAACATCCATCCATCCATCCTCACAAACTTTCACGTTTATAACATTAGTAAGATTAGTTAGATTACATTTGGAATTAGTCCTTCAAATTAATTACAAGTTTCATTTTCGCCACCTTTTCTCAAGTTATTAATTTTAATTTTATCTTCCTCTGGATCGTTAATCCCTTCATAATTAATTGATTATCATCTCTAACTTTGAAAAATTTTCAGTCAGCTATCAAATTAATAATTTAGTCGTACCGCAAAATTGTCTTGTAGCGGTACTCGTACTCCTTTGGTATTCATGAAGCTTGCTTCATGAAGCCTGAGTAAATAACCACTTGGCATTTAAACTCCGTACTAGAAAAAATCTTTTGAAACACGAGTGGCCTCTAAATCTCTGAAGATTTAACTCTAGGATGAAAGCGAGAGGCAGTTTCTACTATTTCCCACTTTTTGCTAGCATTTTTCGTTTCTCTTCTTAAAACTTCTAGTTATCTTTACCTTTTCTTCAATATTTTGTATTTTTCGACTATTACGCGCTTCTGGCCTAGTTGGAAGCTGTGCTTAAAAACCAGTTCCGTTGTAACCATTGTGTCATGCTTAGTTAGAACAATCGTTCAAAATTGATTATCAGTTTAATAAAAATCAGTCTTATCAAATGTAGCTAATGAATTCATCAAGTTACCTACAGTTACGATTTAAATTGGCTGCAAGGAGTTTCACTAATTTATTCAACAAGTTTGTTCCTCTCAGTTTGATTAAGGACCTCTACTGGGCTAGTGGACTAAGTTACAACATATTATTCTTAGTCAGCTCCAGTTCAGATGGAACGTAGGATATTATTTATAGCTTAACTCAGAAATATTAAGGCCAAATCTACAACTTGAAGTTGGTAATCAAGAACCATCATTTGGGCTTATATTGTACACCGCTTTTAATTATGTTGTTATCTCTCGACATTTTATTGACGTCACAAATTATCATTTATTTCCAAAATCGTAACCGGATCTGTTTAAAAAAATTACGAGCAGCTCCGACTTTAAAAACTTACTCTGTCAGACATTGTATATAGCGACCAGCGCAAGAGCAAAATGCAGTGATCGAACAGGTTCGTCAAAGTTCATTCGTTCCCCATTCATTACTACAAAGGCCGTTGACTGCGGCGTAGTCGCCGGTCGGCCATATTGCTCCGCCATATTGGCAGCATTGACGCCATCTTGATTTATGTTGGTACCCCTGGCGACCACAGCTAACTTCAAGTCACAGCGGTTTTACGATTACGCGAACGTTACTTTAGTTATGTTTTGAACTGTTTGTGTATCGGCGCACGGTTTTATAAACAAACGAATTCTTAATTTTCATCAATGGAACGAACTTCTTTATTTTCTTTGACAATAGAACAACGGTTTTTGTGTTATTTTTCTGTTATTAAAAGTGTTTTTAAGTGAGAAGTGTGTGTTAATAATAGTATTTGTGAAAGTTTGGTTATGTTGACAGTTGAACTCATTAAAGCAGTTGATTGTAGCGTGTTTAGTACAATAAAATGTGTAATTAGGTAATTATTGATTGAGTGATTTTTGTGGCAGATATATCGACAGATCCCTCGTTACATGACGTGACGTGTTGATTTATTGAACCTTACCTCGCGAGATCTCGCAGAGCCCGGTCTTAGACCTTCAACCGTTTATGGCAATGATTCGAATTAATTTTGTCTCGAAAAGGCAGGATTAAGTTACGGTCCATTGAATTTAATTTATGTTGGCTAAACGACTGTTTCCGGAGAAACCGTGTGCCATCGTTAAGGTGTCCAAAACTAAGTTTTACTGTGCTATTAGTAGTTTCATGATCTCTGCAATAAATTATGTAATTACAATACTTATTTAACGGCATTATTATTGTACTTTAATAACTAATTTAATTTATAAACGTGTTTACATGTTCTTAATTAAAAACATAAAATAATTACAGAACAACGGTAACAAAAAGTAACGTTAATATAATAACATTATGTTACATAATAATTAATACGTACAAACTTCGTAATAGTAATAATATTTACTTACACAACTGAGGAACAAAAAACTGGACCAATAAGTAGGATCTCGGGGTCAATTAAAAGTATTCGGACTATTTGTTTACTAGTCATTAGTGTACCTGCCTAACCTACGCCTAGCAATTAGTAGGTTGTGGTTTCGGAAGCATAGCACAACAGGGAGGAGGCCTATTATACTGATGCCTTTACTATACTAGAGGACTATTATAGGAGTGGGTGGAACAAGGCTGCCAATCATGATGATGATTGCCACTCTGTCCAAGCTTGAAAACATTACGAAATGGAAACATTGTTTCGGGAGTTATCTCCTCTCTCTCTCTCTGTGCCAGCAAATGGAGGAAACGGATTATAATGTTTTCTTGTATATTAGTTGAAATACCATGATATTATGTGTGGCCATTAACACATACTGGGTGCAGATTGGCGAAACGTTACATGGAATGTATCTAACACACATTGAAACAAATTCGTCTATGAACTCACATTTCATCATAATAGTCATTAGTCTAGGTACAGCAGTCCACTACTAGACAAATGCCTCTACAATTCCACTCTACTCGATTCTCGGCAACGCTCATCCAGCTGCTACCAGCCACCCTGCGAAGACCGTCGCTCAACCTAGCCTGAGGACGTCCTACCTACGTTTACCGATTCGCGGTCCCCACTCAAGAACACGTCTACCTCGACAGTCATCGGTTCTGCGGCTAATATGGCCGGCCCGTTGCCACTTCAGCTTGCTTATTCTGTTCATTTCATGTTAAATTTCATCAATCTGTACCCGGCATAACACTGCCCTGTTGGTCTACTAACTACCTCGTTGGTCTAGTGGTCGCAAATACTACTGCTGAGCATGAGGTTTTGGGTTCGTTTCCCAGGTCGGACAAACCTTTTTTGGGTTCATCAGGAATTTCTCATAGCCCGGAATCTGGATTTGTGCCCGGTTGAAACAATAGGCTCCTCCCCTATTACATGGGACTTCAAAATTAATGGTGAAATGTTGTTGAACTAACTACACTCTGCCAAACCCATCATGGGCTCAGTACATGATTCTGAACGTTGAAATTTTTCTTCGATTATTTAAAAAAACATAACTTAATTAGACAAAAATAATCTACGCTATACGTACCTATAGATTCTCGTGATGAATTCATGGTTATAAAGTTGTCAAAAAATAAAAGGCCCGTTTTGACATTGACAGTTCTAGTAGTCAATAAAGATTAAATTCGCAAAACACGTATTCGTTTGTATGAAACTGACAGGTGTCAAGAACGCATTCTCAAATGTCAAAACGGGCCTTTTATTTTTTGAAAACTTTAGTTGGACGTCGATGTCCCTGCCACTCTGTATACATAAGTTGTCAGTCGGTACAGGACACAATATTATAGTTAACCGATAAGGTAAACTCCGCGTTTAGAAACAAAACTACGACAAACATCCTCATTAGGAACTTTATGTCCTTTTGTTTAAAACCACACAAATAAACCTTGGTATTTATTATGGCCCGTCACACCACGATAAATATACAAAATTCTCGAAATTGAAAACTAATATGTAACCCATTCCATATTATACTGTTTTCCATTGTACCGTAATGACTCAATATAATTGATAATCCATCATTTTACATAATTAAATAAATGTGTTTATAGCTATAGGTTTCCTGCGATAATAATGATATAAACAGGAAAATAACATAAATCATTAATTCAAACTAACCTACTTTTACAAATTAATTAACGTTACTTTATTGAAATAGCCAATTTGCTGGCAGGGAAATTATGTAATCAGATTATGATGTTCAGTCAGAGTCACACAGCCGCGTTTTGCCGGAAAGTGTAACAACTGGTCTATGTTAGCACTGGTAGACCGTAAAATCGGGTACTAGGGTAAATTAACTACCTCTCATCCGTACTTCGCAGCCTATTCCGGTCTTTTATTAGGAACTACCGGTCTATTCACAAAACCTCACCGTGAAAATTTTTGTGAAGTCAACTGTCATTCTACCTGACACTAAGGAATCAGCAGTGCGATTTTGTAACCACCTCACCGTGAAAACTTAGGTGAAGTGAGCTGTCATTCCAACCAATGTTAGGGATTGACACTATTGACAGCCGATCGATTCTGTAAAAATCTCACTGTGAAAAGTTAGGTGAAGTGAGCTTAGAGTGAGCTGTCAATGGTGTCAGTCCCTAACATTAGTCGGAATGACAGGTCACTCCACGCTCACTTCACCACAAATTTTCACGGAGAGATGGTTACAGAATCGCACTGCAGCTCACTCTAAGCTCACTTCACCTAACTTTTCACGGCGAGATTTTTACTGAATCGATCGGCTGGGGACAGCTTCAAACTCACTTCACCTAAGTTTTCACGGTGGGATTTTTACAGAATAGCACTACTGATAACGCATGAACAAAATTTCAAATCGTTAGCTACCTCATCAAGGTTAACAATACAATACAAGTGTCATTTAATAACTTAGCGAGACTTTTGATCCACAGTCCTATCTAAAATATCTCGTCTAGAATAGAAAGCTTTTGAGTAAACTTTGGTGTCTTATTCTTTGTCTAGAACAACTTAAGGGTATTCCCGAACACTACAAATTCATTACATACATTATACTTAATATTCTTCTATATTTAATACTCAAATACTGTTTTTTGGGAGGGACCTGGTAATCCGTGTGACATGTTTTCCTAGAGCAGATACCAGTCTCCCACAAAAGCTTGATCAGATGTTATATCTTCATATATTTAAGGCGCCTTTTTGAAAGAGAGTTAAATGGTTCTAATTTTATATTATTCTACTCATACGAGTATAAATTTCAGCCTGTTTACCCAACTTTAAAGTTCCCATATCGCAAAACAAAGTTAGCAAAACTCCCCACAAGCTTGCTAATATCCGTCGAACTATAACTAGATATAAGGTCAGCTTTCATGTCCAATTGAATCAGTTTCCGGCAGTTAGTCAGTTGCAGCACTTGCAGCGCTTGCAGCGCTGATCATGTATTGTGTAGCGCTTCAAGTTACGCAAACACCATTCATTTGGCACTTTGTGTAAACGTCGAAGTTCGTTCGATCTCTTCTTGTTGGTTCAAAGTGCAAGAAATTGTGAAACTTATTGTTATTTTGTTAGCAATACTGTAGCTTTTGTTGGGAATTTATTTAAGCTGCTGTTGCATAGAATACATTTGTACACACTATTGTGAACTACTGTTCAGTGTTTACCCATTTAAAGTTACGACGCGACCTGACATTTTGAGAATTCTTCCAACAAATTAAAATATACCAGCTACCTTATCTTAATAGAAATAACAGTAAAATAAAAGCACCGAAGAGAAAGGACTACGTTTCGCATAGTTTCAAAGTTATTCAACGAGTCAGTAAAGGCTGGAAACTGTTTGAGTGACAAACCTGAATAGATACTAAGGTAATACAATTTCACAACTTTAAAACAATAGCTATTTATTATAACGTCACAAGAAACAGTTCAGTTGTAAATTGTCTGAATATTACCTAATACAGGACGGCACAGACCATTAAACTGAATGTATGTATAATCAATCTCCATGTGTCCCCGTCCGATACGGAAATACAGAACAAGTTGAATCTCGAGTTCTCAATCTAGATGACAAGTGATAACTCAAACCGTCTAAATAAGCACTTCTCAACTCGTTTTAACGACACTGAAATACGAATTCTGCTCTTCACAGTCGCATCTGGCGCTCGCTCCAAGAATGGCGTTAGAAAATTGACATAGCTTCCTATTCCATTGCGCTGTTACTGCAAACTCTTTGGCGAACGTTATTCAAATAAGTACGGGGCAGCTCAATGGAATGTGAAATAAAACTCAAAGGACTCATTTCTCGATTCAAGAGACGCCGCAGACTGACATCAGAAATTACCATTTTAATAGTATTTTCGGAGTTCGACTTCCGCAACACGGACAAAATCAACCAATTTACATAAATATCACAGGGACGCCGATAAAGGGCCCGTGAATTAACTCGTTTCCTCTGTATTTATCCTGTTTCGTCGTTTCCTGAACTGTGCAGGAATTGATTTAGGCGCAATTTGAACTTTTCGGGGTTTTGCTCAACAAATATGCAACTCTCGGAGCTCACTATGAAATGTTAATTGAATAACATTATCAATTGATGCGGTTCCATTGGTCACGCTTAGTTGCATTTTGTGTAAAATTGTGGGAATACTGATTTGTGAATCTTCGTTGTTTGCTTTGTCGCAACACTAAATTACTCTATGTTGATAAACATTGCACTTTTGTTATAACAATCAATAGATATATTGAACGGCGCAGGATAGCCCTTACCAGAAGTGGTCATCGTAGGAGTGGTTCAGCAGCTTCAGTACGGTGAACGTGGTTTGACAGCGGCTCCTTTCACATCATTTTTGTCACCAGAAGACAGCCGCCACGTAACCATAGATGCGACGCTCTGCTAGAGTGACAGTAATCAGCCAGTATCACTCTTATCCGACCTCTTCGATGGTTCCCAGTACCTTCGTAACAAAACTAAACGGAGCCAAATTAATTTTAGTACAGGCTCTTAGTTGTTAAGTCTAAGGACTTAAACACCTTTATTTTGATCCAAAAATAGTCTGTTAAGTAATTCACGCAACAAATTGCAATATTTTTAACAATTGCCTAACAAGGACTAGTCATAATTAATTTTACCTTGTCCTTATTTACGTAGTCATGAAATCACTAATTGGCTCCACAATTATAGCTGTCATCTAGTCTTATTATACCTACCTCGCATCATTCGGATTGGTTTTTGGTTCTAATCACTATCCAACTGAAGAAATCGTGCCATATAATAATGCGATGATTTCTTGTTTACCAAAATAAAGCATTGATGAAAAACAACCTTTTATTTTTTCTTTGACAATAATAATATATAAACTTTCTGACTATTGTATTCTTAATTTCACGCGAAGGAGGATAATAAGTGGAAAATAGACTGTTTATACGATATTGAAATACTTTCTATAGAATCGATTAGATTTGAATGGGAAAAACGTTTATCGATTCTAAAATAAACTGGAATCGATTACTAATACTTCATGTGAAGAGTTGCAACTGATAATCAAAGTTGACACACATCGGGGAAAGTGCTGATATGCATTGAATAGAAGTCTGTGACTCTGTGCTACTGAGGGGCAATTCTTAAAACAAACCTCGTAATCTGTCAAAAATACGTCCAATTTCCCTACATTTTGACAAGTTTTTGACATTTTTTTGTCACCGAGATGAGACTAGATTTTGAACGTTTTAAATTACGGGAATTGGCCTTCAGATGTCATCACTCATCATAGTCGTCATATACAAGTGTCAAATGATAAGTGTGTCGAGCTTAGCGAACTATTTGAACGCTAGCTACTGGCCACATTTAGACGGCGTATAAAATAGAATAAAAGCTTAATTCAAAAATGGAACAAGGTAATTTTTTCAAGAAGTAATTACATTTTTAAAGATACAAAAATAACATGTAACTTTTGATCAAGTATTAAGTTCCAAGTATGTACTATTATCCCAAAATGGCTGCTCTAACAATGATGGAATTGATTTCACGGTCTCAGTGTCCTTTGATCTCACACGCTTGTCACACGCATAAACCCTTAATAAGACCCTTGTAATTATAATGTGTCCCAAGTGGCCGTATCTCGCAGGCATATGCCTTGAATTACCACTAGCTTTCACGGCCGGGTGGAGAGGAGCCAGAACGGTATTTGGTTAATTTCGGTTTTAGTTTCAAAAGGTTAATTCGATTGTGTTTTGTGTGTCATGACAAAATTCAGATTGCCCAAAAAATCTTCAAATAAAAGGATTCACACATGATAGCCTTAATTCCCGAAGGGTTAGGTAGCAATGTACCTATAGTACACCCACATGTCGCCAGTACTGTTTCAAGCCCATGCAGCCATGTAAAAAAGATTCACAAGACTAAAATAAAATGATTGTGTAAATCATTTACCGATTTACAATTACTTAGGTCTATGTTTTTGTAACTTAGCAAGGTTTTGAAATAACTTTTAAAAGCCGAAGAAAATTACTCAGCTTCATTGATACTTCGTTATCTTACAAACCCGCTAAAACTTAACAAAAGGCTTTATTTGCAAATGCCGAAACGTACATTGAAAGTTATCAAGGAGTCGAGGAATTTAAGTGCGAGGGGTCGCACACGCACTTACATTAGGGACCAAAGCACCTGCTACCTGATCGACACATGACTAGCTTCACACTGGTTCTAAGTTTGGAAACCGAGTTTTTTTTTTTTTGAGTTTTGTAATTGGAACAACAATGAGGAAGGGTGCTTTTGTTACCTTTGCTTATTTCTACGTAGTTTATGTTTTTTAACAATCTATGGTTTTCTAAGAAGCAAGCAACGAATTCTTTTTATAAAGAAATCATTGCTATAGTAAGATTAGTGGACACAGTGGAATTCGATTCTAAATCGATTATTGAAACTGAATTGGTAACCGTACTTCAATTGAACTCTTGTTGGGCGTAGTTACGTGGACAAAACGTCCAACTTGAATGATTGTTGGCGCTACTAAAGGACATTTTTCATTGTTTATCTAAAAATTAAGTACTTGGCGATCACCGAACTGAAATAATGTGTGTCGGCTTGTTTACATCGAAGTTAAGAATTTAAACCAATTTGGGTCATCTCAATCTTTATCGCGTTGCCCAATTTTTTGTTTGTTTGTCTAACGGTTTTTTTCATATCGGTAAAAATGAAACTGGCCAGTAGGTATTATTAAGATGCTCATTTTGTGGTACAGACGATTAGGTATAACGTAACCTATAATTTTATTTGTCTTTATGGTCTTAGGAGAAATATTAGTCTCCTGGCATCCATTTTTTATTTCAATGTCGAAGGTAATATTTACATAGCTTAAAACTAAAAGTACATAAGTATAAAAAAGGAGGGGTTAGAATCATAGGGCAGCCCTAAATTCGTAAAAAGTGCCCAAAAGGCTGGCAGCATTGCCACGTTTTATGGGAATGCTGATTATTTGGTCAAAAAATAGGTCACGTGAAAATTCGACCAAAAGTTTGGCGATGTCTTGAAAAAATTAGTTGGCATAAGTTATTATGTTTCAGTTTTACGTACCTACATACGGAACTGTTGCTTGGCTGCTAGGGAAAAAAATAGTAATACATACGTAATAGTCCACAATTATATACTCGCCTTTCAACCAGTTCCTACTTTAATTAAAACAAGTCTCGTGATCAATTATATCAATGAAGTCTCAATAAATTCAATGCTGACAAATTGACTGCCGATATTACTTCCATACTAGTCATAGCACTCCATTATAATAATGGCGGTGATCGTTTAATTAAATTGTTTCCTTTTAAAATAAATATCTGAGGTATGTCCGACGTGCCTTATCGAAGACAAATGAGGCGCTGACGGTAAAGAAGGTTGAATATACAAAATACCAGATACAAAATTAAATATGTAAAGTTCCTGGCCGGAAATAAGTTCGGATGAAAAAGTTTCGAACAAATAATTTGCATTTGGACAAATCTTAGCTGCTATTAGGTTCTTAAAACTATAAAGGAAGTGTATTTTTTTCCTTACATTTATTTGCCAAACAAATACGGTACAAATATCTCGAGATTTCGCATCAATCACACACTTGTTAGGTATGAATGCTTGTCTGTTTTTCTACACTTTCTACAAAGACCAACAACGGTATTACAAATTACATGAGAAACTGCTTGGTCCATTAAAAATCCATTAAAAATATACAAAATTGAAAACTTAACACCTACCTTCGTATTCGTTTACTTACCAAATAAGTATAATCAGCGACGTTCCCAATGCTGTGACACAGGCCTCCTCTTTGTGATGGGGAGTGGGCCGTAATCCACCACGCGGGCCTAGTGCCGGTTGGGACACACATAATAATTCTAGCAAAGAAAAAAAACACTTTAGCTCTCTACCTTATCTCTCTATTATGTTTATAAAATAAAGCTAAATAAAAAGTGAGCATAAAACACCGTTCAATTAAAACTGGAATTCCTGTAGAATTCTAAAATCAAGCAGCCGGACGTTCGATTGTTTTCCCGCTGAAATTCAAAGCGCTGTCCCGCAATTTCGAATTTAGAAATAGTGCCGTTGCCTAGCTTCGCTCGACATTCAGAGGCATAGACAACAAAAAAGTTACTACGCCTTCGCGGAGTTTGCACGTACGTTTCCGATTTCTTTTTAATGGGTTTATTTCAAATCGAACTGGTTTGCAGAAGTAGAACCGACTTGTTTTCTTGTCTCCCAGCCTCGTTATCTTAAAATTAAACACGCCTAATATTTATTTGATTAAATAATTTCGCTAAGCTGCAAAAATGGTCACAAGGTCTGCGGCGTCGTTCATGTATGTTATTGCTAATTTTACGTCCTATTAAGTACTAATTTGAGATAGAACTTTGTCTTAGGTTACCAGCAGCCATGTCTCGGCTAAGTTGGCAGAACTTTCGTATCATTATTAAGTTTCAAACTATGTTTTATAAAGGACCACACGCAATCTAGCTAAGGTAAGATAGTTTATGATATTGAGGCAGTAACAATATGTGACAGTGTCTAGAATCTAGATCTTATTGATAACTGGAACGTAAGTGTTAATAGAAGTCCTCAACAATATCATATTTCTGAGAGGCAATCATAAAATCTATTCCTAGTTTTGATAGTGAGTAAGTTAACAATATTTTTTTTAAATATAATATTCAAAATTCATGTTTTCAACTTTGGAATTCAGCAGGTCCTACCGTTTATCGGCAATTTTTAAAACATTACTACTTAGTAGAATCCTTACATAATCTTTTCACAAGTAAACCTCTTTAATTGAATTAGTTAATTAAACCCGATCAAAAGCACTTTCATTATTGTTATGATGTTCCAAAAACCTCAATCGGAAATGCAGAGAATCATGTAACTTGCACATAACAGTAGATGTTACCTAACATCTAGTTATCTCAAACGCGAGAAGTTATGAGACATAGTTTAACCTCGTTCACTGGCAATGTCCAATAAATTAAATGAATGATCGATCTCGGCACAGTTGTCGGCACTCGGCGCCGCTCGCGTGCTCTGCATCGCCGTAAATCAAGCCCCGCCAGCACGAACATTGCGAAAGAATCAATACCAACTGTAAAAGCAATGCACCTCTACAAGACTCAGCATTTCAAATCAACTTATCATTGTGTCCTTATGATGTATCTTAGAATTCACGTCACAACAAATCTGACTCGTGAAATGCGTATGCCAAACAATCATATCTTATCAAATCAAATGATTGTGCAAATGAGAACAGTTTATCAGACGAGCGCGTCGCTCCGGGCTACTGCGAGGTCTCAGGCAGCCCTACCATTTACCACGTTGTTGCAGGCCGCATTCGACACTCCGACGCCGCACCGAGTGAACGTCGGGTAGGAAGCGACTCACGTAACTATCGTTAGTGAATAGAGTGCGCGTAGTCGATCGTGACGTGCAATGCCCAGGGCCCAGTGCGCCCCGCTACCCCTCACAGGGCTATGGAGACCCTCCTCGACAAGTTCAAGAGGGAGCAAAGTGGCTTACGACGCTCCAGATCCGTCCGCGCTTCCCTACGATTGATCGGCAACCGCTGGCGGTCTAAGGACGAGGAAACAACAGCTGATGATATTGAAAAGATTAAAAGTAACGGAATATTTTTCGCGAAGCCGATCTGGACGGAAAAGGATTACGACGTAGCGTATACGGGTATCGAAGGGACGTACAAACCAAAGACACCAGCCATGGTTAAGCGGAAGCCGGAGCCACCTAAGCAAAGGAAGAAAAGTGGAGACATTGATTTGAGTTTGAAGCCGCAGAGACCAAAAAAGGTGGAAAAGAAGTTCAGTGATTTGTTTTCAAATAAGAAACAAAAGAGTGTGTCGGCTAAGGACCTGATAGTGCCAGAGATGATACCACCCAAAGCAGCGGCACTCCTACACATACATTCACCGGAGAATGACAAAATGAAGAAGAAGTTGAAAGGGATGGGAAAATCCGAGTCGGCGAAGTCAATGTCAGAGTTGATGTCGCACAAGCGCGTGCGCAGGGGTTCGGAAAGTGACATGTGTCCGAACCAGTCGCGCGGCTGCGTCAACCCTGCGTTTGTGTACAGCACCCCGCCGAAGGACAGGAAGATGCCGATGTCACCCACCGCTTTCTTGAGTACGTATTTTAATATTTATTTTCCTCAACTAACTTTCTTATCGACCGTTACCAGCACAAGCTAAAATGAGACTAAAAGTCAAACAAGAACCATGGCAATCTGTCAGTTTTCGTCTGCAGTCCTCTCCCCTCCCCCTTGAGTTTGCTCAGGCTGTTGGAAAACTCATTGTGTGTCACAGTAATCATACTGAAGTGTCACTAATTATACACTACAGTACGTGCGGTGCACTTGTACTGTGATTAGGAGATATCATTCGAGTACCCAGTGCACAAACTAGTGTCACGTTTATAGACTCTTGTATGTCATTATTGCATAATAAAGGTGTATAGACGGCGACATAATATATCAAGCTATACATTTCCAGTTTCAGCTGACCTCGCATTGTATAAAAGCTTTTCGTACAGTCAGAAGTCAGCTTATATTGAAAATGTATAGCTTTATATGTCGTCGTACGTACCTTTTATGTAGTTGTATTTGGCATCAATGTATAAGGTACTTATTTTAATTTTCTTTTCAGTATACAGCCTTATAACTAAGACTGTGAGACTGCCAGTACGTATAGTAGCTTTTCACGACTGAGGTACCAGTTCTAAATGAAATTTTTGAGGTACCTTGATAACTGAAAAGAAAAAAAGCTCTTTTCACTCTGAAAAATTAGGCTGACTGCTCCTATGATATAAGTTAATAAACCAATAGCCTTTCAAGGCTTTATTTTACGCATTGCCTAAATATGTTCATTGAGATATTTTATTCAATAAAAATCAACATCTTCGGTCGAATTAAAATCAATGACGTCAAACAACGTCAAACTTGACCTGAATATTAAATCCAAGCAAAAATTGTACCGTTGACATTTCGTTACGCAAGTTAGACGGTTCACCAATTATATTTTATTATTTATTTCCGCGCTTTCGTAATTAATTTCAAAAATCTATCTGTGCGAAAACGTGCTCAAACGCTCCTTACAAAATCACTTCGCAACACTCAAATCGATTTAGACGAAAGTTTATACGGGGAATTATTCGATACCTCCAATCAACACAACACTATTATTCGAGATATTGTAATCGAGACTCGAATGTAATGTTTTAAGTGAATCAGTACAAATTATAGTTTCCTTATCTTATCCTGACTAAGGCGCGGGCGAGGTGGGTTGGAGTCTAAGCAAAAACGGTAATGCATGACAGAAACCAAGTAGGTGTATCAATATCGTAATTTCGCACAAATTGTAACAGGTTGCGAGACAACAGGTTCAACGTTTAGTTCGCTCGATTAGCAATGACGTGCGGAAAAATAGGTAGGCAATTTATTGTTGTCCTTTTTTTTTGAACCAGTTAGAGCTGTCGGAAACCTGACGATATTAGTATAATTTCGTTTTGTTTACCGACATCGGCCAATGGTACTGCCTAATACTACTACTGGCCGATGACAGATTGGTGAATAAAAAATGTATTCTAATTTCATAAAATACAAAAAAAAGGAGTGTCTCTAAAACGTCTTTAGCACAATAAATAAAAGTAATCTTTATGTTATTGCTTAAAATGGCAATAATTAAAAACAAACAATCAAACGAAATTAACACCATTCGTTCATCTGAAACACTTAACTGCGGAATACGGCCACGACTGGGGAAAATCACTAATCTGGCTTTATAATCAAAATTAAACCGAAGATTAGTGAGATAATGTCTCAAATCTCTATCTCGTTAGCAAAAACAATAAACTTTGATCTTCGTGCTTGTCTTAAGATCACTTTAAGTACTTTTAAGGGTTTTCCATTTAAATATTATTTCTAGCTCTTTGCAAATAGCCCAGGAGCATAAGGTATTTTTAGCACAATGGCGGGAAGTACTAAATTGGACTTTTCATCACGTCTTGTTAAGTCTACTTGTCAGAAGGGATTAGCTCTAGTAGCCTTCTTTTACATACGTAATATTTCACATAGGAAGGGTTCAAAGAAAAGTAAGGTGAAAAGGCACATAAATCATTTGTTACAGTTTAATTTATTATTTTTTATGTGAACAGAAAAGATGCATAGTAAATAGAGCAGGCAAATAGTTCTTTATTCCGCCATTTTGAAGTTTTAGGTAAATAAAAAATGGCGATTGAACAGTGTTTCGTCTCGAAACAGGTTTTTTTTGTTTATATTTTGTTTTATATTTCTTTATTCGTGTTAGGATAAGATGACACAATTTGGTTCATAAACGTGGTTCTTTTAATTTTATTTGTATACTGGGTCGACGATAAACTGCGTCGACTGGAACGCATCCTTTCCTTGAGAAATGGTTTTCGGTGTGTGAAGCTCGCACCACCACGAGTGAGTAAAAAACGGACACCGTCGCGGACGCCTGCGTCGCCGATATGCAGTGCTAGTGTTTCCCGTTTGATTGAGTTCCCTATAATCAAAGTTCCCCTTTCATCTTTCTGGAAGATAGTGCTTTAAGCTTTAAGTGACCTATGGACCTATATGTTTGGGATTATTAACTGGAGATTTCCTGTGGTGTGCTCTGCCGACAAGCCCCGAAGTTTTACCAGGCCAGGACCCTCGGATTGTGGCTGCGGGAAGGTTGAAGCGGGTAAGTCGCTGGACCCAGTAAATTCCCTACAAACAGTTTAATGCGATTTAGTTATGTTAGTGATGTGTGAAATTGCCTGCCGTTGAACAACGAACACCCAATTACTCGATTTCGTATTTGACTAAATGCCACCTTATTGGTTAACGCTAGCTTTTAATTTGGATCCCAACTAATCCTTACTTATGATTCAGAATTGCCAAATCCACATCGTATAAATGAATATTAAAACTGTAAAAAAGCATCGATGAAATCGAATACTTATGGCGCAACGCATACAAAAAAAAGCAACAATTTAAAAGTCAATTTAAAAAAAATACAATATAAATCTATATTACTGACACCAGTTTAAAATAGGAACACATGTTCATAGAGTAGAGCAAAAGTTTGTAGGTATAAATGCTTTTGAAAATCGAACAAATTGTCAATGGACGCATCTCACAACAAAACGCCTGTTACAAAAATCACACAGTTTTCTTTAGCACGGAACGGAACTTGCTCGTTCAAACAAATGCGGATGTTCTTTATTCTCGTGTATTGCTTAATCAACAGCCACCATAAAGGATAAAAAGAGAAAAAAAACACAATCTACTCTGAATCCGTCTACCCCCTTTGTTTGTCTGTAAATTCCAGGACAATTTAAAAATGTAGGACTGAACTTTTTGCACGTTTTGTACCTTCTAGTTGAATGAAGGACTGCTGTCGTGCGTGTGCGTTGTACCTTATCAAGTAAAAAAGTCAGTTCACCGTGAACGGATCATTAGGTCTGTTGCAAGAGCTAAAATTGTGTGTTTTTCGGTAGTAAACCATTATTACTTAACACCCGCATAACTAGGCAGTCATTAACCATTGTTTCGTAATTTGTTATCTACATTTTCCTTATTTTACATTGCAAGTTACTTGCAAGACGTAGAATTCTGACTAAAAGATACATAAAAAGTAATTCAAATACGGTAAACGATAAAAGTTAATCGTTTAGCTAGTGTAAAACAATGTTTTAGGTATTTGTTAAATTTTAACTTGTCTGAACACCTGTATCTGGCACAATACATACATACGGTAACATCATTAACATTAACATAACATCACGCCTGTATTCCCCGAAGGGATAGGCAGAGTTGTACGTTTAGTACACCTACATAAGCTACCAGACTCCGGCCTGCTATTGAGACATTCCAAATGAAAAACCCCAATTAGGTACACTTTACCCGACCATCATCTGCCTAGCCTTTTCCCAACTATGTTGGGCTCGGCTTCCAATCTACCCGGATGCAGCTGAATACGAGTATTTTACATGAAGCGACTGCCCTCCACAACCCAGTTACTGGGTAATACGATACCCCTTGGTAAGACTGGTTGTCAGACTTTCGGGCTTCTGACAACCCGTAACGAATGTCAAAGATCCACGAATGACAGCCGGGACCAACGGCTTAACGTGCTTTCACAGGCAAAATGGTCATCCATCCACGGACCACCGCGGCAAGCGTAGCTTAACCTGATCGATCGACCCGTGCGGCTGTTATTACTTAGCCACAATGACCAGTGGGGCAATTTCGCAATAGACTAACAGTAGCGATGGTTTTCATTTTGACAATTCAACAACATTCATTGCGTTATTTACGTTGTTGAATAGACACATGACACATTTTTTGAACATATGAAGCAATGGATTAGCAATATCCTTCAAAATGATTCAGATTGATATTGATTGTGTGTTACGCAATTAGGGTGCTGATCTCAGTCTCAATCTGTCAAAAATACCTCTAATTTCCCTACATTTGGACAAGTTTTTCGACCACCTCGACCAACGAGGTAGTCATTTAATAATTTATAGGTATTTCCAAATATGAGATTATAAACTAAGAAATCTTGTTAGAAATGCAATTAATTTATTGAGAGTATTAGTCGCGCCCGATACGACAATCGACGAGAGAGTGACCGATGTTGTATACATTATGTTAACAAAATTAAATGTCTTTTTCCTTAATGATGTAATTCCTTCACCTTTTCCTATTATATTTTTATTATTTGTTATATTTTTTGGTGAACACATAATAAAAAATATTATATCTATCTTTTCCTATGAAGAGCACTTAAAATATTTTAATCATAATGGACATACGTTACTAACACTAATCTGTGATATTGGAATCAGTCTGCGCTTTCCATCAGATGGAACATAATTCAATAATTAGTATTCGCGAGCGAATTGACTTTATGTTAATTTTCATTCTATTTTCATCTGATACAAATGTATTTTATTTATTTATTTAAGTATGCGCACACTCGTCACGTTGCAGTTAAAAACTGATTTTCATCTATCACCACACACATCAGGTCCAGTTGAAAACCAGCGTCAGACACTGTTGTCTTTTGCTGAATTTTTGCTGAACTGGACCTTTTTGGTGCGGCCGTGAGGCACACTTTCCTGCTCTCACATCGGATTTTACACTTTTTATTTTTGATCTTTATTTTTTTGTTTTTTGTATGTTGTATGTGTATCTGGTGTATTGTGTGTCTTTTAGTGTGTGCTAAATAAATGTATTTTCTTTCTTTTCATACCTTATAATAAACGAGAAAGTAAATGAGAAATTGGTAGATTCTACCCGCTAAACTATTTATTGTTCAATAAGAGCTTTAATTTTACCCACCCCTATTCGAGGGCAAATTAAGTCTTAATAAAAACTGTAATAGGAAATGTATTCAGTTTCCTTCCTATTGCTGGAACCATCAATCAATTCATCAATGTGGCAACATCCACAAATATCACTGAACACAATGAGGTTAGGGTGAATGCCTTATTAATTATTAGGAGATTTGACATTTAGGTCAGAATATACCAGAGGGGTAATTCTCGTAATTTTAACGTTCACAGTCTGCACCCTAACTGCGTAACACACGAACAATCGGAATCGGTTTCATTTTGACAGTTCAACAACATTCATTGCGTTATTTACGTTGTTGAACAGACACATGACACATTTTTTGAACAATTATGAAGCAATGGATTAGCAATATCCTTCAAAATGATTCAGATTGAGATTGATTGTGTGTTACGCAATTAGGGTGCTGATCTCAGTGTCAATCTGTCAAAAATACCTCTAATTTCCCTAAATTTGGACAAGTTTTTGGCATTTGTTTGTCGCCGAAATGAGACTGCGACTAGATTTTGAACATAAATTACGAGAATTGGCCTTCAGATCCTGCATGTTATAACATAGAACAATATGTACAAGACAAAAAGGGGAACGACATTAGAATACCATTCATTATTTAAAAGACTAGCTGAGATCAATAGGCTGCTAGAACAACCTATACCCGGTCCATTAGGTTAACCGTTTTTTGATAGCTGTCGAGAACGTACAGACGCCAGCAGGTCAAGCTACCCGAAACTGTCAAATTTTCCCAATCAACCTTGAACCTTAATGCTTTAGCGATAAAGTTAAAAATCCATTATAGAAATTTGACAGATTGTAGTTACTTGATGTGCTGGCGTCTGGACATACTCGTATTCGGTCATAATGTATGGAACAGCAATATTTTTTTTTAATAACCGACGAAAAATTTCGATGCTGTGGGGTCTAAAACTCATGTGCTGAATCTATGGTTACAGTTTGCGCGCCGATGTCCCTGCCACCCTGTATAAACTGCCTTATCTTATTAAAATATCTTATTTAAGGCTTCCTAAAGACATTATAATACCGTACGTGTATCAATCAATGCATTGTGTGTTGCTGAAATCACTAGTTTCATCTGTCAAAAAACGGTTTACCTAATGGACAAGGTATAAAGTTTTGTAGGGCATCATGTACTTCCAAGACTTCTGTAGTTTAAATATTTTATAAATGTAATATTTACAAAATTAGCAAACATAGAAACTAACGATGATTTTGGTCATGATATCTATCTCATTGATTTCCTCTACGTTCTTTAAAGTTCAAACTAAGTAATGTAATATATTTTGTTTTTAGTAGTAACGTAAACTTCATAACATTATGTAAGCAATATAAAACAAGTATTTATGTGCAGAACAAAATAATAATAGGCTCGATTCGACTACGAATTAAACTGTCTTACATTTTGCTGATAAATCTAACAAAGAGCCCATTGTGTTCTTATTCCCATACGAGTGAAAATGTTTGATTTTCCACGTTATTATTATCGCCTATTAACACTTTCTGGTATATACATTATAGTATACAGTGGAATGGTTAACCTATAAGTAGCACAAATAACCAATTTTTTTTTTAACCCTACCCTTCTTCTGGAGCTGTAGGGAGAAAAGAAAGAATTTCAAAATTAAGGATTGTTTTTTCCAACGCCGGATAATTTTATTCGAGGAATAATTTTGAATTTTTAACAATTCTTCCATACAAAATTTGTCAGACGTAAATTTTATACCACGAATAAAAATTATCTGTCGATTGAGAAACCAGTTCTTAGTTAACTAAATTGCACTACCGGATTCCATATAAAAATACGTATCTAAATAATTCACGAAAACATGTGAAAATCGCAAAAACAAAGCCATTGAGATTTGCCAAAAACGAAAAACATTTGAAAATGGAAAGTTGGCACAAATATTTAAATTAACTTAATGACGTTCAAACAATAGAGGATCGAAATACTTATCATTCATTGCATACTTGGGTGTAATTTGGGAACATAATACCTCTTTACATAATAACCAAACTGACAATGGTTGATGAGAATTTCGTACTAAGTAACAGTTACGAAATGTTATGAGGAAAGCTGAGACATTGACCTTTTCTTAGAATCGCTTAATGACCAACAAATTGCATCGCGGCGCCTCTTTTGTAGCTTATTACTATAGGCTTTATCTAGAGTTACTCTAGGTAGACTGTGGAAGGTAGGGATAATCAGAGTTCCAGAACGTTCAGAGTCTGCCAACCAATTCTCGTAATTTTAAGAACGTTCACAATCTGATCTCAATCTGTTAAAAAACCTCCGATTTCCCTACATATTTGACATTGATTATCGCTGAGACGAGATTGCAACTTGGGAATTGGTTTTCTGATTTATTTATTTAATACTTTAAGCACACAAATGTACAGAGAATTAAATTACTTAATGCCATAGACATTTTCTCAACCTTTGGGTGATGCAGAGACAAACAGTGGTAGGTGCAATCATGAAAATTGAGGAATAAATATTTATTTTTCTTCTGATGTGTTTGCTAGCCAGTAACAACATTAGAAAAACAAAAAGGGTTTTTCATGAAAGCTTAATTAAACTAATTAATTTAACCCTGTACAGTCAAAGAACCCTTTTTAAACATAGGTAATGAGTACATATTTGAATTTTTACTTAAGTTTCTAACCCTTAAAATCATAAATACAACAATTGCCTCGGAGTTTAATATAGGACTAACTACGAACAAACAGGTTAAATTCGGCTTTCTACACAAACTAATAAATAAAAATGTTTTATTGACATAAAGAAGGTTACATTTTCAATTGAAGTTCTGACTCCTGAGCTATATGGTACTGTGTTACAGGAGACAGTGTCTTCACCCGTGTGTGTGTGTGGAACTATTTCTTAACTTAGAGCCAAACCCGAAATCGTGAAACAAAAATCGTGTGGTCCCTATATTGACGAGTTATACGAACATAGGAATAGGAAACAGCAGATTTTTTTTTTCGCGCTTTCAGGTTTGTTCCCATAGTAAAAGTTGTTCATAATGATGAGTACAATGAACCCCTCAAAAAAAACACATTGTATATAATTCTTATGTACGTTTGTTTGTCACCTAACTCCTCCTAAACGGCTGGACCGATTTGGATGAAATTTTGTGTGTCATTATTTCAATGAGTTCTTGGATGGTTTGAAAATACAATTAAACCCAGTAGATGGCGCTGCTTTTCCGGGCAGCACGACGTCTTCCGGGTCCACTAGTTATCTATATATATATAAAAACCAATTGCCGCCCGTTAGTCTCGGAAAAAGTTTAAAATGGCTCAACTGATTGTGATGAAACCTTGATAAGTTGGTAAGTAAGTAAGGTTGTCTGCGCGCCAGAGAAGGTGCCTAGCAAAAAATCATAAAAAAGGCATTGCATCGCTAGTAATCTACTAAAACCGAACTGATAATTCTGCACTTCATAACAGCACTATTTATAAAAGAAATTAATTCTTACACCCATTTTAAAAGATCTATAAAATTCATCAAGCGTTCGGAAACTAGATCACAAAGTCGAATACTAATTTCGTATATTTCCAATTCAAATCACGCTGCCGCTGATTTGATTACTTTCTCTGAGATATTTTGTCATAGCCGCTAGAGACGAACTTCCGTCATGTAATTTGAATCTAATAATTTATCCATTATTCGATTAACATAAACGTTTATCGATGTCAAAACAGTAAAGAAGAACATCGTGGGAACACTGGCATGTCCTAGCCAAAAAATTGTAGACATGTGACGTCTACCAACACGCACTAGGCCCGCGTGGTAGATTACAGCCCACTCCCTCTCTAAGAGAGGAGGCCTATGTCCCAGCAGTGGGAACATTACAGGCTGATTATGCTATGCAATTATCGATGTTATATAAAAAATGTGTTGTTTGTTTATTATGTGTTGGAAGTTATGCATACGAGTTCATGCTTCTTTGACTTACATTCGAATGAACTAAATATTTTCAAGAGACATATTGAAAAGAGTAAGAAAATACCAAAGAAACTATGGATGGACTATGTAAAAGATAATATGGCTAGAAATGGAGTGACTACAGAGATGACAACTATTACAGAACTATGGAAGAAAAAAACATGTCCATATTGAAAAGTTGTGTTATGTAACACTGATTATTCAAACGTAATTTTCAAAACTATACTTAAAACACCTAACATCAAGAAAAAGCATAAAATATTCGTTTAACTAAAATATTAAAATCCTCTTAGTTAAGAAGGGTAGCCATTTGCGTATGCCATCAGTGCTAAACTAATTTGAGAACTAAATTGAACTTCCACTCAACCTAGTTAGTGAGGAGTGTCGACTCACACAGGGTTTTAAAGCCGGGAACACACTGGATCTTGACGAAAAAGTAGATCGACAAAACTGCCTTTTTCATTCGCGGTGTGTCTGTGGATTTTGGTCTCATCGACTTTTTCGGTGCAAGCCGAATTGACATCCTTTCTACCTACCAACCTTTCTGCATTTCCCCTTTTGTTATTGTAATTTTTCCGTTGGTAGTGTTAGTTTCTGTCGCCATTGTTTCCAAACAAAACTATTTCGTCGAATTGCGTGATCGTTTTCCGAAAATATTCCCGTAAAGGTTTTCGTTTGAACCAACTTTATTGAAAGCATTGTTTGAAAGGAACGAAAAATGACCCTTCCAATTGATGCTTTCAATAAATTTGTAATAGAGAATGCTTTATTAAAAGTTAACCGATACAGACACCGTAAATTTCACTATTATTAATTACTATTATTATTATTATTTATTTATTTCGAACACAAATGATTCATATTGTTGTTAGTAACACATTTAAACTTACTATCACAAATAGGTAATCACAAATAATACTTGAACCTAATTACGTATTTGACACGTAACTTTTTCGACAGACTGGCGTACTATAACTTCAAAGAATAATGTTTGCATAAAAACTAATGAGTCTAAGGCTTTATGACTCTATGTAGTCACAGTTTTAAATGATGATGTCGCCAATTAAAAAGATCTAGATAGTCCGCACAATGACCAAACTCAGAATCGTGCAACCATCTCAGTTGCAACTATGATACTGCAATGGAGCGACATGCTAGAATTTTTAACTTGCGGTCAGTTCTATATTCAAAATATTTTTTTATTTTTTGCGGCCAGTGAAGTGATTGGATTGGTTTAACTTTTCGGTGTCGGTCAATTTCAGCCAGTATTTTATACGGGCGCGTTCGATTTAATGTTTTTGATTCCAATTAATGTTCGAGAACGTTCAGAGTTGTGTTATCGTTTATTTTATTGAAGTGTTTGTTAGTGTTAACAATTAAATTTTAAAAGGAGTGTTAACGTGTTATTTAATTGGTTTTATGGGAAGCAAAATGCGAATTTTCATGCTTTCTCAGAAATTAGAAAATGATTTTAGAGCGGATTTTTTACGTGTGTTCGTGAGTTATTTTAATTACTAATACTTGATGTTGTGGTTATATTTCCCGCTGGGTCTGCGGAGATGCATCTGCGTGAGCAAATTAATTATTAAATTAAAAGCTTCGATTTTTAAATAAAAATAAATAACCTGTCAAGTGCAATCACTAGCACGACCGATGACCTACCAGGGCTACCACCATAAACAACACATAGGTACGATCCAGCAAAGGTCACAACTTACACAGCCTTCTCACACTCAGCATAATATTAATTTATCCGATTTATTCGACGCCACGTTCCGCATCGTCGTTGTTCCGTGATCCTTCCGCGTTCTGCCCAATACAAACGATTTACGATGCATCACTGTTGCTTTCATGCGGTTTTTTAATGCGTTAAGTAATGGTTACCCACGCGATGCGTCGACGCACGTCAATTGAGACATGGGTTAGGGTTGGCGAGGCTGGTCTTATGTAAACAGAGGTGGGAAACCTGTGGCTTTTGTGGAGTACTGATTTTTATGACAATTGAGGAGCTTTTTTACCATGGCCATGGCGTTAATGCTAACAAGACAACAATTTTAGTTTTCCATTATTATTCGCTACAAAGGCTGATTTTTCAATCATCTAATAATTTTATTCGAGAATAATTTTGAAATTTTGACAGTGATTGCATACAAAAACTGTCAAATGTAATAACTTGAAGATCTACGATGAACTAAGAAAAGAATTTTAGATTAAAAATAAAAACCTAATACTTTACCTTAGGCAGTGCTTACTTTTCTCAAGCATCTATCGAAAATGTCAACACCCAGACCAATTTTCGTTTAATGAAAAAAAATTCCCATAACTAAACATTCTACCTACACGTAAAAGAAATATTCTTCAAGCCTACGTAACGTAAAGGAAATAGACACACATACCTTTTCCTAACCAGCGTAATTACGCCTTCCAACCCTCGAATGATTGGAACTATAATGCATGCTACACAATCATGGGAACCTTTCACCTCACTCCGTTCTGGGAGTTTGCGTCGTGACGCTTTCCTTTGTTTACGTTACGTTATATTGCGCTGGTTCACTTTGAAGTGTAATATTTCGAGATATTTCGTGTTTTAATGTACATAATTTACTACCATGTTGGCCTAGCGTGTGGAGATAACTGCAAAACTTAGGGTCCTAGGTTCGATCTCCAAGTCTCAGAAAGAAAAGTGTAATAGTTTTTTGTTCATCAGAAATTTCTCAATAACAGTCTTGATTTGGACTCGCTTGATTTGAACAGGTATGGGATTTAAACAATCCTATCTATGTGGCGAAAATTTTAGTCAAGACCTTGGCATACTCAGCTCATTCATCATCATCATCCACGAGCCGGACTTCTCCCACTGATGAGCATAGATAGACCTCTCTTTTCAAGTGCCATTCCCCAGGCCCCTGTGCCAGCCCCATCCAGGTTTTACCCACGATGGTAACAATGTTGTCCACCCATCTCACCGCCGGACGACCGACGACCGACTGGGCTCACTAATGTCATCTATTTGTGACTGTGTCAAAAGAGTCATCATCATCATCAGCCTATAGCAGTCCACTGCTGGACATAGGCCGCTCCTATTGCACGTCATTCAACTCGATTTTCAGCAACTCTCATCCAGCTGCTACCAGCCATGCTGCGAAGATCGTCCCTCCATCTAGCCTGAGGGCGTCCCATCGTACGTTTACCGATTCGCGGTCTCCACTTAAGAACACGTCTACCCCAACGGTCATCGGTTCTACGGCTAATATGGCCGGCCCATTGCCACTTCAGCTTGCTTATTCTGTGAGCTATGTTGACAACTTTGGTTCTCTGCCGGAAGCTGTGTCAAAAGAGTAAAGAATATTATTAAAAGCGAAACATGCGCAAAGCAAGGCAGATAAGACAGCTTTTTGTATTATTTTAATTTATGGTCACAAGTTGTCTTACAAGTTTTTTTTTTTTTTTATAAACCTGTAATTGCTTAGATCTTTTAAATTACGCCACAGCATTTAGGTAAGAGATGTAATCTATGAAGAGAAAGTTGACATGTCTTTGCAAAATAAGCTTTCGTCTAATCACGATGACTAATGCTTCATAGAATTATCTACGTAAGTTGTTTAGTTCAACATTTGTAGATACTTATTATAAAAATATTCTCATAATCACTCGTCCATTTTATATAACATCGTTAAATGATTTGATTTATGAGTACTCTGAGAATTTTATAAAATGTTAAGGAAAAATAAGAAATGAATTTATTAAAAATTGCAATAAAATAATGTGGGTGTTCATCATCTACCTACCCTTTTCCCAATTAAGTTAGGGTCGGCTCCAAGTCGATGCAGCTAAATACATTACATGAAGCATCTGCCTATCTGACCTCCATAACCCAGATATTGGATAATTATAATAATATTATCTATTATAATATTAGTCCTGTCAAATAAGTCAGCGCCTGACGTAAATTGACGTATTTTTAGTAGCCATGTTTTTAATCACGTATAATTTGTCTATGGAGTATCTTAATTTGACAGGACTAAACTAATATTTATCTTCTGTCCTTTTCTTAATGAAATAGAAAGAAAAAGATGCACTGAACTTAAATTTAGTTTAGTTTGTGAACAAGGGAATCGGCGCCAGTATGTTCTTAAAACTATGCAAGATTTAACATTTGCATTACAACTTACGAGTTTGTTTCGGTTGTAGCCACACAGAGTAGGCCTCTTTCTGTAAAACCGCTGTCTGATAAGATAACACTGCGTATTTTTCCATAATTACTAATTACAGACAAATATTACTCTCATAATACATACAAACAAAATATTGCAGCGGAATGTATTCATTTCACAGTCATACATTACACTAGTAGGTACATATTATCCGAGTAGGTATGTACTTACTATAGTACTCGTTAGTGGTCGCAAGCGGTACTGCTGAGCATGAAGTCTTCGGTTCCCATGTCGAGCAAAGTGCTACGTAGTTTTTCCGTCAGGAGTTTCTTAGTAGCAGTCCGGAGTCTGGTTTTGCCGTTGTTGGCAATAGGGCCACCCCCTCTACATGGTACTTAAACATAACTGGCGAAATGTGGATGTACTAAAGGCTATAGGTACACCTCTACCTAACTCTTCGGAAAAACAGGCGTGATGTTATGTATGCATAGTATCAACTATCAACATATTATTCAGTTATTGTGTCATGCAAACGTATGAGTAATAAACAAAACAGTACTTCTCATTAAATGTACACATAAATGTTAATAACAATACCTGGGAAGTAGGGAAGCACCGAAATGACTAACAGAAACTGTATGTGCAGTTACATCTTCTTGTACGAGTACTTACCATTTTCCACAAAGTGAAATAAGTTATTATAACACACCATTAATCACAGTGAGGCTCGTTGGTAAATGATAAGCTTACCGAGGTCCGTTCGTGGATAGGTGACCATCGATTACATATCGAGATCCCTCCGTACCTCTGAAAGCACGTTAAGTCGTTGGTACCGGCTGTCATTCGCAGATCTTTGACAGTCGTTACGGGTAGTCAGAATCCCGAAAGTATGACAACCAGTCTTACGCAGTAACTGGGTTGTGGAGGTCAGATAGGCAGTCACTTCATGTACTGTCACTGCATCCGGTTAGGCTGTAAGCCGACCCCAACATAGTTGGAAAAGGAATGGCAGATTTCATTAACCTCAGCGTGAATTATTGACGATTAAACACAGAAAATTCCAAGAATTTCTCAGAGCCCTAATTTTCACAGTTAGAAAATCTAAAATGGCACTTAAAAGTTAAATAGATATCGTATCTCCGTTTTCACTTTCCCGCCGAACAGTATCCGGTCCTTAGCTCATTCTGATTGAAACTCCGATAAGCTGTGTAGTTTCACCTTAACGACCTTTTCTACCCTGCACAAGGTTATATTCTGACTGACATTGAAGTGCATGTGAGCTTTTTATTATTCCAACACGTCTACATGTCACGTCACCTTGTAAATTCGATTTGTAATCGATATTGAATTCGACGCCTAATCATAATGCAGTCAGGTGCTGGATAAGGCTATTGGGCGTTACCTCGGATGTGCCTTGGGGCATTCCTTCGGGCGCTAAAATATTTGTCGAAGTTACCTGTCTTGGTTTGCAATGTCTGGTTATTTCCGTACAGTAATATTTTACGATCAAAGAAAAAAATATAGTTGTTGATGAATGGAGAGGGAGGGGAAGACCAAAGAAAAGATGGATGGTGTGAGAAATGATATGAAAGAGAAAGTATTGAAAGATAGCGTGCCGGTTGAAAGGGGAGAGTGGAAGAAAAAGACCCCAAGTAACATGAGACAAGGACAGGATGATGATGTTCAGATATTGATAATTTATGATGCCCTTTGATTATTTTCCCCCCTTTTTATATACTTGTAGATATGGGGTATATTTCTGGGCGAGTTAACAAAGGGTATATTTCTGGGCGAGGTAAACCCATTAACTGGGTTGTGGAGGTCAGATAGGCAGTCGCACCATGTAAAATACTGGCACTCAGCTGCATCCGATCAGACTGGAAGCCAACCCCAACATAGTTGGGAAAAGGCTACGCAGATGATGATCTTTCTGAGTGAGAATGAGAACTAAAGTTGGAAAATGTCGCAAGTACAATTACACCAAACTAGACAACATAATAATCGACCGTAGCTGTAGGCGTGAATTTTGCCATATTCCCAATCAATAAAAAACCATTAATCATCTGTTGAAAGCTTCTCATTACACAATTCGCTTTAATTAAGTCCCCATTTGGATCAACTGCCTCTCATATTTGATTTTACACTTTAACAGCTGATACATACCCTAAAAGTTGAAAGGTATTATGTTTGACATGTTGGCACACAATTCGTTCGACATTGAGTTAATCATGTACATTGTTATTAAGGTTAACCTTTTCTGTCGACTGATCGTGGGTAGTTTGATAAATTATCTCAACAAACGTAGGTAAGTCGGAAGTCCTAAATAAGAATGTTTTTACGAAACCTGATTCATTTGAGCTGGCGGCAAATATTGATAAGTTTCTGCGCCATTTTCTCAGAGGTTTCATTTATTATGATTATGACGCAGCAGTTGTATTACGAATAGGACAATAAATAATCCTTTGTTTGTAAATTAGCATAATTTGATTAGAAATTCTAGGTGACATGGCAACACAATTAAGTGTGTATTTATGGCAACTTTGTAAATATTTGCTCTGATTCTTTTTCGTGTAATCGTTTGTTTAAGTTTATAGAAACGTTCATATCTCTGTTCTGATAGAAAGATAAATAAAATGACCTGCAACTTCAAAGCACACAACAAACTCTCTCATTATACATTTTTACATATGCCCATTTCCCACATTATTTTTGTTTATTTTTGTTCATTTTCACCTTTCTCCCTTAGAGCTGCAGTACGGCGCGCTTCTCGAGGGGTGCGGGGGGGAGTTGCCATCGCTGAGCGCTTGCGCACCCCACCCCCCGCACCTCGACAAGGCAACTCGTCGGCAACAAAAGGACGCGCGCGCGCAACAAGACAAAATCGCACAAGTTAACATACATTTACACGGTATTTGTTTCGTTTTTTTTTTATTTTTCTTTGTTTATTATTTTCTATAATAAGTTCTATATCATATACGAGTATGTATCTACTGTTTTCAACTGATACACTTCTGTATTTATCATTTTAATTTGTTTTAATTATCAGTTTATCTTATTTTCTACATTATACAACATACTTACACTTTGTAGGTACATGCGTCTATAAAACATCATCTATTTTTAAAAATATTTATCATTGTCTCCGTGATCTCCGTCTCACTATTTCTTCTAACTGACTATCAAGCTTCATCAGGTTTTCTACATTGGCTAAACGTTTCTTATTCCACGTTCGCAAGGACGTACACATATCGCGGCGGGATATTTGCGCGCATTGGATCTTCAACGCACTGCTTAGCGCCGAGAGTTAAAAATCCAACAGTGTGTTTTTTTGACGAGTCGGGATTCTCTCTGTTGGATTCTCAATGCTCGGTTCAGCACCGAGAGTTGAAAATCCTGTGCGCGAATAAATCCCGCCGTGATATTTTTACGTCCGACGTGGTCTTACCTCTGATTTTTCTTCCGTCTTCTTCATCTAACAGGTTTTCTATTTACACAAGAGCAGCTATCTCCGCTTCTACTGTTTATATCTAGGATATAAACTCATCAGTAGTTCTATAAAGTGAATCTTAGTTCTGTTTGTTACAGCTCTGTTCGCGGCCGTGGAACATGGCTACCTCGACAAGGCGCGAAACATTCTGGAGTCCACCGACGTCGACGTCAACAGGTTTGTGATTCATATGCCTTTTATGTATAGACTGCTTTCTGCGTAAATTTGAAAACGATAAAGTCTGGTTACTACAGGCTTTAGCTGTAGCTTTTATTACTGAGTGATGGATTTTCGATGAATGATGATTTTGATGGATATACGGATTTTCTGGGATTTGATGAATTGACGTTTAAAGAAATCCGTTGATGCTTTTGAAGTGACTCACGCAAAAAACCAAATCCTAGATTACTTATAAGATAAAGCAAATCACAGTCATCCACTCAACATATTGGAAATTGAGTCAGTCATAAAACTAATTTACTAGAAAAAACCCGCTTCTATTTCTAACCCAGCATCACGCATCTTCGATAACACAGCGATAAGACTACACGATTCGAAATTCAAGCCGCATAACAGTTCCATCCGATAAATATTCGAAACAAAATAAATTCCGAAGCGGAATGGTACCATATATCAAAGAAAAAGTACAATAGAATACTCTTGAGACAACTGTTACGATCAATGCTGCAAACAAAATGCATCCGCCGGGATTTATCTATGTCCAACTGTTACTTGTGCTAAGGAACTGTTCTCGAGCTCAGACACCTGGATTTGTCGGAGTGAAACAAACGATGCAACTGTTTACACATTCGACCTTTGTCTTGAAAGTGGATAACTTGTGGTTTTATTGGGTTTGAAGCTATTTCGGTATTTGTATCGAAAGATATGGAATTGGAAGGCGAAGAGCTCAATACGTTTAAGTATTTCAGTTGTACTACTAACCTTGTCTATGAACGGACTACTTCTGAACAGTCAAGCAGTCTATTATTCAGAAATATTTCCAAACCTTAGATTCCTTATATACATATTATAATGTTACTTTTTGCATCTTGCTGTGTGACCGCGCTATTCGTCTAAGCTCCGCAACGGACTTTGATGCGGTCTTAACCATCATTTAGAGAATTTATTCCGGAAGGTTTTTTGTATATACATAGGTATAAACTTACATAAAATAAAGAAGTCTCGATGTTGGTCAAGTCGTAAAAACCATGCAAGCAGGGGCAGGTCGCTAGTTATATATATATGCCATTAGTATTACAATATGCTATCCTTCTAAAGTTTAAGTATTCAATTCTCAACAAATTGAAGTCTTTATCGTTACACAAGATAACTGTTCTTCAATTTAACAATGAACTGACATAGGCGGTTTCACTTACCGAACGTAAACTTGATAAAGTAAATTCAGCAACTTCTACATGGTTAGACAAGGCCCTCTTTTTGTAAATTACATGATATCCTTTAGCCTCTCCCTCTGCGGTATTAACTTGTTAGGAACATAATACTTAGATATTCTCAATTTAGAGTAACGCGAATGTAATGAGAGTGACCTTTGAAAATTGATTTAGAAACCCTTTTTGCTTCCAAAACTACATCACTACAAAGTAAATTCCCCTTTTGAAACTTGATCATTATGTTTGTCAATGGTAGCAGGTTAAGCTACGCATGCCGCGGTCGGTCCGTGGGTGGGTGACCTTCACATTCCAAAACCCCTCCGCGTGCTGCTTGGTCCCGGCTGTCATTCTTAGATATTTGACAGTCGTTGGGAGTCCTCAGAAGTTCGAAAGACTGACAACCAGTCTTATCAAGGAGTATCGTGTTACCCAATAACTGGGTTGTGGAGGTCAGATAGGCAGTCGCTCCATGTAAAATGCTGACCCTAAAAAAAATTGAGAAATTGCTTGGCATATGAATGGTATCTAATTTGTTCTTTTTTTTCAGCCTCAATGCAGACGGCCTGTCTCCTCTTGATGTGGCGGTGCTTGCAACCAACAGACCACTTGCCAAAATGCTCATGGAATTTGGGGCCAAAGAAGGAACACAATGTAAGTCATGTGTCTATTTAATTCTTCGTTGTTATCTTAAACACATAGTTTGTTTTCAATGTTTCTGAATCTTGGAAAACAAGCAGCTAAATGTTGTTTGCACTGTTATTTGCCCTCAAATAAGCGATATTGTTTGCGTCTTTTACTATAGAATTTTACTACGACTCGCGTTTGTTTTGGATAGTTTTAACAGTGTCAATAGCCGATTCGAAAGGTGGTAATCGTTCATGAAAACACGTGAATCACTTTTGAATTGAGATGCTGAAGAGATGGCGGAGGCTGCTGATCTAATCAGATTTTGAACAAGACAAGTGTTCTCATGTTTGGAATTATCTGATAACAGACATTCCCCACGTGATAACCTTGCGATTGAACCTTTTTTATTTTATTTGTGCGAGTGTTAATGTTTGTCATTGGTTTTTAATGGTTTCGGTTTCTTGTAAAGATTACTTACTTACTTTCTTCTTTAATATTAGTATTTAATTAGTGATGAACGGAAAAATCCTTGGCGGAAAAAAACTGGTCGTCAACAATGTTATGTATTCTTCAGTAAGGAAAAAAATATTACAAAATAAAACTTTTGCCTACACCAGCATAAACAGTTTTCTATGCTGCTCGTTTTTTATAAAGATCTGAATATATGAAAATCAAATAACCGCACGGTACCCCACAAGAGCATCCAACCAAATGCACAATAAGTAGATCCCTCCAGTGAACTCATATATTTTCAATTTCTGATACAACTCATCCTTGCCCCATTTCCATATCTTCTTTCACCGTCGGAAAATTATGGATTATTATTCCGCTATCATTCCTTCTCATATTTCGGGCCCTCAGGTATTTTTATAATTTGCATTCCCACCGTACGCGGGAAATAAAGGGGCTTTGAGAAATGTTCTTTGGTGCAAAGAATATGGTTCAGATGGAATTTTTCGCGGGATTTTACGCAGACTTGAATCCGGAGGCAAATAAAAGAAAATTTAAGGAGCTTTTTCTTGTAAAAGCGTTGACAGAAGCGTGTTTTAAAATCCAGCCGAAACAATTTCAGTCAGTCGAAAATTGCACATAAAACATATTTTTTATTCTAATCTACCGTAGGCTGATAAATTTTAATTTTTCCTAATGACTTTTTCCTAATTTCGTTAATAATAGCTTTAGGTTGTTGCCTCCGACTTCGTCTGAAATCCAGGATGAAAGTAGCCTATGTTCTTCTCCAAGTCATGGTCTACCCTTGTACCAAATTTCGTCCAAATCCGTTTTAGCGTGAAAGCGTAACAAAAATACAAAGAATCAAATCTTTTATTTTTATAATATTCGTTCAGATTCACAGACATATAAAGAGTTAGTAGGTGTTCAGGGGGTCTACTCCGAAGTAATATCGGCCGAATGTTCGGCCGTTTCCTGCTACGAAGTTACTATTTGGTTCGGTTGGTTCCGATCCTACACTCCTACACTCTATCTTATCGGATATTGATTATGGTCCCGTCCCAACTGAGCCGATCCGAACTTTTTTCTCATTTTTCAATAATATTCGGTTCGGCCATGTGTCGGTCCGATCCGAATATTCGCACTTTGCACTTCGGAGTAGACCCCCAGATTAGTGATAAGGTTGGCCTCCCCTTTCAAAATCATACCGAAATACGGTGAAATCGTTCATATAAAGTGGAAACGTAACTGAATGGCCACGCAATGAGTACAAAATGCAACAACAAGTACTTGCGAAGCATGTAAATGTCACTGAAACACAATAACGACGGAATTGCGAAATGCTAATACAGTTTACTACCAATTAGGTACATATGCTGATGCCAGTTGCGACGTTCATGGAAACAAGTGAATAAATGGTGATTTCATGGAAGTAGTTAGTATACTCGTACAATCAAGGCTGTTTTATAGGGCAATCGAATTTTATAAAAAAATTGGCTCAGTATTCCACTTTCAGGTGGAATTAAAAGAAAAAGAAAGTAAAAATTGTTTATGCTGCACAAACTAAACGAACTTTACAAAAAAAAGACATAAAATACACATATACAAAGTAGCCAAAAGCCTCGTATTCAACTAATTAAACTTTGACAATTTTGTCCATTGCTTGATGTCAAGGACCAAAGACAATACATTGCGTAAATGTTACGCAAATGACAGCTAAGGATTGCGATGGGCAACCCACCGGTCTTAAACCCGGTGCTTTGGTAAACACCCGATAAACACCCGTAGAATAGAATACTCTTTTTTGTACATACACCATACAAATTACAGAACAAAAATCCCCCGAAAACACCTATAAACACCCAGAAAATTGGGTATTTACTGGTTGTTTACCAAAGTGAAATTTTTACCGAATAAGGTAAGGTGCAGAAAAATACGGTCACACCGGATCTTTCTATAGTTAGATGAACCATAGCTATAACCTGGGAGTCTTCAAGTCCAAAGTGAATTGGTTGACTAGGCAAGCATGCACCGCATCATAGCTTACCACCAGGTGAGATAGTGATCAAACGCGAGCCGAAGTCTTATGCAAAATTAACGTCCGGATAGGTAAGCAGTGTTGCCAACCCTACTTTTTTAACAGTAGATTTACTTTTTTTCAATTGCATCCCCGTTTTCTGTTTTATTCCATATTTCTACTGTTTTTAAGGTGTGCATTTTCGGATTTTCAAACTTTTTTATTCCTATCTAAAGCTAGACAGTAGAATTACTGTTAAGAAAATACTATTTTGTTTTTAAGCATGCACGAAGTTTTCGTGATAATATGGTACTATTGATTAATTAACTATCAGGACTTCAAGCGTAAACCTATGCCCGGCACGCTCTGCCATATTTGTAACGTATCGCTAAACCAGTAGCCATATAGGGTTGCCAACCGGTTCTGAGCAAGTGCTAATTATACACAAGTGATTATAAACGCATCCGAGATTGTAGATAAAACTGGCTTCATTTGTTTTTTTCTTTCATTTGTTTTCTCATGGTCTGTAAATAAGTTGCAGATATTTCATCTTGATACCATCTATAGTCGCGTCTGGCGAACAGGAGACGAATGAATGCTTGGAATAAGATTTTTTAATGACACCTAAATTCGATCAATCTTGTTTAGCTTCTTTGTCTGTGAGGCGGCTGACATCAAATAGTATCGATGGCAAAAAGCCTAAACACCTTCGGCCCAAAATGAGCCGTGCGAACTCCGCTAACTCGCGTAGTCATAATATCATCAAGTGCACAGGTGACAAGGCATGCGGTGCAATAATGTGACTATTACAGAATAGGAGAAAAAACTGTGAAATACATCATTTATTTTCCTTGACATGAACTCTGTCTATCTTTCTTTCTGTCCCTTAAAAACTGGCCCATTTAATCAGCAGTATGGTAAGCAGCAACGCTTTACGTAGGTATTCTCCCAATACACAATGAACGAAACCGCGCGAAATAAACGCGAATTTGGCGTGATTAGCTAAGGAATTGACGTGGTTTCGAAGTAAGGAATCATTGAATGGTCATAGTGCCAATGTTTCAACATTAGAGCTTAGAGCCAAAACATAAACTTCTCATGTGCATAAAAATCCGTAATTTCCGTCGCCCACAATAACATCCGTCCATCATAACCTGACCACGGCTTGGCAGCCCTGTCCCGCACAGCCGAGCTGTATCGGCGTGACGAACAGGCAATTGTTACGTCGCCTGACGTCACACACGACCACGGTCTGTTATGTCACGAAATGTGGCCTACGATGTGCATTTAACTGCACTCATCTACCTATCTAATTGTAATTTTCAACCTCTGCACTGCACTGCAGATTTAAGGTTCTAGATACCCCGATGGGTTTTGAAGATTTAAGAACTGCATACAATGGAAACGTATTATTTGGAACGTCATAATTGGGGACGAATTTTGAACTGGTTCTGCTTATGGATATGAGATGAATGATTTCGTGTCCACATTGCCGCGAGATTATCGCTTGTTTCTAAAATTTGCTGGATCTGAAAGAAAGAAAGAAAATATATTTATTTAGTACAGACTCGAAAGGCACACAATATAATATGCAGCAGATAAAAACAATTGCAATTAAATAAAAAATTTAAAGTGCGATGTAAGAAATAAGCAAGAAAGTATGCCTCACGGGTGCGGCAAAAAAGCCCAGTTCAGCAATAATGCCAGACCAGTAGTGCCTGACGCTAGTTTTCAACTGGACTGATCTGTAGAAGGCAATTTTTAATAAACATGGGCTGAATGTTGGATTATAAAACTATACGGTATATTCTGTAAAGTTTTCACGGTGAGATTCACCGTAAAAACTCCGGTGCAGTGAGCTGTCATTCCACCTTATGCTGGGGATTGACTCTGTTGTCAGCTCACTTTAAACTCACTTCATATAAGTTTTCACGGTAAGATTTGTACAGAATAGATCGGCAGAAGTACATATTTTATCAGTTATACAGTCCTTTCACAGACATAGGCTCTTCCCAATGTTCGCCAAAACTCGCTGTTCTCTACATTTCGTTTCGAAAAGCTACAGCTGGTATTTATGCGTCATTTATGTTGCTTACTATCTGGTAGTATTTCAGCCGTGCGATTCTGTAACCATCTCACCGTGAAAACTTAGGTGAAGTGAGCGTGGAGTGAGCTGTCATTCCAACTAATGCTAGGGATTGACACTATTGACAGCTCACTTCACCTAACTTTACACGGTGATATTTTTACAGAATAGATCGGCTGGACTTTTATCCAGACAGATTTAGCGGGTTCCAGAGATAATCGGTCACAATAACTCTCCCTATCTATCGTTTATCTCTTCCGTCGATTTCTTTATTGTTTTTACATTGTGGGCGTGATTGGTTTTTCTAGTATTTGGTGTCGTAGCCTTACATTTGACGTAGGTTTGTTTACATACGTCAGGCGTTAGATGAGTGGTTATCAGTTTTCTTCCTTATCATTGGAACTGAAAACCCGTATAGGACTTTCCGTTTCATTTTGTTTTTGTTACTTTTTTTATATAACATGGCTTTTTTTATTTACGAGTCAAAATAAATACTTTTTATTACACCAATCTTACTTGGCCCTAGCCGAGGCCTGTCTGACAAAGTAAACACTTTCCGATTAATTAAACTTGAGAAATCTAAGCAACCTTCAGACTGAAAACTCCTATAAAAAAGCCATTGATGCATTACGGATTGATGTTTTCGGATAAAATTTTATTTACATAATAGAAAACAAACAGTTCATTCATCAAACTAAATTTCATTCGAAAACATCCATCGGTTTCTTACAAAACTTCAACTACATATATCCGACGACCCAGCATACTTATCTCTTTTGTTGACTGTACATATAATCAGTGGCAGACATTTCACGTAAAATCAGAAGGCCGATTCCCGAAATAAAAACTTTCATTATCTATTAACGTTTATTATTCGCAATCTAATCCTAGCCACCACCAATGTCAAAAATGTTGGGAACTTAGAAGTACTTTTGACATTTTGTGATCAGACTGTGAACGTTCTTAAAATTACAAGAATTGCCCCTCAGATGTCAACATGACACGTCAGGCATTAGATTATTGGTAATCGGTTTTTCACCGTCAGATCTTGATAGAATCTGAAAAGAATTGAGATCAGATCTTCACATCGCCCTCAATAGCCAAGCTCTTATGACTGACAAAAAGCCTTCTTTCTGCTTGAATGAAACAAGAGAAATCGAAGCCACCAGTCATCCAACATCCAACCGACATTTCCTACAACAAAGCCATGTACAGCCACTGACATATATATGTATTTACGGCCCGAACGACAAATCGCAAAGCACCCTCACATGTCGATACCACTTTTTATTTGCGGACGAGAGATAGGAAATAGGAAAGAACAAAAAAGTAATACAAATACAGGGATCTCGGTCGGATCGCCGTGGGCGAAACTTCGACCCGAGCAAAGCCGAAGAACACCTGAAGTCAATCGATCTATGTATGACTGCGAGTGGCCCAGCTAAGAAGTCGGATAAACCGGAACTTGTGTAGATTTTGTTGGTTACATCTTCTCGAGGAAACTATAAAGAAACTCTAAGCTTATGTGGTGTTTCCGTCTAGGCCACATTTTGGTGGGAAAATTTATTTCCGCCGTCGTCGCTGAAAAGAGAAATGCTCAATTGTTTTCTGAGTTTTTTTAAGGAGATTTGGAAGGAAATAAACAGATAATGAATATAGTAGAAATAGTATCGAAAGCGTTTACCTACAGCGGAAACATATTCGAAAATTATAAAAACCGCTAGCTGCCAAATAAAAAAAAAGTTCCCATTAAAAAACTGAATCGCTAAAAACATCACAAGCTTCTCATTGGCAGCAGTTCCCAGCTTGTTAGCTGCAAAACCCTTGAGCAATGAATATCGGTACTACACTAAAAAGTGGGAAAATTGCCAGAAAGTTACCGAGAGGTTTCCAAACACGGGTTGAAGTCTCGCCAATACAAAAATGCATGCCGTGATATTGGTTTCGCGGGCGTCGGTGCGCGTTGACACTCATGCTATGTATCTTCAATATATTATTGCGAATGGGATTTCCTTTTGAAATACTTGGACCAAAAATATTTTATATCAAAATGATGGCGCAAACAATATTCTGGACATCATTCACGAGAGATGTGTAATGTTACAACGTACAATCAACTTATTATTCGTATTTTTTTATCTACATAACGCCTTGTTTCCCCGAAGGGTTGAGCATAGTGTACCTATAATACACCCACATTTCGGCAGTTAGGCTTGAGACCCATGTAATAGGGGACCAAGCCTTTGTCATCAATCGGCCACAAATCCAGACTCCGTCCGGGCTGCTGCTGAGAAATTCCAGATGGAAAAATCTATTATAATAACACTGCCCGACCTAGGAATCGAACCCAGGACCTCATGCTCAGTAACGCTTGCGACCAATAGACTATCAGAATACCAGCGCTGCTACATTTATTTTTTTAAATGTCGTAGCATCATGATGAGATAGGAGCCTTATGGCCTCGTACTTTCTGTTTAATTTTTCTTTTTGTTACTTTTTTTTTTAATTTGGATTTTTTATTTGTTATTGTGTTTAGTTTAGTTTTATGATATTACTGTACGAGTCGCAATCAATACTTTTTATTTCTTTCTTCTTTAGACTAACGAGGCAATAAATTAAATTTTCGGTTTTAAACAATTTGATTGGCGAGGGTGGTGTGACGATCTACCGAGGTTTGCAGGGCCAACATGGCCAGAGATCGCATATGAGGTCTGGAAGGAAAAAAGGGAGGCCTTTACATAATATAGGCAAACGAAAAAAAAAATGATCTGTCCCTCTTTTTTAAAATTGCGTATCTATACTAAACTTGTAGGTATTACCTACATTCATAGCAATGAGCAGATGATTCCTTCGTCGACTAGCCAGGTAGCAATCAAAGAATGCACTTTACTCGTTGATGACTTTTTGCCGATAATAGGAACTCTAAAGCTGTGTACCTCTGTACCCTTGTCCTCTTAACATTTCGTATTGTAGCAAAGTCTTCGTTATTAGCAAAGTTTACAATGCTGACTCCTCAATTACGTACAGTCATCAAAAGGGTTAAAAGAAAAGAAGTTTAGTAAGAAACCGATGGATTTTTCCGAATGTTTTATTTTTTTTAATTTACCGTTTTTTTTTTCTTTTAATTTAATTTTATTCGAAAACATCCATCGGTTTCTTACTAAACTTCAACTACATATTATGTATATTGGACGACCCTGATTACTTCATCTCCTTTGGTGACCGTACCTACCTACTACCTAATGATTAAACTTTTTTCTTTCTTCAAAAGCCGATACAATTTATCTGGTAAAGGTCTCGAGCATTTCCATGTAATGTAACGTTCTTACGAATGCTTCAATACAGACAAAAGCTCAGTTTTTCAAAAGCATTTCCATGTAATGTAACGCTCCTGCGATTGGTCGACGCTGCATTCGACTCTCACGGCGAGTGAGCATTTACCAGTAACATTTCTTTCTACCTTTCGTTCAATGTTGATGATTGTACGTTCTTGCGCTCGTGCCTTTACTCGATAAAATGTTACACAAATACGCTCGTTGGTTTTTAAAATCAGGTTGTAACAAAACATCGAGTGTCGTGTTCAAAGTGCGGGTCGATAAAGGACATCATTCAATTGAATATAACATCCCGAACATGTTCTAACTAAAAGCGTTCAAAATCTACACCCCACTTGCGTAACACACAATCAATCGGAATCTGAATCATTTTGAAGCAAATTGCTAATCCATTGCTTCATAAGTTCGAAAAATTTGTCTGCTAACACGTAAATGTTGATGAACTGTCAAAATGAAACCGATTCCGATTGATCGTGTGTTACGCAATTAGGGTGCTGGTCACAGTCTCATCTCGGCGACAAACAAATGACAAAAACTTGTCAACATGTAGGGAAATTAGAGGTGTTTTTGAGAGATTGAGACTGAGATCAGACTGTGAACGTTCTTAAAACTACGAGAATTACCCCTCTGAATGAGGACAGCGCCGTCGAGGTAGACCACGGCGATGGTGGTGTGATGATCTAACGAGATTTGCAGCGCCAACATGGCCAGAGATCACTTAAAACAGGGGAGGCCCTTATCAAGCAATGGACACAAGATCAAAAAAAAAATTGAATGATGCACACTTGAATGATGTCCTTTAAAAACGGCGAATGCTCGAGACAAGTAAATGCTCTAGTCTATACTCACCTTTAGATACCCTTTTAAGAATATGTATGTCACTCGAGAGTTCCAGACTCACTCTATCATCATTAGACAGAAAGAAAACAAACTGCAAAACAATTTTATCTCACATTTTATTACATAGGTAATGGATGAGTAGGATTTTCCTGTTCTGATGACGCACACTCAGATAAACTTACGACAAGATTAAAAAGGAAAAATGTTGAGCTTAAAAGGTGGAGCGTGCTGGAGAGGGCACTTGCACTTCGACTTAGAGGTGAAAATATTTTTGATGAGATGTTTTATAAAAATCTGCGGTAATATTTTAAATATTTGGAAAACTTTCCAAGATTATTAAAGAAGGGAGCTCATTGGGCATCAAAAAATTCTTCCGCATCGCTATCAATGGGATAAGTGCCCAAAAGGCTGGCAGCATTACCACGTTGGATGGCAATGCTGATTTATGGGCTAAAAATAGAAAAAAGAAAATACATTTATTTGCGGCAAACATGACACATAAAAAAGAAAAAACACACAATAAAAAAACAAAAAAAAATAAGCCAGCCCTGGTCACGTGAAAAGTCAGAAAAAGTTAAATCCTTACCTTCTTCTTGTTCTTCTTCTTCGTGTCTGGCATGACTGAATTTCATAACTTTGCCTACCTACTTGTTATTCCTATGACCAAGCCTGTACACCTGCAGTGCGATTCTGTAACCATCTCATCGTGAAAAGTTAGGTGAAGTGAACGTGGAGTGAGCTGTCATTCCAACGAAATGCTAGGGATTGACACTATTGACAGCTCACTCTAAGCTCACTTCACCTAACTTTTCACGGTGAGATTGTACAGAATCGATCGGCTGTTAATAGTGTCAATCCCTAGCATTAGTTGGAATGACAGCTCACTCCACGCTCACTTCACCTGAGGTTTCACGGTGAGATGGTTGCAGAATAGACCGGCTGATGATCTTTTGACTGCGTCAGTGAATGGACTACGCGCCGCTGAATTTTGGGCCAAAGATGTTTGATCTTTTTGCCATCGATACGCTAAGAACAAGATGACCATGATAAAGCAAAGATGTAGGCTGCTTATTTCTTTATTTCATCGCATTATAAATGAAATCAAAATCTAAGTCATTTATTCAAATTAGGCTGAGAATCAGCACTTTTCGAACGTCAAAATTACAAAATGCCCACCCTTCACCAAATTCTAGTGCTTTCGCTGGGAAGAAGAAGTGGCGCAACCAACTCCCCAGCAGCACAGCTGTCTGTTCAGTTAGAAAATATTTGACTGCATACAATACTAGGTATGTAAAGTAATTAACATTACAAGACACAGAACATAACATTAAATTATTTGCCATATGTCAGCTAGCCACGCCAATATACAAAAAGAAAAAGTACGGAAAAGAACGACGCACCTTGGTTTTCACACTGTGCACGTGCTGGTCAGAAGACCCCACAGCTAAATTTACAATTTTCATTTTGTTTTTGTCTCTGTGTTTTTGTTTACTAACAATAGTTTTTAAGAACAATGTTACTAACAATTGAGCCTAGTTGCCATAAATAAACAAATATTGAATTGAATATACCAACAAATACAATACCTATTTACCTTGAAGTTATTTTCAGTACCTGTAAGTAGGTAAACATGCTTTTATATCCATTTAAATTTCTCCGTTTAGCTTCGTAAACGACGGTCTGTTTCCTAACTTATGAATATCTATCGAAGTAGGTCGTATACATCACTTTTAGTTGGCCAAACATTGCGTGTAGCTCAGACATATTCCTTCAATATGTAAAACAGCCAAACTTTACTAGGTTTGCGACGCCTGGCTTCAAGATTATATTCAGGTAAAAGGGAATATATTAACTTTTCAGGCATTTTATAGCTGATGGAATGGTTCTAAAGCGTGTCCATAGAAATTTTATAGCTCTTGGGAAATACGGCGTAAGATCAATGACCGAACAAGCGTAGGTAGATAGATACACGTAGGTAAGTACGCACCTATAGGGAAAAAAGCGTGTTTTCCGGAGAGCAAAAAGTTGACATAAGTAGTTCAGTTTTTACAATAGCGTTATTATTAAAATGATAGGTTTGGTGAGTTCAATGACGCGTTAGATTTTTTTTGTATTCCCAACGAACTTACATTCAATTGATGTTCGGATCCGGATATCATGGTTTTCGCGTTTAAAATTTTTATACGGCCGCGACTTACGAGTTATAGGTCGTAGGTTCGAACCCAGACAGACGGTTTACTTTATGTAAATGGTTTATCACCACTGCTTTTAAAACGGTGAAGGAAAGTGTGTTCAATGAAATAAAAAAATCGAATGGATGAACTAAATATAATTATTACTTTTTTTACCCAGGCATCTACCCTATTGTGGTGCAGGTTCTACCTGCAATGGTAACAATTACTATTACGACGTTATAATCCATCTTGTATCATAACTTCTTTAGAAAAGTTTTTCAGGAACGATAAATAATTTTACCATGGGATACAAAAACATGTTTTTTTCGTCTACATCTACGCGGTGGATTGTACGACCACTCACGGCAGTCGCTTAAAAACTTTGAACAGTTCTACTAAAAGTTTAGCAGTTAAATCCGTTCAGGTTCTTACCGTTGATAGGAACACCCACACAAATGTAATTATGGCTCCAAACTTCAATACTCATATTGTACCAATTTTATTACTAGATAGACTCCAAGTTTGAAAAACTTTTTCCAATCATCCGAAAACCTACACTGAAACCTGAAACCCCAAATTGTTCGAACAGAAATGCCAAAATAAGTTTTATAATTTCGTTCGGAAACACAAAATGTATTGTGACGTTTATTTTTCCAGCCTATTATCCCCGGAACTCCGATAAAGCGCGACAAAGCGCTTTAAAGCACTCCGCTGTAACATAAACATTGATCTTACTACGTTCGTTACAAAAATATTGCCGCCGTTTTTTTAAAAGCAACCATAAAGGCAACCATTATCATGAATAATAAGGTTCATAATGCCTTTACTCAGCCTGAAACAAACACGGCTGTAATAGAAGACGCTTAAGTACCTACCTTCCTTTAAGAAGCTCTTACCTGGCCTTGGAGAGCTTTGAGTAAGGGATGATAATTTTTAGTAGTATGTTTATTTATTTAAAAAAAACTATTTTCCTGTTTTGAAAACAACGAAAGCTACTGCGGCATACTGAAGGCGATCAGCGCATCCTGGTCAACTGTATATTTTTTGTGAGAAAATACTCATGAAACCCTCTCGTCCAGGGAGAACGGAAGGTTATGTCGAGCTTCACCAGACTACCTCACGGTTTATTCTGCTACCATGGGTTGGGGGACGACCAACCTCCGAAATACCCACTCATGCGCCGCAATCCTGACGTAATCCTGATGAGCCACAATGCTGAATTGGTGCTCAAATCGTAACAGAAAACTTAAAAAACCGAGTTACTCGTCATGCGTTAGGTTAGCATAATCAGCCTATAGTGTTCCCACTGCTGGGACACAGGCCTCCTCTCGGTGAGAGGGAGTAGGACGTAATCCACCACGCGGCGGGCCCAGTGCGGGTCGGAAGATGTCACATGTCTTCGATTTTTTGTTTCTAGGACATGCTTGAAACAAGCATGTCCTAGAAAGCTCACGATGTTTTGGTTCACCGTTTTGACGTAATTTAAACAAAGTAAAGCGCCTGTCAGGGGTCGAACCTATGACCTACAACTCGGCCGTTACCACGGGTTAGGGGAAACTGCACCCTAATTGCGTAACACACGATCAATCGGAATCGGTTTCATTTTGACAGTTCAACAACATTCATTGCGTTATTTACGTTGTTGAGCAGACGCAAGACATGACACATTTGAACATATATGAAGCAATGGATTAGCAATATCCTTCAAAATTATTCAGATTGAGATTGATTGTGTGTTACGCAATTAGGGTGCAGGCCTCTTTAATAGAACTATATTAAGTCCACCTTCTATGGAAGCTTCATTACTCGCATCCGAAATTGGCATCATTTACCGGATCACGGAAATCAATACGCGTCCGCGATCCGTCAACAATCAATTATGCAGGTACGTTAGGTAATAAATTAATCGGTTTTGTGATGAGCGAACGCGATCGCCATTCAAAATAGGCTTCGTTCGGCGATTAACCGTAGTTAGCTGAACGAAATTGAACAGATTGAGCTGAATACATTCAGTAATACAATCGAACAGAATAATGATGACGGGGCTTTTGTTGTGTCGAATTTAACTTGCGTTGGCGTAATTGTTTTGGGAATGGTCAGGAATTATACCGCTGCAGGAATGGGATTTCGAAAATTATTCTGTTGGCGATTTGGATTCTGTTTCCGATTTACTTTATTGTTGTATTCGAAATAGCGAATCGATTTTTGTAGATAGCCGGTTCGATATCAAAAATAGGCGCATCAATATTCAGCAGTTACTCATTCCCGATTTTACCTACTTGACACAGCTTAGTTATAATTGGTCATTATTGGAACCAAAAAGTATCCATTGTTGCTACGAGTGTGTTTGCAAACAATAAGGCTGCGAAAGGTCGGATTATCGGGGTTGTACAAGTTCATCCAACTTTGTGCTTAACGATTTTGAAACAATAATTCTACCGTAACGGAGTAGGTAGGGTACCTACCAAAGGGACTGTTGACATCGGTTCCGATCGGTCCCAACACTCATCCCAACTTTCATTGTTACAGTCAAAAATTCGGACTCTCTGGGGACGCACCTTCGTCGACTGGCTCGCGAGGCGGAGTCCAAACTACACGACGTGACAGGCTGTGCGCCTGAGAGGACCTGCAGGGAGGATGCATGCACCAGGTACTGACTACTTCTGTTACTTTATTACGGTAATATACTCATTGAGCTGGAGAGGACGCTCTAGAAAGCCGAATGACTTCTGAAACTCGATGGGCCACATTGGCGGGTGCTGTTCATAATAAAATTTTATTGAGTAGATAGTAGTTAGTACCTTAATATTATTTGATTTTCGGAAAACTAACATTATGCGTTTAGTACTTAAATATTATACAAGTTTCGGAAAGCTTGGCAATGCGTTTGTTGTTAATTGTCGATGAATCAAAAACTGCTCATAAGTATTAACTAGCTTTAGTAAATTATAACGTATTATATTACCTACTGATATGAATAAATACCTACTGCATACTGCAAGTTAATGGAAATGCATTTTTAGTGACACAACTGAACTTATATTTATGTATGATTATCTTTTTTACATAATATATAATTCCCAACAATTGATGTAACCTTGCGTAGCACTCATAAATCACCAGCAGCTCTAAAGTCGCAAAACGTGTCTGAAATCAATTGATCAATTGATACACCAATTGCTTTGTGATTGATTTTAACACCCATCCATAAACAAGACTAAATCTTCACCTCTTTTGTAGAAACATTAAAAAGAGGTTAAACATATTTAGTGCTGGCCGGGGCTATGATTTTTCTCTTAATTTTTTCTTTCTTAGAGTAAGATGATTGTACAGGGTTATTTGTAAAATACTAACATCCTCGCAGGACTATAATACTCACATCATAAGTAACAACTTTTGTTTTATGACTTTTAATTAATCAATTATTTTAATTAAATTCAATTATTTTAATTAAATTCAATTATTTTAATTAAATACAATTATTTTAATTAAATTCAATTATTTTAATTAAATTCAATTATTTAATTTTATTATTGTAATTAAAAATATTTAAATTAATCGCCCTAAATGTGAAAAACTCCACGCGGTACCAAAATAAAGCTCTAGATAAGTAAACAAACAGTGCGTTGCACATGTAGAGGCGGTACTTACTACAAAATACCGATTTAAAAAGTGTTATTATAACAAAAAAAAGACATTATTTATGGTAAAATTAAGGTTTTTAAAAAGTCATAGAGCAAAAGTTGCTGTTTATGATGTTACTAATATAGTCTTGCGAGGTTGCTAGTGTTTTAAAAATAACCCCAACCCTAATAGGCGCGAGGTTTTGGTCTTCCTGTCTACCCCATGGGAGAAAGACGTAACTTTATGTTTGTTCCATTGTATTGCCTAGAGGGCACACTTACGTTATACCCATAGACTATACACTTATAAACTGAGCGTTGTACCTACCTACGGGCATCAGTTATGTCGTGTTATCACAATAGCTATTGTGCTGGGCCAAACATTCGTCAAAAAACCCGAACCCATGATTTTGTATATTAGGGCTATCAAGATAAGACGAAAGCTAAGTCCCTCCAAGTGTGGCCGCGGGGTAAACGGGGAATCCTACAAAGCGAGAAGGTTGAAGCTTTTTCAGTTATGCAAGCGAATATTAATCAACTTGATGTTAGATTTAACGAGCCCAAAAACTTCGGAGGGAGTCTAATATTGCCTTACTTTGTAAGATGAATTTGGTAAGCTTAATCCTAATCGTCGCTCGCAGAGCTTTTTGAAAGTAATTAGTTATTATAGTGCTTGATGCAAACAAGCAATCTATTTGGAGCATATTTTCGCTTATGAAGTTACGTTTCTGGAAAAGACTTACCTTAGATATACTGCAGACATAAAACATTGGTTATTCTTTAGTACAAAAACTTACACGCGACGTACAACCGAAAGAATGACGTTCACTACTGGACATAAACATTCACTAACACACCAGTTGCGTCACATACATATAACAATACGTAGGTTTTTGATGAAATTCATTATCCATTGCTTCGTATGTTTGACAATTCGTCTGTTCGACCACGTAAATAGGACAATGAGTATTGTTGAATTGAATTCCGAAAGGTTTGCCATTGTGAGTGTCTGGTGCCTGAATGTTAGTGCAGGAACTTAAAGTGCTGTTTTGTGAATGTTACAGGTCATCAGCTGCTAATCAAGCAGCAGGTACAACAGGGTGTGCGGGCGGCACTGGCTCCGAGAAAGACAAACAAGCTCAACATTGGGAGAGGAGAGTCAGAACCCTCAAGTGAGTACCTTTAAACCTTACCTTTTTTCTGGATTTTTGTGAACAAGGAAGCAACATTCCACACCGAAGACCCAAGTGAAACACAATTACCAAAGTACATAGTTTTAATTTTTTTTTTTTTGTTGTGTCATGTTAGTAGGTAGTTGAGGGGCTAAGTAATAACAGCCGCACGGGTCGATCGATCAGGTTAAGCTACGCTTGCCGCGGTTGGGCCGTGGATGGGTGACCATCTTTACATACCAAGATTCCGAGGCACGGAGGGGCCGTGCCTCGGAAAGCACGTTAAGCCTTTAGTCCTGGCTCTCATTCGTGGATCTTTGACAATCGATACGGGTCGTCAGAAGCCCGTCTGACAATCTTACCAAGGGGTTTCGTATTACCCAGTAACTGGGTTGTGGAGATCAGATAGGCAGTCGCTCCATGTAAAATACTGGTATTCAGCTGCATCCGATTCGACTTGAAGCCGACCGAAAACATAGTTGAGAAAAGGCTAGGCAGATGATGATGATGAGAAATCAGCCTGAATGGCCCCCCCGCAAGACAAAGGCGTTCCAATTCCTGAATAAGACAAAATGTAGATACCCACCTAATTTAGGGATAAAATAATGGTAACGTGTATTCGCAACGATATGAAGTACAACATGATTCGATATGGAATACTTAGTGCAAAATGATATTGTTATCTAAACTAAAATGATCTCTGAAGAGCCTTGTAACAGATAGAAGACACATGTTATCATAAAGATTACATCACTGGGCATTGTAGAAGAAAGCACTACACTATCTCACATTTGATTGAAATTATCTTCTCAATCACGGCATATCATCCGCTTTCAAAGGCGTGTTTACCAGTTATTGTTGATGCATTCACGCGACAAACGATAGTGATAATATCCATCAATTTCCTAAATATTTTTTGATAAGCAACAGTTGTCCACGAGTAAGCTATCTGTCCACCTGTGCATTCAAAACGTGCGTGGTTTGGACAACGGTCTAAGTGGCCCATTCTCATTTTATTGACTACAAAAAAGAAGAATGTATCTTTTGTATTTAGTCCTCGATCCTGTGTCCACGTAAGTGTATAGCATAGTCAGTCTATAATGTTCCTACTTTTGGGACACAGGCCTTCTCTCTGTGAGAGGCCGTGGGCCATAAACCATCACGCGGGCCCAGTGCGGGTTGGTAGATGTCACATGTCTTCGAATTTTTGGTTCTAGGACATGTCGGAAGTGTATCTTTGTTAAAACCCATACTTAGGCGAAGAAGCCTGTGTGAAATAGGTAAGCTAGGCTTCATCCCTCAAGTGTGTCGTAAAAGACCAAATTCACAACAGTGTGCAGTGTCCCATTTTTTGTTCTTGACTAAACTACTATCAACATTCCTTTGACCAATAGTAGTGCAACATCCTGCGAGCCTCGAGTTGAAGACCAATGGATACAGTCTTCATCATCATCATGACATCATATCAGCTGAAAATCGTCCACCGCTGGACATGGGTCTCTCCCAAGTGCCGCCACATCGACTGCTCCCGTGCTCATCACATCCAGCGGATTCCCGCAACACCGTGGTTACAGTCATATTTTAACCGGTTAAATACCGGAATTGCAGAAGCAATTAAAAAGCCGTTATGACTCGCGTGGATCCACGTTCGTTACGAAGGGTTAATAGGTAATATTTTTCTTCTCCAGGCGTCTCGTCGTAGGCTGGCAGCAGACTCGAGTGCCGCCGGCGCCTCCACCCCCGGAACTCGAAGTTTGTGGTGCCCATGCAGTCACAGTGCGACTGAAGGACACTAGAACCATGCAGCCTGTTCCTAAGGACCTGCCGATCATTACTAAGTATAAAGGTTAGTTGACTTTCACCCATAATACAAATTTTGCTTTGTATAGGTAATAGGTTCGAGAATCATTCACTGATGGAGACTCCAGTTTAGGATGTTCAGATATACCCGTTTTATTGTTAATAACGATGCGAATCTTGGACATGAAGGATATTGTAACTTAAGTCATTAACATGAGCATCTTCAAAATGTTGTCAAACTGTTCTCAGCTCATTTTCTTATGTTTAGAGGGACATGAGAAAATGAGAACAGTTTAATTGGACATAATTCTTTTCTTAACTCTAATTGGACATATTCTTTTCTCATCAGCATCATTTGTATTTCTGCAGTTGGTTTTTGCAGATGTCTTTAAGTTGAAAAATAAAGTCCTTTACCTGCACTCTACATACAAGATTATGTATCTGATTGTATCTTTCGTCTTATCAATCCACAGTGGAATGGTCATCCCGCGCCGACTTCTCCAACGTGTGCGGTTGCCGCGAGGTGGCGTCATCTGGCACAAACAGCGGTACCCGAGTGCTAGCGGCTGGGTTGACGCGCGGGAGACGATACTTCTTCAGGGCGGCGGCAGGGAATATCAAGGGTTGGGGCACGTACACTGTGTCAGTGCCGAGGAGTGTGGTTCCTAGCAGTGAGTATTGTTTTGAAGGTTTTTAGCATGATTTGTAGTGTCAAGTGCCGCAAACAACTTAGTGATTATATTTCCAATCAAGAAATGTCATAACACAAGAATAACAAAATCAAAATTGACAAAAAACTTATCGCTACTCTTTGGAAACATTTTCAGCTATATTTTGTTGCCAAACAGCTTATCTGGTGAAATATTACAAGCAAGATATAAAAGACATCAACGCATTTGCCAAATTCCTTAGTTTGTAGATTACAGCTACGTCGGTTGGCCTGTTTACCAACTCAAAACTTAACAAATGTATCATGTTATGAATAGTTGTATTTTGGCCAAATAATCAGCAATCAGCATTGCCATACAACGTGACAATGCTGACAACCTTTTGGGCACTTTTCGTGTTGATAGCAATGACTAATTTTTTAATGACCTTGTGATTCTTTCCCCTCCCTTTTTACATGTACATGTACATATCATTATGCTAAGACTCTTAGCTTATATTTATGTAAATGTTTACCTGTGATGACTTGGGTACATGAATTTACTATCTGTCCAGGCTGGCGCGACGTGTGCTCGCGCGGGTCCCGCGGCTCGGGCGGCGCGGCGGCGGCGCTGGAGGCGCTGGCCAGCGCGGCGGCCAGCGCGCGCGCCCGCCCCGCGCCGCACCACGCGCGCCTGCCGCGCAAGAAGACCGCCACCATACGGCAGCTCTTCACTGCCGCTAGCAAGTTCCAAAAGAATCTGAGGAGGTATGTTTGTAAACTTATTTACTGTCCTACCCGAATTTCAGCATGAGTGGCCCCACTACAAGGTGGATCGGATCGATATGAGAAGCACAGGACTGTTTAAGAGATGCTCGCGACTACTCGGGAGGCCTAAAGCCTATGTACAGCAGTGAATGTCTTTCAGTTGAATGATAATGATCTACATAGGTATAGAAACTAAAAACAAAAATATGAGACTAATACTGGTTCCACCTAGAAATTGACTTTTGGCTCACCCAAAATCTGACTTTCGGTAACTTATAAAAATCTCCAGTTTTTTCAATATCGTATTTAATGTTTCAGGGGCGTATACCTAGCCTGCATCTTGTACCACGAGGACAAAGTGCTGGTGACCAGCGAGGAGTTCCTGCCGGTCATCGAAGTGGACGAGACATACCCCACCTGCATCTACACCGACTTCCATTGGCTCATGAAGGTAGGTACTTTTTTACTGTATAATATATCTAAGCGGCATTTTAAAGGTAAGACTAAAGGGGTGACGATCCTCGCTGAGTGACTGACAGCAGCTGGGTGAGAGGAATGGATGGACCGATGATATATGATGATGCATGGGGACGGAGACACTGGTTTGCTATAGGCTGATTATGTGTCACCCCTCTTTTTTTCGGAGTAAACCTTCGAAAGGCGCGGGCTTTGGATAGGATCGGGGAGTGTGGGATTTTTACCTCACTAAAATCACCCCATGCAGTGGTCACCATCTGCACCTGGAAGTTACCGTTACCTCTCAAAATGCCGCTCCGACCCACCCCCCCCGTGCAACGCCTGTTAGGGCACTGCGGGACTGTAAGGGGTCTCCCCAAAACCTAAGTGTGCAAGGCAGCACGTGACCACTGTGCGCAGTCTTCCCTGAGATCACTTGGTGAGCGAACAGAGTCCTCTAAACGCCCGTGACTCCACAGATTATGTACTTATTACACTTTTTAATCCAAAATTTTACGATATCCCGAATCATTTTATGCTATTTTTAGGCTGTTGCCCAAAAACAGTAATACTTTAGCGATTAAATCTATGCTAGCAGAGAAAAGTAATAAATTTTCAATTCAAAGTTTATGATACACAATACAGTGTCGTAAAAAAAAGTTTTTTTTATGATTTTATTAAAGTTGTTATTTATTAAGGAAAGGTAAACATCAATAAAGAAATCTTAAACTTGCTATAAAACAAAATAACTACAAACATTGCTAGTTCTTTCTAGGGTCAGGATTTTTCATTCAGTAAGCACAGTTTTCCTTTGGCAATAAATAAAGTAATGAAAAAGTAAAATTTTATTATTAGAGGTGCACAAGGCTTTATTATTGTGTGGCTCCAACTGGCAAAGTTATCTCAGTCGTGGCTAAGTTCTGGGGACATTTAGTAAACTTGAAACTAAAAATTTATCTCCCCTATTCCAGGTATCATGTTCATGGGACGACGTAAAGGCGCTGCGGTCAGACATGGAGAAGCACACGTCTTCGTCCATTCACTTCAGACTCAAGCTGCTGACGGCGGCCGCGCAGATGCAATCCGCACTTTGTATACAGGACTTAGGTTAGTGTCGATTTATTCGTCTTACATTCCAATATCGCCATTACTAATCTCCTGGGGTAGAAGGGGAAAACATAGCTAATGGTGTGAAGAAACAATAGCCAGTCAGTGGGGCTGGTAGCCTGTCGGGCCGTCTTGCCCAATTGTTCCTACCTAAGTATTCATCATTCGTGAAGTCTGTTTTCATGCACTATGGGTTAACCCGTTCATCTGGAAAATGCCCTTGACCTTGAGTTTTACAAAATGCCATATCCATTTTCTCCCTTCAATAATCATTTTCGCAAGGCAGCTGGTAGCAGCTAGATGAAAGTAGCCGTCAAGCAAGTTATGGCGTGTGATTGGAGAGGCCCATGTCCAGCTGTGAACGGTATAGTCTTACTACACGTACCTACTTTAAAAAAAAACCGGCCAAGTGCGAGTTGGACTCGCGCACCGAGGGTTCCGTACAATTTAAAATTATTAAAAATATTTTTATTATATGATATAACTAAAAATTTACGGTTTTCGCAATTTCTCCTTTATTTGTGCTATAAGACGTTGCTTCGTACCAAATTTCAAGATTCTGAGTTCACGGGAAGTACCCTGTAGGTTTTGATTCCCTTGCGAGTGTCGAAAACTTGCGGAAATTTGCGGCATAAACGGCTGTATCTTTTGATTGCGTTGGCTTAGAAGTTTGATTTTATACCTCCCTCCTCCCTCCTCCTACCTATACCTCCACGCGTTCCTGAGAAAAAGAGTCTTGACAGACAGACGGATGGACGGACAACAAAGTGATCCTATAAGGGTTCCGTTTTTTCCTTTCGAGGTACGGAACCCTAAAAATACTGCCTGCCTTAAATTACAGTTTTTACATTATGCTCCATTACCTTCCAGGCCAACTCTACCACAAGCCGCTCCGGGACTCCCACGGCACCATAGTCCTGTCTTGCGTGAATAGCGTCAAGTCCGTGAAGTCAGTCTCTGCGCTGAACTCGCGCTGGGCGGCCGTGTCGCGCCTGCGCCGAAGAGTGCTCAGTGAGGATAACACTATAGGGGAACTGCTCATGGCTTCTGTTCATGAACAGATTGCTTATCATCAGGTAAATAAGCTGCTTATTTTCTAAGAAATGATTTAAAATTGATTTTAATATTATAAGTGTCGAAGTTCGTTTAGATATCGTGACCTTTAGGGTCAGTTCACACCGAGACGCGACGCGACGCGACGCTGCGCGCACACTTTAAAAGAGTGACTCAAAATATACTTTATTTTCTACACGAAAAGGTACACATTGCATTGTGAGAGTTCGCGTTGAGAATATATTTTGAGTCACTCTTTTAAAGTGTGCGCGCAGCGTCGCGTCGCGTCGCGTCTCGGTGTGAACTGACCCATAGATCAAATTAACTAACAAACTATTAAAATATATAATTATGTTCATGTGGTTCGTTGTATTTATTACAGCTTTTAAAAACATAAAGTAAAAAGTCTTGTTATTTTACAGCATTATACATGTTATCCACTTATTAATATTTTCTCCTATAATTGCAGGTATCTCGCGTACAACTTCCCCGGGGATTATACTTGGGCTACCTAAAGCTGCAGTCGTCAGTAGAAGTTGTTCGTATCGTTGCGCCTGCGCGAACTCCAAACGTACCACCACACACTCGCGTCAGGGACAACCCACATGTGTCTGCGTAAGTAACCATATTTTGATTGAACTTTATTCAAGATTCTTCAAAGATAAAAATATAGAATCAATCCAGAATGTTTCTCCTGTCTATATATATAAAACTTCGTCTTTTCCCTTTACAGAGAAGAATGGGAGCACCTAAAAAACCAATCCGGAAAATCTGATGACTCACAAGCAATCAACAGTCTCGCTATCAGTGGTCATGAGAAACCCTCAGAATCTCAAGAAATGTTCCTCGATATGATCGCTTCAGGCGCACGAAGACTCTTCAAGGAAATGGAAATCCCCATCGAAAGCGTCATAGCCCACCGAATATACGACCTAGAGGTCGTTGAACTGAACAATGACGTCAGTTTCGTCATGATATGTCCCCCCGCAGAGCAAGCCTGCTCAGTGCCAGGACAGAAGGAAATCCTCCTACAGAAGGGCGATCTACTCAGCTTACCGATACAAGCATTCGAAATGATACACCTGCAAACGTATCACACGAACATTCTCAACAAATACTCGAAACTCAGCTGCGTTCTAGAATTAGACGTGGCTTTAGCCGCCCATTCTCATAGAGAGGCGTTCTCTTGCACAGAGTTGCAGACAGCCAAAGAAAGACTATCTAAACTGGAAGATCTCCAGAATAACCTGAACACGGTGTGGAAGGCAGAACGATGGCTCATGGACCTGATAGGGTTCGCTAGAGATAAGGATAAAGCTGCACCGAGTTCTGGAATATTGCTCAAATACATTTTCGATAAAACACCGTCACAGTCTACAGAGCCTGCCGAGGTCAATGAGACGGATAGCAAGTTTAAAGACTTCCTTCAGATACCATCGAGAGATGGCAAAATTACCAAAACTTCCCCTGGCAGGGGGTCTTGGCCTGGTCCCGCTGGGAACGGTAACCATGCCAACTTACATCCTGAGTTCAGCAAATCTGAACAACAGTTGAGCCTCTCCCCTCGCCAGACATCAGTGTCTACGCTCAATCTAAGTAGCTCACAATTCTTGAACCCAGAAAATCACAAATTCCCAAGAAAAGGCAGTGCCGACTCCCAGTTCACACAATGCAGTGCTATAAGCAATAATTATATGAGTAGCAATTCGCAGTTCGACATAAAGTCGTCGACTGGTTCTCATAATAGCATCGGCAGCAATCGTTTACCGCCATCTCGGAGTGAAGATACTCTGGTACTCCAGAACGAAAACGTGGAGCCGAAGCCGAGGCCTCACAGTATTAACGCTAGTTCCACCACATCGAGCCCTCTGCTCACAGTTAAAGGAGGATATTATCCCGGAAGTATGATAAGCGTTAGAACCTCTAAGGGTAATGTTTCCGAATCCGCCCAGAGTCTATCAAGTGACTCAGAGAGCCAGACCTGTCCTTTAACAACAGTTCCTTTGAAAGTCCGTCCTCAGGGGAAACACTACAGGAGCCCTTGTAGTGTCATAGCTTCGAAGAGTATGACGAACGTGAAAGGAGAAGTAGACTTCACTGACACGGGACAGGAGTTCGCCAAGACAAATTTGTGCGTCAAACGTCAGCCATTGCTGGAGACGCAGGAGGATGCGGAGTATCACAATAAAGTTCCAAAGACTGATGAGAGGAGGGATAGCGAGGATGTGAAGGGGCCGGAGCAGCGCACGCCTGACCAGGCCGGGATATTGCAGGTAAATTACAAGAAACCATTTTAATTTCAACATTAAAAAGCCGACAGGCAAACGAAAACTTAATTAGTAGAATGTTTCTTCAAATAAGTTATTAAGTACTTAACTTTTTGTTTTAGCAAAAAATACAAATGAAACGACTTAATGTACACATCTGCAATTTAATTTATGTTAATACGTGTAACATCAACCTGTATTTACGAATGCATGACTGATACTTATCGTTTTTTCCAGGTATTCGCTGCATACGAAACCGGCTTGGCGGCGGGGACCTCGCTCAAGTTGCACGTGACGCCGCGCACGTCAGCGCGGGAAGTCATCGACCTAGTTGTCAAACAACTCAACATGGCCGCCGTGCTAAAAGGAAAACCTGGCCCAGTTTATGGCCCAGAGAAACTACAAGACTTCTGCCTTGTAGCCGTCATAGGCGCCCGCGAAAGATGCCTCCGAGATGACTTCAGACCCCTGCAACTTCAAAATCCGTGGAGAAAGGGACGATTGTACGTCAGGCTCAAACATGATGTGTTGGCAGCACTGCAGCATTCTGCCAAACAACCCGCTTACATTTGAACGGGTCTTATTTGTATACTAGGCAAAGGAATAGAGATATTTTTTCGTGGCATAGGATTTATAATTGGAACTGCTTAGTCACAGTAGGAAGGTAGGTAGCGCTTGTAAATGAGACATAAGAAACGACTTAGCCATCTGGAAACTCCATCGCTTATTATTTTAATTTGGGATGAATATTACAATTATTTCTGTCCATAACCTGCTTAAAATCGGTAATCGTTTGGTCAATTACTTAAGATTTCTTTCTTGATACGATTTTTTCATTTCTACAGTGACTAACGTCTTTATGAGTTTCAATTTGGTGCCAATTCTGATTATGTTAATGCTTTAAATAGTTAAGTGAAAGTTGTGAGTATTAATAGTAAATATTTAAACAGAATTTATGGTGCTTTTCACTGTAAAATATTATCGCTTTAATGTCTCTATCAGATTTCCACAGATTATTTGTTAGACTGGTATAGAGTTTATGCTTAACGAGATAGCTATTCCTGTTTAGATGAATTTCTACTTCTTATCGTGCTGTTTATGTAGTTCTATCGATCAATTTAAACTATCTTAGATCATAGACTTACTTACCTTAAAAAAATCTTATTCAGATATCATAGAGAATCATCAAAAACTCATTCCTCTTCTAAGGCAAATTAAAAAAAAAAACAATCGCTTTGAAAATAGAAAACAAAAGAAAAACTTTTTCTTAATTTGGTAAATGAACAAATAACGTTTTTTATTTTTTTATTAAATAAACTCGTACAACGTGTATCAAAGTGCCTGATTATTTTCGAAAAATAATACTTACTGATAAAATCATATCTCTGAGGTAAACAGGGTTAAATTTTATTACCTAATAATCCACGATACTATTTTTACAGTTCTTTATCGGTGTGTGATTAAAAGCAATAAAATAAACGGACAGATTATAACATGATTATCCCACTTACAGGAATGTGGTGATTTTTTTTTAAGCAATAAAATAAACGGACAGATTATAACATGATTATCCCACTTACAGGAATGTGGTGAAATAAAATTAACTAAGGCCCATCGTCGATGACCCTACTCAAAACCATATAGATTCCTGCCAATCTCACCAATGAGTAGCCAGATACTTTTGATTAGCGTCGTGGACAATCGGTCTAAGTATGTACCTGCCTATTACCCACTTCATCTTGAACAGTATTTTCCTAGATATTCATCGATATTTTTTTACCACCGCTGCATGTAATAAATGTCTACGTAGGTACCAACATCAACATGATTAGGGAACTATACTTATCCTATGCAATTATAAAAAGAGTTTGTTATCGAATATAGGCGTAGAATAAGTGTAAATAATTTAAAACTAATGTAATCTATTGTTAAAATTAATTATGTAGATATATTTTGATAATTTAAACTGTGCGAATGTCGAGAAGTTATTTTGTAAATAACTTTTGTTTCCACTTTTAAATTAGGTTGCGTAAATATTATTTACGAAAAGTGCATGAATTGATAGAAAATATGAGTGGTCCCAAAAAAATACTTTTACCCTAAATATTTCTCCTACGTGCTGTAGGATTATTTTTATTACTAATTAATACTTAGATCTCTTAACAAAATATTTTGTTATTTAAATTATATAATGAGTATTATCTTATTTAGATGATTATGAATGGACTGAATGATTGTTTCTTATTTTAAAATATAATACTCATAAATTATGTAATTTACAATAATTTTACTGTAAAGTAATTGTAAATTCTGTAGGTAATTGCTGTGTACAAAAGGGTGTGTAAATTAGAACAGAATTATAAAAAAAATATAAAGATGTAAAAGAAATTATCAACGATTCGAGCCATAAATAAAAGATATATTGCAATTTTTAATAAAGCCTAACTGAATGTCTTATGATATAAATAATTTAAAGTTTTATTTTAGATTATCTGTATGTATTCACCCTATCTGGTGTTGTACATTAGAAATTAGCGAGAGTGGGGTTACGAAATGATGCACAAAAATAAATGTATTTCAAATCTTTTCATGTAATTTTATTTAATAAAATCCTATTTTCAAAATACTCCCTCTATGGTTAAGTGGTGGCAAGCGCGATCTCTAAAAGTCCCGTGTCTGGGTTCGATTCCCGGTTCAGGAAAAGTGTGGCTCACTCACCTCCTTTTATATGGGACTACCTGCTTCGTAACACCTACGAGATGGCAGCTACGTAACGCCTACGATACGAGACAACTGCTATCTCCTACCTATCAGACGTCTGCTACGTAACACCTATGTTACGAGACGACTACTTCGTAACATCTATGTTACGAGAGAGCTGCTGCTACGTAATGCCTATGTTACGACACGACTGCTACGACACACCACACCTACCAGACGTCTGCTACGACACCTAAGAGACGACTGCTACGTTACGCCCACGTGACAACCGCTACGGAACGCCCACGTGACGACCGCTACGGAAAGCCCACGTGACGACCGCTACGGAACGCCTACGTGACGACCGCTACGGAACGCCCACGTGACGACCGCTACGGAACGCCCACGTGATGACTGCTACGTTGCGCTTACGAGACGACTGCTACGGAGAGCCTAAATGACACCTACGAGATTCTCCCTTTTCAATGGAGGAACTTTTTACCCTAATCCTCCATCCTCTAATTACTCACAAATATCATAAAGACGTCAACTGCGGGAAAATATGCCTCTCTCAAGGGTTGCTACAATGATCGGTCCTGCGTCTCCCACATTCAGTGGATTTCCGTCATCTTCCACTAGGTGAACTAGGTCGTCTCCTTGTGGGGCCGGTTAACCAAGCTAGTTCGCTTTTTTATTTCACTGTAGGTACTTTATTTAGGAAACAAACGGATGCATTATCAACCTAAAGTAGGTAACAAAATATAGCTACAATAATTCATCCAGATACAATTTTCTCGGATTACTAGACATACAACAAAATTACATAGTCCTATCTTCGTACAATTGAAAAACTTAGCTTATGCTTCTCAGATAGGAATATTTAACTCTATTACTTACGTACGATAAAATGGCGGGCCGTTTTGGAAGACCGTTAGATTCTTGTAAAGATTAGATTGCCGCTAGAGCGTTTTCGATGATGGAACCTTATACCCTGTTCCTCCGTCCCATACTCACAAAATGTAGGATTTAATAAAATGTCCGTTTACGTTGATAGTTGGCGCTATTTTAAGATTGCATCCGTTTCAATAGATGCATGCTGTTAATCAAGTTCCCTTCAAGGTCCGTTCAATGGCCGTAGATGGCTGTAGGCCGTCTTGATAAAGATAAAGAGTGTAGAACCGATAACGATAGAAACAAACTACCTACCATAACCTCCATTTAACTAATAATTCAATAAAAACCGTTGTGAAAACAAACAAGTTGAGGAGAAGTAATTCATTTAAACGCTAGCAACCAAGAACCTCTAAATCTATGCTGGCAACACAGTAAAACTGTTTGTCATTGTCATTTGATCATTTCCGTCCGTCATTCACCTCAAGTCTCAACTCATTCACTCGTTGTCTCGGTCATTGACGTTGTCAACTTGTTGTCAAGCGAATTCTTTTGAAAAAGAAAACTAACATCGGACTGAATTTCATATTCAGTTTTGAGATTTGACAACGTTGCCCTTTCTACACAGAAATAAAATAATCTTGTTAAAATGAGTTTAGTGGCTAACACCGGGTAAGATAATAGTATTCGGAACCTGTACATTTGTGTGGTCTACTTTCTTCTAATTTTTCGTAACGTTGTTTAATTAGGAAATTGGCTGGACGGACGCTGTTCATTACTGGCGCGTCTCGAGGCATTGGTAAGGCTATTGCTTTGAAAGCAGCAAAGGATGGTGCCAACGTTGTTATTGCCGCCAAAACAGCTGAGCCGCATCCTAAGCTGCCTGGAACTATTTATTCTGCAGCTGAAGAAAGTAAGTGTATTCACCTTCTTTATCAGCTTTGCATACTTTCTATCAATAGCCAGGAACCTCGTTTAATTCATAAATCTACTTTAGCTTGATTAAATATGAAATGATATGAGTTGGACTTTGCCCTCCATATTGCTTTGGACTTCGAACTTCGATAATTGACCTAGATGGATTTGTTTTGTAAACTATCACTTCAATGTTGTGTATGTCTATTGTATAATGAGGATACATAATGCCTTTTTTTGTACCTCTCGGATATAATCATAATAATTGCTAAACAGAGAGCTATGACATTACACAATTTAATGATATACGTACAAAAGTACTACATATTGGCCCTTAATAATTACATTTGGTTAAAAGTGTATACTCTTCTTCTTAGCATATTGATAGCAATCTAATTGGACTTGGCCCAGGATTTGGCCAGTGTATATTATTTAGACTGTTATCCTAACACCCACTAAATCAGCGCCACTGTATTATGTTGCCTGTGACAGTTAACAAATTATAAAAATATAATTATTCATAGTTAGTAATTTTATAAATCATAGTTCCAGCTGTATGCTATAATGACCATTCACATACAAAGAAGTTAAGCATTTATTCCCACATATTTTTCAATCAATATTACCGCAAATTATAATTAACCGAAATGGTTTTACATTAGATCTCACAACCTTTTGCGATAGAAGAACTGCGTTGCGAGACTTGCATTTTTGTACATGTTATAATTTAGATGGGTATGCTTAACCATTTATTCTCTTATCCCTTTAGCAGTCAGTACCGCAAAATTCTTCAAAAAAAACATGCAAACGTCTCATCATACAGACAAAAAGAATAAGCTATTATTACCTTGTCTAAGATAACTAGGCGTGCAGATCATAGCATAGCGGTATCTACCAAACGTTTAACAATCAGATAAAAAGTATTACAACATACTTTGCAGGAGTCTTAAGCCATAAATATCAACAATCTCTTGATAAAATTCTGTACTTATTTGGATTGGATTTTGTAATTTTAACTTTAAAACTTTGGTTGACCTTGATCAATTTGTTTTACATTTACATTTGTTTGAATGTTTATCTTATGTAGAGTATTCATACTAACACTATATGGATTTACTGGTCTGAAACAAAAAGTTTGAATTTGAATTTAACCCTTCGATTAACAATAGTACTAGATTGAGCGCTACAAAAACGGCCGGAATAATAAGACCACAAATAATGTTATGGCCTTATTTTGTAACATAATTTTTTCTACCTTATACTACTTTTACTTTTACCTTGCATTGAAATTGTTTTATTTTTCCATAAATATATTTTTTCTTCTTTAAAAGTATGTTTAGCTACTTTTCAAACAAAGTAGTAAATACACGAATGATGTAATCAAATATTTTGTAAGAATTTTATGATTTAAAAGAGTGTCCATGGAGTTTCTTGCCCGTTCTTCTCCATAGGTACCTACGCTTTGGAATGGGCAACTAGCTTCATCTTTCTGACTGACCGACCCTTTGACAATTCAAAAGTGCCTGTAATTGGTTTAGTTGAATTAAATGATTTGAGTTTGAGTTTGAATAGCAAACAATAATAAACTCTATATTTGAAAGTTAATGTTTATAATCAAGTTATAAGCAAACATGGCCACTTGAGAAATAGGTTTATTTCCTATTCCTTAACCTAGTGCTACTGTTGATCAAAGATTTAACCCGTGACCATCCACGGCATCCACCATTACTGGATTTATGTAGAATACTTAATAAAACTGTTATTCCATTATTTGCCAACCTTTGGGCACTTGTTTATTTATAGTTTAGTGACAACAACCTGCATACCATAGATTTATTTTATGTTTTTAGTTGAAGCCCTTGGAGGCAAGGCCCTGCCATGCATTGTCGATGTGAGGGATGAGAAACAACTACAGAAGGCTATTGATGAGGCTGTCAAGAAGGTAAACAGACATTATGAAACATTAATATGTATAACCTGCACTCTAATTGCATAACACACTAGAACTCGAATCATTTTGAAGGATGTTGCTAATCCATTGCTTCATATATTCGAAGAATTTGTCTGCTCAACAACGTAAATAACGCAATGAATTTTGTTGAACTGTCAAAGTAAAAGCTCACATGCGCATTTATTATTTATTAGGTTTAAAATTCACTTAATCTAAACATTTCTTGTACCTATATTACAGTTCAATGGAATTGACATCTTGGTGAACAATGCGTCAGCTATCGTGCTGACCGGCACCGCTGAGACCGACATGAAGAGATACGACCTCATGCACAACATTAACACCAGGGGAACTTTCTTGGCGTAAGTGACTCCTGCTTCCTATTTGCGTAACACTGTCTCAATCACAATCCGAAAGTTTTGAAGGATATTTCTAATATCCATTGCTTCAAAGGTTTAACAAATTCTTCTACTCAACAACGTAAATAATGCAATGAACGTGGCTAAACTGTAAAAATGAAAGAAGATGCGATCAATTATTCTTTCGCCATTTCGTCTCGGATAGTCAGTTTTTTAGGGTTCAATTTCCTCGAAAGGAAAAAACGGAACCCTTTTAGGATCACTTTGTTGTCCGTCCGTCTGTCTGTCTGTCTGTCAAGACCCATTTTTCTTAGGAACGCGTGGAGGTATCAAGCTGGAATTTATATCAAATACCCTGAGTATTTGATATAAATTCTCTACTGACCCTAGGAGCTGTGAAAAAATCAAACTTCTATGCCATGTTTATGCCGCAAATTTCCTCATATTTTCGACACTCGCAAGGGAATCAAAACCTACAGTGTACTTCCCGTGAACTCAGAATCTTCAAATTTGGTACGAAGCAACGTCTTATAGCACAGATAAATGAAAAATTGCGAAAACCGTAAATTTTTAGTTACATCATATATTAAAAATATTTTTAAATTGTACGGAACCCTCGGTGCGCGAGTCCGACTCGCACTTAGCCGTTTTTTTTTTAAACATGACGTAAAAGTCTACTCATATCCTATTTACAGAATATAATCATTTCATTTACATAGTTCAAAAGTCTTAGTGACTTTTGTAGCGGTCATCATTGTTTTCATATTTATTTTTGAATATCATAAAATATATTGTAGATATTTTTTACTGGTAGTGTATTTTTGTAAGAGAGGTTTCTTAAGTAAATTAATCAACTTTAAACAAAATAACATCCCACTAATATTATAAACGTGAAAGTTTGTATGGATGGATGAAATCAAAATCAAAAGTCATTTATTCAAATTAGGCTGAGAATCAGCACTTTTTGAACGTCAAAATTACAAAAGACAGTCCCCCAAAAACGCCCGCCCTTCACCACTTCCTAGTGCTATCGCTGGGAAGAAGAAGTGGCGCAACAAACTCCCCAGCAGCACAGCTGTCTGTTCGATTTAAAAAAATACCTGATTGTATACAATACTAGGTGCTTATGTTCGGTAATTAACATTACAAAACCAGAACATAAAATTTAATTATTTGCCATAATATGTCAGCTAGCCACGCCAATATACCAACAAATATAATAAAAACTATACGTACTCAAGCTAAAAAATAATTAATTAAAATGTAAATAAAAAAACTTACTACCCAAATAAAAGCCTCCAGGCATAAAGGGCGTGACAGCTTACACATTTATGCATTGCTGGGTTCTAAGACCTGGCAGTAAGCTAATTCTGGAGAAGGAACATAAACATTGTCTTGCGTTAAACTAGGGTGACCAACTATTCTTATCGTCTAAGTAGTCGTTGATGGAATAGTATGCCTTTGAACAAAGGTTGGATTTTAGTTGAGCTTTAAACGCATTATAAGGCAAGTCTAGAAAAGAAGAGGGTATCTTGTTATAAAAGGTTATACCAAGCCCAACAAATGAATTATGAACCTTATGAAGCCGGTGAAAGAGGGCACGTAGTTTGTCCTTATTTCTAGTGTTAACACTGTGAATATCACTATTTTTAGTGTACAAGTGTAAATTTTGCCTAATATATAAAATGTTGGCAAGGATGAATTGTGATGCAACCGTGAGAATACCAATATCTTTAAAGAAATCTCTTAGAGAAACTCTGGCACCTAGCTGGTAAATTGCTCGAACAGCTCGCTTTTGAAGGACAAATATATTTTGTATATCAGCGGCTTTGCCCCACAGCAGAATACCGTAGGACATAACGCTGTGAAAATAACTAAAATAGACTAAACGAGCTGTATCAACGTCAGTGTATTGTCTTACTTTCCTGACGGCGTAGGCAGCCGAACTGAGCCTTCCTGCTAGACTTGATATATGAGGTCCCCACTGAAGTTTGGCATCTACTGTTAGTCCTAGAAAAATTGCCGAGCCTACAGTTTCAAGCACCTCTTTATCTAAGACGATGTTGGGTCCTAGGTTTCTAACATTCGGTAAGGCGAACTTTACACATTTGGTTTTCTTGGCATTGAGAACTAAATTATTTGACGTAAACCAATCTGTAACTATTGAGAGTGCACTGTTTACGTCGTCAAAACGATGGATGTTTTTTACTCTTTCACGCAAAAACTACTGAACGGATTAGGATGAAATTTTGCGCACAGATGTTTTATAACCAGGATTAACATAAAGGATACTTTTTATCTCGATATTCCAACGGGATCGAAACTTATGCGGGTGAAACCGCGGGGTGCAGCTAGTTAAAAGATAAATCTGTACTTATGAAAATAAACAATGTTTCAATTTTATTGTTATAGAGGTACACATTGTAGTTTTATTATTTACAAAAAACACTGTCTTTTATGCAAATTATTTAAATTACACCAATCATTTATGATCTGTAGCTAAATGAATTGAGATTACCTTGACTGTTATGATTGCCAAGAAAATACAACGAGCATAACATCAAGCCTGTATTTCCCGAAGGGCAAGGCAGCGATGTTTAGTTTACCCGCATTTCGCCAGTTAGGGGCTGTTCATTTATCACGTAAGATAATTTGAGGGGGGTCCAAACAAGTCTTATTTTTTCTTACGTGGGGGGGAGGGGTCAAAAACTGTCCAAAATTGTCTTACGTAATAAATGAACAGGCCCTTATTGTATACAGTACTTTCACAGCTATTTTACATCTGACAGCAAGCTTAGGGCAATGAGCATAAAGCTCACTTTGCAGCAAAATCCGAGAAAAAGAAACTGTGAAGGGAGTAGATCCCATGTTATAGAGGGAGAGCAATAGATAGCTTACATATATTTTAATTGCGAATTGCGATTATGTATAATTAAAATGTTTATATCTTGTAGGTCCAAGCTGTGCCTGCCTCATCTGAAGGCTAGCAACCATGCGCACATCCTCAACCTGTCGCCACCTTTGAACATGAACCCCTACTGGTAAGTAGCGTAGCACAATCAGCCTATAATGTTCCCAGCACTGGGACACGTTCCTCCTCTCGGTGACAGGGAGTACTGGTAAGTAGATAAATAGAAATGGAAAAGATTATTTTTATTTTTAAATAAGATTGTAGGTACCTACTGAATTTACATTTATTAACTTTTATGGTCTAACATACATAATATAACATCACGCTTGTATTTCCCGAAGGGTTAGGCACAGTCCAGGGGGTCTACTCCGAAGTGCAAAGTGCGAAAGTTCGGATCGGAGCGATTTGACGGCACGGTTGGCGCAGTGGTTAAGCGATTGACTGCTGCGCTGCGTGTCGCGGGTTCGATTCCCGCACGGAACAAATATTTGTATGACATACAATTAGTTGTTCCGGGTCTGGCTGTTTGTGTATGTGAGTTTATATGTCTGTAAACGCACCCACGACACAGGAGAAATTCCTAGTGTGGGGCAACGTTTTTCAAAAGAAAAAGAAGAAAAATATTCGAAAGAGTGTAGGATCGGGACCGACCGAACCAAATAGTAACTTGTTAGCAGGAAACGGCCGAACATTCGGCCGATACTACTTCGGAGTAGACCCCCTGGTGTACCTCTAGTACGAGTACACTTACATTACGCCAGTTATGTTTAAGTCCCATGTGATAGGGGACGAACCTAGTGCCAAAACGAGACTCCGGGCTGCTGCTGAGAAATTATATAAGGAAAAAAAGCATTTAACATTTTGAAAGCTAATTCCAACTGACACAAATTTTGAGGTTATATTGTCTTGTGAATAGTTGACACTAATCTAAAAATATTTGAATACGCAGAAGACAGCTTGTGTATGAAAATAAATGTTTATGTATAACTTTTTTTTATAATGTTTCGAAAAAACACGCACAGAGACACATATTAGGTACTTATCTATTACAAAATGAGTAGGTATTTCTAAAAAAAATATAAATATTTATATTTCAGGTTCTCTCTCCATGTGGCTTACACAATGGCTAAATATGGAATGTCCATGTGTGTGCTAGGCATGGCTGAAGAATTCAAGCAGGACAACATTGCCGTCAACGCTCTCTGGCCCAAGACGGGTATGTATTGGTAAAATAATTAAACAAGATTTAAAATATCTGTCGAAGACAGTTCTTCAGTCCAAGAAGCTTAATTATAATTTGTTTTACAAGACCGTCTTCCTTTACTCACGCACATAGTTTGTATAATTCGTTTTAACTTCTATGCAGCCAAAGGATTTTTTGTTTCTATGTAATGGCAACACTCTTTTACAGCTATTGCGACTGCTGCCATCGAGATGCTGACTGGCACCAGCTCCACCAGTCGTAAAGTGGACATCGTCTCAGATGCCGCTTATGTCATGCTTAGCAAGTACGTATCTACAATTCATTTTTATTACAGTACACTCCAACGTTCTAGTCAGCTGCACACAAGGACTCGGTATAGATTTATCGAGTAAGAAAGAAAGAAAGAAAAATGCGTTTATTGTCATTACACAAAATTAATACACCTTAAGACTATAAAAACAGTAAACAAATATTATAATGCCAAAAGGGCCTCAGCTCAGCATAATGTCAGATGACAACACAAGGTGTACCACCTGACGCTGATTTTCAGCTGCAACCCACGAGTGCCATACGCTGGAATAACAAACACATAGGGAAGTGTGTGTCCGTTATAATAAACTTAGTACTAGCTTTTCGCGGCCGCGTGGAGGTCGGAAATCCTAATCCTATGTCCTAACCAAGGTCATGAATGATAAACCCGTGTGCGAAAATCATTCAAATCCATTCAGCCGTAAAGGCATGATAGAGTTACTTTCCAATTCTGATATTCATGTATAGTGCGCATGTAAACATTCTCTACTAAACGTTTAGTAGAGAATGTTTACTTGCACACTATACTTAACACGAAGTAAAACTTAACATAAAACGTGCGACTAGGACGAGTACATCCATCCATACCTCAATATGACTGCTCAGTAATAGGATAATGGCGCAATCGAGAATGATTGCAGATAGTTCTATTTGTAAACGGATCATTATGCTTCTAACATAATAGACAGATAGACACGCAATGTAACAGATTTCATTTTTACGGACCTCAGAATAAAACGACCATTTTTCGCCAAGAACTACAAACCTTTTTAAAGTTACCATGACATGTATTTTCACTCTTCACAGGGACCCCAAAACATACACGGGCAACTTTGCTATCGACGAAGACGTTGTGCAATCCGTTGGTGTCAAGGACTTGACCCCCTACGCTTGCGACCCCAGTAAGTATTCGAGTTTAATGAAAATATCTCTTGTTGCCATTTAGTTACAAATAGTATGAGATTTCAATGCGTTAAATTTCCTTTATCAGTTCAAAATATCCACGCCTGGATTTGTTTTTCGTCCATTTATCAGCCGATCGATTCTGTAAAAATCTCACCGTGAAAAGTTAGGTGAAGTGAGCTGTCAATAGTGTCAATCCCTAGCATCAGTCAGCTCACTTCACCTAAGTTTTCACGGTGAGATGGTTACAGAATCGCACTGCAGTTATAGACCCACTGGTCGTCTGTGTGTCATTCGTTAGTTACGACCCGCTACGACGCCACGTTACGACGGTTTTAGCCGTTTTTATTTTTTTTCTTTATTTATTATACCGAGTATTTTTTTTTGCTCAAGTTCTTTAATGGAATCCTATTCCACTAGATCACACCATATTTCATATTTATATTTTTCTTGCAATGTCAACATCATTCTCCTGCCCTTATTCCAATTTACTTGGGGTCGGCGCTACATGTCTTTTTCTTCAATACTTCTCTATTAGTCGTCAACCTTGATAATCACCCCCTGTCTTCGACTTGCAATTTAGCGAATGGATAAAGCTCATTGATTAACTAATTAGTAATAACGCAACCAGTCTGTGTCAATGTTGTCGACTACCCATTAGGCGTAACCTTGGAAGGCAAATTGATCGCCCAAGGTTACATTATCTCCTCCATCTCAAAGCCAATATATTGTTAAAGTCACGCATCACAGTTTATTATCTACCATCCTACCATATCCTCTCTGTTTCTTAATTACTCTGTGCAATACTCAGAGGATCACTACACAGAGTAACGATTGATCACAGAGAACGTGGATAACTTATTACTGGACGGTTTCCTGGATGTTCCTGGGGCACTGTCACAGCACAGGAAGACTGTATCAACGGCTAACCGCGCCAGACAGTATCATACTTCTGCGGTCCACTACAAGGAAAAGGTTTGTCTTTGGAAACCTTAGATTGTGGAGGTATTTAGCTGTATTGGTAATTAGAATTCAACAACAACGGTTTTAGAGAGCAGTAGATCTGTCATATTTGTATAGTATGTTTTGTTTTTTGAATTATAATGTCAGTTACAGCAAATACGCCTTCTCAACGTCATAAGATACGACAACCCTGTATATGACGACTTTGTATATAGTTATGCTGTTAAGATTGTAATATAACCAGAAAATCAGTGGTCAAAGGTAAAAAAAAATCTTCCAAACAGGCATTTCCCAGGTCCAGGAAACCAGTCCAAACCAATTACGAAATTTAATAAGTGACGTTTTTTTTTTGGAAATTCAAATTGGGAATCTCCCTTTGTTCGCAGGCAACATAGACAATTTGTTACCCGACTTCTTCCTGGACCTACCGCATATGACCAAGAAGGAAGTCAAAGCTAAACCGGTGTGAAAAAATAAAAATGAATGTCTAGATTTATCTATGACCATTTGTTTATTATGCATGTTTGTTTTTTATTTTGTGTTGTCTTACCATGTTGCATGTATTATTAACAATTCCGACAAGCAGCGGTGATGAGTCCCGGTTTAATGGATATTGGTTCATCTTTATCTGTAGGATAGTAACACACTGGCGGTGACCACTAACCATGACGTGGACCGCCTGCATGTTTGCCGCCTAATATATGTAGTAACATAAAAAAAAAGTATTCTGCATGTTGGAAATACGTACTTATTAACATTTTGACCTAACTTAACTGTTTACAAATATGCTATTTTGAAGCTATTTAAATATGCATGGCAATACATATAAATAAAGTAGAGGAGTATATAATGTTGAGAGTACCTACATAAACAGAGTAGAGAGTTATTCTTGTAAATTCAGACAAATGGCTTGTAGGTGTTCTCAGTTATTAATAAATACCTACGATTTTACTAACATGGGAAAATCTCAAACCACTAATGAAACTGAAATATCAACTGATAAAATGTCGATAAAAAGTAAGTAAATATTGATAGATAGTGTTATCATTAATCATTACTCAAAAGCGCCTGAATGCTCGTTTATTTAAAAAATAATCATTATCTCTATGTTTTATGCTTTGCTATTAAAGTAGGACAGGCACAAGTTAATCCTACACAAAAAAAAAACAGTTGTATAAAATCGAGGTTTAATACCGATAATAATTTTTGTATTCGTAAAAACATCACGCTTATTAGTTTTCGACTTGGTTTTCATATTATTTTCTGACAATTACAGGAAGCCGGGTCCGGTGGCCAGATCCCAGCTCTCTTTGCTTCCATCACCAAAGTTCTCTCATCAGACTTGGTCAAGAAGACCCAAGCCGTCTACCAGTTCAATGTCAAAGGTATTATGATAATTATTATCATTTGTCGGACGTGCTTGGTATGAGCAGTCACAATTATATTCACATCATTTGGATGGCTTTTCTGAGTACGGCGATCATCTACGACTTTAATTCAGAATCTAAAATAATAATCAAGTTTTAGAACAACCAACGCAATGTAATACATGTTAAAGTTCAAATTCCATTGCAAACAAAATTTATTTAGGACCGTTTCTTTATGGTCACACAAAAATCAACTTTCGCTAAAATAGATACTGAGTAAGTAGGCGATGGAGTGTAAATTACTTATCTAAGATTCTATATTAACATTGGTTGACCATTTTTTTTTTAAGTTAGGCGCGTTATGAAAAAAAGTCAGAGTGAAATTTTAAGATGCGCGCGCATCACCGTCACACAAAATTCACAGTTTCAAGCTGTCCGCAAAACCGCTCATTATTTTTAAAGCTATACATCACTTTTTTCAGCATAAACCGGCCTGTACCTATTTTGAGCATTTTTTATAGCAACCTGTTTGTTCTTATCGATTTAAAAAAAAGGCAATGGACATCTACTATATAAAAATAAGTCGGGTTTTCCTTCCTGACGCTATAACTCCAGAACGCACGAACCGATTTACACGGTTTTGCATTCATTGGAAAGGTCTCGGGCTCCGTGAGGTTTATAGCAAAGAAAATTCAGGAAAAATAGGAGTAGGGTAGGAGTAGGGTAGGAGTAGGGTAGGAGTAGGGTAGGTGTAGGGTAGGAGTAGGGTAGAAGTAGGGTAGGAGTAGGGTAGGGGGTAGCACACCACGCGAACGAAGTAGCGCCGGGCAGCTAGAAATAATTTATATGGCAAAACAACGTTTGCCGGGTCAGCTAGTTTCACTATAAAAAATTGGTTGCCATAAAATTCTGGTCTTTTATTATGCTTTTAATTTCTTTAAAAAGGCCCGTGACTTGTTACCAGCATTATTCAGCTTAAACATCGAACTTTATTGTAACATTTCTTGTAATTAGTTATTAGAAATAAAATTGTTTTTTAATGATGCCAAAGAAGTATAACTTCTGACGCGCGTACATAAGTACACGCACCCATTATTATTTTTTTTATCGTGGAGAAATGCTCATGCATTCTGCACTACCACGGGGAGATAGTGCAGCTATGTGGGACTCTAACCCACTAAAACTTCACGGTGTCCTCCTCTACCGCTTACGGCGGGAACACGGGCACGCGTTAGCACTCATCCTTGAACCCGCCGCGGCTGTCCGTCACCGGACCCTCCTCTGGGGAGTACTCCCCATCACCGGCGCACCAGAACACATAGCACGCCGTGACCACCCCAGGGACCAAACCAGCACATGGGCGCCAGACGACCCCGTGTAATATACCCCCGAATATTATTATAACACTGAAATGTATCTAGGTAAGGAGGAAGGAGTTTGGCACTTGGACCTGAAGAACGGCGATGGACAATGCGGTCAGGGCGAGCCCAAGAACCCTCCGGACGCGACCCTCACCATGGATGGACAGCACTTCGCTGACATGTTTGCCGGTACGTACTTTTTTATACATTTTAATACTTCTAGCAGTAACATTCAGGAACTACCAAACGTGATTTACCTGGATAATAAATACCACATAGATATCACTGCTTTATTGTGATATTATAACTTACACTTATATATTTTACAGGTAAATTGAAGCCAACTACTGCATTCATGATGGGCAAATTGAAGATCAAGGGAGATATCCAGAAGGCAATGAAATTAGAGAAAATGATGAAATCCCTTGCTAAGAAGTAATGTTGATTCATATATCCCTCGATAAGTCTATACTACTTAGTGAATACTTGATATAGTGCAATAGAATCACAACTACTTTCAAAGAGGGTGTTATAATATCTTAGTTTTATTTTGACAACACTGAATTGTATCATAAAGAGCACTGGGAGTATCACAATCAGTTCCTTGGTGTAATGTGACAAATAATTGTCTTTGTTGTAAAGCAAGAGAGATCATAAATTGATAGACTGCCTCTGAGAACTGTACAATATTTATGTTTGTATATTTGTAAGTAGACTGGTCACCGAGTATTGGACCGTTGGGTCTCTTTATTTAAAATGAGATTTTGAAAGAGGCATGCGCTGGTGGATTTTTTAAATTACATATGGTTATGAAGCACACTGCAATATACACATTGTGAACTGTTAACAACTGGTGCCTTAGATCTAAGTACATAACTGCCAAATGATTGTATTTTTCATGCAGCTAGTATTTTTATAATAAAAAACAAAACATGTACCTAAGTAATAAAATGTTATAATCTGTTTATGTAAATAAAAAAATATTTTTACAGATGTCTTGAATTATTTTAATTAACTACTAATCCTGTTGTTTGTTAATAACGAAATGACTTGGGGTGATTATCTAACTTTTCCATAGACATTAAAAAGAAGACTTGAAAAATGGAACCACAAGCAACTTTTGTCTCCGCAACTAATTTGTCTCACATCAAGTCTACGGGTTTATATGAAAGTGCGTGCATGTAGTGTAGTGTATGTAGTATTAGATTTTGTCTCCCAAAGTTAATTTTATTCATAAAATGTTGACCACTTTTCTGACAAAAACTCTTTGCTTTTTCTTTAGATTTTTAAAAAGAGGAGCATCTTGATAAACCGTGCGTTTTACCTTATTAAAAAGAAACTCGTGCGTTTTACATTACAATAACGCACAAGTACGTAGTGAGATACAATACGATATTGAAATGGTGAAATATGAGACCCTTTACGAGCAATGTGATAGAAAGTTACATTACGTATTTATGCCAATATTAGCTTTCGATGATGAAGTAACATTTTGTTTGTATTAGCGACACAATAAGCAATCTACTTTCGTCACAAGTTATTTCAAATTTCGTCATGCGACCAACATTAAAAGATAACCTTGTTATCGGAATCGAATTCTCCCGCCGATTTGACCGACCTTGGTAGTTATTTGTTAGGTTATGTCCATTAAAGTGTCAGCTGTATGCGGCTATCGACGTAACAAGATATTTACAGTGTTTCTTACATTTCACATTAAACTGTGATAAAAATGTTTTCAATTGACGCCCCCGTTGAAATACAGAATTCAGAGTACTGCAATTATCGGTCTCCTCTGAGTACCCGATATGCTTCGAAGGAGATGCAATACAATTTTAGCGACCAGAAAAAGTTTTCAACCTGGAGAAAGCTGTGGATTTATCTGGCGAAAGCTGAAAAGGTAAGTTTATTTTATAAATTAATTAAAAGGTTTAAAACAAATGATTTGTTTATTTGGTTGTTAATTAGTGTTGTTTTTTTAATCTTTTCTTTTTAAAATGTTGAACTGTCAAAGTGTCAATCAGAGTTTTTTCGATATTTGACACGTGGTCTTTTAATCCTATCTGGCTATTATTTAATTTGGCCTATATTTTATCGAAATCACAGGTGGCTAGCCAATTTTCCAATGCTATTCTCAGGAAACTACAGTGCTAGTCACATTCAGCAAACAAAAGCTTGCGACTAGCAATAGTAGGAATAGTCGCAATCAGAGCTGAGTCATAGGCCCCGGCCATACGTTCAATTCAAAAATTTTGTACGAATACAGTTTATGAACTAGACTGGCCTTCATTATTAAATCAATGTTTAGGCTGTTAACAATGAATTCAAATGAAGTCATATCCAACACGGCGCAGAGGTGGCTGCATTTTTTGGTGCACAATCCGCAAACAGGTTGAACATAGTTTGCACTTTTGCAGCACAACTCCGCATTCCACACTCTGCTTAAGACTACAGCATAGCTATTCACAACCATTCGATACGCTTCCGTGGCGAATCTAGCATCAATTTAATTTTACTGAAAAAGTCTTCTAAAGGCTGTTCACAAATCCGGTAACCGAAAATGTTGTTAGTCTAAACAAAACTTATAACACCCCGTCGTTTTTGCGTCGGGGGTTAAAAATAGACAACCTGCTGTCGAGGACTAAGCAAATCATCATCATTTTCCTGCCCTTATCCCATGTTACTTGGGGTCGGCGCAACACGTTTTCTTCTTCCATACTCCCCTGTCAACCGTCACGCTATCATTCACTCCCTTCTCCTTCATATCATTCCTCACACAATCCATCCATCTATTCTTCGGCCTTCCTCTCAAAGGAATAAGGAGGACTAAGCAAATCAGGTAACCTAAAATGTGTCATTGTCGACTCGGAAGCTTGTCGAATGGTTGTGAATAGCTATGCTGATTTTTACTGAACATCTTAAATAGGCTCAGTATGTGTCCTTGGAGAACACCTACTTACTACTATATGAAAGCGATTGTTATTTTAAACTAAATCATTGATCTTCTACTAAGGATTAAAATGCTTTATTCAAACATTGATCTAGGGTCTAGGCTAATTATTGCTTCGTAACACTTTTGTCGCCCACAGAATAAATTGTGCCGCTTATTCAGATACGTTATGATCGATCTATCAAAGTGGACATAAATGCACTCTATTACTACGTAGAGAGTAGTAAGAGTGCATTTCTTTTTAGGTCGAAAGTACACAAGTAGGTACTCGGCTTTCTGCAGTTCTCAGCTATTAAACATAGATTAGGCACCTTTTTCAGAAAGGGTGCAAGATCTTAGTCTCCTCTCCACTTTATAGCGTGATTCAATGTTTCAGCATTCTTTGTGATTTTCTCAAACACATAATGTACGTTTGCCCCGCACGGCCCCCCAGAAATTGCGTTTTATGTGTGCACTAATGCAATGTACTCGCCTCTAGGAGTATATGTACCTGTTTCTTTTTCAATGTACCTCTGTACTTTTGAAGATATTTGCAAAAAAAGGGGGCCGTGCCAGCCAAACGTTTTCAGCACGGCCCCCGTGTAACTTGAAAAATATATAGCGTATTGAAAAGTTTCTTAAACCCAAGCAATGTACTCTATTAGCACGTTATATGTACCGCAACAGATATTGTGAATTCGTAATAACAAATAATATATAGATGCGGATAGGGGGCCGTGCTGGAAAAAAAATTATAAGAAAATATCTAAAAAAGACAAAACTATCTTAGCCAAAAACAATTAAAAAATAATTGATGTTTGGCAAGTAACATATGTAACGCATTGGTTTCTCATACAACTTGCTAAATTTGAAAAATAAACCAATTTTAGTTCATTCAGCACGGCCCTCTATAGTTGCCTATATCTTTTTAAATATGACATGTTTGTGTACAAAATTCGGTTTTCTGAATTATGTATAGGAGTACATTCGTTCCAAATAAATTGCGATTCTGCTGTATTAGTACTTTAAAAAATAAATCGGATCTAAAATATCATACATTACAACTTATGGGGTGACCATGATTCCACGTGAAAATGGATAAAAAAAATACTGCATAGATTCAGTAAATCTTTAATAAAATAAACAAATCAACAATAACGTACCTAATCTATATTCACGATATATGTATAGTAGGTCGCTAATCGAACAAATCAACAAATGTCGCTAAGCATAGCTCAAAAGGCTTAAAAAATCTACTGTACTGTTGTTAATTCCTTTGTAATTGAAATAGAACAGACGCAATGGTTTTGTGTAATATCCCGGTCACTATTAATTTAAAAAACCAAATTTATGAAGTCGTTGGTGCCATTGAATACGTAGGGAATTCAATGGAGACTCTGGGCCATTATAAGTGCCATACGCTTAGCTATAATCAGTGGCTTTGCTACGATGATTTAGCTTTGAAAATTAACAACAGTACAGTAGATTCGATATTCGTACACACCCTTACTTACGTTTTAGAGAGTGATCTTTGATGTTTTCAATACATCTAAAAATTAAAACCTTTACAAATATCCCGCTTTCACGCCGGAGTTCGATGACTATATGATTCTATGAGTGGCGGCTCTGGTAATTACAGTGAAGCGATTGCCATCTCACCTTCAGGATCAAGCCGGAACCAGACTCTAACTTTGGATCATGGTGTTTTAAATACGTCTATTTTGTAATAATAACTATAGTTAAATAAACATGTATTTAGAATCTAGTAAAGACCTAGTTGCTAAAAATCTACTCATGAAACCATGAAATGTTTAATAAGAAATCAATACCGTTGTAACATAATCTGTGATAATACTAGTTTTTCTATGATTATTCCACATGCAACATAATATTTCAGTTTTATGATTTTTAACTTTATTAAAAAAATAATCTGTGATTTTATGATAACGTAAGTTCAAGCATGAAACGAACAATATTCTAATTATTATAGTTGCTTGAAAAACCATCTGTGATTACGTGGGTTAAATTAGTTGCCTGTGATTATTCCAAATAATTAATGTAATTAATGGTAACGTAAGGTTCAATCAATGTGATTTATTGGAAACGTATTTGCGACTTTTTAAGCCTTTTAAGCTCTGTAGTGTTAGTGACACATAGTTATAGTTTTCTGTGATTACTCCTTATGTAAACTTAACTAATCTGTGAAATGTAATTGTATTGTAATGTACGGTTCAACCCATGTGGTTTATTGGAAATATATCTGTGATTTTTTTAAGCCTTTTGAGCTATGCTTAGCGACATTTGTTGATTTGTTCGATTAGCGACCTACTATACATATATCGTGAATATAGATTAGGTACGTTATTGTTGATTTGTTTATTTTATTAAAGATTTACTGAATCTATGCAGTATTTTTTTTATCCATTTTCACGTGGAATCATGGTCACCCCATAAGTTGTAATGTATGATATTTTAGATCCGATTTATTTTTTAAAGTACTAATACAGCAGAATCGCAATTTATTTGGAACGAATGTACTCCTATACATAATTCAGAAAACCGAATTTTGTACACAAACATGTCATATTTAAAAAGATATAGGCAACTATAGAGGGCCGTGCTGAATGAACTAAAATTGGTTTATTTTTCAAATTTAGCAAGTTGTATGAGAAACCAATGCGTTACATATGTTACTTGCCAAACATCAATTATTTTTTAATTGTTTTTGGCTAAGATAGTTTTGTCTTTTTTAGATATTTTCTTATAATTTTTTTTCCAGCACGGCCCCCTATCCGCATCTATATATTATTTGTTATTACGAATTCACAATATCTGTTGCGGTACATATAACGTGCTAATAGAGTACATTGCTTGGGTTTAAGAAACTTTTCAATACGCTATATATTTTTCAAGTTACACGGGGGCCGTGCTGAAAACGTTTGGCTGGCACGGCCCCCTTTTTTTGCAAATATCTTCAAAAGTACAGAGGTACATTGAAAAAGAAACAGGTACATATACTCCTAGAGGCGAGTACATTGCATTAGTGCACACATAAAACGCAATTTCTGGGGGGCCGTGCGGGGCAAACGTACATGGTATTTTGGCCTTTTTATTCTATGGTTGTTATTAGGTACTTTTCCACTAAGTACTTTTTTTTGCTTCTTACTGTGATAATCATATCTCATGATAATCATTCTAAACCTTGAATACCACCTGAGTTTATTTTCAATAAAACAATATTTAATGCTTTTATTTATTAGGTTGTTACATACAGATACATGTGTTTTACAATATTTTTATTCCTATCGAAAGAGTTTAGTTTGTGAGTGACGCGGGTACCTTTTGTTATTAAAATGGGGAATAAATAAGGTAACATTAGCGCCGGTTACATAAGTTATATATTTTTATTTACATGTTTCATATAAATCTTATATTTTTCTTATCATTAACTTTCACAACTCATGTGATAACCTCACATTAATTAATAATTTTAACATTAAATCTAAATTAACTAATCTTATGATGATGAAAAATATTCTATACTACGATTAAATTTTAGACACCAATTGAATCTACAACTACTTTCGAAGACACCATAATTATGAGAAGTAAATTAACTAAACTAGACGAAGCACAAAAGAAATAGGCTTAAACATAAAGGTGTATTCAACAAGAAATGTTAATAAGAAAACAAGATTTAATCAGATCATGACAGTGAAGTTACAGTTACGTATAATTTTGAAGACGATAGAAATAATCTGAAGTTGAAAACCTAACTACCACTGGACGGATACTGATTACTGCTTTGGTTTATCCTTTAAATATAACTAAATAATATATAATTACTTAAATAAAACCTAAATTATTCATAAAACTAAATTTGAATGAAAATAAAACGTGTATTGTTGACTTTACATTTTGGTGAATTATAAAATATTTTGCCACAAACGGAATGTTTAATTTGTGAGGATCTTTTCTGAATTAAGGGGGCAAATAATAATAAAAACATCGCGGTGGTTTTGCTTCACTTATTCGATAAGCCGTTATCCTTACCAGAAATGAAAAAGTCATATTTTTATCAATTTTAAATGATCAGATATTGTTTGCAAAAATGTAATTAGGACTTGATCTGATTTTATGGTAAAACTAACACACACACACACACTATCTACGAATTTATGGAAATAAAAAACAACTTTTTCATACGTGATAAGGATCACAAGCTAATGCGTTTAAAACTAAATACACCTACATAATAGAATTAAGCGGAATGTTATAGTAATATACCTAACCGAATAAACAACAACTTAAACTAATTACACTAAACTTGAAACGCAATAATTTAGAAATTCCTCGTAATGTCAAAAGCCTCTTATCCAAATCTACTTTCTACACTCTCTAGCATTCTACTCGATCCTTGCAAGGAAGGACTTCGCTTTACCTACACAATAACCGTTGCATACATCCCTATAAACCTTATCTCTAAACCTATACTTGCACTATCGGCCGAAACATCTTGTAATGTAAAAAAGGCTAGAAACAGCTGCTTCTGCCGAATAAACAATGCAATAATAAAAGTAATGCTACCAGATCAAATCTAAGCTGCGATAAAATAGCTTCGTTTTCGTAAAACTGCGTAAGTATATAGCTGCCTAAAATACTGAACGTAATTATTAATAAAAAATATAAGCTGCCTTTATAATTAAAATGAAAGCTGCTTCTTCAATAATGCGGTGAAAAATAGTTGCATTAAATATAGCTCTGAAGTATGTAGCTGCCTGTTCAATAATACGGTTTCAAATAAATTTGATTAAAAATAGCTGCGTATAGATCTCTCAAGTGTGTAGCTGCCTTTATAGTACAAATTAAAGCTGCATCTTCATTAATACGGTTAAAATTAATTTTATTAATAAAAATAGCTGCATTAAATATAGCTCTGAAGTATGTAGCTGCCTTTACAATAAAACATAAAGCTACCTCTTCAATAATATGGTTTCAAATTGATTTTATTCAAAATAGCTGCATTAAATATAGCTCTGTAGTGTGTAGCTGCCTTTATAATAAAAATGAAAGCTGCCTCTTCAATAATACGGTTCAAATTAATTTGATTAAAAATAGCTGCACTAAATATAGCTCTGAAGTGTGTAGCTGCCTTTATAATAAAAATGAAAGCTGCCTTTTCAATAATACGGTTTCAAATAAATTTGATTAAAAATAGCTGCGTTCAAATATAGCTCTGAAGTATGTAGCTGCCTTTATAATAAAAATGAAAGCTGCCTCTTCAATAATACCTACGGTTCAAATTAATTTGATTAAAAATAGCTGCATTAAATATAGCTCTGAAGTGTGTAGCTGCCTTTATAATAAAAATGAAAGTTGCCTCTTCAATAATATGGTTTCAAATTAATTTTATTAAAAATAGCTGCGTTTAAATATAGCTAGATATGTAGCTGTATAATATAACTTTCAGCTGTGTTACATAAATTGAATGTCAATGTTGTTTGAAATGTTAAAATAATAGCCGCCTCTATAGACTCTTTGTTAAAGCTGCTCAATTAAAAACGAACTACAAAAAAATGCTGCCTGAAAAGTGCTGCCTAGGCTCAATGTTGCAGATTATAAAGTTGTTCGAAGAAATAAAATTATATACTGTACATATTGTCATCGAAAAGCAACGCTTTGTAATCTACAATTTTGTGTGCGTGAGCGTTAATGAATTTACCTGTAGCTGCGTTTTGGATAAAATTCTAACAAAAATAACCTGCCATTAAAATAATGCCTTTATTTTAAATATTATGTTTCCTATAAAAAGTTTGTTTTTTATATATGCTGCCTGTAATGAATTAACTACGAAAAAAATAAAGCTGCGTATTCATTCATGAAAAAGTTGCCTGTATTTTTTATAAGGGCTGATTTTTCCATCGCCAGATAACTTTTATTCGAGGAATAAAATTGACGTTTGACATTTTTTGTATGAAATAACTGTCAAAATTTCAAAATTATTCGTCGAATAAAGTTATCAGATGATTGAAAAATCAACCCTAAATAAAATAGACTGCCTGTTTATAAAATTATTATAAAAAGTTGCCCATATTTTAAATTAAATTGGCAATTTTATCAAATAAATACATAAAATAAATTTTAATAAGTAGCTGTCATCTAACAATGTTTTTTTTTAATAAAAAAGAATCGTACAAATAGTACCTAAATATTGATGTCCTAAATGTGCTGCCCTTTTATTAAATAAATTATTTTTAAAAAGCTGTCTCTCTGTTTACATTTTAGATAAAATAGACACACATACTATCCAAATAATAATTTATAACGTGCTGCTATTTTATGAAATAATGTAGGTAATTAAAAATAGCTGTCCATATTAATAACAACAATAAATATTTTAGATAAAATAGATACACATATTATTCAAATAATAAAATTTTAAAACGTGCTGCCATTTTATTAAATAAGGGAATTAAAAATAGCTGTCTATATTAATACCAACGGTAAATATTTTAAATAAAAAAGATACACATATAATCCAAATTACAATACGTAGCTGCTTCATATAAAATATAAAATAAAATAGTTGCCATTATAATATATGTGTATGTTCAAAATTGTAGCTACTGCAGAGGGCAATGTAATAAAAAGGTTAAATAGAGAAAAAAGCATTAGCTACTCAACGAGGCAACATATCGATAAACTTATATACCTACACTTAACTTAAAATAAATGAATATAAAAAACTTATCTATGATTATGTCGAAATAATACTCTTAAAGGTTAAACTTAAAAATATAAGATCTTTGATATGAATACGTAGAGGTTTGCAACGGGTTTAAAAAAACTGTAATACAAGAGAGCACTTGAAATGTAGCGGGAAAAAAGTTAAATGAACGCGACCTAAACGATAAGACTTTGGTTTTGAGAGAAAATTTTGAAGATCGATTGTTTAAAAAATATTGAAGAACAGCCAAACTTAAGAATTAGTTTACTAAAGAAGACCAGTCGTTTTTCAGTAGTCGGCCTCCTCCCTGAAGGTGATGAAGGCATGGACAAGGAAGACTGCCACCTCTATGACGGAGAATACCCCTGAGGCTATAAGAAGGTCGTATGCCTGCTTGTTCGGGCGGAGGTTGGTGTAGTAAGACCTGTGCCAGTCTGTAAAAGAAACCTTAGTGTTAACAGATTAAAAGATAAAGGAATTTCTATAATTATGTTGCAATACTAACACTAACTAACTGTATTTTGCACATTATTGTAAAATTTAAGGTTCTGCACGAAATACCACACTGAAACCAAAGAACTAGGTACGTAGGAATGAAATCATGTTTTGCCAATGTAGTCGAAAATATTTCATTAAAATTGCGACCAATAATTCATTTTAAAACATAACTTGTATTAGAAAGGAACGGAAGTTACACCTCACTCCAATCCCCATAGACTAATTGTCTACATTTTTAATAGGCAACGCCAAGGCCCTGCCTTATACAGCCTAGTGGGCTCATAGGTGCACTGTGCATATTGATTCATATTTTACAACTACTCGTGACTAGAAACCTTTATTTAAAACTAAATGTTTGCGAGTACAAATATTTTATTATTACTTATACATAATTGCCTCGTAAAATGATGTAGCAATAACAAATGAGTAGGTACATAAGTTATTTCTATTCAAAAGCTAATGTATCTACCTAAACCTTGCTGCAGGGATATTAGTAGGTATACAGAAAGCATGTTTATCGAATATTGAAAATACATACAACATGCCTCATCTGTGTATTTTATAAGGCAACCTTAATCACTGACATAGCAGTCCACTCACGTAATTAAACAAAGTAAGTAGGTATTTGTCTAATCAGTAAACAAGCACATATTTGAGCATTCCTCATAGGACCAGTTTAAAGTAGGAGCTATATATTGCGATTATTATCCACGCTCTATCGGATGACTGGTCATGGAAGCTACTAGATTACCAGTTGTTTTGTATTCTTGAATAAATAGCGTAATTACTAGTTGATACGCATGTAATTTTAGAAAAAATAAATCGGTTCACAACATGCCGTAAAATAACATGTTTATTTAGTTAACTGGTGCTAAATAACTAGTTTATCATACTGCTACGATGAAATACAAAAATGATGTCAGTAGCTATTATAATAATCCTCATTATAATAATGAAAACACTCAAAACTTTTCAATACATAGGTCATGCAGAACAGTATGAAAAGCTAAAATCTACATACGTGTACAAAATGCCGTCGAACAATTAAAAAATACTGGCTAGTCAGACAAAACAAAAAAAAACTGTTTAAAATTGGAACACTCACCATAGAATATGACAGCAGCGGCGGCAGTGAACATGATGACGCCCAGCACTGAGAAGCCAATGGACGTCCTCCATCCGGGAGACTCGCCGAACAGCCGCGCGATGATCAGCACGCCCGTGATGATGATGTAGCCTGGATTAATAATGACATCATTAATAGACGTACAGATTTGAAAATTTTATATGTATCAGAGGTTGGTAGTCGTATAAAAACATACAAAAACATTGAAAACCGACATACCGACGTCAATCTTGTTAGGAAAAGCCTTTTGGCGGGGTTTTGTAAGTAGTAAACACACCTTCCAGTATACATATAATTAATAAAAGGATAATAAACGTAGGTATTATTGAAATCCTGATAACGGCCTTTCCTTTGGACACCAATGGGACTCTTTTAACCCTACCAGGTGTAGAATTAGATATTATTGTTAAAAAGTCATTAAAGTATTTGACTTTTCGGAATCAGTGTGCTTATGTGAGTTAGAGATTGTTCCAATGTCAACCGATACCTACTGAAAAACAGTCTTGTTTTTCAGTATCGGTTGGTAGGTAGATATCAATAACAAAGTATTCAAGTTTGGTTACAAAATCATTTTTAATTAACCGGATAAACTAATTTGTAGTAGTAATCCATTACCGCTAGGTACTACCGAAGCTCATAACAAATTGATTAGGTGTTACAAATGATTTAATATTAATTACGTGAAACTTAATTTTGGTGGTTTCTACATAATTGAACAATTAAATTATCAGGATGATATCTATAACATTAATCAGTGACGATGCGTGTGTGAAGCATTTAAACCTTTTCTAAGGGAAATAGTTTCGAAACTATTTTAACCTTTTAATCAGAAAAAATAATAAGGCCAGCCAATCTTTAGATTTAACTTTTTGATAAGTTTTTTTTTAGTTAATTTTATACTTAAGTAGGCGATTATGAACAGGAAAATTACGAAGGCTTGACAGATTTCAATCGAAACTAAATCAATATCGCTAAACAGGAAAATCGGTAATAATGTTATGACTATAAACAATAAATCGACCATCGACATCGCATTCAGGAAGTTATCGTAAATCGGTTTACGGTTGACGGTTTACGTTTACAAGTGTTTACAGGTTTCACTTTCCACACAAAGTTCAATGAAACCAATTTTCCACTTGACTGTGAAGTGAAACCGATTTATAAGATAAACACGTAAAATATCGACAGCATTTCATGAATATTTAGAACAAAATGACAAGTTTTCTTCAATATTCATGATCATGGATGATCAATCACTCGATTCTTCAAGATTTTGTTACAGTTATTGCGCATTTTTTATGCTCAAATTCATCGTATTTTACATTTACCTATTTTTTATTAGCCAACAAAGGCCAATATTTGGTAAGAATTATACAGCCAGAAACTACTATTATTGTATCAATAGACTGTGATCGTTAAGGCGTGAAATCACTATCGAGGTACATCCGAAGGATACCCAGGATGCGAACTGACACACAATTATAGTAATTATACACTGAATTAAAAACTAATTAACGAAAAGTTGGTTGACTTTACACTCAATGGAATAACCAAGTTTTTTTAATAAATCATTGTGGTTGATGAAGAAGGGTTTATACTATTTTTTTGTTTAAATTTTGACATATCTATTTTGTCTTTGGTTTCAAAATGTTTCTTTTCTCTCAATTTTTTTTTTTAATTAATTGAATTGTGTTCCACTTTGCTTTATTTGTTAATTGCCAGTCTGTGGATTTGCCATCTGACCGGCCATGAAACGGGCCAGAATCGATTCTGTGACAATTGGTAAATTAAACGATTAGAACAAATTCCGTTGGAACGAATCGGGTCACGGTTTCAGCTCTATCCTTAGTTAGTGGAAATTGGACGAAACAAAGCAGATTTGACGCGACAGACATTTCGAATAGATACCTACCTACAGAATATTTTATATTTTGCAGAAATCAGCTAAGTTATGTACCAATACACACGATGTCGAATTCGCTTTTTGAAGCGACGAGTAAGTTGAGGCAACTAATTCTCCTAAGAATCTTGGTTTCATTCTTTTTGAAAATCTTTGGAAGCTGTTGATGGACGAGATTTCACATCGACATCTTTTCGAGTACTTACTCGAGTAGGCAGAATAGATGACAGCGATATGCCTATGGTCCGACTGCACCACTTGTGGGGAGTAGAGAGCGCCGACGATTAGACCGATGGCGATCACCGCTATGATCTGAAAATAAAAACTAAACTGAAAAATTGGTCCAGAGCATACAGATAGATAGCTAAATAATTTATTTGGTGCAACCGCACCGCTAACAGCCGGAAGTTTTTATATAAAATTGCATTGGAAAATAATATCGATATGTGATTAGTTTCTGACTTCTCAAAGAAGAAGCTTAATTTGTTTTTTTCTCATAAATCTCATTTCCTTTTGGAAAGTTGCAAATGCTTCAGCCACTTGTCTTTGCGGCTCACCAACTGTTTTCACGATCACCGATTAACTTTTTGCATTGCCCGTATCCCAAAAAACTTTCAGTCATCTTTTTTAACAATTCACTTAAATAACAAAGCTCACGATCGTTTAAAACAAGTGTTCTCGTGATAGTGAAAGTATCTTCCGTACGTTCGGTCCAGTTCGGGCCAGTGGTCGCATTGTCAAACGCGTGTTTTCTCCTTTTGGTTGTTCTTGAATACCGCAACCAAGTGATTTTCCAATACCGCAAGCGTCTTCTTAAATTATTATTATGGTTTTCACTTTCACGCATCGTTTGGTTGTCCCCCAACCATTATTATGATGTAAAATTTAATAAAGGTAGGTGTAGTTATTTTTGTATACCTATCATAAGTCTTACCAAGGGGTATCAGGCAGTCGCTCCATGTAAAATACTGGTATTCAGCTGCATCCGGTTAGACTGGAAACTGACCCCAAAATAGTTGGGAAAACGCTAGGTAGATGATATCATTTTGCACGTTTTTAGATAGCTTTTAGCATAGTTAAGTAGGTGTTTGAACTAGTACAGACAGACAAGGACTGTTTGTGCTGTATTAGGTTCTTCAACCTTATAAGTCGGTTACGTTCCAGGTTTTAAGCCTGGTCTATGAAGCCCTACATATCCTTTAAAGGAAAAAGGATAAGTCAGCTAGTGCATATAAACAGATGTAGGTATTCAGGATGGCAGGGGCAACGACGCGTAAACTATAACGATGAATTCTGCACATGATTCTAAACACCCTGCGGAAGAAATTTTTCGTTAGTTATCAAATCAATCTACTGTTTCATAGAAAAGTGCAATATTTATTTATCCCAAGTCCCATGTAAACACATACAATACAATACAAACCAAAGCAATGCAATACCTAAGCGGTCAAAATGTATGGATTGCACTTTTCTTTACTACACACAGCAATTTTTTTATTAACGAAAAGTTTCAACGCTTGAGGGTCCAGAATCATACGCTGAATCCATGGTAAGCGGTTGCACGTCGACATCTCTCCCACCCTGTATATGAAGCTCTGTTTATATGCAATCGGGTTTAATAATTCAAAACAGCCTATACGGGTATCTGCATTGTCAATCTAAACATTGTCTGTCATGAAACGATATTTTTTAGCAAATCCTACCATCATATTTTTTCTAACCGATTCTTAACTAAGTACTACTTCAAGATATTTTCTAGAAACATAAATAGAATAAAGATGAGGTGTACTGGATTTAATTACCACTAAGTACAGGAGCACAAGGGATCCTTTGACTTCAAGGGCAGTATATCGTGCTACAAATTATCATGTCTTGCTTCGCAACATTGTCAGTTCCCATACGCGCCATGATTGCAAGTAATTACGAGCCGAGAGCCGAGTGCCTCACGATCATCCAGTTGTATCGATTTCCAATTATACAATATATTAAATGGTTTTGTTTATATGGACTAGTTTTTAGTGGAGCATTCTAACGTCTACTGATTCGCATTTTTCTTTGCGCTGTCCGAGTGTTTGAAACTTTCACATCTTCTTTCTTGTCTGCTTCTTCATCCTCTGTTGGGTATTGGTGATTAATTATTGTGTTATACGAAGCCATTGCAAATTCTTCTTCCTAGAGTTTTCCAATTTTATATCTTCATACTTTCTAGAGACAGACACCAGTGCACAACCGCATAAGTTCATTGAGTGTGGTTTGTGGTGTATAGACGATATTGGTCTAGTTGATTTCATTATACTCCTATTCAACGAGTTCCGTAGTACTGGAAGCTGTCTCACTTCACCAGGATTAATTTTTTTCGCCATAACCTCCTTCATGTCATAATAGTTTCTATTAGTAGCTAATTCACCAGCTTTTTTATCGTAGTCATTACAGGCAGCTTCATCGCCCTTCTTGGCAGTGTCCTTTATATCTTACATCTAGTCTCAGTCAGTAACTAACCAGCTCGACGGCTCGAAACCCCGTGCACCAGTACTGCATCAGCGCGGCTGCAGCCCTGTTGTCTCGGTCGTTGAAGACAGCTTCATTGCCGTTCTTTGCAGTATCCTCTACTATAACTATTACATCTAGTCGTAGTTAGTAACTCACCAGCTCGACGGCTCGCAGCCCCACACACCAGTACTGCTTCAATGCCGCAGCAGCCCGGCTGTCTCGATCGTTCGAGGCAGCCTCATCGCCCTTCTTGGCCTGCGCCTCGGCCTCTCGGTCTCCCGCTGACATCGCCCACACTACTCGAGCGCCACCTCCGTACTCGGAAACCTGGTGAAAATAAATTAAACTGATTCAAACAAGACAGACAATGGACGGGTATTGATTAGAAATGGACTTTCTTGATGACTGATGACCTATATAATGAATAACTATGGGGTATAGATATTTGGTTAATTTGTTAATTTATTATTATTTATTAATAATTATTCAATGCTACACGTTACAGTTTATGATTTAACTATTCAGTTTTATTTACTTTCCTGTTCTATGTAAATTATATTCAATGTACAAAAGAAGAAAATGGAATATTCATTTTAGGTACTATTTTATTAGGGGATGCTAATGGTGTGCGACTGCAAAAATGTTCAGCATTATCGCGTCTAGATGTCAAGGCCCGTCAAATTCAAAGTGGCTATAAAACAATGTAGGTAATATATTCTAGTTTATAAGGAAGTCTTGCGCTACCATTAAAGCGGCACTTATGGTGTCCAATTTTATGTGCGTCCATGGTACTAATGGTAACCATAATCTAGTGCGTAATTACTGTTATTGTCCGTCAAATTGCGTGAATCTGACAAATTATGATACATATAATTTTTTTTACATGTAATTAGAGGGATGACTCACTTGGCAACAACATATCTGAGAAAACGATGGCTTATTCAAATAAGTTACTATATCGTGATTGAATCACTTAAAACCATTACAATAACACGTTCCTCTAATTAATTCAATTAATACTTACTAGCTTCATTAACGCTTGTTGTTAATATTGTAAAAGTAGCCGGTTACAGACGACAATGCATAAATCATAAACAGGCTGAATGCCGATCACTGAATCGGAACGCTACTGGCGCGTTATGCTTTCCAAACGAAATAGTTTTTTTCACAAACATTAATATTGCTGCTGAATAATGAAAAACCTCACGTAAGTAATTGCTTTGTATCCATTAATGGAACGAGTACTTATTCATTTTGTGGATTATAGGAATATGAATGGATTGCTTTGAGAACTAAGGAAAATTGTAGTATTAATTACAAAGTTAGTACTCCTGTTTCCTGAAAACCTAATCTTGTCACGGACAGCTGATATGTTGGTAGCCTTAATTACCTACCATAAGATCTATAACATTCGATTTTTGAATAAGCTTAAGAAAATGGGGTTGTGAGTTTTCCTTTGTTTCGCGCCAAAGCTCCTCTTTGGAAATTATCCGTAAGAAAATACACACGAGTCCATAACTAAATGGTTAAAATTCTTTTTATTATTTCAAAATTGCGTATGCAATAATACTAATGAATTTACAGAAAAAGTTCAATTAATAAAAGCGTTTGTAACTAATCGCTTAACTATTACGTACAAAGAAAACCAATTTATGCAATTGCGCTGCTTTTCCGTATACTGACACAAACATTTTTGAACTACAAAAACTCATTACAATGCTAATTACACAAGGTACCGTACGATAACATCAAAACATGCAATTATAATAATAGAAGAGCAACTTCACATGCATGCAATCAAATTAAAAATAAAATCTCACCAAAGACAGGAATTAAACTCCTTACAGCGACAATGAACGCACTGTTTTATTTGTTTTTTATTTCACTTGCACTTCGAAATTCGAAAATGATAGACGCTTTCGGTGTCGCGGGGTGTTTACTAAGCTCAGTGCAGACACGAGTGCGTTCGGCTCACGACGCGATGCGACTACCGCTTGGCCGACAATCGGCGCTCCTCTATGCTTCATTTGAAAATAAACCAATGGTCTTTGATTGTCCTTCCGTTTTCCCTTACGTCGCCCTTTGTAAAAGCGATGGGGGAACCATGAGAGTTCAAGGAAAATTGGCTGTTGAACCGTAGAACCGGCGTAGTAATGCGTAGCACATGAGTAAACAGCTTTCATTCATTTGTAAAGTTAGTGCCTAGAACATTAATAGAACTTTACTAGCCTGATGCGTTCAAGTTGTGGATCTGTGAGTTTATCTCGGGACGGAAATCAAAAAGGTATTACCAACCCTGATAGACATCTTGCATCAGCCATATCTAACTTAAACGGAATTTCGTCTTCATTTTCCAACGCGAACTTTTTGAATCTAAGTAGGTAATGTTGGTTTTATAAGATCCTTTACATAATAATGTTTTCAACGAAATACAAAGGTGGTTCAATTAAATGGTTCCTAATTAGTTACGTGTTGTTACATCAACATTCTCTTTTTTACATAATCCTGCTATGTAGAGCTACTACTGCATTCCAAATATTAGACTGCTGAAGCTGAATTCCACCCACGTAAATACTAGGTCACCATAAAAATACATTTCCCTTCGAGATCTGCAGATGTGAATTGGTCACAGAATGGTTCCCTAAAGCGTTTTGATTGGTTTATTTTGGTACGCATCCATTCCTATCGGCAATCAAAGAGTTCCAAGTCCCAGAGATGGTTGCGAAATACTTCTAAATTAATAGTTAATGGAACAGAACTATTTGTACTATAAGTAGAGTAGGCTGGTTTCTTTCATAGTTTACGATGTTCACACAATGTTGTTGGTAGGTGAAAGGAATCTTGAAAGGTTTTTTGGCTAAATATCAAGACACAATTTTTTCACAATTCAATGTTCTTGAAAAACTAACTATTTATATTTTCTTTTTTTTTTAACAGTCCGGTTTAATCTAGAAAAATAAACCTTTTAGAAAACGGTGGAATGCGAAAACGTATGTAACTGTCACTAGAGTGAAAAACGGGCGATACGTATTGATATTGATATGATTATTCATGATCATATCATCCATTATGTTTTTCCAATAAAATAAATGCAATTAATCGCACTAGGTAGGTACTACTAGACTTATATATTTATTCAAAAAAAGTATAAAACAAAGAAAAAGTTCAAAGTTAAGTTAAGTTTAGTTCGCGATTCATTTTAGTTTTACGGTTTTCATTAGAATATCTTAAAGATCTGTGAAGTGTTCACAGCTTGATAATTCAACTCAAAATTATATATATTTAAATTGCAAATATACAGGATATCTATCACGGTCCAACATAAAATGTGATTTAATATCACCGTGCGCGTTGAATCGACTCAAACGCATTTATTATGTAGCTATTCGTAAATTGAAAAGCCACTTTCTAGCGTTTTCCGGTCTAGAAGTCAGCGCGCATAACTGCACACATGCATGCGGCGCGCACGCACGATGCTCGGCGATAACTATGCGAAATTATATCTACGTTTGCTATAAAACAGACATGCCATTTGTGATCTTTATTTATACGCCGGGATGATATTTATACGGTAGTTTAGCTATCGGTGTTAACATCAATTTTATGTGATTTTAAGACGGTTTATGGGTCTCGGTTAATTTGTTTAAATGGTTTTTGGATTTATATTTCATTCAAGTTCTAAATTTCCTGCAGCTATATAATCATCAATCGTTGTTTTCAGCTGACATTCGAATGTATATTGGAACAGTATAACTCGCCATGTAAAACATTTTCATCATTTCCAAAAAAAAATAACTGGAGCTCCGAGTTTGGTTTTTTTATTTAAATTGACGGGAAATCAACGCGCAACCAATGTGTTACCATGGATTCAGTACATGATTCATACAGCCTTTTTTTTAATAACCGATGGCAAATTTCTACGCTAAGGGGTGTAGAATTGCCAGGGTAGCGGGATCGTCCGAAAGGGTTACCGCTGCCCTGGAACAGAAAGGGCTAAGGAAGGAACACGGGTGGGTTTTAGTCAGTAAGAGTCTGACACTCCCTTCCGCTCCACCCAGAGCGGGAGGGGTCATTTGATGATTTCCCAACCGAAAAAAAAAAGAAAGGGTTGTAGACTCGTGACTGAAAAATCTCTCTATCTAAATCTGATGGGTGACTTCATGGCTACAGTTTGCGCGTCGATGACCCTGCCACCCTGTATATATTTTTCAAAAGTTTCAATATATTGGAACCCTGATTTTTGCCTATTCCTACTTTATAGTTTTTGCCTATGCTTCCTATGTAGTAAGTATGATTAATTCGTTTATAAAATCCTGAACATTTTCCTGTATTTCAGACGTCAACCCAGTCATGTTTACAGTAGTTTTACTCGCAACAGTGATCTATTTCATCAGAAAATGTGACTAATTACAATAAAATAATTGTTTTAAGGCCCCATTAGTCATGAAATATACCTACGCACTATGTGATGATTTGTTTTTATGGGACATATCCTTCCATTCATAATCAGAATAAGAACTCGGTTAAGGTTACCGTAACTTTATGTATTACTTCGTAAGGAAAAAAATCTTAAAACTTAAATACGAAAACATTGTGCTCAATACTGCAACCGTAAAGTGTAGAGCTAAGCTAAAAATATTATTTAATAACAAGAAAAATCCGAGCGCAAATAATTTCATCACCACTGCTCTCAAAACGGTGAAGGAAAATATTGTGAGGAAACCGGCATGTCCTAGAACCAAAAAGAAAAAGGGGCCAGCGTGGTGGATTACAGCCCACTTCTTGTGTCCCAACAGTGGGAACGTTATCGGCTGATTATGCTATGCTACCAAGAAAAATCCAGAAGCTATTTTTTTCAGGTAGTGCAAAAGCATAATATACCTATAAGTATACCTTCACTGTCGTGACGTGTCGAGACTAATTTAATTAGAACAATTTACAAAATCTAAATAGGTGTCAACCATCAAATTAATAACTGACACTGATGGCAGTAGTTACATTTTTTTGCAAGGATTAACCTTCATGTCGGCCATGGCTGGTGGCAAATAGTGCGCGCGCGCAAGGCCATCGTATAGGTAACAAACTAACAATTACGTTTCACAGATCTTCTATCTACCTCAAACGGAAAACGCCTCTGACTAAGCGTGAAAATGACACATTATACGCCGGTTGTTGTTGTTAACTTTACTATTCTGTTTTATGTTAAAAAGATAAGAATAATTAAATCCGCTGTTGTTTTTTTTTATTTTGCAGTACCTATTTCTTATATTTCGGCCTTAGGTAGTAGGCATTGGTGGTTGTGATTTTTTACTTAATAAGTACATTAAAGTTAATAAATAAATCAAAGGAAAAAGACATCGTAAAATATTCTAGTGGTTTGTTAAATGTGGGTTTACGACTTGCGATTCTTGTGTATTTTTATAATTCCATACAAACTCTTGAAACTTTAACACAGTGGTTTCCTCCAACGTCTCCATTTTAAGTGAAACAAGACCTCAAGCCAGTTTCCTTAATATCAATTGTTTTAAGGCAAAATCCCGTCGTATGCTGCATATAAATGAAATATTAGACCATAAGTGCGGGTTTTATTGGTAAGGGCAAAGAGTGAGCAATACGAACAATGAGTATTTGTCGCGTTCGCGGCTAATGTTGTTAGACGACGGCGGTATGGGCCATTGTTTTGTGCCCATTACTTACCAACACGCAGCCGAACCGACATTTTGAATTTTTTGACGAACTCATACTATTGCATCTGGATTGCTTTGCCAAATTAAGATTAAATTGTGTATTTTAAAAATAGAAATCGATACTATTTAACTTCGTCTAGATAAATTTCAAACATTAAAGGGCATGAAAATGTCCAAGACAACGAAAAGTTTTGTTTTTGTATCTATTAAATCTTGTTGTACAGAAATAACCCCTGAAAACCCAAGTTACTAACCTCATGTTTGTTTATATTAGCTAAGAAATCTTAGAATTAATTCATATTATCCCATAAGTGCATAAAATAGAGTGGAGTCCCGCCAACATGGCGACGGCGGGCGCCATGTTGACGCCAGATTTGGCGCCAAGTTGCCCGCGTTAGGGGGTGCGTTCCGAGGCTGTTGTTACAGTGACCTATTTGCTCAAATGACACAGTACGTACTCCTTTATGACCGGATTGTATGCACAGCGGGCCTAATGTCTACAGATGTCTTGTAATTACAAGTGTAAAAATTTTAGGTTAAGTCAATATAATTATGTAGGTACTTACTGGGAAGTTACGACTGCTAAAGTCTTACTATAAAAACTTAAACACTTGTTCAACGTGTGTCTTATCTGACATAAGACACACGTTGAACAAGTGTTTAAGTCTTACGTCGAAGTCGATATAATTATGTCGTGTTGAAAAGGTGTTTAGCCTAAACAACTGATAAACACGGGTTTTGTGGTAGTAAGCCTAAGGTTTATTTTACTAACCGACTTCAAAAAAGGAGGAGGTTGTCAATTCGGATGTTTATGTTTCTTTTGTCGTTCGATCAGTTTTCTTTGCTTAGGATAAGGAAAAATTAAATGAGTTATGATTTGAACGTATCTTCGCAACTACGATAGATGTCTTTTAAGATTAAAATTCTCGCTAAATGCCATTCTTAGTCTGCCAAGTGTGGCAATGCATCTGTATGATCTAGAAACGGCGCATTCAACTGCGCTTAAAACTTCTTGTGGGTTTCGTTTCTGTGTCTTGTTCCTAATGACTTCACTAGATGTGATGCTTGTGTTACTGAAGTATGAGTCATACTTTTGTCTTACAAACTATGTAAGTACCTACATTGACTTAGTACAATAATCTAAATTTTGGGTTGTTTAAATGGAATGGCGGCCAATAAAATTTTCACAATCATATGAACTGTAACGATAAAAGTTTCTAAAGGGCCTCCTATGCTTGCAAAACTTAAATTGGTACTTTTGAGTTATTTAACCCTCGCAGTAAATTAGTTTATTACACAACTCTTATCTGTTATTTACTACTGCTCTTCTAAAGACATTAAGCCGTTATAATGCTTCAAATTAATATGTAGCAGAATCCCGTTGAACTGATCTGATCAATGAAGCTTCAACCTTTAAAGAGCAACTCGACTTGGCAATCGATACAAGATTGATAGAAAGCTTGCTTTAATGAAAATACTTGCTTTTATGACTACTTATCAATTTACTAGCGTTATGTTACTTAACTATACGTTATATTTTACTATAGAAATCGTACGCACATCGTATATTCTCAAAGATAGAGACGCCATCACGTCAAGCTACCCGAAACTGTCAAATATTCCCAATCAACTTTGAACCTTAATGCTTTAGCGATAAAGTTGAAAATCTATTAAAGAAATTTGACAGATTGTAGTAGCTTGATGTGTCTGTACTTGTGTGTCTGTACCTACTTTAAGTATATTAGTGTAATGTACATTTTTTTCATGTGTTACAAAAAGCACCCAGTTAAGTCCGCGTTTGTTAAGCGTCAACTGTGAAGCCGCGTAGACGCTACGCTTCGTAGACCCTTCGTAGACGTCGCGTAGAAGCGTAGCGTAGACGGCGCGCGAACGCTATTGTAGTTACGATATAATCAATAGCGAAATGGTTTCCGACGGGGAAACAATATACTTTTGATTTTATTGCCGAAAAATTTCTGCAAGGTCCTATTATTTATTACAGAATTTTCGAGCAAAAGACTGAAGTTAGTATTGTCTTCACGTTTACATATGTTACGGTTTTTTGGCCCTCCACATTATCCTATACGTAGGTACTTTGATGCGATAAACATATACGAAATCGTTTACAAGGCGGCATGCATTGTAAACCATTTTGTATACTACTGCTTTGTTTACGTTTGCTGCGATGGAACCAACTGTGTGAATGAAGATATTGTTATATTTGCAAGTTTTTCTCTCACGTGAACTTAATAAACAATAGACGGACATCTCTGGGTACTCATAATACTAAAACTGGGAGTACTTACATAACACAATTATGTATGTACTAGGTGAGTAAGGGACTAACCACACTTATTCAGCTTTCTTCAGCTTTTGTCCATAGAAAACAACGATTTTGTATGTAATGCGTAAGCATCCGTTTGCGGATTACGGAGAGCTGAACAAGTGTGGTGAACTCACCACACTTGTATATTATGTTACGCACTTGTGTATGTTACGTGTGAAAATCAAGCATGTATACATCCAAGGATAAGGCAGAAGTGTGCCTACCTATAGTGGTACAATATACCCACATTTCGGCATTTTCTGTCATTGCCATTTTGTGATACGAGTCATTTATAACCATCATAAAATCACGCCTTGTTCCCCCGAAGGGTTAGGCAGAGCTGTACCTATAGTACACCCACATGTCGACAGTTATGTTCAAGTGCCACGTGATAGTAAAGTTAGTATAGTTCCAACACCGCTTTGAGAGCAGTGGTGATAAAATAGAGGACACAAAGTAAAGTGTCTGTCTGGGTTCGAACCTACGATTTACAACTCGTAAGTCGAGGCTGTTACCACTGACCGAAACGGCGTGTCCTAGAACCAAAAATTCGATGACATGTGAACCCGCACTAGGCCCGCGTGGTAGATTACGGCCCACTCCCTCTCACCGAGAGGAGGCCTGCACCCTAATTGCGAAACACACCATCAATCACAATTTGAATAATTTTGAACGATATTGCTAATCCATTGCTTAATATGTTCGAAAAAATTGTCTGCTCTACAACGTAAATAACGCAATGAATGTTGTTGAACTGTCAAAATGAAAGCCACGCAATTACCCCGCTGTGTCCCAGTAGTGGGGACGTTATAGGCTGATTATGCGTATGTAGTAGTAAAGTTCAGCACAAACAAACATTACAATAATAAAATTAGTCATAAGGCTCTTATTTACAGCAAAAACAATTGAAATTCATAGTAGGTACTATGACATGACTGACGCCACTGTACTTTAACCTAAAGAGACTCTTTGGACGGGGGAATTTTCAGCTTTAGCTGAAAACTAAAATTCCCACACATAGTAAACAGCATGGTTGAACTGAGTATAAGTTCGTCTGAACTAAGTTCAGGGGCCGTAGGAAACCCTTTAATGGGAAAAACCTGTGTGCTCAATTCTCAAAATTCCTTTAGACGTTTTGAAGTAATTCAATGACAAACAGTTTGCCACTGAATCACTTCAAAACACCTTAAAAATATGGAAAGTTTCTCGTAATTCACGTGCATAGTTCCCTCTCACGTCCTCTCGCCTGTATTAGCAGTGGGAACATTATAGGCTGCTTATGCTATGCTGCTTAGTCCATAATTCATTGAAATGCGCACTACGAATACCTAACTCACAAGTTTATGAGGCTCACTAAACAACAGATAACGAACTAGGAAACGACACCTACTTTTTATGTTAATGACCCGTCCCTTTAGTGGGCTACAGTTAGATGCGTACGCGCGTGCCGCCGAGCTCCGTAATGTCATGACAGTACAGTTACTGACGAATCTGGGTTGACCGGTGATTATCATTCACTTGTCCACGATATTTCTATAGCCAGGGAAAATCTATTGCCAACATGTCACGTGATAAACCTATGACGCTATGATTTTTACCTAGGATGATGAATGAAATGGATTTCCTGAAAGCTGAAAACAATAGAAGTTGTTGTCTCCCTGTAAGAACATTTTCCTTGTACCTTTTTCAGTTGTGGTGAGAGTTATGTAAGACACAAGTGTATCATCAACAAGGGTACCTACCTAAAGAAATATGAAGTGCAGAATTTCCAGTCTTAATAACTAAGAATTTTTGCGAGTTTTCACCACAAAATTTTTTCGGTTTGCATAAACCAGGCATATATTATCTACTTTATCATTCAGTATTTTTTGGTATAAATGATAATCAGCATAATATCCATTTATGTTGTAAGGTTTACTGTGGGAGCTACGATAGTGGATATATACCGTTGAATGATAATTTATTCCAAACGAAATGGCATTTTTTTATAGCAAAAGCGAAAGGGACGACGGGCGAAATAAAGCGTCTAAAATCAATATGTTGCCAATATAAAAATACCGCTGCGTTTGGTAGAAATTATCATCTAACCGAATATACCCACTATCGTAATTGCCCCAGTAAACTATAATTTGATGTTATCAAAACTACATAATATATGTTTAGATCCTTTTAAACAGTAAAGCAGCACTAATCTGCAGACAAACAAGGAGCAGTTGGTAGTGAACATAATGTTAATATCACCTGATTAATCAAAGGCTTCATTCACATAAGTGTATGCAGTGATCGTTTCTACTAATAGCTTTAATAACTCACGTTTGTCTACTAGTACTTTACTAGTGATGGGTTGAACACTACTTCATACATTGCCTTTATTTAATTTTATTTAGTTCTGTATGGGAAAAAAAAAGATAAGAAAAACGAAAAAAAAACAAAATCGAATCGATCGAATCGAATTGAATCGATGATGTCCCTGGCACTCTGTATAGTACCCACTACATTTTCCACAGATTACATCTTAGATATTTACACAATCAGTGTGTAAACGTAACTGTAGTCAGGGCAAAATTAATTATGTGAACAAAAGAAACAAAATAAAACTCTTGATTGTGTATTTTAGGTACCCTACGTCTCCTATAATGGCCATAATATTTGCTTTACATATTTTACCAACCCGCATTGGGCCCGCGTGGTGGATTACGGCCGACTCCCTCTCACCGAGAGGAGGCCTGTGTCCCAGCAGTGGGAACACTATATGCTGATTATGCACTTATTTCTGCTATTTTGTATGTGACGTGATTGTAAACAAAATAAGTGGTAGAACTATAAAATATAAGTAAGTATCAACTTCTGAAAAAGTTACCAGAACACGGTTTAATTAAGTAAGTATTCCTTTCAGTACGATAAGTACTTAACCTTTCAAAGTATGCTAAAAGAATCAATGAGGAAAATAGGTTACCGCAGTAAATTGGAACAGAGGGTTTTATAACCCACAGCACAAAACATGAGATTTGTACGAAATATGACCTACTTTCACATATATTCGTACATCGCATCAAAATACTTTTTAACCTTCGGGGTACGAGTAATTGCGTAACTGTCAAAATGAAACCCATTGCTACTTATAGTGATAAGTAGCAATGGGTTTCATTTTGACAGTTCAACAACATTCATTGCGTTATTTACGTTGTTGAGCAGACACATTTTTCGAACATATGAAGCAATGGATTAACAATATCCTTCAAAATGATTTAGATTGATAGTGTGTTACGCAATTAAACCTA